>JAZKJV010007011.1:85000-777737 GCA_037367405.1 Ottelia alismoides | reverse complement strand
AAAAATCCAGGCCTTCCAGCACGGAGGGGGTGCGCGGAGGGCCTTCCAGCCGGGGAGACCCACAATCCAACAACGAAAGTCTTTACCGGAGACCCATGGGAAGACGGTGCCGAAGGAAGCAGGGCCGAGCAACGGCGTCTCGATGATGGCCCGACAGGCGGACGATGATGAGTCTTCGGAATCCATCACCTTATGGAGGGATGTGATGATCCCACCTTCGAAGATCTTGCCTTTCAGATCCGGGGTGACGGATTGCGGGAAGTGACCCAGACCAACATCACCGGGTGGAGGCGGAGATTCCTCCCTATGTTCTTGTTAGTCAACTCATTTGATAACAGCAATGGAGGAGTCCTCAGCGAACCACATGCAGATATGGTCGCCTTCACTTTGATCTCTATCCTCTTCGTCACGCCGCCACCGACGATGCACCGAGCCGTCACCCCGACGCATCTCCTCGACTTCTTTGCCATGTGAGTGGACGGCTCGAGCACGAGCTTTTCTGCCTCGCAGCCTGTGAGGATCACCGCGTCGGAACCCACAGTGTCGACGAGCCACGTGGTATCGGTGCCGCGCTTGTCCGCCTTTCGGCAGCCGTAGCAGCAGTACCCGCAGAAGTGCCCCAGACGACGAGTTCCTCGCCACGGATTGGACGCTAAGAACAAGATTCTCGCACCCTCTTCGCAAAATTCGATTCTGGAGTCATTCCTCATCGCATCCTTCCGTTACACCAATCCTCTTCCACACGGCCTCCACGGCGTTGGCGTACTCGGCAGTGGCGAAAAACGGATCTTGGAATCCTCCGACCACTCTTTGATGACGTGGGCTGGAGTCTTGATACACGCGGACCAGTTTATAGCGGATCCGCCGCCGACGGTGGAGCCGGCGAGGATCATAATCTTGCCGTCGATGGAGCCGGCGAGGATCATCATCTTGCTACTTAAACGTTAATATAGATCAAATGAAGCTCACGACAACATGATTACCAAATCGAAGAACATGACAGAAATAGCAAAGTAAACATATATGGTGATAAGAAAAGTACCATGGAGAACAAGACATAGAAGCAGAAGATCTTGATCAACAAGAACACCATCCTCAATGGGATCCAGAAGCTCTCCCTTGTCCACCTCTTGAGAACCTCCTCCCTCCTCTCCATAGGCATGTCTGGGAACTTCTGAACTAAGGGGAACCTCCATGAGAGGCATATAGTACCACAGAGGAGGAAGGTCGCTATCCTTGTGGCCAGAAGCCACATGACCCATCTGATCAAGGTCACCCCCTTGGGTTCCCCTCTCTTAACCATGAACTCTGCGACCTGCATGGATCAACAGGAATTTCCAACCCATTAAATCCGATTCAGATCCACAGGAACAAATAACAACTTCACATGAAAGTCGGTGCAGATGGTCCACAGGATCAGAGAATGATTAAACAGTAAACAACAAGAATTGCCGACAAATCAAATCTGATCTTTTTCACAAACATCAACGAAAGTTGTCTTCCAGCACGGAGGGGGGTGCGCGGAGGGGGGGCAAAGCAGGGGGAGGCGGGGGTGGTTGCGAGGAGGCTTTGAGCGGTGCTGGGATGCCGGGGAGGGTGCTTCCAACGTGTGCATCACGCGGCGTGGAGGGGGGCTTCGAGCGGCGCTGGAGCATTGCGGCCGGAGGGGGGTTGTGCCGCTGCGATCAAACCGGAGATGGAGGACAAACACGAGGAAGGTGTCACAAGGGTTTACAGAGGAGGGGGCTTTCGAGCATCGACAGGGGGGGTCTCTCGCGCAGGGGAGGCCGGCCGATGGGGGAGGGGATGTGGGCTTCGAGCAGTGGCAGCCGGAGGAGGGGGCAGCCGTGTTCAGCTGAAGGTGGAGGGTGGGAGGCAGTGGCAATTATTTAAATTCGATAAATAAAATGGGTATCATGTAAAGAAGATAATGGAATCTGGTCACTTTTAACGGGGCAAATGGATGGGAGTTAACCACAGGGTCTGTGGGATAAAGGTTAGCAAGTTTACGAGGTCGAGAGAGGAATTAAGATGTTTCAGAGGTCGTAGCGGTAATTGCAAAAGATTACAGGGTCTGCCGGGTAAAAATCCCTATATATATTGACGTATCAAATCGACTGTGAAATAGACACACACACAAAAGTTATTTTGATATTTGGATATATCGATATCCATATCCTTGTATCTAGGAGAATTTATGCCATTTTTTTACATTATATTTGATATTTTTATTATGAATAAATATATTTAGTATATGTGTTTTATGTATAAGTCATCAATACATGCTTAAGCTAATCTATAATGTAACATCTACTATGTATATTATATTTATATCTATTTTATATCTTTAACCATTATAATAACATATTTTATATCTGTCAATATTTTGTATTCACATCCATATTCATAGTTTAACATTGACAAACATAGTATTATTTATATAATCTATATTTGAGTGTTTGCATGTTTAGTCTTTTCATTTTTGCATTGATATTTGTATTGCACATCAATGTGATTATGCTTTCCACATGACAAGAAAAATGGTCTATCTACCACCACAACATTGCGACTACATGTAGCGGTAATATAGTTGTAATGCCAATTATGATCACATTTGGACCACATGTGGTCCCCAATGGATGTGTTACAATATGCGATTATATTGTGGTCATATTGTGACGCCATCTTTTAGACACCACATTGCTACTACTAGTAGTCACAATTTGTAGTCGCAATGTCTGTTAAAATTTCAGATGCGCGCCCCTTCTTCCCCTCATTCCAGTGAGGAAAATCCCCAATTCATCCCACTATCCTTCGCCCTAAACCTAAAAAACACACATTCACCTCCTCCTCACCCTCTTTCTTGTACTCCTCTCCCTCCTCCACCATTCATCATCCGCCTCCTCCACCTCTTTCACCCCTTCACTGTCTCCATCACAACCATTGCCACTCCTCTGCATCCTTGTCCTCCGGTCAACCATCCCCTCCTCTTCCTTCTCTGCCACCTCTTCCTCCACTGCTCCTCCTCCTACAATCCATCATCTTTTCCTCATCCTCCTTCTCTGCCACTTCTACTCTACTGTTGCTCCTCCTCGGCTTATTCACCACATAACTTGAAATGATGATAGGAAAAGGTATTTTCCAACTATTATCATTTTTGTATAGAATTGGTCTTTTTAGATGTCAAAATATGCACTTTTTTAAAAGAATGTGAAATGCTTGTGTGAGAATGTGAACATATGTGCTAAAATGAGATTATTTTTGTGTGAATGAATGATTGTATGTTTGTAGCGTGTATACGAATGTGAATATGTTTGTGTGTATGTGAGCATGCATATGTATGTGTGTATGTGCATATTTGTTCACGTGTCAAGTTGTATGAACATGTGTGTGTGTGAGAGTAATATATAGTACATATGTGTCCTTTAATATGTTCAAACACACGTGTGTATACATGTGTATGTGTGTACTAATGTGTGAGTGCACATATGCATGTGTAAATGAGTTAAATGATGTGTGTATGTGTGGGTGGGTGGGTGGGATGAGTTAGTGTGAATGTCTGTGTACATGGGTTGAAAAGTAAGCACGCACGCATAGTGTGTGTGAAGGCGTATGAACATGTATGCTTGAGTAAATGAGAGATAGTATCTATGTCTCAATATGTCCGAATACACGTGTGTGTTTGTGTGTACTTATGTGCAAATACATGTGAACTTATGTGCAAAAATAAGTGAAAACACTTATTTGGAAAATAAGTGAAGAAAAAAATAAAGAAAAGAAAAAGGAGAGAACTTAGAACAATATTGATTTTTAAACCTACCTTCATAAAATTGGAGTATAGAGCTCGGTCAGACCTTTGAATTATTAGTTTGGTGGAACCTTATTGGGAAGCGTGTTTAAGACTCAACATCCCTCAAGTTCCACTATTCTTTGGTCAGACCGCCTTAATCAATCAGGTCAGAACAAGTCTACATACACAAACTCTAGTGACTATGAATCTGTACTTGTATGGTGTATGTGTATTTTAGCTCTCCACTTCAGAAAATAACAGAGAAACAACCCTCCCTCAATAGGGTAACTCCAGTCCCCCGATCTAGCAACTATTTCCTCAAGGAGCGGGGATATTCCCTTCTAAGTTCAAGTACAACCAACTCAAGAAGAGGAGATGGAGAAAAGAATGGATGGTAACCATCGTAGTTACCTGATGACTCGCCATGTGATGAATCCATGATTCATCGCCTTTATTCTTTTATTTTAGCCTCATTTCCTTAGTCAAATACCTGTAAATATCCATTAATTACATAAAATTACCATTTTGCATGCATTTGTTAAATATGCATTTTTAACACTTTTTGTACATAAATAAAAGAAGAAAGAAGAAAAGAAAAAGGAAAGAAAAATAAAGGATGTATTTATGCAATAAATGCAGACTGACCCAAACCCCGAGAGAAGGTCAAGACTTGACCTGATCGACCATGAATAATGTAGGGGGAGATAGGGTCTGCAATTCAAAAATCCAAAAATATTTTGTAAATATTTTTCATGTATATTTATACAAAACTTACATTATTTTATTTGTACATAATTTGACCTCAAATTAATTATTTGGGTAAATAAAAGTTGTTAATAAAAAATTGTTGTAAATAATAAAATAACTGTAAATAAAATAATGTACATGTTACTAATAATTGCACTCAGAAAAAGCTGCAAAACGATAATTGAAACACCAATTCCGGCTCCATACGAGCTCAAATCGAATCAAAATCACCTCCATTATACTCTAAATTAAATTATCTTTCAAATGGTTGTGGTTTCATAATTTTTAGAGTTACGGTTAAAAAGTGGTTTTTTGGGGTGTTTTGTGCAATTTGACCACTTACATATTTGTATAATTACTCACATTTATTTTTAATTGTAAATATTATTTTTAATTAAAAATAACAAAAATTCATAAATAAAATATTAAAATAAAAAAGGATATAAAATTATTTCCTTATTTGCACATGTGTATATTGTATTATATGTATATAATATGCGTATACAACTAACTTCCTTATATAAAAATCACCAAAAAAATAAAATATTTCACATTAATTAATTTTATTTAATTATGAAAATTGTATTTGCATTTAATTATTTAATTCATTATTTGATTTTATAACTTACCATGTATATTAGATTTGATTTTTATCTTTAATGGCCACCATTAAGGTGGTTAATTGATTTTCATAAATTATTTAATTTATTTAATTCTGAAATTTGTAATTAAATAATTAACTATTTTATTTATTTAATTATTTTATTTAATTAACCAATAAACACCTTCCTCATTTGTAGATACTTTCCATTTTTTGTCTTCTTTTTAATGGGCTCCTTCACCCTCAATTCCTCTTGATCAAACTTTGGTGGAGAGGAGCCCGATCTCCGAGAGTGATCTTGTCGAAGAAGGATGCCCAGCCTCCGAGCCGTCCGGTGACGGTGCGTCGGCCCTCGTCGAGGCCATCATGGCATTTCTGAACCCCGAGGTGAGATCCATTTTATTTCTTATCTTTTTTTCTCTAGGATAAATCGTAGGTCTAGTTTTTGCACCCATTTTATTAGTTTTTAGATCTTTAAAAATCACAAAAATTTGTCACCACACATAATCCATGACCGACACCGATTTCCATCTCATCTTCGCGATCCCTACGTTTCACATTCTACCCCCACATAATATATCGCCTTCGGTCACGCATGGTGACCGGAGTCACGGATCTATCTTCCATATCGCCAAGATCCAAAGCCGTTCACACATCTTATTTTTGTTTATAAATAAAGAAACTAAAAAAACATCTAATTGTTTTTCCTGTTTCTCTAACATTTGTTATAGTTGTTTTTATTTCTAATCCTTGTTTTGCAGGAAAATCGAAATAGAAAAAAAACTAATAAAAATATATAAATAAATTTGTTTGAATTTACATTTTCCTTTAAAAGAATAAAAAGCTTTTATTATTTCTGTTTACATCTAAAAAATAAAAAAATGCCGATCATCATCGCCTGCAGCGGCCCCTGCCAGACCGCCGATCAGGCGGTGCCTCGCCACCTCTGCCCCACCAGGTGGCACAGTCCCGCAGCCTTCCGTCCCCCTTCGTGCCCATCAACCCGCGCCCAGCGCCACCGTGACATAGACTTCTCTCGCGTGCGGATCCGACTGCCCAACCGTCGCCGCTGCGCGACCGCTACAGTTCACCGCCAACCTCCGTGTTCGCCACCGACAGCCACCGTGCTCCTGCGTGCGGCCCCCCTTCTGCCTTCCTAGCCTTCCCACGTGGTGGTGCTCCGCCCTTGCGCGCAGCCCTCGTGCGCGGACCGCCCTCTCGCACAGTCACTCGTCTCCAGCCTGAGCGCCCTCCCGCTCATCGTCGTGCGCCACGAGCAGGCGGCAGCACCGCCCCACCATCTTCCCATCGTCTGCTCCTCTGCCACCATCGACCGCTCCAACGACCGCCTTTATCACCGCACGATGCCCCAGCGCGCCACCTCCTCAACCGCCTGATCCTCCCCTTGTTGGCTGCGGCGACACTTCCCAACTTGTTGAGATCGAAGAGCATGAAAAGAGCCCTAGGGAAGGGTATAAAAATTAAAAAAATTGCGTCAATTGCATCCCTACCCCTGGAAATTTTCAATATTTGCAAAGACGTCCCCGCTCTAGTACATGCACGTGCACAACACGCATTCATTAGGTAATTTGCAACATTTATCCTGCAATTTAATTCTGTTATATTTAGTTGCAAAAACTTTCAACAATTACACTTTAGTCCCTGTATTTCCAGAACAATAATTTTCTTGATCTTTTTGATGGAATAAATATTTTTATTATTCAAAAAATTCTCAAAAAAATTGTGTATACTCCTACTATAGTTTTATCATTGTATAAAATTTTCATCATTTTTTGTTGATGTTTGATATATTTAAAAAAATAAAAAACAGTGTCTTTTTACCTTCTCAAACTTTGAAAATTCATAAAAATTCGAAATTAGTCTAAAAATCCAAAAAATTAATGTAGATGTGTTTTGTTGCCTTTTTAATTTCTTCCAATTTTCATGCATTAACTCTTTGTAAAACTCCAAAAAAGTGCAAAAAATGAAAAATCTTAAAAAATTGTAGAGAATTGAAGAAAAATTCAAAAAATCTGATCTTGGTCTCTGTTTGTAGATATTTAATTGGTCTTTAGTATAAAATAATTTCCTAGAATATTGGACATTAAAGTATTTTTAGGTTGCAAAATATTCTTGGTTGTCCACTGTTTTATACATTTTTCACTGTTTGATATTTAGAAAATCACAAAAATATCATAAAATTTTGAAAAAATTAAAAAAAACATTTTAAAATATATAACACACAAAAATATTTTCTTTTTAATTTTCTAAGTATTTTTTATTAATCTAAAAAATACAAAAAGAGTGTGGTGTTGTGTTCTATTTATCTTTTGTGCTTGTTTTGAAATAAAAAAATAAAAAAATAAAAACCACTAAAAATTCTTTCCGAAAATGACTACATAGTTTTTAAATCGTGCTCCTTGTATTCGACCCTTGTCGCTATACCAGGTAAAAAGAATAGTGAAAACCGCTTACATTTGCATTGATTAAGATTTTCTTAAGTGGTTTAAAATACATTTTTTCTCGTTGACTGATTCGAGTGGTTGAGAACAACGATAACAATTGTGATATTTTTATCTATCTCGACCTTTCCGAATTTCGACTCATCAGAATGGCATCGTTGCCGGGGAGCACAGCATTGTAGTCTTTTTTCTATTCAGTGATATTTGTCTCTCAATATTATAATTGTTTTCTGACCATCTCTTGTTTAATTTTTGTACGAGGGACTGGTTGGGAAGATTTGGAGTTTTCTTTTTGGAAGACCCGCAACAGGAGGAAGAGCAGGGAGTTGAATAAGATTTTTTTTCATTTGAGAGAACATTTGAGATTATTGTAATAATTTAGGACTTTGAACTCTTGTGAACTTGGACTATTATTCGAGGTCTGTTTCGCCAAGTGTCGGTGCACTTAGGGGGATCTCACCGCTGTTTTTCGCCGGTTTTGTTTTCTTGCATTTTTTTCATTTTTTGATTCACGCAGAATTTGACCCCTATACTTAGGATTTTAATCTTGATTGTGACACAGGTCCCAGCCCTAATTATATGCCTGCACCTATAGATCGATAACTGGACTTAATTAATAAATCACAAAGAAATGGCTAATCTAGGTTACTTGAGAGGTCAAGTACCACTAAAGGCCATATACAGCACTGGCAGGATCCGTTGTGGCGGACACTGATCGGCATCAGAGATCGGACTCCGACCTCTATTGTTGACCTATTAGCTATTGTTCTTCACGTGTAGAAATCTTTCACCTAAGGCCGTTTTCTTCGTGCATCATATAGGTAGTTTAATTTCTGTATTTAATTTATGCATGGATCATATTGCATGTAGAGTGCTGGAGCAAGGTACACATTTCTATCTCTACATGCATCATTGTATTTGACCGCACATCAGCTTTTTCGACTTCCTCCCTGGTTTTGGATTCAAAATAATCAAACGAAATCGAAAAATTTGTTAGGCGTTGTTTGTCTTTAAAAGTCTAAAAAAGTGAAAGCAATAAAATCTGGGACTGCTAATGCAAACTCGACGCTAAACTCACTTCATCTAAAAATATTTGTTTTGGGGAGAGTTACCCCCATCATTGTTTGGTTTGCTTGAGTGAGAGAGTGACCCGTACACTAGGATAGAGCCACACCTGAACTTCTGTTAGACTACTAGTCTTAGAGTTAGTCATTCTCCAATGAGGATCTCTCCGGTAACTGGTAAAGCGGATCGTGGTGTCCTTAACAGAGCGAGTTGATCGGGTAGCCAATAAACGGTCTGCAACTTGTACTGGCTGAGAAAGATCTAGCTTTGGGATTGGGCCAGTCTTTTGGAAGCATCGATTCCTAACAGCTCTCTTAATCGCTCTGAAAGATTGATTTATCACCTAAACTACAACTGACAAGATAAACGACCGATCCTTTGCGGTCATCGGCTGGTGTTGAGTATGTGAATTGGGGGTTTGATTTCTCATCTTGTTTGCTTACCAGATCTCATCGCACTCATCCCCACATCACGATGATGGGAAGGAGATCCCTTAGGCCGCCTCTGGCAGCACCTCTCTCAAGCACTCCTCCCCACTCATCTAGGGCGGTTTTGGAGTGCCCAAACCCACTCTCCGAACCTGAGTTCACTACCACCCTATCCCCCCTCGACCACCCTTCTTCCACTAGTCCTGAGATACCTGAGCCGAGGCCAACATAGATTTATGTTCACTTGACAACACCTAAGTTAGGGTCTTTTGCCTTTGCAGAGACCCACGAAATGGCCAGCAATGACGGACGAACCGATGGACATCCCTAGAGTTATACTTTTGTTCTAGATCAGGATGCCATCAACAACATCTTGTTAGCCTGCCTAGAGACGATGCAACGACGGATTCAGGATCAGGGAGCATTCATGGCAGAGGTCCGTTAGGAATTAGCACAGATGCGAGCCGACAGAGGAGAGCCTCACGGAGCAGGCGGTGGAGAGATTCCAGAGTTTGGTGGAGGATCATATGGACACCCGGAGGATCATCCGGAGCCATCTAGACAACCAAGACCGATGAGACATTTGCACAACCCTGATGCAACTCTGACTCATCGATGGATTCATCTCCCTGAGATTCTGGGTGATTTCAAGCTTCCCCCCCCAGACCATTCAGCTTTTGCCCAAGTTCCATGGGCTAGCCACCGAGGAGCCGCATCTTCTCCTGCAGGAGTTTGAGATGATCTGCAGCACTGTCCACGACAGATACATGGATGACGATACTATCAAGATGATAGCATTCCCTTTCTCCCTGGCCGATAGAGTAGCCTATTGGCTGAAGCATTTGGGGAGATATGTTACCACTTGGGAGAAACTCCGGACCGAGTACTTGAACAAGTACTATCCACTCGGCCGGACCAATGTAGCATGAGCTCTGATCAACAACTTCTTCATGATCCCCAATGAGTAGTTTAATGAGGTATGGGATCGATTTCGTGAGCTCATCGACCGGTGTCCACACCATGACATATCCAATCCATATCTTGTCCAGATCTTCTTTTGCGGGCTAACACCGGAGCTGCAGGGCCTTGTCAACGCTTCTTGTGGGCATTCCTACTTCACCAAGGACAAAGACCAGGTCTGGGCCATCTATGAGGAGATGGCTGAAAACTACACAGTGATGTCCTAGACCATGCTCTACGCTCAGGGGAAACCCTCACCCCAAGCCGTGTCCTATCAAAGGACAGCACGGGTTGATGCTGGTCCACCCATTTCTTCGTCAGCGGCAGCAGCAGCACAGGCAGAATCTTCAGCTGCTGACACGGGTATTATCAGTGAGAAGTTGGACCGCATAGAAATTATAGAGAAGAAGCAGTGCTAGGGCATGGCACAGATAGATCAATTGGCACAGACTCTTAGTGACCTGAAGACCTA
The DNA here is from genome assembly GCA_037367405.1 of Ottelia alismoides. Taxonomy (NCBI): domain Eukaryota; kingdom Viridiplantae; phylum Streptophyta; class Magnoliopsida; order Alismatales; family Hydrocharitaceae; genus Ottelia; species Ottelia alismoides. The sequence continues at coordinate 767,212 of JAZKJV010007011.1, read as the reverse complement.
CATCTTGTGTCTCCAGGAGGCACAAGCGGCTTCTCAGCCTCGTCCCAGGTTACGAGCTGATCCCAGTTGCAACAGCTCTTCCCGGCACTCTGCCCAATACTACCAGATTCACCACATTCAGGCAGAGCTAGTTCATCAGTTGCAGCAGCACTACTCTCAGCCACCACCATCTCAGGACACTAGGATGGTGATGTATCAGTCGGATCAGCCACTGGCAGTTCTTCCCCCTTTCCAGTATGAGCAGGAGCCGTTGATGGAAGTCAATGGGATTTGGTATGATCGACAGCAGCCCGGGATCCATCGAGATCATCTCGGATTCAGGTGGTCTACCGGAGGCACCACATCCCAGCAATAGCCTCCAGCTCAAGGTGGACAGAACAACCAGCAGCAGCAGCAGCCCCATTACTCCCAGCAATAGCAGCACTTCCAGCAGGGTCCTCGTCCTTACCATCAGGGACAACAGTGGAGGTAGCAACAACATCCTCAACAATATTCTCAGTCTCCTCTCATTTCCAGCGAGGAAATCCATCTGGTTCTCATGCACCTGTTTATGAGAACCCAACCCTTGATGACCTCGCCCGCTTACTCACTGACCAACAGGCATCCTTCCGACAAGAGATGGATGAGTTCTGGTAGGAAATGAGGGAGATAATCAAGGGAAAAGTCGCGATACCCCCTCAGATTGAACATAACACGAACAACCTGAAGAGGAAATCTGAGCAGGTACAGTTTACAGAGTCTGCCACTCCTGGTGATATTTTGAATGATATTTCCTCCTCCATATTTGATGCTGATTTTGTAACACTTAGGAGCGGTAGGATGCCAGCCGGCGGTGCCTCTTCTGAACGACAACCCCATGATGATTCCAGAGCATCGGACGAGGAGGATAGCGGTGCTGATACCGCTGATGATGTTGATGGCGGTGGTGCTGACGCCACCAAAGATGATGATCCAATCGAGGTACTGAGGCCGTCATTTCTCCAGATGCAGTTGGTGGTACTGATGCCACTATTAGATGTGATGCTGAACCAGAGTGTGATGCTGATACCGCGAAGACAGATGACGTGGGTGGTGCTTATGCCACCATTTCTAGTCCAGTTGTGTTTCCTCCTATCCCTGTATCTCAGGACATTATCAAAAATAACAAAAAATGAATAAAGGAAAGGTTTCTTCATCTACTCCGAGTCCATATGTGTTGCATGATAACTCTTGTATGGGTTCAAGTCCTTCTCAGCATCAGGAACCTCTTCCTGACCCTCTATCTAATGAGGGTCCATCTATCCCCTTCCCTCAAGCACTCCGCTTAGGGCAAGGGAAGAAAACAGAAAATCCAAAAAAATCACAGCAGTTAGAGTTCAGCCAGCATATAATTGTCAGATTCCATATCCAGCTGACTCTACAGGAGGCACTAGAGCACATCCCTCTATTCCAGAAGCACTTGAGAGAGGAGACCACTATACATAGGAAGAAGAGGAATCGTAATGTAGAAATTCATGTGCTTACATGTGCCATGCTTCGCTATACATAACCAATTGCTAGCCAAGAGACCTGATGCAGGAGCTCCATATGTCAGATGCCACATTCATGAGAAGCAATTCAATCGTACTCTATTAGACAACGGTTCTTCGATTAACCTCCTCCCAGTTGACTTATTCGATCGATTCGAGTTTGACCCTCTTAGACAGAGCAGGACGATCCTTCAGTTTGTTGATAGATATGTTAAGAGGCCAAAGGGGTTACTTAAGGACGTTGTCATCAAAATTCAGGGCCTAAAATTCCCCGTGGACTTTGTTGTACTGGACATGGAGATCCCTAAACGTGTGATCGATGCCCCCATCATTTTAGGAAGATCTTTCTTTCCCACAACCAAGGGATGTCCGACCATAATAGTGGGAAGGTATACTTTCGCATCGAGGGTGAAAGTATACAAATAAAGACGATCGAGGAGACTAGAGCTAGAGACTCAGAGTGCTCAGATCAAATGACCGACTCAGAGTAGATGACAGATGCAGAGTTAGACATCCACCAGGAGTGTGATTTTGTGATTACAAAGATTAAGCAGTTTGGGCAGATCCCGCATCACGAGCTCTTGCCACATCTTCAGACAATGTAGATCTACATATCATGTCAGATGAGAGTTCGGAGAGCACACTCATGGAAAAAGATACAGAAGAGGCTGTTTATTATGATCAGGATAGCGAAGACGATTTTATCTCATATGCTTCAGATTCAGATTCCTCAGACACAGACATTGATTTTGACTGGCAGGAGTTCGATGAACATTTACCGTGTCTAGTGCCTACAGAGTCGACAACTAGGGCGGAGAGTGAGCCAGGTCCGTTGATAGATATACCAACAGAGCCATCTTCATCCGATTTATCATTGCCGTGAGAGTTCTCACACACAGATCTGGTAGCATTCACTCAGACATTCTAGAAAGCCAGATTTACCAGCTCCCACTTGCCCAGAATTGAAGACCTTACCACAGAGCATGAAGTATAGATTCCTTGCGGGTGAGCCAGATATGTTCCCAGTCATTATCTCAGCGGATTTGACTGAAGATCAAGAATCTCATTCGATTGATGTTCTTGAAAGAAATCGTATGGCAATAGGATGGAGTGTAGCTGATCTCCACGGGATAAGTCCAGCCCTGTGCTCCACCACATTTATCTCGAATAAGACGCCAATCCCTCGTGTGAGTTCAAGTGATGGCTGAACACGAATCTTTGTGAAGTGGTCATGAAGGAAATATTTAAGTGGTGGAGCGCCGATTTTATTTACCCATCTCCGACTCCAAGTGGGTTAGTCCATTACATGTGGTACCCAAGAAGACGTGTATCACCACAGTTGTGAACGAGTCTGGAGAGGAGATAGCTACCTGAGTACCCACTTCTTGGAGGGTCTGTGTGGACTACAGACGATTGAATCAGGCCACCAAGAAGGACCACTTCCCGCTATCATTTATAGATCAAATCATTGAGAGATTAGCTGGGAGGAGTTACTACTGTTTTCTGGATGGGTATTCGGGATACAATCAAGTGGCCATAGTGCCCAAAGACCAAGAGAAAACAACTTTCACCTGTCCGTTTGGGACGTATGCTTTTAGATGGATGCCCTTTGGATTACGTAATGCTCCGGCTACATTCCAAAGGTGCATGATCTCTATTTTCTCAGACATGGTTGGTGAATTTTTAGAGGTCTTCATGGATGACTTCCTGGTATACGGTGATAGTTTTGATACATATCTTGATTACCTAGACCGAGTACTTCAGCACTGCATTGAGATCAACTTATTCTTATCTTGGGAGAAGAATCATTTCATGGTGACTCAGGGGGCGGTCCTTGGCCACATCATTTCCAACAGGGGCATGGAGGTCGACCCAGCCAAGGTGGATATCATCAAGAAACTCTATCCACCATCCAATTTACAACAGTTGTGGTCCTTTCTAGGGCATGTCGGTTTTTACTGACGGTTCATACAAGACTTCAGTAAAATTTCCCGACCGCTTACTGATTTATTGACAAAAGACACCGAGTTCCTTGTCAATGATAAGTGTCTTACGTCATTTGAGACTCTCAAGATTTTAGTTGTTGAGACTCATGTCCTTCAGCCGTATGATTGGTCTCTCCCATTCGAGATCATGACGAATGCTTCTGATTTTACCGTAGGGGTTGTGCTTGGACAAAAGAGAGATGGAGCGCTTTTTCCATTCACTATGCTAGCCGAACAATGGATGCCACTCAGCAGAATTACACAATCACAGGGAAGGATATGCTAGCTGTAGTCTTTGCCTTGGATAAGTTTCTGTCTTACATTCTTGGATCTAAAATGACTATTTATACTGATCACACCTCCATCGATACTTAATGGAAAAGAAGGATGCCAAAGCCAGATTGATCAGATGGATCCTTCTACTACAGGAATTTGACATTGAGATTAAGGATAAACCTGGAGTTAAAAATGTGGTGGTGGATCACCTCTCTCATCTAGAGAACCTTGAGGATTTGGATCAAATGACACCTATTACTGAAACATTCCCAGATGGGGCAATTCTTGCAATCACCTCACTTCCATGGTATGCTGATATTGTGAACTACCTTGTCACGAAGAAAGTTCCACAAGATTAGCCCAGACAGCGACTTGAGACCTTTCTTGCGAAGGTCAAGTCGTACCATTGGGAAAATCCACCCTTTATCATGAAGGGGGGGATAACATCTGGAGACGGTGCATTCCTCAAGAAGAGCAGCATAGAGTCCTCACATATTGCCACAAGCTTGAGGCAGGAGGACATCATTCTGGGAGACGGACAGCACAAAAGGTGCTTCAATCCGGCCTTTGGTGGCCTACCCTCTTCAAGGATTCAGATGAATTCATGAAGAGATGTACTGACTGTCAGAAAATGGGCACTTGTGGACAGAGAGATATGATGCCGATGCATCCCATTCACTTCTGTGAGGTTTTTGACGCATGGGGCATCGATTTCATGGGACCATTTCCTAAGAGTCAGAGATTTGAGTATATCTTGCTTGCGGTAGATTATGTCAGTCATTGGGTTGAGGCCATCCCTGCTCGAACTGCAGATGCTAATACCGTTTGCAAATTCTTGAGGAAAAATATCATTTCACGATTTGGGGTACCTAGAGTTTTGATATCAGAAGGGGGACCCATTTTATCAACGACAAGGTAAGGGCCCTTGCTAACGAGTTCAACATAGATCATAGAGTTGTCTCTCCTTATCATCCACAAACGAAAGGTCTTGCTGAGGTTTCCAACAGAGAGATTAAGACTATATTGCAGAAGGTAGTCCACCTAGATCGAAAGGATTGGTCACAGCTTTTGGACTCGGTCTTGTGAGCATATCAAATATCCTTCAAGACTCCATTGGGTACATCTCAATTCCAACTCGTTTATGACAAGCCATGCCACTTACCAGTTGAGTTGAAGCATAAGTCACTATGGGTTGTTACTGAGATATTTTTGGATCCATAAAGTGTAGGAGATCAGAGAAAGGCAGAATTGGCAGCCCTGGAGGAACTTAGAGATACAGCCTTTTCGAGTAGCCTACAGTATAAGGAGCGATTTAAAATATGGCATGATTCCCATATCAGCCATAAGCAGTTTGAGCCGAACTAAAAAGTATGGTTATTCAATGCTAGGCTAAAACTATTTCCAGGGAAGGTGCAGAGTAAGTGGAAGGGACCATACATGGTTCGGAAGGTGCATGACAATGGCAGCATTGATATATCTGAGATGTCATCTGAGTCTACCTTCTGAGTTAACGGTCAGCGCCTGAAGCCATATCTATATCATGATCCGCTGACTGTCGATGTTGCCCCTATTCATTTTGTATGAGATGTGGTTTTTGACTCACATCATTTGCATCTCATGCCTGATTATCACTTTCTCCTGCAGCTGTATAGATCCAGATGTCCATATCGCACATTCTTTTGTCTAAACATCCCATCTCCATCTCATGATTATGCTATACTTAGGGTGTACTTTACCATAAGTATAAGGGGGGTATTAGACTTGTGATTATTCTTTTGATTCTTTTTACCTCTGTTTTGCTGCCTATACTTAGGGATATTTTACCCTAAGTATAAGGAAGATAGACTATGTACTCCCCTTGTGCACAGTCTTCTATATTTAGGATTACTTGATCCTAAGTATAGGGTGATCACCGACGCCTATTGATTATATTCTTTTATTCGTCGTTGTAACATAGCATTCTTTTCACTTCCCAATACTTAGCACGAGTTATGTCTTCCTTTGCAGCTCTTTGATCACTATGAGGACATAGTTCAAGCTAAGTATAGGGGGTGTCGTATATATTGTATATATACTTTAGCCATAACTCGTACTTTCGTATTTTTAATATGGCTAAAACACTGTATAAATACTTGTAAAAAACCAAAAAAACTAACTAATAAAAAGATGCATATATTTCCTCAAAATTCTTTTTGTATATACTGATTAATAAATCAGGTTAAAAATTTTGAAAAATATTTTGAAAGTAGTTTGAAAATCTATTTGAAAAATCTTTTGAAAACTATTTGAAAAATGTATGAAAAATATTTTAACCTTTATAAAAATATTGTGATTTGTAAATTTTTTCCTTTATGTGAAATAAAATGATTTTGTAAAAACTATTTGCAAATGATGTGAAAATGGTTGAAAAATTATTTTAAAAATCTATATAAACTATTTGAAAAATGTTTTGCAAAATAGTTTTCAAATGTGTGTAAATGTTTGTAAAATTGTTTGAAAAATTACTTTGGAATGTTGTTTTCAAAATGATTTGTAAAATTATTTGCAAGTAAATTTAAGGAATATATGCATTACACAAAAAAATCAAACTGTATATACCTGTATACATTACTCAATTTGTAAATCCTTTCATCTTATTGTTGTAAATAATTAACTCACTCTTGTGTATATATGTATCTCATCCCTAACTTTTTTCTAAAAAAATTGTGTATATGCTTGTATATATTACCAACTATTTGCATAAAAACACTTTTTGCATGTGCATCATTTTTCAAAAATACATAAAAAAGTTCAAATTTTGAAAATGGTTTCACAAAAAGATTTTGTTTTCTTTGCATGTACATACTTTTTGCATCTGCATGAGCATTTTTTAGGATGATAGTGACATTTAAACTAAGTCTGGAATAAATTTGAAGAATGGAGCTTAGTTGGACCTTAATCCACTTAATTTCAGAGAAGCCTTATAAGAAATGGAATTAAGAATTTCAGGTCCTAGTGACTTAATTCTTTTAGTCCATAAGACTATGTTCACATGTCATCTTGATAAGTCTAAGTAGAATATTTAACAACACACACATGATTCTTTCAGACAGTGGCTTACCTTGGACAAAGCACTCTACACGTATCTCTTCATGGAGGAGGTAGTGAGGGCGCATACTCTTTTGGCTTGGGGTAGCATACGAGGGTAGTACATCTAGGCGGAACCTCTCGTCCTCCTATAGGGAGGGAAGTGCGTCTCAACCTGGTTTGGTGATGTTGAGGTCTAAAGACAGGATGCTGTGGGGTTGCAATAATGCTTCAAAAGAGGGATAGTTTACTGGCTCAAGAGGAAAAGCTCCTTATGTACATGCTACACCTTGTATATATTGTCAAAAAAGAGAAAAAATTCAAAATCTCCAAAAGTGGACAAGCTTGATAGAAAAGTAAAATGCATGCCGGAGTGTATATACAAGTGAAAAAAAACAATAAGAGCTTTAAAGTCAAATATTTGTGAGCTTGCAGCGGGTGACATGGCTACATTGGTCATGCATCCAAGGATAGGTAACTACACTGGTTACCATCCATTCTCTTCTCTATCCCCTCTTCATGAGCTGGTTGTACTTGAACTTAGAAGAGAATATCCCCGCTCCTCGAGGAATGAGTTGCCAGAACGGGGGATTAGACTTACCTTGTTGAGAGAGGTTGTTTCTTTACTACTTTTGAGATGAGGAGCTATATTTGACTTACACCGTACAAGAAAAGATTCATAGTCAAAAGATTTTGTGTATATAGACTTGTTCTGATCGACTGTTAAGGAGACCTGAATAGGAGTCTTATGGAACTTAGAGGTTGTTAGGTTTTAAATCCATTTCCCATTAACGTTCCAACACATAAATAATCCAAAGACCTGACAGAGCTCCATACTACAATTTTTTGAAGATAAGTTTAAAAGTCAATGTTATTCCAAATTCTTTCCATTTCCTTTTCTTTATTTTTTTCACTTATTTTCCAAATAAGTGTTTGCTAAGGGACTAGCAAATGTAAAGTATAGGGGAATGATGAATCCATGATTCATCACCTTTATTCTTTTATTTTAGCCTCATTTCCTTAGTCAAATACCTGTAAATATCCATTAATTGCATAAAATTACCATTTTTCATGCATTTGTTAAATATGCATTTTTAACACTTTTTTGTACATAAATAAAAGAAGAAAGAAGAAAAGAAAAAGAAAAGAAAAATAAAGGATGTATTTATGCAATAAATGCAGACTGACCCAAACCCCGAGAGAAGGTCAAGACTTGACTTGATCGACCAAGAATAAAGTAGGGGGAGATAGGGTCTGCATTTAAAAATCCAAAAATATTTTGTAAATATTTTTCATGTATATTTGTACAAAACTTACATTATTTTATTTGTACATATTTTGACCTCAAATTTATTATTTTTGTAAATAAAAGTTGTTAAAAAATGTGTTGTAAATAATAAAAATAATTGTAAAATAAAATAATGCACATAATACCAATAATTACACTTAGAAAAAGCCACAAAGCGTAATTGAAACACCAATTCTGGCTCCATACGAGCTCAAATTGAATCAAAATCACCTTTATTATACTCTAAATTAAATTATCTTTCAAATGGTCGTGGTTTCATAATTTTTGGAGTTACGGTTAAAAAGTCAGTTTTCTAGGGTGTTTTGTGCACTTTGGCCACTTACATATTTGTATAATTACTCACATTTATTTTTAATTGTAAATATTATTTTTATCAAAAATAACAAAAAATATAAATAAAAAAAATAAAATAAAAAAGGATATAAAATTATTTACTTATGTACATGTGTATATTGTATTATATGTACATAATATGTGTATACAACTAACTTTCTTATATAAAAATCACCAAAAAAATAAAATATCTCACATTAATTAATTAGTTTAATTTAATTATGAAAATTTTATTTACATTTAATTATTTAATTCTTTATTTAATTTTATAACTTACCATGTATATTAGATTTGATTCTTTACCTTTAATGGCCACCATTAAGGTGGTTAATTGATTTCCATAAATTACTTAATTTATTTAATTTATTTAATTATGAAACTCGTAATTAAATAATTAATTATTTTATTTAATTAATTATTTTATTTAGTTAACCAATAAACACCTTCCTCTTTTGTAGATACTTTCTATTTTTATTTTTTGTCATCTTTTTAATGGGCTCCTCCCTCATTTCCTCTTGATCAAACTTTGGTGGAGAGGAGCCCGATCTCCGAGAGCGATCTTGTCGAAAAAGGGTGCCCAGCCTCCGAGCCGTCCGGTGGTAGCTAGTCAGCCCTCGTCGAGGCCATCATGGCATTTCCGAACCCCGAGGTGAGATCCATTTTATTTCTTGCCTTTTTTTCTCTAGGATAAATCATAGGTCTAGTTTTTTCTCCCATTTTATTATTTTTTAGATCTTTAAAAATCACAAAAATTTATCACCATACATAATCTGCGACCGCCATCGATTTCCATCTCATCTTCTCGATCCCTACATTTCACGTTCTACCCCACATAATCTATTACCTCCGATCACGCACGGTGACCGGAGTCACAGATCTATCTTCCATATCGCCAAGATCCAAAGCCGTTCACACATCTTATTTTTGTTTATAAATAAAGAAACTAAAAAAATGTCTAATTTTTTTCTTATTTCTCTAACATTTATTTTTGCAGGAAAAATAAAAAAAATGCATAGTTGTTTTTATTTCTAATCCTTGTTTTGTTGGAAAATAGAAATAGAAAAAAAACTAATAAAAAATATATAAATAAATTTGTTTCGATTTACATTTTCCTTTAAAAAAACAAAAAAGCTTTTATTATTTCTTTTTACATCTAAAAAAACAAAAAAACACCGATCATCATCGCCCGTAGCGGCCCCTGCTAGATTGCCGACCAGGCGGTGCCTCGCCACCTCCGCCCCGCCAAGCGGCACAATCCCGCAGTCCTCCGGTCCGCCTTCGTGCCTGTCAACCCGCGCCCAGCTCCACAGCAATCTGCGTGCGGATCGGACTGCCCAGCCGTCGCCGCCGCGCGACCTCTCTAGTTTTCCACCGACAGACGTCATGGTTCTGCGCACGGCCCCCTTCCGCCTTCCCAGCCTTCCGTGTGGAGGTGCTCCGCCCCTACGCGCAGCCCCCGCGCACGGACCGCCCTCTCGCCCAGCCGTTCGTCTCCAGCCCGAGCACCTTCTCGCTCATCGCCACGAGCTGCGAGCAGGTGGCAGCGCCGCCCCACCGTCTGCCCATTGTGTGCTCATTCGCCACCACCGACCGCTCCAGCAACCGCCTTTGTCACTACGTGATGCCCCAGCGCGCCACCTCCTCAACTGCCTGATCCTCCCCTTGTTGGCGGCGGCAGCACTCCCCAACTTGTTGAGATTGAAGGGCATGAAAAGGACCCTAGGGAAGGGTATAAAAAATTTTAAAAAAATTGGGTCAATTGCATCGCTACCCCTGGAAATTTTCAATATTTGCAAGTGCGCAACACACTTTCATTGGGTAATTTGGGACATTTATCCAGCAATTTAATTCTGTTATATTTAGTTGCAAAAACTTACAATAATTGCACTTTAGTCCCTGCATTTGAAGAATAATAATTTGCTTGATATTTTTGATGGAATAAATATTTTTATTATTCGAAAAATTCTTTGTGTATGTTCATGATGTAGTTTTTATCAATGTATAAATTTTTCATCAATTTTTGTTGACGTTTGATATATTGAAAAAAAGCAATGTATTTTTACCTTCTCAAACTTTGAAAATTCATAAAAATTCGAAAATTAGTTTAAAAATTCCAAAAGATTACTATAGATGTGTTTTGTTGTCTTTTAATTTCTATCCAATTTTCATGCATTAACTTTTTCTAAAACTCCAGAAAAGTGCGAAAAACAAAAAATCTTAAAAAAATTGTAGAGAATTGAAGAAAAATTCAAAAAATCTGATCTTGGTCTATGTTTGTAGATATTTAATTGATCTTTAGATAAAAATAATTTCCTAGAATATTGCCACTTAAAGTATTCTTAAGTTGCAAAATATTCTTGGTTGTCCACTGTTTTATACATTTTTCATTGTTTGGATTTTAGAAAATCACAAAAACATCAAGAATTTTTTGAAAAATTACCAAAAATATTTTAAAATAAAGAAAATACCAAAATATTTTATTTTTAATTTTCTGAGTATTTTTGATTAATCTGAAAAATACAAAAAGAGTGTGGTGTTGTGTGTTGTTTATCTTTTGTGCTTATTTTGAAAATAAAAAATATAAAAAAAACACTAAAAATTCTTTCCGAAAATTTACTACATAGTTTTTAAATCGTGCTCCTTATGTTCGACCCTGGTCGCTATACCAAGTAAAAAGAATAGCAAAAACCGCTTACATTTGCATTGATTGAGATTTTCTTAAGGGTTTAAAATACAAATTTTTCTCGTTGACCGATTCGAGTGGTTGAGAACAACAACAATTGTGATATTTTTATCTATCTCAACCTTATCGAATTCCAGCTCATCACCAGGAAACTCGGGGTTAAGTAAGCAAATAATCAAGGATCATTGTGATCCGAATCACCGAGCTAGGCCAATCAAGAAAACTAAACCACTCAATCAAATCAAATACAATAATGCACAAATGTAAGTGGTCTCACTATTTATTTTTACCTGTTATAACAACCAGGGTTGAACACAATGAGCACAAGAAAACCTATGAAGTAGTCAAATCTCAGAATGGAAAACATATTTTTGGTGGTTTTTAATTTTGTAAGTTTTTATATTTTAATAAAGAAGCAAAATCAACAATCAAGAGAATAAAGAAACACACAAGTATTTTTAGATTTTTCTTTATTGCTAAAAATGCTCAGAAAATTAATGCAAAAATATTTTTGGGTTTTTAAGGTTTTACAATGTTTTTGGTAGTTTTATAGGGTTTCACAAATGTTTTTATGAATTTATAAAAATCAAACAATGACTACAAATTCAAATAGTGCACAACCACGTTTAAATTACAAGTTAAAAAAAATACTTAAAATACCTTAAAATCCCGGGGAGCAATTTTATGAATAACTATGAATAACCAACAAATAGAACCTAAAATGATAATTTTTGGTTTTTTCTTGAATTTTATACAGTTTTTATAAGATTTTATGGTTTTTATTCTTTTTAGGATTTTTATAAGGAATTTAAACTAAATTACTACAATAGATAAAAATATGCAAAAACACACTAACATGAATTTTTATAGAATTTTTGAGAACTTTTTCGAATTTTTATGGATTTTAAAAAATAGACAGGTTCTTATTTAGAGGTTTTTGATTTTTCAAAAATAAGAAATGCAAACAAATTACCCTACAAAATTATACTTAATACTACACACTAATAGGAGTTAGAGGTAATTTTTATATAATTTTAGGGGTGAATTGACAATTATTAAGCTAAATAAAAGGCAAGCAGTTTGTAGGGACCTATATGCAATTAAACTAAAGTATGGGGCCAAACAATAACATATATGGAAAGTACATGGCCTTAAGTGCAAAATATCCAAGCAATTACGTGCACAACACGTGACTCAGGTTCGCAGGGGTATAAATGCACATATTAGAAACTTATCGTCCAAGTCATAAATAACACAGAAGTCCAGGCTAAGTACTGCAAATAATCTAAGTAGCACGTGTCGTAACACGTGAGTTCACATAGGCTGGACTAAGATGTAAATACCAAAAACGACAAGATCCACTATGCAAATTACCAACATTAATTTAAACTACGATAAATATTTACAGGACTAAATGACAAATGCAACAGAGAGAAGGGCCTAAGTGCAATTTACCCTTATTAAGGGCTATCCAACGATCGATGGCGCTCCACTTATGGATGAACGATCATGATAAGGGGGTACACCTTCGACGATGGATGGCTTTGGTGCGATCCTCAGATGGATCTAACAGTCCGGGCTCCCCCGCTATCAGATGGTGGAGATTAGAACTGGAGGAGGCCTGGATCGGACAACTAGAAGGCCGCCTGGATGAATCGACAAAGAACTTACCGCCGACGAGTTTCAATCGGCCAATACGCGTGACATAGGTGACCTCCGGAGCTTCTCTGATGGGGGGGGAAGTTGCCGGCGTCCGTTCACAGCTGCTGGGATGCTCAAAAGGGTCCAAGACCAAGAAGAAGGTCCTAGAGAGGCGTGGGGTCCTGGAGATATTGTTTCATGATGAGTCGACCTCCAGGTGAGGTCCTCTGGTGCTCTAACCTGCAGGAGAATGTATATGCTCGGAGAGGAGGCTCTAGCGAAGGGTTAGGGCACAAATGTTTACCGAAAATAGGGGAGGGGTGGATGGGCCAGGTCTCTGATGGGTGGAGGATTCGACCTGTTGCTCAACTCCAACCTAGTGGTTGGAATCAAGGGGAAGGTTGCGGAGCGCGATGTAGAAGTGGATGAGAATCTTTTGAGGAGGTGCGAGTGTCCAAGCGAGGCTGCGAACAGGGAATTAATATGGTCGATGGAGTGAGGATGAAATGCGAGCGAATGAATGATTCGAGCTGGAAATGAAGATAGATGGAGTACCTATGGGTGAAAGAAGATGCTTGGTCTAGTGGACGGAGTCCACGGAGGTGATGGCCTCGATGGTTGGCGAAACCAAAGGCTTAAGCTCATCACGGCGAAGCTGAGACGATGCGTCGCCAGACCTAGAGGGGGGGTGCAATGCTCCAAATGATGCCCGCAACCGCTCCCACTCTTTTTGTCACTCTAAAAAGGAAGAGGCTGGTGCAGTGGAGGTAGTGGAGCATCCGAAGGTGCTCGAAAAGGGGAGGGGTGCAATGGTTTTATAGGTGTGCCAGGTCCGAGAAGATCGGGAGAAAGCCCGCGAATCGAGGTGCAGATGAAAAGGGTGAAGGTCGGGCGTGGAATAGGGATCCATGCCCCTTAGCCGGGGCTTTTAATCGAAGGATAAGGTGATAGGATCGGGTCAAGAAAAATGGGCAAAGATCGGAGCAAACTCGATTCGAGAGAAAAAGAGAAGGGGGGACCAGTTGACCGAGGTCAATAGTGCAGATGTGGACCAATCAGAAACGAGCTGGGAAACAGACAAAATAGGCTAGCGGACAAAATAGATAGAAAAATAAAGATAATTAAATTAAAAATAATAAATGAATTTAAATTTTAAAAGTGTATAAAATAAAAATGATCATTATTTTTCAAGGTATATTTATGTGGTTTTTAATTATTTTTATGAAAAATAAATTAATGTATATACACTATATAATATTATATACATGTATAATATACCTATGTATTATGTACAAATATTTTTATTATTTTATTTTTACAAAGATACCATTATTTTATATTTTATTTAGTTACATCATAATTTTAAGAGTGTAAAAGAATTTTTATTTCATTTTTAAAAATTATTTAAATATATATAATAAATAGGAATGTGATATGTACAAGTGTATTTTGTACAATGCATGGATGATTTTATTTTTACTTTTATTTAATTTTTCTTATTTTTTATTTTCATATTATTTCTAGAGATATTTACAAGGGAGTAAAAATAATAATTTAATTATATTTTGTCAAAATAATTACATAAATATATATACAAGTATAGATAATACGTACACTACATAGTGAGCCCTATCTCTCTCTACCTTTTTTTTTGCAATCAGGTCAAGCCTTGACCTTCTCTTAGGATTTGGGTCACTCTGTATTTATTCTAAATACCTCAATCCTTTTTCTTTTCCTTTATTCTTTTGTTTTTACACAAAATATGCTAATTATGCAATATAAACACAAGCATGCAATTACTAAATTATTATATTTACAGATATTTACATGATGTTTTACAAAGAAAAATGAGCTAAAATAAAAGAATAAAGAGTGAGAATCAGGGATTCATCATTACCTATCCTTAGATACATGACCAGTGTAGTCACGTCATCCAGCTGCAAGCTTACAAAAATTTGACTTTGAAGCTCTTCTTCTTCTTCTTTATTCTTGTATATACACTTTGGCAGCCATTTTACTTTTCAATCAGGCCTATCCACTTTTGGAGATTCTAATTTTTTTCTTGTTTTCTTTTTTGAAAATATATACACGGTACAACATGTACATAAGGAGTTTTTCCTCTTAAGCTAGTAGATGATCCCTCTTTTAAAGCATTATTGCAACCCCACAACATCATGTCTTTAGACCTCAATGCTCTAGATCAGGTTGAGATGCACTACCCTCTCTAGAGGAAGACGAGAGGTTCCTCCTAAATGTACTACCCTCGTATGCTACTCCAAGCCACGGTTAACTGCCTCCTCACCACCTCATCCATGTTGAGCGACGTGTTGTGCGTGTGCAAGTCAAGACATTGTCTGCAAGAGTCATGCGTGTGTTGTTAAGTGCTCTATTTAGACCAATCAAGATGATATGTGAACATAGCCTAGTGAATTTGAAGAATTAAGTCTCAAGACCTGAAAAATCCTAAACTCAGATCCTATAAGGTTCCTCTGACGTTAAGTGGATTAAGTCTTAACTAAGCTCCATTCCTCAATTTTATTCCAGACTAGTTAGAATGTCAACATTACTCTGAAAAATGTTCATGCAAATGCAAAAATAAATGTACAATGCAAAGAAAAAAAGAGTAAATTCTTTTTTTTTGAAATAATTATCTACTTTTGAACTTTTTGTGGATTCTTGGAAAAATGATGAACATGTAAAAAGAGTTTTTTTGGAATTTTAATTATGCAAATTTTTACAGACTTTTGTTTTTTTACTTTGTAGGGATTTTTTATAATAAGGGTTAGGGTTAGTAAATAAGATACACATATTTACACGATGGTGAGTCATTTATTTACCAGAATTAGGTGAAAGGATTTACAACTTGAGTGTTAGTAATTTAAACAAGTATATATATACAGTTGGTAAAGAATTTTATGGGAGATGCATATATCACTTAAACTTATTTGAAAATAATTTTACAAATACTTTTGAAAATTATAGTCCAAAATATTTTTTTCAAACCATTTTACAAACATTTGAAAACTATTTTACAAACAT
Organism: Ottelia alismoides; assembly: GCA_037367405.1. Lineage (NCBI taxonomy): Eukaryota > Viridiplantae > Streptophyta > Magnoliopsida > Alismatales > Hydrocharitaceae > Ottelia > Ottelia alismoides. Next base: position 751,372 of record JAZKJV010007011.1, on the reverse strand, counting down.
TTTTCAAACAGTATATATAGATTTTTTTTCAAAATAATTTTTCAACCATTTTCAAAATATTTGCAAATAGTTTTACAAAATAATTTTATTTCACACAAAGAAAATAAAATTTTTACAAATCAAAATATTTTTACAAAGGTTGAAAACATTTCTCAGAATATGGTTCAAATATATTCAAAAGATTTCAAATAGATTTTCAAACTATTTTCAAACTATTTTTCAAAATATTTTAACTTGACATATTAATCAGTATGTACAAAAAGAAATTTGAGGAAATATTTGCATCTTTTTATTAGTTGATTTTACTGAATTTTACATGTATTTATATAGTATTTTAGCCATATATTAAAAATATGAAAATACGAGTTATGGTTAAAGTATATACAATATATACGACACCTCCCTATACTTAGCTAGAACTATGTCCTCATAGTGATCAGAGAGTGACAAAGGAAGACATAACTCGTGCTAAGTATAGAAAAGTGAAAAGACTCATATGATACAACGACTCAAAGAATACGAAATGAAAAGAATAGAAGTTGATGATCCCCCTATACTTAGGATGAAATAATCCTAAGTATAGAAGACTGTACAAATGGGGAGAACCGAGGGTGAGAATTTACATAAAAATCAACAAATTGACCTGTCCTCCCAATACTTAGGGTAAAGGATCCCTAAGTATGGAAAAGAATGTCTACATGCAGGGGACATGCAACCGAATATACATAGATTACCTCCCCTTTAATTTGGGTCGGAGATCCCAAATATAGGCAACAAACAAGAGGTAATCGATGCCAAGAATATGAACAACCCGAATCTAGAACCCCCTATACTTAGGATAGAGTACATCCTAAGTATAGAGAAAATCCTAAGCGAGACCTGGAGTACTAGATAAATCGGAAGAAAAGAATGAAATAACTGAAAACATGAATATACAAAGAAGAGAAAGTGAAGAGTAACTCAGGTATGAGACACATTATGTACAAGTAAAAGGATACGTCTCATACAAAATGAATGGGGGCAATGTTAACGGTCGGCGGGTCATGATCACGATAGGGCTTCAGGTACTAACCGTTGAATCAGAAGATGGCTTCAGAAGACAACTCGAATATGTCTATGCTATCGTTATCATACACCTTTCTGACTAAATACATGCCTTTCCATTTACTTTGTAGTTTCCCTAGAAATAATCTCAACCTGGCATCAAACAACCATACTCTCTGATTCGGATCAAATTGTTTATGGCTGATATGAGAATCATGCCACATCTTCACTCTGTCCTTGTAATGTAGGCTGCTAGAAAAGGTTTCATCTCTAAGCTCTTCTAGGGCTGCCAACTCTGCTTGTCTTTGATCTCCTACATTCTCAGGATCTAAAAATATCTCTGATACTGCCCAGAGTGACTTGTGCTTGATCTCAATAGGCAAGTTACACGGCTTGCCAGAGAGTAGAAAAGGAGATGTACCCAAAGGTATCTTGAAGAAAGTCCTATAGGCCCACAAGACCGAGTCCAAGAGCTGTGACTAGTCCTTTTGATCTGGACGGACAACCTTCTACAAAATCGTTTTAATCTCCCTATTTGAAACCTTAGCAAGACATTTGTCTGTGGATGGTATGGTGTAGCAACTCGATGGTCTATACTAAACTCGTCAGCAAAGGCCCTTACCTTGTCGTTGATGAAATGAGTACCCCCGTCAGATATCAAAACTCTAGGTACCTCAAACTACGTGATGATGTTCTTCATCAAAAATCTGGTCTTGGCATCAGCGTTGCGGGCGGGGATTGCCTCAACCCAACAACCAACATAATCCATGGCCAACAAAATGTACTTGAATCCCTGACTTTTGGGGAATGGGCCCATAAAATCGATGCCCCATACGTCAAAAACCTCACAGAAGTGAATGGGCTGCATCGGCATCATATCTCTATGTCCATAACTACCCATCCTATGACAACCAATACACTTCTTCACGAATTCATTGGAATCCTTGAAGATTGTTGGCCACCAAAGACCAGATTGGAGCACCTTATGTGTCGTCCTCCTCCCAGAGTGATGTCCTTCTGCCTCAAGCTTGTGGCAGTAAGTGAGGATGTTGTGATATTCCTCTTGAGGAATACACCGATGCCAAAAACTATCTCCTCCTTCATGGTAAAGGACAGGATCCTCCCAGTGGTATGACTTAGCCTTCTCTAGGAAAGTCGCAAGTCACTGCCTGGTCCAACCTTGTGGAACTTTCTTGGTAATAAGATAACTCACAATGTTAGTGTACCACGGGAGTGAGGTGATAGCAAAAATTGCCTTGTCTAGGAATGTATTAGTGATAGGTATGGTAGTCTCAGAATCCTCAAGATGCTCTAATCAAGAGAGGTGATCTGCCACCACATTCTTGACTCCAGGTTTGTCCTTAATCTCTTTATGAAACTCCTTGAGTAGAAGGATCCATCTGGTCAAACGTGCTTTGGCATCCTTCTCAGCTATGAAGTACGTGATGGCAGTGTGATCGATATACACAATCACTCTAGATCCAAGAATGTATTATCAAAATTTATCCAAAGCAAATAGTACGTCTAACATCTCTTTCTCAGTCACAGTGTAGTTCCGCTGGGCGGCATCCAAGGTACGGCTAGCATAGTATATGGCAAAGGGAAGGCCTTCCCTCCTTTGTGCCAGCAGTGCCCCTATGGCAAAGTCAGAGGCATCTGTCATTATCTCGAATGGGAGAGACCAATCTGGTGGCTGAAGGACAGGAGCCTGAATAATCATGTCTTTGAGAGTCTCAAAATCCGAAAGATACTTATCATTTACAAGGAACTCGGTGTCTTTCGTGAGGAGATCAGTGAGCGATCGAGCAATCCTACTGAAGTTCTATATAAACCATCGGTAGAAACCGACATGCCCTAGAAAAGACCGCAACTGTCTTAAATGGGACGGTGGATTGAGTTTCTTGATGATGTCCACCTTGGCCGGATCTACCTCCATGCCCTTGTTGGAGCTAATATGGCCAAGCACTGTCCCTTGAGTCATCATGAAATGACTCTTCTCCCAGGATAATATGAGGTTGACCTCTCTGCACCTTTGTAATACACGGTCTAGGAAAGAAATACATGCATCAAAACTGTCTCCGTAGACTGAGAAGTCATCCATGAAGATCTCTAAAAATTCACCCACCATGTCCGAGAAAATAGAGAGCATGCACCTTTGGAATGTAGCTGGGGTATTACATAATCTAAAGGGCATCCGTATAAAAGAATATGTCCCAAATGGACAGGTGAAAGTCATTTTCTCCTAGTCTTCGGGCGCTATGGCCACTTGGTTGGAGCCTGAATACTCATCCAGAAAGCAGTAGTTACTGTTCCCAGCTAGCCTCTTGATGATATGATCTATGAATGGTAGTGGGAAGTGGTCCTTCTTGGTGTCCTGATTCAATCGTCTGTAGTCCACACAGACTCACCAAGAAGTGGGTATTCGGGTAGCGATCTCCTCTCCATCATCATTCACAGCTGTAGTGACACCCGTTTCCTTAGGCACCACATGTAATAGACTAACCCACTTGGATTCAGAGATGAGGTAGATAAAATCGGTGCTCCACCACTTAGATATTTCCTTCATCACTACTTCTCGAAGATTAGGGTTCAGCCTACACTGGAACTCAAGCGAAGGCTTAGCATCATCTTTGAGATAGATGTGGTGAAAGCACAGGGGCGGACTTATCCCATGAAGACCAGCTAAAGACCAACCGATTGCCTTGCGGTTCCTCTCAAGAACCTCCATCAAACGAGATTCTTGTTCATCAGTAAAATCTACTGAGATAATGACTAGATACATCTTTGTCTCACCTGCAAGGAAACTGTACTTCATATTGTGCAGTAAGGTCTTTAATTCTGGCTTGGTGGGAGTGGATGGATATGGTCTCTGGATTGTCTGTGTAAAGGCTACCAGATCTGTATGAGAGAACTCTTGGTGCTCTGTTGAAACAAATGGAGAATGCTTATCCGGTGAATTTATATGTTGCTCTGGCTCTATCTTTTCTCTAACTAAGGGCTCTGTGGGAATCAGAAACGACAAATACTGGTCAAAATCCTCCCAATCCAACTCGATGTCTAACTCGGAGCGATCTGAACAACAAGAAACAAATCTGCCTCACCATCTAAATCTATCTCTCCAGCCTCTACAATATCCCTACTCCACGAGTGCACTCTCCGAACTTTCCTCAGCTGTATCATGGAACTCTGATGTCTCTGAAGGTGTGATGAGAGCTCGTGTGTCTGGGTCTGTCCAAATTGCTTCATCATCTGTGATCACAAAATCACAGTCACGGTGGATGTCTGGCTCAAAATCTATCATCTCCTCTGAGTCGGTAGTCTTCTCTGAGCACGCTGAATCTCTAGCTCTAGTCTACTCAATCGTCTCTATTTGTACACTTTTTCCCTCGACGTGAAAGTATACCTTATCGCTATCATAATCAGACACTGCCTTGGCTGTGTCCAAGAAAGGTCGTCCTAAGATGATGGGGGTATCATTCACTGATTCAGGGATCTCCATGTTCAGTACAACAAAGTCCATGGGGAATTTTAGGCCTTGAATTATGATGACAACATCCTTCAGTAACCGCTTCGGCCTCTTAACAGATCTATCAACAAACTGAAGGACTGTCCTGCTCTGTCTAAGAGGGCCAAACTCAAATCAGTCGAGTAAGGCAGCTGGGAGGAGGTTAATCAAAGAACCGCTATCTAATAGAGTACGATCAAACTGCTGCTCATGAATGTGGCATCTGACATAAGGACTCCTACATTTGGCCTTTTGGCTGGCAATCGGTTCTAAATAACAAAGCAGGTGGCATGGGTGAGCACATGGATCTCTGTATTATGGTTCCTCTTCTTCCTACGGATGGTGGTCTTCTCTCTCAAATTCTTTTGGAATAAAGGAATATGCTCAAGTGCCTCCTGAAAAGTCAGCTATATCTGGAATCTGTTTATCATCTGCTCGTTGAACTCTATCTGGTGCTCCTTTTTAGGATTTTCTATTTTGGTCCCCTTTCGTAAGTAGAGTGCTTGAGGGAAAGGGATGGAAGGACCCTCTTCTGATAGATGAGGGTCGGGAATAGGTTCATATGCATGAAATAGGCTAGAATCCATGCAAATATCATCACGCAACATGGATGGACTCATAGGAGATACAGAAACCTTTCCTTTATTTATTTTTACTGAATTTCCATTTTTATGTTTTTCTATAAGTGTCCTCACGTACAAAACGAGGCAACACGATAGAAGGTAACGTGGTGGCATCAGTACCACCCACAACATCTAAACTTGCGACATTATCACCGTGCTCTGGCCTAGCATCTGGAATCCTGGTGGCATCAGCACCACTGTTTGCAACTGGAAATATGACGGCCTAAGTACCTTCGTCTGGATCAACATCCTTGGTGGCATCAGCACTACCGACATCGTACGCTTCCATCCTCATCTGGTGCCCTGGAATATGCATCGAGTCGTCGCTCAAACGAGTCACCGTCGGCTGGCATCCTACCGCTCCTAAGTGTCACAAAATCAACATCAAATACATAGGAAGAAATATCACCCGGAATATCACTAGTAGTGGTGGTCTCTGTAAACTATATATGCTCAGATTTCCTCTTCAGATTGTTCGGATTAGGTTTAATCTGAGCGGGTATGGCCGCTTTTCCCTTGATTATGTCCCTCATTTCTTGTCGGAACTAGTCCATCTCTTGCTGGAAGGATGCCTGCTAGTCAATGAGTAAGCATGTGAGGTCATCGAGGGCTGGGTTTTCATAGATAGGTCCATGAGAACTGGACGGGTTACCTCGTTGGAAATGAGGCTGAGACTGCTGCTAGTATTGAGGGGGGGCTAGGAGTACTGCAGAGGCTGTTGTGGCTGTCTCCACTACTGTCCCTTTGTATGAGGGATGAGGACCCTACTGGTACTGCTGGGAGTGATGGGACTACTGCCGTTGGCTGCCCTATCCTCCCTGAGCTGGAGGATGCTATTGGGACGAGGTGCCTTCAATGGACCATTGGAAACCCCATTGATCACGATGGATCCCAGGATGCTGATGGTACTGATCGTACCAAATCTCGTTGACTTCCATTAATGGTTCTTGCTCAAAAGATGGAGGGGGAAGAACTGCCAGGGGTTGATCCGACTGGTAGACCACCATCTAAGTGTCCTGAGATGGTGGTGGCTGGGAGTAGTACTGCAGCTGCTGGACTAGCTCTGCCTGGATGTGGTGAACATGTCGTTACATGGCAGATGGATGGGTGGCGCTGCTGCTTTTGGGATCAGCACGTGACCCGGGATGGGGCAGTGGAGCCATCTGTGCCTCCTGAAGACACATGATATGAGTCTTCAGGTCACTCAGTGTCTGTGCCAACTGATCGATCTGGGTAAGGCCCTGGCACTGCTTCTTCTCAATGACCTCGATGCGGTCCAACTTCTCGTTGATGATCCCCATGTCAACGGTTGAGGACTCAGTCTGTGTTGCTGTTGACGAAGTAGAGGGACCGGCATCGACGCGTGCAATCCTTTAATATGAGATTGCCTGCGGGAGGGGCTTCCCCTGAGTGTAGACCCTAGTATGGGGCATCACCATGTAGTTTTCTACCATCTCCTCATAGATGGCATAGACTTGATCCTCATTCTTGGAAAAATAGGACCCTCCACATGAGGTGTTCACTAGTCCCTACAGCTCATGTGTCAGCCCATAAAAGAAGCTCTGGATAAGGTTGGGCTTGGATATCTTGTGACGTGGACACCGGTCGATGAGCTCTTGAAATCGATCCCAAGCCTCATGAAACTGTTCATTTGGGATCATAGTGAAGTTATTGATCATGGCTCGTGCTGCGTTGGTCCGGCCGAGTGGATAGTACTTGTTCAAGTACTCAGTCTGGAGCTGCTCCCAGGTGGTGACATACCTCCCCAAATGCTTCAGAATAGGCTGCTCTGTCAACTAAGGAGAATGGGAAGGCGATCATCTTGATCATGTGCTCGTCCATGAATCTGTCGTGGACAGTGCTGCATATCATCTCGAACTCCTGCAGATGGAGGTACAACTCCTCTATGGCTAGCCCATAAACATGGGAAGTAATTGGATGGTCTGGGGGCAAAGCTCAAAGTCGCCCAGGATCTCCGGAAGCTGAATCCAACGGTGGGTGAGAGTTGCACCAGGGTTGTGCAACTACCTCATCGTCCGCGCTGGCCTCTGCTCTAGCTGGTCATCTGGGTGTCCGTCTCCTCCTCCAGATGCTGACATCTCTCCACTGGTTGGTCGCTGCGGCTCTGCTCTGCCGGCTCGCATCTGCGTCAGTTCTCGCCTCACCTCTGCCATGAATACTCCTTGGTCTGGATCTGTCTCTACATGGTCTCCAAGGAGGCTAGTAATGTGTTGTTGATGGCAGCCTGATACAATACGAATGTTGATCCTTATAGCTGCTCAACAGTCCTTCCCTCACTGTTTGTCGTGTCTCTGGTCTCTGCAAAGGCAAAAGACCCTAGCTCAGGTGTTGTCAAATGAACATATAGATGTAATGGCTTCTATATAGGTACTTGATGGGTGAAAGAAGGATGGTCGAGGGGGAACGGGGTGGAGGCAAATTCATGTTCAAAGAGCGGGTTTGATCTCTCTGAAAGCGTCCTAGATGAATGGGAAGGAGTGCTAGAAAGTGGTGCTGCCAGAGTGACGAGTCCGGATTAGCCAATGTTAAAATATATTTGTCGTGTATTGTCGTTCGCTTAAAAAGATGTGTGTCATTTCGTTGTAGGTGACAATTGAAATTGGTCAAGAAAATAACCACAATTATTTAGTCATTTTTTAATCGTGTGATTTTATGTTTATTTTACTTGGGCAAGTCCCAAGGTCGAACACAAGGAGGCAAAGGAACAACCTAGAATAATGTCTATCAAAGTTCGTGCGTGGTTTTCGAGGCGGTATTTTTTGTGATTTTTAATGCAATTAAGGATGCAAAATGCAACTTTGGCCTATTTCAGGGACTAAAATATAAATATCGATCAAACAATATCCGAAAAATAAGAAACTTGTCCAAAAAGATAAGTATGATGAAATGAATGCACTGTAATATTTTTGGAATTTTTAGATAAAAGATGATTTTTTTATGAATTTTTAAATGTAAACAAAGTAAATTTTAATATTTAATTATAATAAATATTAAACCTAATTATTTTCAAGGGACAAAATTATCCAAGATCAATCACTAAGTGGTGGATTTCAGAAAAAACCTAAACCTCAAAAATACAAGATTCAATACCTATTAAAAATCAACCATTGAAATATGCAAAATGATTTTTACAAGGCAAACTATGCATGAAAATAGAATTCTTTTTGGGCATAATGTTAATCACAATTAAATCTACAATCCATGATTTTTCAAGAATTTTTAGAGCAACGGTTAATGAATAACAAATTTCAGAGCACAAGATGGGTAAAATATGTAATTTTCCACAAAGTAATTAATTCTTAATTAACCATTGATCATAAGAATATACACAATATATCAAGATGTAGAGAATTAAATGCGGAACAAAATGTTATTTTTGGATAATAAAATAGTGCAATGTAGCAGTACAGAATGATAATGGAATACAAGGGTATAACTGCAATGATGATAATTAATATAAATATAAAAATGCAATAGAGGATCTTTTCTACAAATACCGATAATTCTGGGGTGTCTTTTGCAAAATTTCCAGAGGGGCACATGCTCTGGTCGGCGGGGGTTGATGGCAAATAAGGGAACTTCTGGGGGGTGCTTTGTAAATTACCCAGCAGGCACGTGCAAAGCACGTGTCCCTTGGGTGCTAACGTCGTTCCTCCCGGACGCACGTGCCTCGCACGTGCGCGGGGGGTCTCAGGTGTGGAGCCCGGCGGTGATGGCAGCGTCGGTGAGGAGTGCGAAGGAGGGCCGCTGCTTGTCGCTGGCGATGGATGGAAGCGCCTGGCGATTGCTCCTTCTGGCTGAGGGCTTCGGCGGGAGTGGCCGAAGTTGGAGGTGGGGCTCCCCTGATGGTTGTCTGTTCCGATGGAGACGTGTGGCGAGGGGACGCAACGATCGACGGAGGAGATGAAGGCTGCTGGCGTCGATGGTGACGGGCGAAGATGACTGGATATGTCGGAGAAGAGGGCGAATGAAATCGTTGGAGAAGAAGGTGAAATCGTAGTCGGGGGCTCGATGGAGACAAGGCCGGAGCAGAGCAGCTGTAGAGGTGGAGAAGCTGCAACGAAGCCTCGGAGCTTCGGATCTCGTCGAGGACGCGGGTGACCGGGTTGTCTCTTCCTGTGCAATTGATGGATGAAACTTACGAGAGGGAGACGATGCTCTTTTATAGGTCGAGGGGCTTGGCCGGCTATGGAAGGGGATTTGACGAGGTGGAGTGGCAATCGAAGTTGGGGATCGATGAGATCGAGGATTCGATTTGGTGATCGAAGATCATTGATGGGCGTAGATCACGGGGAAGGGGAATGTGGTGGCGGCGAAATCATGGAAAGGGGATTGCGGCGGCGGTTGAGATCAGTGGAGAGATTTGGGGGATGCGACGGAGGCGAGATCGGCGATGAAGATTGCGTGGGATCGTGGGGGCGGTACGAATTGGGAAAGGATGAAGGTTGACGACGAGCGGTGGCCGTCCGATCGATCGATATCGGACGACCACAATTGTGATACATGGCGGCGGGGTAAGGAGGGGGCAGGCGGTGCACGTACGCGGCACGTGCGACTTTTTAATTTTAATTTTTTTTATAAAAACTAATAAATATAAACCCCAAAAATGGCTGACACGTGGTGGATTTTTAATTTTTTATTTTTTAATTTTTTATACAAACTAATAAATAAAAACCCCAAAAATGGTTGACACGTGGCAGCTCCAGGAGCAGCCATGTGTCAGCACCACAAAAATCAGAAAATAAATAGAAAGAAAAATAGAAAAGAAATAGTAAACAACTTTGGATTGAAAAAGTTTCTTCACAAAAATTGCTCGTCTCGATGAGATCTACAACTTTCATGAAGACATCAAAACCAAAATTGATCAATTGCACAAAGTGATATTTTTGTGGTATCCTATGTACATAGAATACCTTGATTTTTGTTTTATAATTTTTTTGTCATTTTTAAACCAGATAGAAAGCCGAAAAAAATATGATAGGATAAAAAATAAATATAGACACATTAATCTATTTTTTTGGATTTTTATTAATTAAAAAAAGAAGAAATAAATTAAAACACGAAAAAGACCAATTTTGTACAGACAGTTAGTGAAGACTCGTACTCAATTTGTTTCTTTGATTTCGAGCTCAGTTTGGATTTGGATTTGGATTTTTATGCATTTTAATAAAACTTTTATCAAAGAAGACAAATGAAAAAGATATAAACTAAAATAGGTTAAATTTGTATATAAAATAATAGGTCAAAATCAGCTAAATTACAAAATATATAAAACAGGCCCAAAACCCAACTTTCACATATGAGCTCCGATTCACTTGAACTTGGTCTTTTTTTGAAGGTAATTGAATTTACATTAGTTCAAAAGTGAGTAGGATCAAAACAGACACTGGATGTGGAATATTTGAGGGTTTTAGTCCGGGAATCCTAGAACTAGGGTTTGGGTTTTTGGTCCACTTATTTAGGTTAGTGATTTTTTTTGTATTTTTCATTTATTCTTATTAGTGATATGTACACAATGGAGGTAGTTTTGGGTCATTCGGAGTTAGCATGAATTAGTTTAAAATTAGGGAAGTTAGGCTATTTACATGTCAATTTTGGGTGGGGTTTTTTGCTTCTTATTTTATGCACAAATAATGGATAAAATGCAATTCTTATGAAAACATGCATGAATGCTAATTATGCAGAATAAACGAAGAAATGCCAATGATTTTGAGGGATTTGAGCTTAATTAATGAGATTTAGAGTAATGAATCTGAGATTCATCATCCCCCTATACTTAAAAAATGCTTGTTTCTGAGCATCAAAAGAATTGCCATGAGGTGAAATGAGATTGGGTTCCATACCAAGACCATGAGCTGAAGGTGAAAATGAAACTAGACTCGACCTTTGGATTATTAGTTTAGCGGAACTTCTGTGAGACTTAGAATTCTATAATGAACAACCTTCAAGTTCTACACATCATTGTCACAGTTTCGGCTCAGAAGTCATTTTAGATCAATCCTCTTCCCAAAGCATACCCTATGAACATTGAATAATCGACTCATGTGTGTGAAAGGTTTTAGCTCTTCCCATCCAGAATTCCAGACTACCATGCATACCTCCTCTCTAGTAACTCGTCCTCGGGGAGTCACGTATTTCCTTCTAAGGTCTGTCGCGCTGTGTTCACAATCGAATTGGGGGGTAGGAAGTTAGAAGAAGAAGAAAAGAACTGGAGGGTGGCCAGTGTAGTCACCTCTCCTTGTAAAAGATGGCCAGTATAGCCGAGTCTCCACCAAGATCTGCAGGTTTTCTTGAAGCTTGGACCTTTTTGGTCAGATATATATTTGGTAGTGGCTTCTTTGTATTTGGAATTTTTGGTGGTTCTGCTTGGATCTTGTTGTGCCCCTACGGATATAGAATCTTTTTGTTTCCGTACATTTTTTGGGGTCTTAGAAAAAATTGTGCCCAACCGTCCATCCCTTTTCCGAAGCTTTATTTCAACCCATACTCCGGTCTTTAGATTTCCACGCTACCAGAAAAGAAACTCACACAGTCTTCCAACACCCCGTTTGAGATGAGCTAAGTGCATAGTGTGAGAGTACAAATTAATTCCCTATTCCAAAGTTGTACCCAGAATGAAGAGACCAGGTTAGACACTAAGAGTCAAATGCTGCACATTGTCATGTGAAACTCAAAGAATTAAGTCAAAGACCTGAAGCTTCTAAAGTCCTATTTCTTGGCGAAGTTCCTCTGAACATTAGGTGGACTAACGTCAAGTCCAGACCACTCTCGGCTTCTGCTCATAACTCGGTTCAGAACCCAAAGACTTTTCACAGATGCAAATGAATGTGATGTTGGGTGAAGTGCAAGTGTGTGAAATGCAGACACATTTTTTTCTTTTGTGATTTTTTTCTTTGATTTTTTATGCAAGAAATATTTATTTATTTTTTTGATTTGTATGCAAGGTATTTTTTCTTTTTTTCTTTTTTTTTTGAATTTCCAAAAATGTATCAAAGATGAGTAAGAAGCTAATTTTTTTCAAAAATTTTGGGTTGGACACAGTTAATAGCAAAACTTTTTTTCTTTTTCTTTTTATTTTTTTATTTTTTTAGAATTAATTACCCACCCCGTAAATACATATAGACTTACATGAAAGTATGAGATATGGGTAAAATATATACAAAGTATATATACAGACCCCCTATACTTAGCGAGTGTTGTGTCCTCAGAGCACAAGAAGCGTAAAGAGGACATAGCTCGGGCTAAGCGTAAGAGAGTGAAAAAGGAAAATAAAAAGAAAGAGAGAGATCGGTATTCCCCCCTGTACTTAGGTTGTGAATAGTCTAAGTATAGAGGAAGAGCGAAAAAAATGAAGCGGTCGGGATATGTGAATGAGGAGAGTATATATAGATGGGTGTCGGTTCCCCCTATACTTAGGCTCTGGTCAGCCTAAGTAAGGAAGAAGGGTGAAAATGAGGCGATCGTGAGAAGGAGTGTGATGAATCTACATTTCATCATCTTTATTCTATCATTTTGGCCTTAAAAACCCTAGTAAATGCGTGTAAATAGCGTTAATTCATGCATTTTATCATCTATGCATATTTGTGTAAATATAGTATAAATTATGGTTTTTAAAGCGAAAATTATAGAATAAAGAAAAGAAAAGAAAAAGAATAAAATATTGTAAATATTTTATGACCCGAAACCCCGAGACCTAGGCATCTCGATGACTAGGTCGACAAGGAATAAAGTAGGGGGAGATAAGGGCTGAAATACAATAAAAATCCCTTTTATTTTATTCATTCCTTATTCATTTTGGGGCCTATTTTTGGTTCCACTTTTTATACCTCAAATAAAGAAACTTTGTACATGAAAGTTGTAGATAAATAAATAAATAAAAATACAAAATTGATTTCACTCAAAAATAATGTACAGATAAAAAGTTATGATCTGAATAAAAATCCAGAAACCCAACTTCCCAGACCTGTATCTCCCAAATAAAAATCCAAATGCATCAAACTCACCTTTAATTGTATATAATTTAAAATAAGCTATTTAATGGCGGTGGTTTCGCATTTGGTGGAGCTACGATTTGAAAGTTGAGTTTTGGACCCCTATTGTATACTTGTACAGATTAAAATATTCATTTTATTATTTATTCATTATTTTTATAATTTTATATTTTTATAATTTTATAAATATTATTTATAATTTAGATGTGCATTAAAATCAGAATGAAAACCGAAAGAAAATACCCAAATAAAATACTTATAATATAATACATAGTTATGATACCTATAAATATACATATACATTCTATACTTTTATTTTATTAAGTGTACAAAACACATCAGAACAATAAAATAAAAATATTTCTAAGTGTATAAAAGTATTTTATAAATTTATAAAATAATAAACAAAATTAAATAAATTAAACATACAAAATAAAAATGAAATACTTAATTATATAGATAAAGATACCTATAAAGGGTATAAAAGGAAACTTGTAATTATTAATCTCAAAAAAATAAATAAAAATCACAATAAAATAATTTATAAAATAATAAACATTTTTTATTTTGAAACCAAAAATTAATAAGGTAATTTATATTTTTAATTGATTTTACAAGTTTTTTTTCAGGGATTTTCCTGGTTGGTCCACATGGACCAACCAGGTGGAAGTTGACCCCTGGTCAACTCCCTGGTTCTTGCTCCTGCAGCCCATCAGAGTTGCGTTTTTAGCCATTTTCTCCTATTTTTCTAGCCCGCATCTTTCATTATTTGGCCTTGTGCCATTCACGACTTTTTATCCCCATACATCCCTTGTACACGCACAGGCATCATATTGAGCATTGGATTACGTGTGTGCGTTTTTTTCTTCGTCCTTTGGGCCAGGTTGACCATCTCTCTGCCCAACGTTCTGAAAGTTGTCAAACTGCATTTTTTTGGTGTTTTCTCCGAATTTTGGAGAGCACGTCTTTCGCCATTTGGCATTGCTTCCTTCTTGACTTTTGTTCACCATGCATTGAGGATACACGTCCATGGAGTGCTTCGATCTTTGGATCGCTGCATCGTCTGATACACCTCATTCTGGTAGCCCCGTCAACCACTCTTTCAAAAAGACCTCCAACCTTCCCTCACACTTGGGAACTCCTTTTGCCCCTTCCTCCTCCATTCTTTCATGTGCTGAGGTTAGAGGGAGGTGACAACAACCTCACCTCGCCGTTAGGAGGAGCGGAGGAGCGGCGCGGAGGCGTATCCACCCCCATCTCCGGCCCTTGGCCGTGAGGTTTATCTCTTGGTTCTTCCCAGCCAATCAAGGTCGTCTTTGCTTGTTTTTCTTTATTTTTTCTTTGCTGTAGACTAGCTGTAGTGCAACCTATTATTTCCCATATTTGTTGGCTTGATTTGTGCTCCATTCATCATCCACTTCTCCCTCGCCGGAGCTAGCTCCGGCAAGTCCATTGCCGCCACCTACTCCATTCGATCACCCACATTTGCCCTAGGACCGTCTACTGTTGTAGTTGTGTTTTATTTGCAGGTCCCATGGGTCAAGAGACTCCATTTGGAGTCGGATTTTGCCAAGGAATGAGGTAGCTGGAGCCGTGACTCACCTCGACGTCGTGGTGGCCCTCCGGTGGTCTTTCCACCATTTTGACGCCGCCAGCAGCTCGAGGAGCTCTCCAGGAGGAAGCTCGGCGTTTTTGGGACTTCACTGCACGTCTGAGTGGAGCGGATAGGCCGGTGAAAGTTCGTCTTGGCCGGCGAGCTTCCCTGTTCTTCCATCGCCCTCCGCAACCGTTCGATCGCCTCGGGTGTGGGTATTTTGTGCCATTTCCCCCGCCATTTTGTGTAATGTTTATTTAGGACTCAAAGCATTCATCTGCAGTCTATTTTGTTCTGTATAATTTGCAATTCAGCCCGTACTTTCTGCTATTTACAATTATACCCCTAGCTTGTGTGCACTTTCTTGCTATGATTTCTATTTATTGCATGCCTCTATAAAACTCCAAAAATCACCATAAACTCTTGCTGCATTGTAGTTTCACGCCAACATTTTTATTTTGCATTTCATTGCATTTTAATATTTATAAAAATTCAAAAACACGCATTTTCAACACTGTTTGCATTATACAATACATAAAAATTATAATAATGTCTCAGAAAATTCCCAAAAAAATATATATTGCATATTTTAGTGTGTTTTAACTTCACCAAAAATCATTAAAAAAATACAAAAGAAAACTCATAAAAATTATAAAACTCTAAAAACCTTCATAAAAATCTTAAAAATTCTACAAAAATCCTAAAAATGCAATTTCAGTTTCTGTATCTTCTCTAATTCATTATCTTTCAACTAAAATTAATTTGAGAAATTTTGGACACCATTTGATATTTTTCATCCTCATTTTAGTTTCAGCCAGTAGCTAATTCACTATTTTCTTGTATTTCCACTTTTAAAAATACCAAAAATATTCTGAAAAATCCCCAAAAATCATAAAAATAGTAGAAAAATATAGAAAGACCAAAAAAAATTGTATTTTCAGATTTTTGAGCATTTTTACTCATTTTTATAAATCCTTTATCCTCTCATTTCTTATATTGTGTATATTCTATTATTGGGAAAAAATATTAAAAAAATATATAATATAAAAAGAAAATATAAATCAGAAAATTAAAAATCAAAATACAAAAATATAAAATCAAAAATTAAATAAAAAATATATAAAATTAAAAACCCACAAAAAATATCATAGATAGACAAACACTCACATTCACACACTTGTGCATTTTGCCCCGTTCTACCTGTCTGCTCCCTGTGTTCGACCTCTACACATCTTGACCTATACACATCTTTGTTGTAGAGTTATAATAAATTTTAACTCCGCACATTTACTTTCATTGCTTGATTTATTTGTTGTGGGTTAATTGTTGTTCGAAGATCGGTTTCTTGCGGGTCGCCTCAGCGACACTGTGATCTCACCTTGTGTGGATTACTTTAGACCCGTGAAAAATCGTCTTCAACAGAGTGTGATGAGGGAAATGGTATGTACAGATGGCATCAGTCCCCCCTTATATTTAGGCCTTGGCCTAAGTAGAGGAAGAAGCTGTACAAGGAGACCGATGTGGTCGGGAGGGAAGGTGGGTAGCCGATGATTAAGGCGGTTTTCGGCCGATCTTTTTGTGAGCCTGTGGTGGGAGATCATAATGATGAGAAGGAGATGAAACATATGATTCCCAACTATTATCAGAGTTATCTTCAGAAAAATCATGATGGATAGTAGATGAAGCGTTTGAGTCAGATGAAAGGTAACCATCGTCAGAATTATCCTCAGAGGAATAGTATTTGAAAGTGGACACACTCCAGATATTCTTGTCTTTTTATTTCTTCCGTTGTTTTCTCAGAATTCGTTCCTTCTTGGGATCAAGCGGTTTGTCCTCGGATGAATACTCTGAAGCACCAGTCTCAGTCAGCTCGTAAGAAATAATTCCAATGTATTTGATGAGAGCAGGAGCATCAACTTTCGATGAATAATTGTTAGGAACAGGAGTCGTCCAACGAGAGTCAAATTTTGGATCCTTGCGAAGATATGGTTTTAGAACAGCCAAACAGACTTCACTCACGTAGATTACCTTTTCCGGACCTGATGAGGGATCATCAGTTGATTCCTCTTCCGAAAGGTCAAAGGTGACTTTCTTTTTCGATGAAGGAGTAGTCCTTTTGTTTCGTGAAGTTGTCGATCCACTAGAGTCTCCATACGAATAACCATTGAAATTCTTCTCCTTGGTCGGTATTCGTCCTGTGTGTTTGTTCTTAGTCTATAAGTATAGAAAGAAAATAAAGGAAATAAAAAAAAAGAAACTTGATTGGTTTTAACTTTTGAACTTGCCCTCATAATATCAAAGTTTGGAGCTCAGTCGGACCTTTGGATTTTAGGTGTGGTAGGAACCTTGTTCGGGAATTGGACTTGCAACACAACAACCTTTGAGAATCACAAAACCCTACCCAAGTCTCCTCAAAAGACAAGTCAGAACAATTTGATGTCATATGCAGTTGTTGAATCCCGTATTCATCATGCTAAAATCCACTTTTTAATTCCCTGGCTTAAATAATTCAATAAATTCCCTAATAATTCTGTATTATTATCCTGTATTATATTGTACAGAAACTGTGTATAATTAACCTATTTATTGTATTTAGTTACTTCCATTTTCCTTGTTTTTATTTCTTATTAAAAACATAAAAAAATTGGTTAATTGTTGATAACTGTCCTAACCTTTAAAAGAGATAAAAAATACAAAAAAATCTCAAATCCAAAAAGGGTGTTCTTACCCTTTAAAATTGCCCCCAAAAATACTCTTTTGTACAAATGACCTCTTTTGACTTTTTATCCAACATGAAACTTGTAGATCTCATTGATATCTACAACTTTCATGTTTTGACTTTTTCCTAATTTTACTTCATTTTATTTCTTTTTTATTTTTCTTTATTTTTATGATTTATGAATTTTCTGATAGGGCCACGTGGCACCCTCTAGGCCGCCCATGTGGCCCTCCTCTTCTCTCGCCACCGGTCACCCCTCCTGGCCGTTGGATCCCCTAGGCACACCTTCCATCTCTGTCATTCATCATTCTCTTGCTCACAGCCGTCAGATCAGCCCCCTGATCTAATCACCACCGCCCCTTTCACCCTAATTCCAGCCACATGATCTCAGTCAATCCTACGGTCCCCCTCGCTCCACATCACCCGCTCACCCCCATCGTAGGATAAACCCTTAGATTCCATCATGACCGTCCTCTCCCATTCCACTATCAACCATCAGATTTGATCTCAGATCAGATCATAGCTGCTCCCTCATGCCTAAAACATCAGCCGCCAGATCCCTCCTATCCTAGGGCTCTCCGCTCGCCACGTCACCCCTTCTCCCATGACCCTTGGATCGAGCCCACTTCTCCATTGTAGCCGTCCTTTAAAGCCTATCCTCAGCCATAGGATCAGATCCTAAGATTTGATCTCTACCCCTCACCTGCGCCTCCATCCGCGATCCAACGGCTCCCGCTCATCATCCTCCTCCTGCCAGACGTTACACCTCACGAGTCACCTCCTCCCTTCCATTTTATCCCTCTCCTCCGATCACCTCCTCACTCCATAATGCCTCCCATCCATCGCTGATACCTCCTACATCCAAGCATAACCCCTTTCATCCCTCTCCTTCATCCGCAACCATCATTACACCCGTTCAAAAACCCCTCACCACCACGTAACCATTGTAGCCTCTCCACCTATAAAACCTTGCCTCTGCCTCCGTTCACCACCATCCACCATTTACGGTTCTACCTAGCCTTCTTCCCCTCCTAGTGACAGGAGGAGGCAGAATTGGCCGATAGCCATGGGTAATTTCCCCAGTGTTGACCCACAGCCACCATGGTTGTGTTGCGGTGGCTCCGCCTCGCCGAGCTCCTCAGCAAGGCTGACCGAGTCCGAGTGATGACCCCGTGCTTCCTCCAAAGCCCAGCCCAGGCCGCATCGTTCACCTCTTTATTTTTCGATCTACCAGGTACCACCTTCATCATTTTTCTTATCTTTTCTCCAAATTACCCCATCGTGCACACACAAATTCATCTCCAATTAACACCACCCCACATCCGCCTCACGCCTCCGACCTTCGCGAGCCTCCTCTTGTTTTCTAGAACCCTCCCCCACTCCAATCCACATCCTCTATCATCAAGGCAGAGGGAGCCTAAGGCTGCCACCTTCTCTGCCTCTTCATCGGCCTCCGTTCACTTCGTACACGCACGCACGACAAACGCTTCGGCTATTTTAACGATTGTAGGTGTTCATCTTCTACAATGGTTGGAGTTTGGCCGAAGCTATGTTCTTCAGCTCTGCCTCCGATGTGGCTCTGCTGTCAACAGCTTCCGAGCATCCTCGCGTCTGCTTTGTTGTCCGAGCTTCATCGCCCAAACTCTTGGTAGCTTCCTCGAGCATCATGGAGGCAAATGGACTAAGGCAGAGCTTCAGGCTATTCGTCAGAGACCCATTTTGCGTTGCCTCTTCAACGATGGAGAAGATGGACCAGAGCGTACAGGGGCCGTTGGATGGCAACTCTCCGGTGTTCATCCAACGAGCCAGAGCGAGCCATGTCATCAGTCCGAAGCAGAGATATTCGGGTGGACTGAGCATCCATCTAAGGCACTAACAGCTGCCACATGTCCATCCGAGCCTGCTACGCCCTCCGAGCCTAGCCCTCATGGACATGTGCAAGGCTGGGTAATTTGCAGGAACATCCCAGATATTTTCCAGAATTACAATAAGGTCCCTGGGCACGTGTGATGAACGTAAAAATCTGCCTCTTTAAGAATAGATAATTATCGTAGTATAGGAGGCAAATTCGGTTCAGCAAAAACCACAATCGTTTGAATGTTGTGGAGTATTTTTACTTGGCATGTCTACCAAGGTCGAACTCATGGACACAACTACTCAATCTATTTATCAAATTTTGATTAATTAAGATCAAGTGTGAATTATTTCTTGATTACAGGTCTCTATGAAAATTACAACAAACAAAATGATATATGCAATTTTTAGTTAATTTTTATGCAATTATAAGATGATGCATGAGAGTAGTGCAAGGGTAATTACATGCAGAACAAAAGATTACCAATATTCCCTAAAAAGATCACTGAAATTGAGCAACGGAAAGTAGATTGAAATCAGGGTTATTTTGAGCACAACAATAAGGCCAATCATCAAATCAAGGCAAGGACAAGTAGAGCAAGGTCATCATCTAACATTAAAAATCACTTCTTTTAAAATTATATCAGATGAGAACATTAGACATGTCATGAGATAGATGAAGAAACAAGGATCAAAATGACACTAAAATCATGCAATTTGGACCTACGATGCTCAAGTTATGAAGAAAACAATACATGGGCATAATTGTAATAAAAATGCAAGAAATAAAAAGATAAATATTACATTTGGTCCCTGGAGGGACCCAAATGCAATTTCCAAAAACCGGTAGGGGTCCTTTTTAATTTTTCCAAAGCGTATAGGGACCTTTTTGTAATTTTGCAAACTCACGAGGATCTCCCTGTAAAATACCCAGGCACACACGTGAGGCACGTGCCTGGGGACCAAATTGAAAACACCAGAACTCTCAGGGTCTTTCGTGCAAATTACAAAAGCCCTCACGTGCGGTGCACGTGAGGGGCCTAGGCTCGGGAGGCATCTCTGGCTCGGGACACATGGCAGCACTTGGTGGTTCGGGGCGAGGTTTGTTGAACCCGAGGCTTCTGGGTCGGACTGAGGCTTGGGCATCCACGTATCATCATCCTGTCCATCCGATCCAAATAATTGGACGGCATCTGCTCTTCGTCCTCCGTCGCGGGCCATTGGAGGAGGCTGCACTCCGGCGACCTGCTGGTAGCTCGCCGTGCTCCTTTCGCTTGTATGAAGCTCGAGGGAGCTTGCGGGAGGTTTGGAGGAGGTGCTGGAGCATGAGATCGGCAAGGGGGCTTGAACTCCGGCCATTGAGTGATATGAACCTGCAGATGTTAATGACATAGCCGAAGCATGCAAGATATGAAGTGAGTGAGTTATTAGGTGAGTGGAGACCATAGAGGCGACAGGAGGCGGAGGTTTGAAGATTCTTCTCCGGCAGAGCAGGGGAGAAGGTGGGTCGAAGCAGGGTGGTTCTAGAGAGAAGAGAGAATGGGTCAGCGAAGATGAGGGTGATGTGTCGGAGGTGTTGGAATGGTCCATGAACGGTGAAGGCGGTGGAATGCGATGAGATAATTAAAAGAAAAATGAAGAAAAACCAGGGGAGGGAGAAGTACCTGGAGATCGGAGAAAATGGCAGTCGGGGAGGCTTGGGTTGAGATTCTATGCGAACCTCGGGTCATCGCACAACAAGGCCAGCCTGGCCTTGGTGCTCATCGGCGTGCATTCACGGCCGAATCATGGCCGAAGCCATGGGTCAACACCAAGGGTAGAGGCCTCCATTGTCGCCAATTAACTCCTCCTCCTCTGTCACAGGAGGAGGAGGATAGATAGGGGGAACGTCGGGAATGGTGGACCGACTTCTCGGAGCTGAGTGGGGGTGGTTTTATAGGAGGGTATGACCGGGAGTTATGAGATGGCGAGGCGTTTTTCAATGGTGGGTTAACAGCGAGGGAGTAATGGTGGTGAATGATGGTGGTCATGCGAGGATGGTGGAGGGGTGGGCGACGTGTAGGTGCCATTACGATGAGGAGGAGAGGTCGGAGATGCCTTCCAATATAGTGAGGGGGCGGTGTAATCGTAACGCCTGGAGGGGGAGATGGAGGTAGGAGACGATTGGCGAACTGTTGGATCTTGCGATCCAATGGCTGGGATGATAACACGATTGGAGGGTTAGGATTAGATCTGGAAGAGTGGATCGCGTAGATGAGATGAGTGCGGAGGTGTGCAGTGCTGATGAGAAGGCGAGCTTGATCCAACGGTGGAGAAGAATGGGGTGACGTGGAGTGAAGGGAGGCGTATGATGAGGCGTGATCGAGCAGCTCTGGGAAAGGGGCGACGTGGCACACGGGGAGCCATAGGATAGGAGGTGAATCGGGTGGCTGTGGTTAAGGCGCTAGGGGGCGGTTGAGATTTGACCAGAGGCAGGATCAAACGGTGGGCGATGAAGCGAAGATGGACGGTTGAGATGGGGGCGAGAAGGATCAGATCCGACGGCTCAAGAGAGCGCCAGGTGGCTGAAGGAGGAGCGACCGTGTGGCGACTCCAGGGAGCGCCACGTGGCTGCTCCAGAAAATTCAAAAATATAAAAACAACGAAAAATAAAAAAGAATTAGTTAGAGGCAAAATTAGGAAAAAGTCAAAACATGAAAGTTATTTGTCTTGATGAGATCTACAAGTTTCATGTCGGACAAAAAGTCAAAAGAGGTCATTTACAAAGAGAATTTTTGGAAGCATTTTTAAGGGGTTAAAACACCGAATTTTTAGGTTTTGAAATGTTTTGTATTTTTAGTCTTTTTAAGGGTTTATGAATAATTACTCTTCCTAATTTTTAGGGGTTTTTGATGAGAAAATAATTACAAAAAATAATGTTAATTAAATACAATTAATTAAGGTTAATTATATACAATATAATACAAGATAATAATAAAGAATTAATGGTGATTTTTATTGGATTGATTAAGCTAGGGGTTTAATTAATGACTTTTAGCATGATGAATACGAGATTCATCAACGTGCCTCATGTGCGCATCTGGGGAAATTTACATTGAGGTCCAGCCGACTTCTAGAAATTACAAAAAAGGGCCCACGCTTTAGGAAAAATTGCAGAAATGCCCCTCTAGCTTTGGTTATTGCAAATAGGTCCTTCCAGGGACGTATTTGTAATTATTTATCTTTTATTTCTCGTATTTTTATTTCATTTATGCCCCTACATTGTTTCTTTCATAACTTGAGCGTCGTAGATCCAAATTGCATGATTTCAGTGTCATTTTGTTGCTAATTTAATTCTCTATCTAATGGCTTGTTTAAATTCTGGAATTGACACTAAATTAATTGGATGTTTTTAATGTCATATACTGTTTCTTGCTTGATAACTCTGAGGATGGCTATTTACTTTAACGCTCCATTTGACTCTGATTTTTAATTCATATCTTATCCTCATTTTCTGTAGGGAATATTTGTAAATATTATTTTACATGCTTGTATCTTGCATTTAACCTTGCATTATGTTCATGCATCACCTCATAATTGCATGGAAAAATAAAGTGAAAATTATATGCATCATTCCTTGCATTGATTTACCTGCATTTCATTGTGCATCTGCATGAAGGCCTAAAATTGAGAAACTATTCACACATATATCTAATAGACCATAAATTTGATAAATATATTAAAGAGGCTTGTGTCCATGTGTTCGACCTTGGTACACTTACCAAGTAAAATAATGTGCACTTATTCGAAAGTGTGCTCTTTTACATGATCGAAATCTGCCTCCTATACTACGATAACACAACTATATTAAAGAGGTGGATTTCGAGTTCATCAAATGATGCCTTTGTCGGGGACACAACTTTTTTTTATTTGCCGAATTTTGAAACATTTTTTTGTTGTGAATATTTTCAAATTTTGCAGGTGTTCTCATCATGCATTTTTGCATCAATTTGTGTTGATTATTTTTGTTGCTATTTTTCTAACAATTTTCTTTTATGGTAGGGCACATGAAGATCGAGGATGCTTGATCTCCATGGAGGCGTGGAGTCGGGAGCTCCCGCTAAGAAGGCCGCAAAAGAAATGATGAAGAATTCAAGGAAGATTAGTTAGCTCCTCATACATATTCATGTTGTAAAAAAATGTATCTTATGCATTTTTAGTGGTCCTCATTTGAGGGCTCGTGTGTGTATAAAAAAGAAAAAAAGAGAGAAGTAGATCACCAGATGATCTACCCCCACCCCTTGCACACACTCATATCTATACATCTACTCACCCCCTCCCCCTTCACTATCTCTGTATTTTCACACAATCACCCCCTCCCCTACTTAATTTGTAAAAATTCACACAATGCACAACACACTTCCCTCCTGCATCTTCACAATCATCTGTAAAACTCACCCCTCCCCTCTCCATGTATCTATGTATAATTGCTCCATCTAACCCTAAAAGCCATGGGTTTCCCAGCCTAATTCCAGATCTTTTATTTAGGCTATTTTCAGCCTAAGTATAGCAGGGATCCAACCCATCATTCCTCCCTCGCTCTGTCTTCTTATACTTAGTTCATTTTTGATCTAAGTATAGGGGGACCCTCCTCCTCAGTTCCGCTATATCACCATATATTTAACCAGAGCTATGGCTACACATCACTTATGCTACGAGGACAAAGCAATAGTTAAGTATAGAGGGGTATACAGTATATTACTGTATATATATACTTTAACCATAACTTGTGTTTTAATATTTTTTTTTGAAAAATCTTTTTGGGCTTGGTTTAAGTTGACTTGTAAACTAAGTTTTGTAAAAACTTTTTCTTTTAAAATTGAGGGATAAACTTGTTGTAAATGAAATCAACCTTTTTCAAAATTCCTTAAAAAATTGAAAAATTAAAAAATTTTCTTTTGTAAAGACTCCGACTACTTGGCTTAAAACGAGTAGCTACTCTAAGTGAGGGAACTTCAGTATACCTTAGCAGAGTGGATGGTTTAGAGGATACTGTCTATGGCTCCTTCCTCAAGTAACCCAGGTCTGTTTAACGGTTCGTACTTACAGCCATACTGGCTGGGAGTGGACACAAATATTCATATGAGCCTAGGCCACTCATTGTCTCTCAAAAGAATTTAAAAAATGAAAAATTACAATCCAAAAAAAATTACAAAAGATAAAAATCACAAAAAATCACTAACCAAGGAGTTGGTGTATTTCTAAAACATTCACATTCACTCAAGGCTTACGGATTTGAGGATACTTGATTTATGTGATCTTGAGAGTCTGAGTTAGATAGCCTTAGTCATTAGAGTTTTGAACTTAATTATCCACACTTTCCTAGTTTGAAAGATTTGAGCGCTATATTTCACTCTTCATCTCTACCTTCTAAATAATATGATCAGTACAACATAATCACAACTGCATGATTGATGAGATGAGGTGAGTTATCACTTGAGGAACTAGGATTAGAGATTTGAGTTTAGACCTGATCTAAAGATGCTCAAGGATGGAATAAATTTAATGAAGGATTCAAGAAACCTGTGTGCCAGTGAAACCCTAGACAGTATGTGAACAAGTTCATATGCTATCGTTTGATATTTACCCATGTGCCAGGGTGTGATGAAACATAAATAATTATTGATCAGTGTGCGTGAACTTTTGGTAAAAGCAGTGGAGCTAGCCAAAAAGAAAAGAAAAAAAGATATATTCAAAGAAAAGCTCTATTCCTCATAGTCAATTTACAAAGAGATTCCACCAAAGGCGAGCGCTCCCAAACATTTTTAAAGTGTCCACTTGGAACAAATGCTTATTAGGACCAAGGAGTCGAGCTAGCACCATAAAAGGGCTTTGTATCGTATAGTGATGCAAGTTGGGTGTCTAAGGTATCTTAGATACTCAAAAGAGACACACCCCAGTGCACTCCAAAAAAAAGTGTAGACGACTTCGAGTTCTCTTGACGGACATATATCAACAAAAATAAAAATACATGTTTTGAGTAATAAGGCACTCGAGAGGCCCCTTGTTCCAATGTGAGGGAGAGAAAAATAGACACAATCCTATGCCCTCTATCATCTGGTCGTCCACCTACACTTTCAAATCTGACAAACTAATGAGATGGTTGACTGAAGCAAGAATAAACTTATTCCCTAGCGTTGAGGATTAGGTCTAAAGGAGAGGATCCTGGACTGGAACTTTGGGTGATACCTTGACTCGACTCTTATGAGTGCAGTACACTAAATTTCATATCCTTATATTTTATGTACAAATGGAGAGTCTGATAATTAGAGAAGTTGGATTCCTTTTGACTAGAGCATGGTTGATCCTGGAAATTTAGGATCACTTAAATTGAGGGTCTTCAGAAAAATTGAGCCTTGAAACATCCACATGCATTGTCAAGAATTAATCCGACTCCTTCATTCTTTAGGTTCTCGAGAACGAGCATAGTTTAAGTATAGGGTATGATGAATCTCGTATTCATCATGCTAGAATCCACTTTTTAATCCCCTGTCTTAAATAGTTCAATAAAATTCCCTAATAATTCCTTATTATTATCTTGTATTATATTGTACAGAAACTATGTATAAATAACCTATTTATTGTATTTAGTTACTTCCATTTTCCTTGTTTTTATTTCTTATTAAAAGCCTCTAAAAATTAGGTTAATTGTTGATAACTAACCTAATCTTTAAAAGAGATAAAAAATAAAAAAAAAATCAAATCTAAAAAGGTCGTGTTTTTACCCTTTAAAATTGCCCCCAAAAATACTCTTTTGTACAAATGACCTCTTTTGACTTTTTGTCCAACATGAAACTTGCAGATCTCATCGAGATCTACAACTTTCATGTTTTTACTTTTTCCTAATTTTGGTTTCTTTTATTTCTTTTTGATTTTTCTTTATTTTTATGATTTATGAATTTTCTGATTGGGCCATGTGGCGCCCTCTAGGACGCCCACGTGGCCTGCCTCTTCTCTCGCCACTCGTCACCCCTCCTGGCTGCTGGATCCCCTTGGTCCACCTTCCATATCCACTGTTCATCACTCTCTTGCTCACAGTCGTCAGATCAACCCCCTGATCTAATCACCACTGCCCCCTTTCACCCTAATTCCAGCCATACGATCTCAATTAGTCCTATGGTCCCCCTCGCTCCACATCACTCGCTCACCCCCGTCGTAGGATAAACCCTCAGATTTCATCATGACCATCCGCTCCCGCTTCACTATCAACCATCAGATCATACTTTAGATCAGATCCTAACCGCTCCCTCATGCCTAAAACATCAGCCGCTAGATCCCTCCTATCCTAGGGTTCTCTGCTCGCTATGTCTCCCTTTCTCCCATCACCCTTGGATCGAGCCCACTTCTACATCGTAGCCACCCTTTAGCGCCTATCATCAGCCATAGGATCAGATCCTAAGATCTGATCTCCACCCTCGCCCACGCATCCCAAGTCATTGGATCGCAAGATCCATAGGCTCCCGCTCCTTGTCCTCCTCCAGCCAGATGTTACACCTTGCGAGTCACCTGCCCCCTTCCATTTTTAGCCCTCTCCTCCGATCACCTCCTTGCTCCATAACACCTCCCATCCATCGTCGTTACTTCCTACATCCACGCGTAAGCCCCTTCATCCCTCGCCTTCATCCCCAGCCACCATTATGCCCGTTCAAAAACCCCTTTCCACCACATAACCATCGTACCCTCTCCACCTATAAAGCCTCGCCTCTGCCTCCATTCACCGCCATTCACCATTTATGGGACTTCTACCTAGCCGCCTTCCCCTCCTCGTGATAAGAGGAGGCGGAATTGGCCAGCAACCATGGGTAATTTCCCCCGGTGTCGACCCACAACCCCCATGGTTGTGCTATGGTGGCTCCGCCCCGCTGAGCTCCTCGACAGGCTGACTAAGTCCGAGCGATGACCCGAGCTTCCTCGCTAGCCTGGCCCAGGCCGCATCGTTCACCCCTTTCTTCTCCGATCTATCTGGTATTGCCTTCATCGTTTTTCTTATCTTTTATTCTAATTACACCATCGCATACACATAAATTCATCTTCAGTTAACACCACCCCACATCTGCCTCATGCCTCTAACCTTCGCTCACCTCCTTTTGTCTTCTGGAACCCTCCCCTGCTCCGATCCACCACCTCCGTCATCAAGGCAGAGGGAGCCTAAGGTTGCCACCTTCTCCGCCTATTCACAACCTTCGTTCACTTCATACACACACGCATGACAAATGCTTCAAATGTTCTAATGATTGCAGGTGTTCATCTTCTACAATGGCTAGAGTGTGGCCGGAGCTGTGTACTTCAGCTCCGCCTCCGGCATGGCTCTGTCATCAGCAGATTTCGAGCATCCCCGCATCTCCCTCGCTGTTCGAGCTTCATCGCCCATGATCTTGGTATCTTTCTCGAGTATCAGGGAGGCAAATGGACCAAGGCGGAGCTTCAGGTGATTCGTCGGAGACCTGTTTGGACCGCCCTTCGATGGCAGAGAAGATGAACCAAAGCATACAGGGGTTGTTGGATGGCAACTCTTCGGTGTTCATCCAGCGACCTAGAGCGAGTGATGACACAAGCTAGCCACTCGAGTTAAGTAAGCAAGTAAACAAGGGTCGTTGTGACCCGAATCACCGAGCTAGATCTACGAGAAGAAATAAACCACTCAAGACATATGAGAAACTATCATAAATGTAAGCGGTTCGCTATTTTATTTACCTGGTGTAACTAACAAGGTCGAGCACAAGGAGCACGGAAATATTACAAAGTAGTCAAATTTATCAAATAAAACAATTTTTAGTGGTTTTTAATTTTTCAAATTTTAGTTTTTAATAAGAAAACAAAATCAACTAAAACAAGAGAAAGCAACACAACAATCTTTTTAGATTTTTTCTTTAAGGCTAAAAATACTCAAAAAATAAGATAAAAATATTTTTGGATTTTTGAGGTTTTAAAACATTTTTAGCGATTTTCTGGGATTTTTCTAATGTTTTTGAGGTTTTATAAAATTCAAATAAATCTTAAAAAGGCAAGCAATGCACAACCTGGACTAAATTGCTAGTTAAAAATATTCGCAATGCTCTAAAGACCTGGATAGCAATTTTATGATAAAGTATGAATAAAAAACTATAAATAGAAACTAAAAATGGAATTTTTGGAGTTTTCTTTGATTTTATATGATTTTTATAGTATTTTCGGTTTTTTTGTAATTTTTAGGGTTTTTATAAGGGATTTTCAACCAAAACTAATATTGGAAATTAAACACATAAAAAGGCACACATGAATTTTTATAGATTTTTTAAAACATTTTACGAAATTTTATGATTTTCAAAGCCAAATAGGGATGTTTTTGAAGGTTTTGATTTTTTTAAAATAAAATGTAAAGAAATTAATCCAATAAAATCACAATAAATATTCACACCAACAGGAGTTAATGGTAATTTTTAGGTGATTTTCGAATTA
Source organism: Ottelia alismoides (assembly GCA_037367405.1). NCBI lineage: Eukaryota > Viridiplantae > Streptophyta > Magnoliopsida > Alismatales > Hydrocharitaceae > Ottelia > Ottelia alismoides. Next base: position 722,544 of record JAZKJV010007011.1, on the reverse strand, counting down.
ATTTACTAATTAATAAGTCCAAAATACAATGGGTAATTAGGCATAGTTTATAGAGACCTGATAGCAAATATTTTAAGTTTATAGACTGTAGAATAACATAATATAAAAGCTCAAGGGCTGAATATGCAATTAACCCAACCAACACCTGCGTTACACATGATCCAGACTTACAAGGGTATAAATGCAAATACTAAAATTTTGGCATTCATTCCATAACAGATAGGAAGTTCAGGGCAAATAGTGCAAATATCCTAAACACACGTGGGGACGTGCATGACTAAGACTAAACAAGACTAAAATGTAAACACCGTAAAACTTAAGGTCTAAACTGTAAATCTACTCAACTGAAATGTTTATTTAATAGTCTAAAGCTAAATATAGAAACATGCAGAGGCTAAAAGGATATATATACCCTGAGGCATGTGCTACAGGCGTGGGGCTCTGACGGCTCTAATCTTTTTCTGCAAAGCGATCTAACGGTGCTGGGGCAGTCGACGACGTGCGTGTTAGATCTACGGTTGCAGGTCTGATCCAATTGAGATGATGCCAACCTCTGATCGGACTGTTAAAGTATCAACGTCAATGGACGAACCAGATCAAAACTGGGCGTGAAAGTGCATCGAACGACTCCTGAAGGTACTAGACGAACTACTCCCTGGCGAGCTTCGATCAAGAAGCCCAGTGACCCGAGGGTCTGATCGAGTCACGGTATGGTTTAACACCTTCGTGGTGGTCGTCCGCATCAGATGGGTAGCTCTGATGGTAGGGAGAACGGTCGGATGGGCCTAGCAGTGACTTCCCTCCCAAAGCTATTCTGCCGGAGCAGTAGATGTACAAGAAGGGGTCTTCCACGTGCGCTAACACATGCAAAAGGAGAGGTGACTTGGGGGCGTATCTCCGATCGGGTTTATTGCAAAGGGAGATAAGAGAAGCGACATGGGGCAGTAGGTTGATCTCCGATGTACTGGGAGGAAAGAGATCGGGCCTAATCTTGCTCTAGTGAGCAAGAGTCAAGGTGCTCAGGTTGCGTGGGAAGATGGGCGATGATTAGGCATGTTGATCGAAGCAGATAGGTGGGTGGAATGAGGCTTCGACCAGGTGGTCGGAGAAGGGAACCGACAACAACACGAAATGGAAAAGTTGGATCGCAAATGGAATTACGGTGGGTTCAAGCAGTACCTTAAGGTTCGAAGGAGCTCCTTAGCTTCAAGCGAATGCGAGCGTCGAGGTTATGGCCTCAACCGAGCTGTGACTGGCCAAGGAGGCTAAACACGGTGGATGTCCGATCACGTAGCTTGAGCTGCATCGATTAGCACCAATCTGAGCTCCGAAGGTCGCTCCAGGCAGTTGTCACTCAGATGGAGGTGGCTAGGGGTCAAAAGGGTGGCGAGGAATGAGCTATCCCACTGTGGAGGCTGAAGAAGAATATTTATAGGTTGCCTAGGGTCTAAGAAAATCAAGGCGATACGTAGAACCCTAGGCAAATACGACTGCACCTAGGGATCCACGAGGATCATGGAACATCATGCTACAATCAGGCGTAGGAGTCAAGGTAGGAGGAGATCGGGTTCGTGGACGTGAAAATGTGGGGAAAAAGCCCTGACGAAAGGTTTTCGACCCGACCCGGTCTCGAAGGGGATGTTGACCGCGGTCAACAATGCAGCCTGGACCAATCAGAATTAAGAATTTATAAAATAATAGTAAATTCAATAAAAAATAATAAATGATTTCAAATTAAAAAGTGAAAAAAATGAAAAAAATTTTTTATTATTTTTCAACGTATCTTTCTAAGATTTTTAATTATTTTTATGAAGAATAAATTAAGGGATTTTTACCCGGCAGACCCTATAATCTTTTCAAATTACCTCTACGACCTTTAAAACATCGTAATTCCTCCCTCAGCCTTGTAAAATTGCTAACCCTTACCCTACAGACCTTGCAGTTAAGCCCCGTTAATTTACCCGTTAAAATTAACCAGATTCTGTTATGTTTTTTTATACTTTACCCATTTTGTTTATTAAACTTACATTGAGTGCCACTCCCCCCTCCCGCGGCCCCGAGGATGCTGCTCGACGCCCCGCCCTCCGACGATGCTGCTATGGAGGACCCCCCCCGCCAACTGCTGCCTGCTATGGAGGCTCCCCTACCCGACTGACGGCCCGGCCGCCGCTGCTTCGCCACCGCTGCTTCCCCCTTCCCTCCCGTGCGATGGAGCCCACCCACCCCCCGTGCGACTGCTGCTACCCCCAACCCCCTCCCTGCCGCCGCCGCTGTTGTTTCCCCCCCCCCTCCCGCGCGCGATGGAGCCCACCCACCCATCCCCTGCGCGATGGAGGAACACCCCCCCGGGCCGCTGCTGCTCCCCCCGCCTCCTCCCTGCCGTCACCGCTGCTGCTTTCCCCTTCCCTCCTGCGTGATTGAGCCCACCCACCCCCACCCCCCGCGCGACTGCTGCTTCCCCCCACCCCCTCCCTGCCGTCGCCGCTGCTTCCCCCTCCCTGGAGCCTCCCCACTCCCCGCGTGATGGAGCCTACCCACCCACTCCCTACACGATGGAGGAACACCCCCCTGCTGCTTCCCCCCACCTCCTCCCTATCGCCGTCGATGCTGCTTCCCCCTTTTCCCCCGCTCGATGGAGCCCACCCACTCATCCTCCGCGCGATGGAGGCCCTCCCCTGCAACCGCTGCTTCGGCCCCCGCAAGAATCATCTGTAGGATTTTCTTTCCTATCCTTTTTTTATTTTATTTTGGTTAATCCTAGCCATTCGATGGTAAATTGGTTAGGTTAACTCAAGACTAACTCAAGTATTTGACTCAAATATGGTTAAAATTGACGGTAGGATTTGTTCAGTAAGACGGAGCAAGTTTACGAGGTTTGGGGAGCAAGTTTACGTAGAGGTAATTTGAAAAGATTATAGGGTCTGCCGGGTAAAAATCCCATAAATTAATGTATATAGCATATAGTAGTATATACATGTATATTATACCTATGTATTTTGTACATGTATTTTTATTTTTTATTTTTACATAACACCCTTATTTTATATTTTATTTATTTACAACATAATTTTATTAATATAAATAATTTTTATTTTATTTTCACAAATTATTAAGGGTATATAATAAATAGTGGATGTGATATGTACATGTGTCTTTTATACAAAGGTTTGATGATTTTGTTTTTATTTTTGTTTTTCTTATTTTTATTTTATTTTAATAAATATTATTAACACTATATACAAGGATGTAAAATAATTTGGTTTTATAAATAAATAAATAAATAATATGTACAAGTATAGGTGATATATATACTACATAGTAGACCCTATCTCTCCAGACTTATTTTATTTTGCGATCAGGTCAAGACTTGACCTTCTCTTGGTGTTTTGGGTTACTCTATATTTATTCGAAATATATCATTCTTTTTTTCCTTTATTCTTTTAATTTTGCAAAATATATGTTAAATTGGCAATATTAACAAGAACATGCAGAAAGCTAAATTATCATATTTACATGTATTTACAGAGTATTTTGCCAAGAAAAAGAGCTAAAAAAAGAATAAAGAGTGAGGATCTTGGATTCATCACCCCTATACTTTACCTTTGCTAGTCCCTTAGTAAGCACTTATTTGGAAAAGAAGTGAAATAAAAAATAAGTATATAGAAAAAGAATCAAGGTTTATTATTAAACTTGTCTTCATTAAATTGGAGTATGGAGCTCAGTAAGACTTCTAGATTATTAGTTTGTCAGAACCTCATTGGGAAATAGGTTTAAAACTCAACACCATCTAAGTTCCACTATTCTATGGTCATGACTCCTTAATAAACTAGGTCAGAGCAAGTCTACATACGCAAACTCTAATGACTATGCATCTTTCCTTGTACCGTGTAAGTGATATATAGCTCCCCACTTCAGAAATGACAAAGAAACAACTTCCCTCAACAAGGTAACTCTAATTCCCTAGTCTAGCAGCTCTTTCCTCGAGGAGCGGGGTATTCCCTGCTATGTTCAAGTTCAACCAATTCAAGAAGAGGGGAAAGAAAAAAAGGACCGTGTAGCCACGTATCCCTGGGAGCTTAACCAGTGTAGCTAAGTCTCCAGCTGCAAGCTTCCATGAGATGAGAAGGTGGAATACATAAGCTTTGCTTATTCGCTATATACACTCCAGCATGCATTTTATTTTCAATCAGGCATGTCCCCTTTTTTGGAGTTTTTCATATATTTGCATACATTTTTTTATGTGCATATATACAACATATTTACATGGTGCATCATGTACATAAGGAGTTTTTCTTCTTGATCCAGTAGACTATCCCTCTTTTGAAGCATTATTGCAACCCACAGACTCCTATCTTTAGACCTCAATGCTACTAGACTAGGTTGAGATGCACATCCCTCCCTAGAGTAAGATGAGGTTCCTCCTAGAAGTACTACCCTCGTATGCTACTCCATGCCAAAGAATTCTGCCTCCTCACCACCTCATCCGTGTTGAGCTACGTGTAAGGTGCGTGTCCAAGTCAAGCCATTGTCTCTGAGAGTCATGCGTGCGTTGTTAAGTGTTCCACTTAGGCTCACCAAGATGACATGTGAACATAGCCTAGTGGACTCAAATAATTAAGTCGCTATGGACCTGAAAAGTCTTAACCTTAAATCCTATAAGGTTCCTCTGAAGTTAGGTGGATTAAGGTCCTAACCAAGCTCCATTTTCCAATTTAGTTCTAGACTAGTTTAAATGTCAACTATGATTCAGAAGAATATAAATGCAAGTATACAAAAACTCTTTTTGTAGGAATTTTCAAAATATGCAAATTTTTATGGAAATTTTTTATTTTTCAAAATTCATGAAATGAAAGAAAGCTTTGCAAAATATTTTTACAAACACTTACAAACAAAATTTTGCAAGCGTTTAATTTTTCAAAACATTTTTCAAAAATTTTGTACTATATACATAATTTTAATACAAAAATATTTACAAACATTTTACAATCAAAATAATTTTTACAAACATATTTACAAAAACTATTTACAAACATGTATGTATAAGAAAATTTTTAACATTTTTGTGATTTTTAGTTTATGATTTTTGTCCATTTTATTTTATTAACACACTCACACAAAGTAAGAGTAAAGGCTAAAGTATATATAATGCATACAACACCCCCATATACTTATCTCGGACCATGTCCTCAGGGTGATTAAAGAGCAATGAAAGGAAGACGTAACTCGTGGTTAGTATTGGCAAGTGAAAAGATGTCTATTCTACAATGACGAATACAAGAATGTAATGAATAAAGGTCAGTGATCCCCCTATACTTAGGATCAAGTAATCCTAAGTATAGAAGTCTGTACACAAGGGGAAAATCGAGGTTTAGGATGTACGTGGTTTACCTTCCCTATACTTAGGGTAAAATATCCCTAAGTATAGGAACCAAAACAGAGGTAAAAGGAATCAAATGAATAATCACAAGTCTGATACCCCCTATACTTAGGGTAAAGCACACCCTAAGTATAACATAATCATAAGATGAAGATGGGATATTAGTAGAGAATATGTGATTTATCACTCTAAAAGTTGAAAATAGAGCTTTGTTACCGAGTAATTAGCTGCATATTTCCACTTATATAACTTAATTAGCATTCATGCATGCATAAATAATATATGCATTTTAGCATTCATATTTGCATTAAATAAGAAGCCCAATTCACTTGTAAAAATCACCTGTAAATACCATATTTGTATCTATTTTATACTAACTCCAAATCCGATAAAATCAACTCCATAGTGTATATATTACTAACACTAATAAAGGAAAAATATCAAAAAATACTAACTTATAAAATTGTTTAATAAAACCCAAATCCAAGTTTGAAACTATGAACCTTAAAATATGCATATCTCTCTCATACAATGTCCGATTTAGGTCTACTCACTTTGAAAGTAATATACATTTAAAGATCTTTAAAATAAGACTAATTTTATAAAAATCAGAATTTATATTTGAAACTTAGATTTTGGGCCCCTATTGTATATTGTACATATTGATCTTTTTACCCTTTATTTTATCTTTTTATTTTCTTAATTATTAAAAATCTAAAAAAAATAGATTGACTTGTAAATATTTCTTTCATATTTTTTCTAACTTTATTTTGATTTTTCTCTTATTTAAAAATGACAAAAGATAAAAATGTGGTATTTTATACCTATAAGATACCACCCAAAAATACATTTTGTACAGATGACTTCCTTTGATTTTCGACCCTTCACGAAAGTTGTAGATCTCGTCGAGTGAGCAACTTTCATGTTGACCACTTTTTGATTTGACCCCTTCTGTTATTTCTTTTTTCTTTTGAATTAACTTGTGATTTTTCTGGGAGCGATGATTTAGCCGAAATTCGGTGGTCTTAAGTTCCACACAAGGCGGGAACTCAGTTGATGTGACAACCACGCAGAAATCCCAACTAAAGTCAACAATTAACCCACAATATGAAATCAAGCAATGGCAAGCAAAAGTGGAGTTAAAATTTATTATTAACTCTACATAAAAAGGTGTATAGGTGTAAGTATGTAGAGGTCGAGACAGGGAGCAAGGTAGGATAGATCAAGCAAGTGCAATAATGTGATTGTGATTAAGTGCCTACAAGAATGCAAATGTTTTTGTGGGTATTTATTTTTTTAATTTTTAATTAATTTTTTTTAATTTTGTATTTTGATTTTTAATTTTTTAAATTTATAGTTTCTTTTTATATTTTATTTTTTTCTGTTTTCATAAATAGAATATATAAATACTATAAAACAAGAGGTGATAAGATATTTATAAAAATAAAGAAAATGGTCAAAATTAGGGAATAAAATGTTTTTTTGGTCTTTTTATATTTTTATAGTTTTTTTGTAATTTTTGGGGATTTTTCAGAATATTTTTGGTGTTTTTAAAAGTCAAAATAAAAGAAAACAGTGAATTAACTACTGGCCGAAATCAAAATGGGAATGAAAAATATCAAACAGTAACAGGACCTGAGTTTATATTTTTATGATTTTTCTATGATTTTTTAGATTTTTTTGAATTTTTAGGGTATTTTCTAATTTTTAAGGTTTTTGTTATGAAATTTTTAGTGATTTTTGGACTGACACTAAAACAAACTAAAATAGACTTTAGGTGATTTTTTGGGAATTTTTCAAGGTGTTTTGATATTTTTTTGGTATTTTCTAATGCAAACAGTAGCTAAAATGCATGTTTTTGATTTTTAATTAATACTAAAATGCAATAACAATGCAATGCAAAAATATGGCGTGAATCAACAAGCAAATAGGAGCCGAGAATTTTTCGAGTTAAAATGATGCACTAAATAAAGAAAGAAAGCATACAAAAATTCAAGGCCTAGCAGGGATATAAGTGCAAATAGACAAACATTCTAGGGACAAACTGCAATTTTCACACAAAATATTCAACTTAATATTGCATTTAATGGACCAAATACAAAATACAAGACCCGTAGGGGTACACCTGCAAAATACCCAACCAAGCGCGTGACTAGCACGCGCCTGGGAAGGACCTATCCGTAATTTCCAAAAATCCGGGGGCCTTAATGCAAAATAACCAAAAGTTTTACACTTAATATTAAAGTTTCTGGACTGAGGCGAAATAAGCAAACCCTGAGGGGGGTCCTAGCAAAATGCCATTCACCTCACGTGTACTGGTCACGTGAGGTGACATGGCTAGGACCTAATTGCAATAATGGAAAGTTCAAGGGTCTGGACGCAAATATTACAAAATATTTTAAACGGATAATGAAAGTTTAAGGACTAAATAAAAATACAAAAATGGAGCAGGGGTCAGATGCAAAATACCCCTAATGCGCGCGATCCAACGACTGGCGACGATTCACTTGACATGTGGCAGACGATGGACGGTCGATGACGCTTCGCGTTGGACGGTGAAGATTAGATCTTCGGACGAAGATCTGACGGTGGAGAGCTAGGCGCGATCCAATGGTGGCTGGCGATCTAGAGCTCCGCCTTGATCAAATGGCTCCGAAGATCGGAGCAAGAACAGCAGAGGAGCGCCGGCGAGGCGACCTTCTCCGAGCTCCTGCTCATGCTCCTTCTCCGGCGAACTTCTGGGCTTCAAAAGACGGCTGGAGGCTCCTGACGGTCTGGGGTATCTCCTCATGGCTCCAGAACACCTCGGCGGTGGCCGAGGCTCGCTGAAGAGGGCAACGGAGCTGTGGAGCTCCACTGGACTCCGACGAGTCGCAAAATGAGCCCCAGGCTCGAGTCAAACGTCCTTGACCTGCAAAAACAAGTGAGAGGATCCAGGGCAAGTTGCCTAGACCCCGCGGAGTGGAGGTGGTGGCGTGAAGCGGCGTGAAGGTGGTCGGCCGGAGGTGCGCTCCGGCGAGGTTTGCATAGGGTGTGATTCAATCGATGGAACGCAAAATTTCGAGAGGGCTTTTGATCCTAGGACTAAGGCAAACTAAATGCAAGAGAAATAAAAGGGAATGAAGGCTGCCTCGATGGTCGGAGACCAGAGGGTGGTGTACCTCAACCGTCGGCGAAGGGGGAGGTGGTGGAAGCACCTCAGGCATCGCTCGACCCGCCCGAAGGTCGCAAAGGGGAGCTATCACCTTCTCCTTGCGATTGGGGATGAAAAGGGGAGCTATTCCTATGGAAGAGGCGTTCAAAATTCAAAAGGAAGATCGGGGGTTGCATATATGGGGTTTGACTATGTGACTAGGGTGCTTCAAAGATCAAGGGGCAACGCCTCGCACAACGATCCAAAGCCCTAGGTTTTCTTTGGGCGTGAATCACTAGTATTCAAGGAGAAAAAATGCAGAAGAACATATCATGAAAGGGTGAAGGATTTGACCTCGAAAAAATCGAGAAATAGGGTCAAGAACGAGGTCTGACACAAGCACATGGGGGGAAGACGACTAGTTGACCGGGGTCAACTAGGGTTTGCGCCTGGTTGGTCCACGTGGACCAACCAGGAAAATCCCCTGGAAAATGTTTTGAAAAATCATTTAAAAATAGAAAATGAATTATTTAATTTTAGGTTATTAAATAAAAAATGTTTGTAATTTTATAAATTATTTTATGGTGATTTTTAATTATTTTTATGAAGTGTGATTTTACAAGTTCCCTTTTTAGACCTATGTAGGTACATATACCTATATATTTTATTAATTTATTTTTATTTTGTGTTTTAATTTATTTATTTTTTGTTTATTATTTTATAAATTTGTAAAATAATTTTATACACTTAAAAATATTTTTATTTTATTTTTCTGATGTGTTTTGTATATTTAATAAAATATTGGTATGTATTATATAGGTATGTATATAGGCCTTATACCTATGTATTATACATATACATGTATTTTATTTTGTGTTTTCTTTGTATTTTTATTCTGATTTTACTAAACATATTTATTATAAATAATATTTACAAAATTATAAAAATATAAAAATACAAAAATAATGAATAAATAATAAATTGAATATTTTAATCTGTACAAGTATACAACAAGGGTCCAAAACTCAACTTTCAAACCGTAGCTCCGCCACATGCAAAACCACCACCATTAAATAGCTTATTTTAAACTATATACAATTAAAGGTGAGTTTGCTGCATTTGGAGTTTTTATTTGGGAGATACAGTTCTGGGAAGTTGGGATTCTGGGATTTTATTCAGATCATAGCTTTTTATCTGTAAATTATTTTTCAGTGAAATCAATTTTGTATTTTTCTTTATTTAATTATCTACAACTTTCATGTACAATGTTTCTTTATTTGAGGTATAAAAAGTGGAATCAAAAATAGGTCTCAAAATGAATAAGGAATGAATAAAATAAAAGGAATTTTTATTGGTATTTTGGCCCTTATCTCCTCCTACTTTATTCCTTGTCGACCTATTCATCACGATGCCTAGGTCTCGGGGGTTTGGGTCATAAAATATTTACAATATTTTATTCTTTTTATTTTCTTTTATTTATTCTATAATTTTGGCTTTAATTACATCATTTTATACACTATTTACATGCACATGCATGAATGCTAAGAAATGGAAATTAAGGGTATTTACACGCATTTGTTAGGGTTTTTGAGGCCAAAATGATAGAATAAAGATGATGAAATGTGGATTCATCAAGCGACACGTGGCAGCTCTTGGAACCGCCACATGTCACACATTTTCATGATTTTTTAATTATTTTATTTTAATTTTAATTAATTATTTTAATTAATTTATTTTAATTAATTTTTTATTATTATAATTATTATTATTTTAAATAATTAAAATAACCCTCCACATGGCCGCCCCTGGCGTGCCACGTGGCACCTCCAGGTCATGTGCCGGGCACGTGACCTTCCCCTCTCTCTCCCTTCCACCTTCCTCTCCCGCGTCGCGCGACGCACCAGCCTGCGCCCTCTGCCTGGGGTGCAACCACCTTGCGCGCACCGTGTCTCTCACGCAACCGCCTCGCGTACATCGCCTACTTCCCCCTACCTTGCGGTGCACGACTCCCTCGTCCCCACGACCCGATTCCCGCACATTGCATAGCTCGCCCGCAAACCTCGCCAACCACCTCCTACACGTCAATCTTCCACTACAAGTACCTCTTCCCTACCGTCAATACAATTGATCTGCCATATTCCTCAGAGATAGAGCCCAAGCTCCCACCCGCATTGGTGACAGTAATCGCGGCCTACTGGTAGAGAGACAACAAGCAGCTATCCTTGGTGAGATCTAGAAGGTTTGATCGTTCTGTTGCAGCTCTGATCTTCACGAGTTGCTGAGCTCGAGCCCGACAGACTCTTGAGCGACGACAGGAGAAGCCTCAGCTTCTCCTTCCACAGGCAAATCACCGTCCACACCTCTAGGTAGCTTCTTTCTTCTCTATCTTCCTCTTTCTCATATTTTATTTATCATCTTCTCCCTCTATTTTTCTTCCATTCCTTCTCTCTTAATTTCACCTCCATCCATTCACCAAATCTCAAAAGCATTGTCACTTTCACGGATTAATCACATGTTGCGAACACAATGGTGATTTTTATTGAATTTTTTGGGGAACTTTTATCAATCAATTAATCTAAAATTAAACAAATGCATGGCAAACGGGGGAAGTTGTAAAATCCCATGTTTCTACCCCACGTTCGTCCTCTCTTCTCAACCATTCCCTCTTCTCGTTGAACCTTCACTCCATTGCCGCCCCACGTCCGAGATCGTCAGTTCATCCATAACTGACCATTGTCATCTATCAGTCGAGTTTGAAGCTCGAGCTAGTCTTCTTTTTGCAGGTTGATCTTCTACCGGCAGGAATTCCAGCTGCACCTCGCCTCCGAACTGCTACGCTTTTACAGCATGCCTCCACAAGCCTTGAGCAGCCTCCACGCACGCCATCGACTCAGCTTCCAAGCCGACAACAACCAACAAGAGCGAGTTGCGTCCTTCTCCTCCGCTACGCAGCAGCAACTCGTCACCTTTAGATGTGGATGCACCATCCCCCGCCACTGCGCCTATTCCAGTAGCTCGCCCACACCGTACACTTCTTCGCGCTAGCCCCACCATCTCCTTCAACGTCAACAAGCTAAACCTGCACCAACACCACCAGCATTCCCATTCGCCCGCGGTGCACCCTCAATGCCTCGGCCGCGGTGTCCATCCCTTCGCCAGCGATGCCCTAGCTTAAGCCGCGGTGAGGCTGCTCGACGTCTCCTCTCAACAAACACCACCTCTCCACGGCTGCGCACGATTGTGCACCTCCGTGCAGCACCCCTTCCTCGACTGTGTGTTGGCCAGGGCGTCGTCACCGACCGTTAACTCGCTATAGTGCGCTCCTACAGTTTGGCGACCACCCTCCCCCTTCCAGCGCCTCCCCTGCGTCGCCACGGTCTAGCCCATCCCAGCCGCACATCCCTCCACCCGTGCTCGCAGCGGCAGCCGACCCTGCTCCGCCAGATCTCATTTTTATTCCCACCTCACGTGCGCGGCATGTGAGGTTGGGGTAAAATTGCAGACACGCCCGTACATTTTTGGAAAATCACGTGAAAGTCCATGTTCCACTGGATGTCACGTGAGGTGCACGTGCAAAGGCAGGAAATTTGCATAAACGCCCTCAGGTGTATAGGTAATTACATTCAAATCCTGTAAGCATATTTCTTTCATCAGTTTTAATTCTATATTGCATTTTGAACCCTGTCTTTGCATATCATTTTCAACATTCATTTCGCACCATTTTATTTGTTTGAAAATTGCATATTATAGAAGAACTCATGCTTTATCAATGTAAATATTGTTGTGAATTTTCTCAGCCTTGGATTATTTAATATGATTTTTTGTGAAAAATTGAATATTTTGCCCACCAATTGCCATTAATTTGATATTAAATTATTCCTTGCTCTAAAAATTACCAAAAATTATAGTAGGTAGAGTTTGAGTAGTTCTACTTTGTGCCCAAAAATCACATCATTTGCACGTAAATCGAGTTCTAAATAAATAAAGTGGTGTTTCGTATAATCGATTTTTGATAACTTAAAAATTAGTTGTTTTTCGGATCTAATAATTTTCCAGGATTCATTTCACATAGAGTCATCTAGGATAATTTTAGTTTCTTAAAATAATTTAATTTGGTATTTATTAAAATTAATTTTGCAAAAATCACCCTGCATTCCTGTTTATTTCATAAGTAAGCCATTTAGATTCGAAAAATTCCAAAAAATTAAGGTAGCTTTATTTCATCATAATTGACATTCTCACCAAGTTTGAGAATTTTCGGACATAGTTTGATCATACTTTATATATTAACCCTTGAATTTGTCAAAGATTGCATTTCATTTTTTTAATTGAAAAGAAAACCATAAAAAATATTCTCCTGAAATCCTAGCATCTAGAAAGACTAAAAAATAATCTAAGGAGAAAGTTGCCTCCCCGAGTTCGACCTTGAGCTTGCCCAAGTAAAATAAAAATTACCACTTGATATTAATTGATATTAATCAAAGTAGTTTTGATTGACTCAAATTTATTCAACTACAAAAAATTGTTAATTCGACATTATTAAAAGGATAAAATTTGGGTTTTTCAAATGCCGCAGTTGCCGGGGAGGCACGGTTTAGGTTAATTTTTAGAGAATTTAGATCTTAGGTTTTCCATCCCCGGGTAGTCTGATTCCCAATTTTTCTTGTGAATATTTTTCTATTTATTTCCGACATTTGTTTATTTTTTGTCACTCTCCCACTGATCATCGTTTATTTTTGGTGTGAGGAACATGAGGCATCGAAGGCGATTCACCAGGCGAGCCGAAGAACCTACATCAATTTGAACTGAGTGGTCTTTGAGAGAGCTTGTAAAAAAGTTTGCATTTACAGTGGTTCTTGTTTGGGTTCTCGTGCATGTAAGTGAATAATAAAAAGAGTCTTCATGTGTTGTGTGGTTTCTTGATGTAGGATAAAACCTGCACTTGTGGCTCTTAGAGCTTTCTTAGGACCATTTGTCCTCGTAATATCTAGGACCACACTTCACCATTAAAAGACACACTTACACTACAGTACTTAGTAGCCAAATTTAACTTGTTCTTCACTCGCTAACAGAACTGCTTGTCTAGGAGCGATCTTTATAGATTGCATTCATTTAGACAAAATTTCAATTCTATTTTGCATCCCACATGTAGAGCGCGAGGATCACTGCAAGTCTTCTGAACTTGGCATACATCATCGTTTTGTCGTGCATCGACTTTTCTCGACTCATTCTCCCTTGGTTTTCTAACTTAATATTAAAGGAAATTGGGATTGGATGATAGGAGTGCCTTGTGTATTGGATTAATCAAGTGGTCATCTAACTTAAAATCAGGACTACTAAACAAATAGACCAAAAAAATCAACATAAAATCGGAAATTCTGTTTGCGGGAGAATAACGTTGACCTTGATTTCAGGCTGAGTGAGGGTACAGAGTGTGTGTGCATACCCTAAGGTAGATCCAAAATCCCCACCTTCCAAATCACAAACCCCAATCCTAGAAAATATCATAGGTTGAATTCTTATAGGTTCAACTGACCATCGCCAAGTAGGCTCCGTATGTTTTGACATGTAGATAGGGGCAAAGTAGCAGTGCACCGCAATAAGTTGTTAGTAACCCTTCGGGGTGAAGTTATAAGCATTGTCAGCCTCCACCTACTTCGGTAGGTAGATAGGGGCAGGTCCTTGAACTTCTCAGCTGGTGATAGGAGCGAAGAAAGGAAGGGAATTGGTATCTTAGGCAACATGTTAAACAAGGGAGACGCATCCAGCTTTGAGCTGACTTCCCTATAGGTCGTGTAATCCTTGCTATTTGCTTGAAAAATCACACTTAAAATCAACCAGATTAATCAGACCCGACTTCTGGTCCTTCACCATGTTGAGTGTGAACTCAGGGTTTGTGATTCAATTGCTTGCTTCAAGTAGGAGTCAAATCTTATCTTTACACTTGTACTCCCGATTCTTCTTTCTGCCATCAAAAATGACTGACTGGGGAGATATTTACTCAAGATTCACAAATCTCTCATTGAACCCCTCACGAAGTTTGTCTTCATCGGCCCAAGCGGGCCAACCCAAGCTTATGACCCTCTTGAGTTCGGGATCTCTCACTCTAGGGATGGTCACCCTCAAACCATCCCTTTTTTCTCCTCTCATATTACCCAGATAGACCTTTGACTCGGTGAGAATGTCTTCATTACTACGTCCTCTAACCTAGACCGCATTATTTATCCATGTGAAGAGGACAAACCCGAAACTAAGATGCCTGAGAAAAATCCAGATGAAGAGGAACACATGGATGATCCTATGCATCTAGTCCTTGCCCATTTAGCTATAGCTGAACAGCTGAATGCGGATCTTATGGATAGGATAGGACATGTGATTGAGGTAGGTGGAATTGATAGACCGATGGTAGATGCCTACAACCCAGTTGAGAATGAGATGCATAGTTGGCTCGTACCTGAGATACCCCCAGAGGCATTTGAGCTGAAGCCCCATTTCCTTAGTCTGCTACCAAAGTTCAATGGAAATGCTACAGAAGAACCATATGCTTTCTTGAGAGACTTCAAGTTGGTGTGCAATAACCTTAGCCATCCTAGGGTTGGACAGGATTACATCAGGCTAAGGGCTACCCCGTTTGCCTTAGGAGATAAGGCTGCCCATTGGCTGAAGAATCTCGAGGTTAGATGCACAACCTGGAGGCAATTCAAAGATTTATTTTTGAAGAAGTTCTACCCACTCAGTAGGACTAACCAGATGAGGACGAAGATCGCTAGCTTTTCCCAGGGCCCCCACGAACTATTCCATGAAGCTTGGGATAGATTCAATGACTTAACACAAAAATGCCCTGCCATGGCATTTCCAAGGCGATCATAGTCCATACCTTGTTCTGTGGTATGACCCCAAAAATGCAGGTGTTAGTGAGTGTAGCCTGTGGAGGTAGCTATCTCAATAAAAACGAACAAGTCTTATGGAAGATCCTAGAGCAGATGCAAGAAACATGCAGATCTCAGGCCACCAGGGCCTATCAGGTGTCTTCCTCAAGCCTATCTAATGAGACATCTAGGAGGATTGTAGCAGATCTGATAGATGACCTAATCCCTAGCATGGGGATAATAGCTGATAAGCTCACCATGGTAGAACAGATCCACAAGAGGGTTACTGACCTTGAGACGCTTTCACGATTGTCGAAACAAGTGGATGAATTGACTGAGAAGGTAGCCAAGATACGACTACCTGCCCCTTCTACACCACCTATACCTGTACATCGAGTTCGTCTAGTACAGGAGCAGGTACAGGGGCCTCAGAACAGCTGAGTTGAGGAGCGGCAGTACACTCAGCAGGAGCAACACACACCCCCATAGGTAGAGTTAGTCTACGAGGAGCCTCCACAGGTGTTTGAGATCAACGGGTTGTGGTACAACCATATGACCCCATTGGCAGATAGTCGGGGATAGGGAATGGTCAACCACACCAACCTTCCCTATCTTACTAGGAAACCAGCTCCGTCCCCACACCGTGCTTTTTATAGTCCCGTCCAGGACAAGGATACCAACCTCGGCAACACTAGCAGCAATGCACAGTTCATTCGGGCCAACAAGGCCCTCTACCACCTTACATCGTACCGTCCCACCCGCAGCAGTACCGACAAGGCCAGCAGGGCCATTATAGACAGCCGAATCACTCATCCTCTAGTCAGCAACATCAGGCCCCTCCCACTAGTGAATTGGAGTCCCTTACTTGGCCATACAGAATTTGACTGATAGGATTCAACAGATATAGAACGATTACCTGGATGTAAGAACAGATCTAAACCGTATCTCATGCCACCGGGATCAAAAATTGGTACCAAAGACCCCAATTCCCGCCCTGGTTTAGGCCAACCCCAATAGCCTGAACCAGGGTCAAGATCGACCACGCAATCAGGTATATTATTCAGATTATTCTCTATCTGAACACGAGATCCTTTCATACGATAATGTTAATCATATGTCCCTCAGGAGCAGAAGGACCGTAACCGTACCTGATCGAGCACAGGTACACGAGGAAGACGCTGCTAGGTCTCTACCTGAGGAGAACTTGGAGGCAAAGGAGCAGCATCACCATCACCAGCAGAATAAGAGGATTTCCAAGTCCTCAAAACACCATGGCAAGAATAAGGAGAGGAGCACCAGCTATGAATCAAGCGAGCCTGATGAAGAGCCCGCACCTCCATCTGAGGAGGACGCACTAGGAGTAGCAGTGGATGTATCACCTATTTTGTTTCATGAATTTCTTTCCAGTAGTGTCAGAGTCCCAAACCTGTACATAACTCAGTTTCCTGTTTGAATGAGAATATTTTAGTTTCAGAATCTGAGTTGTCATCAATAATCCCTTTCCCTCGTGCCCTTAAGGGTGGAAAGAAGAAGAAACCCAAAAAACTCCAAAAAGATGACCCTGAGATGGCGAAGTTCTACAACAAATATATCAAGATCACAATCCCCTTTGATAAGTATGTGGATATGACACCTGCATTTCAGAAGTACCTTAAGGTGATATGCACACCTACTAGGGTCAGCTCGAAAACCAGAAGCCATGTTGAGAGGCATGTTTTGTCAGTAGCCACTACTTGCGCCATCAAGAATGCATTTCCAAGGAAGCAAAGAGACATGGGTGCCCATTATGTAGTGAGTCATGTCGATGACACTGCGTTTGTACGCACTCTCCTAGACAATGGATCCTCAATTAACCTAATGCCCACAACCTTTTATGAGCGATAAAATCTAAGACCTCTTAGGAAATCTAGAGCCTTACTCTAGTTTGCAGATAAATCAAACAAGAGGTCCAAGGGAGAATTGAGGAACATTATCATCAAAGTCGAGGGTCGGGATTACATGGTGGACTTTACAGTCCTTGATATAGAGACCCCTCGAAATTGGAGAGATTCCCAGATCATACTTGGATGACCCTTCCTTAGAACAGCAGTGGCCTTATTTGATTATAAGATCGGGAAAATTCAGTTCCAAACTCCAGGTAGAGATGAGGAACTTGAGATGAAGCGGAGAAGGTGGCAAAGGTCAGATTCTGAATCTAGCACTGAGTATACTTCGTCAGAAGCATATTGTG
The DNA here is from genome assembly GCA_037367405.1 of Ottelia alismoides. Lineage (NCBI taxonomy): Eukaryota > Viridiplantae > Streptophyta > Magnoliopsida > Alismatales > Hydrocharitaceae > Ottelia > Ottelia alismoides. Next base: position 704,935 of record JAZKJV010007011.1, on the reverse strand, counting down.
TTCATGTAGACACCTTTGTCCAAGGAGACAGAACCCAGCTAGCACCGATGAGTCCCTCTCTGCTGGAGAGATTCTTGTACATAAGACAGTTTGTGAGATCCTTAGGAAAGAACTTAGCGCAGATCTACAGAAAATGCATCCCCCTGCATCTTCGATGACATAGAGGCCCAGCTGGGCCTGTCAGTCCTTCCCTCTTTAGGACAATCAGAAGATGAGGATGATGAGTCGGACGTGGCTTTCACCGATTGCTTGGATACTTTTGACAATCCGACTCCAGAGCTGAATGAATTGATGGTAGTTACTTCAGAGACAGATCTAGACACTACCAGCACAGAGACAGAATTGATTGAGCCAGATTTCCTCGATGACCACACCTTACCTGAGCTCAAACCATTACTCACAACCTTGAAGTACACCTTCCTTGCTGGACAAGAGAGGAAATTTCAAGTCATCATTAGTTCGCGATTGATCGAGGAGCAGGAATCTCACTTGCTAGAGATCCTGGAGAAAAACCGCAAAGCAATAGGCTGGAGCATCTACGATCTCCATGGGATAAATCTCGCTCTGTATTTGCACCATATCTACCTTGAGAATGAAGCTAAACACTCTCATAAATTCCAACGTAGTTTGAATCCAAATTTACGAGAGGTTGTGAAGAAGGAGATTGAGAAATGGTGTGAAGCGGGTTTTATTTACCCCGTCTCCGATTCCAAGTGGGTGGTACCTATTCATGGTGTCCCGAAGAAGTCGGGAATTCAGACAAAAACCGATGAGGAAGAAGAGGAGATCACGACACGAGTACCCACGTCGTGGCGTTTCTGTGTGGATTACATATGCTTGAATGTTGCGATGACGAAGGATCATTTTCCCTTACCCATTATCGATCATATCTTAGAAACACTAGCGGGAAAAGAATTCTTCTGCTTCTTAGATGGGTTCTCGGGCTACAACCAAGTAGCTATCTCTCTTGAGGACCAGGAGAAAACTACATTCGTATGCCCCTTTGGTACCTATGCTTTCAGGCGCATGCCCTTTGGGTTATGCAATGCTACCGGTACATTTTAAAGGTGCATGATTGCCGTATTTATCGAGATCGTCGGTGAATTCTTGGAAGTCTTCATGGATGACTTCTCGGTCCACGGTAATTCCTTCGATTCCTATCTTAGAAATCTAGATCGAGTCCTCAAAAGATGTTGTGAGGTTAATCTGGTGCTCTCCTGGGAGAAAAGTTACTTCATGGTAATGAAGAGCATTGTATTGGGGCATGTCATCTCTAAGAGAGGAATGGAGGTTGACCCTGTCAAGGTGGATGTGATCAGATGACTCCAACCACCAACCAACGTAAAATAGTTGCGGTCATTCCTCGAGCTTGTAGAATTTTACAGGAGATTTATCAAAGATTTTTCAAAGATCGCCCGACCACTAACCAAGCTTCTAGGCAAGGACATGGAGTTTATTGTAGATCACAAATGTCTTGATGCCTTTAAGCACCTTCAAGGGATGATCATGGACAATCTGATCCTACAATCCCTAGATTAGTCTCTTCCTTTTGAGATCATGACGGACGCCTCAAATTTTGCTATTAGGGCTGTGTTAGGATAGAGGAGTGATAGTGTCCTGTTTGCTATACACTACGTAAGCAAAGTCCATGATCCCGCTCAGCATAACTATACAGTTACCGAAAAAGAGATGCTTGTGGTAGTGTTCGCCTTGGATAAGTTCAGATCTCATCTCATCGGATCTAAGGTGGTTATGTTCACTGATCATACAACACTACGATACTTAATGGAAAAGAAGGACACGGAGGCATGTCTTCTTAGGTGGATTTTACTTATCCAGGAATTTGACTTGGACATCAGAGATAAACCTGGAAAGAAGAACGTAGTAGCTGATCACCTCTCCCATCTCGAAATTCTTGATACTTCTGATGATACACCTATTCGAGACCCCTTTCTAGATGAGTCAGTTTTTGTCATCGACTCACTCCCATGGTGCGCCAATATAGTGAACTATCTTGTCTCTAAGAAAGTTCCCAAAGATTGGCCCAAGAGCACCATAGACCGACTCAAGTCAGATGCAAGACATTACCATTGGGAGGATCCGATCCTTTTCTTTGAAGGACCGGATTGTATCTGGAGGAGGTGTATTCCTCAGGATGAATATCATAGTGTCCTTACTTTTTGCCATAGTATGGAGGTAGGAGGACACCACTACGGAAAAAGGACTGCATGGAAGGTTTTACAATGTGGCTTATACTGGCCGACTCTATATTGCGATGCTCTCACCTTTGCGAAGTCGTACCTAGTATGCCAGCGAATGGGAGGAATCGTTGGTTCCAAGGATGAGATGCCAATGCAGCCTGTCATCATTTGTGATGTCTTTGACGCTTGGGGCATCGAATTCATGGGCCCATTCCTGGTTAGCCATGGTTTTGAATATATCCTTCTTGCGGTGGATTATCTGTCAAGGTGGGTGGAGGCTATCTCGACCCAAACTACAGACAACAAGACCGTATGTAAATTTATCAGAGATCATATCATCTCTAGGTTCGGGATCTCCAAAGTGTTGATATCCGATGGGGGTGGTCATTTTATGAATAGAGACGTGAAGAAACTCGTAAAGGATTACAACATCGAACATCGTGTCGCTAGTCCTTACCACCCACAGACGAATGGCATGGCAGAGGTGTCGAATAGGGATGTTAAGACCATATTGCAGAAGCTTGTCTGCCCAGACAGGAAGGACTGGTTTCATATCTTGGATCAGGTCCTTTGGGCTTATAGGACAACTTACAAGACACCATTAGAAACCTCCCCATTTAGGATGGTGTTTTTGGAAGCCATGTCATTTGCCCGCAGAGTTAGTGCACAAATCCGAATGGGCAATCAAGAAGATCAATTGGAACACACACATAGGGCAAAAACAGAGAGAAATGGATCTGAATGAACTTGTGGAGATCAGAAACCGAGCATATGACAACAGTTTGGTGTACAAGGACAAGGTAAAGCATTGGCACAATAGATTTATCAGACAAAAGACCTTTGTTCCTGGACAGAAGGTATGGTTGTTTAATACGAGTCTGAATGTTTTCCAAGGGAAGCTTAAATCCAAGTGGACGGGTCCGTTCATAGTCCGTGTTGTGCATGATAGTGGATGTGTAAAGATCTCAGATCTTACAGATGGAGCACAGACAACCTAGTTAATGGACAACTACTGAAACACTTTATCGAACCTAATGAACAGTTAGTCCATGTTGAGGAGATTGTTTTCATGTGTGAGGTAGACTCAGAAGACACATATAAAGCCACGTATGAGGCCTTGCAACATTGAGCTCTCGCCATCAGCATCATCGAAAAGATTCTGATCTTAATCCTTGTATATACTCACCTCCTTCTTGTATATATTTTCTTTCCCTCCCTCCCCAGTGATTCGAATCACTCACCCCAGCTCCATATCATTTCATTTTATGGCTATACTTAGGATGACCAGATCCTAAGTATGGTGGGGAGAGTGACCCGAGTCTCTTCACCATTCTCTGTATATTCTCCAGATCCCATCAATCCTCATACCCAATCCTGTCCTATACTTAGGTTGATCAGAGCCTAAGTATAGGGGGGACCGATGCCTTCTCCGTATAGTTACTCATCTATTTCCCCTCTTACCCTCGCTCGCCCCATTTTTGATCATCTTCTATACTTAGACAGCCAGAGCCTATGTATAGGGGTGCGGAGTGACTTCTATAACTTTTTATTATTTTATCTCTCCTACGCTTAGCACGAGCTATGTCTTTTCCTCTCTTTTCGTGCTCTGAGGACATAACATACACTAAGTATAGTGGGCGTGTATATATTACATATATACTTTACCCATAGCTCGTACTTTCACGTATTTTTGTATATATTATGCAATAATTACGGGGGGGAGGGGGTAAAAATTGAAAAAAAAGTATATTTGTATAATATGTATGTAGTATAATATTTGTATAACTTGTAAAATTCTCGTAAAAAAATTTATAAAATATGTGGTATACAAAAAAAAACAAAAAAATGTCTTGCATTTCATTCATTTCTATAGCATGTCATCTGCATCTCATCTGCATATCTAGCATATGCAAAGTGAAAAGTTAGTGGGTTATGAACCAAGTTATGAATAGATGTCGAGGATGGATTTGATTTGACCTTAATCTACCTAATCTCAGAGGAACCTTATAGGAACTGGAGATAAGATTTTTTTCAGCTCGGGTGACTTAATTCTTTGAGTCCTCAAGTCTATGTTCACATGTCATCTTGATTGGTCTAAGTAGAATATTTCCTACACAGACATGATTCTTTTAGACAGTGACCTAACTTGGATAAGCACCATGCACATAGCTCTTCATTGATGAGACGGTGAGGAGGAATCCTTTGGCTTGGAGTAGCACACAGGTGGAAACATCCGTCCTCCTCTAGGGAGGGTAGTGCATCTCAACCTTGTCTGGTGGTGTTGACATCTAAGGACAGGATGCTGTGGGTTACAATAAAGCTTCAAAAGAGGGATAGTCTACTGGCTCAAGAAGAAAAACTTCTTATATACATGTTGCACCTTGTATATATGTCAAAAAAAAAGAAAAAAGAAAAAGAGAACTCCAAAAAAAGTGGACATGCCTGATTGAAAATAAAATGCTTACCGGAGTATGTATATTTGCAAGGCATATGCTTCAAAGCCTCATGCCATAGAAGCCTGCAGATGGATGACTTGGCTACACTGGTCAAGCATCATAGGAAAGATAGCTACACTGGCTCTTCTCTCCACCCCCTCTTCTTGAGTTGGTCGCACTTGAACTTAGAAGGGAATACCCCACTCCTCGAGGAAAGAGTTGCTAGACAGGGGAACTAAAGTCACCTTACTAGAGGAGGCTAGTTCTTTGCTATTTCTGATGTGGAGAGCTATATTTCACTTACACAGTACAAGTAAGAATCATAGTCATCAGCATTTGCATATGAGGATTTTTTTGACCTGACTGTTGAGGCGTCCTGAATAGAAGACTTGTGGAACTTAAAGGCGGTTAGGTCTTAAATTCAATTCCCAACAAGGTTACGATACATTATTAATTTAAAGGTCGAGTCAAGATCCATTTTCACCTTTTGTTCATGACCTTGGTATGGAACCCAAAATCATTTATCTTTTGCATTTCATTTTAGTTGCTCGGGGACGAGCAAGGTTTAAGTATAGGGGGTTGATGAATCTGTGATTCATCACTCTAAAAGTTGAAAAATAGAGCTGTGTTCTCGAGTAATTAGCTGCATATTTCCTTTTATATTGCATAATTAGCATTCATGCATGTATAAATAATATCTACATTTTAGCATTCATATTTGCATTAAATAAGAAGCCCAATTCACTTGTAAAAATCACCTGTAAATACCATATTTGTATATATTTTATACTAACTCCAAATCCAATAAAATCAACTCCATAGTGTATATATTACTAACACTAATAAAGGAAAAATATCAAAAAAATACTAACTTGTAAAATTGTTCAATAAAACCCAAATCCAAGTTTGAAACTATGAACCTTAAAATGCGCATATCTCTCTCATACAGTGTCTGATTTAGGTTTACTCACTTTTAAAGTAATATACATTCAAAGACCTTCAAAATAAGACTAATTTTATAAAAATCGGAATTCATATGTGAAACTTAGATTTTGGGCCCCTATTGTATATTGTACATATTGACCTTTTTTCCCTTTATTTTATCTTTTTATTTTCTTAATTATTAAAAATACAAAAAAATAGATTGAGTTGTAAATATTTATTTCATGTTTTTTCTAACTTTATTTTGATTTTTCTCTTATTTAAAAATGACAAAAATTATAAAATATAAAAATGCGGTATTTTATACCTATAAGATACCACCAAAAAATACATTTTATACAGATGCCTTCTTTTGATTTTCAGACTTCACGAAAGTTGTAGATATCATCGAGACGAACAACGTTCGTTTTGATCACTTTTTGATTTGACCTCTTTTATTATTTCTTTTTTCTTTTGAATTAACTTGTGATTTTTGTAGGAGCGACACGTGACAGCTCCTGGAACCGCCACGTGTCACCCACTTTTATCATTTTTTAATTAATTTAATTTAATTTTAATTTATTTTTTTTAAAAAATATTTTAATTAATTATTTATAATAATAATAATAATTTTAAATAATTAAAATAACCCGCCACGTGGCCGCCTCTAGGCATGCCACGTGGTGCCTCCAGCCCTCCCTCTCCCTTCCAGCTTCCTCTCCTGCATCGTGCGATGCACCAGCCCGCGCCCTCCCCTGGGGTGCTACCACCTCGCGCGTACCGTGTCTTACGTGCAACCGCCTCGCGCACATCACCTACTTCCCCCTGCCTTGTGGCACACAACTCCCTCGTCCCCACGACCTGATTACCGCACGTTGCATAGCTTGCCCGCAAACCTCGCCAACCACCTCATGCACGTCAATCTTCCACTACAAATACCTCTTCCCTACTGTCAATCCAATTGATCCGCCATATTCCTCAGAGATAGAGCCCGAGCTCCCACCCGTATTGGTGACAACAATCGCGGCCTACTTGTAGAGCGACAACAAGCAGCTATCCTTGGCGAGATCCAGAAGGTTTGATCCTTCTGCTGCAGCTCTGATCTTCACGAGCTGCTAAGCTCGAGCTTGACCGACTCTTGAGCGATGACATGAGAAGTCTCAGCTTCTCCTTCCACAGGAAAATCACTGTCCACACCTCCAGGTAGCTTCTTTATGCTCTATCTTCCTCTTTCTCATATTTTCTTCATCATCTTCTCCCTCTGTTTTTCTTCCATTCCTTCTCTCTTAATTTCACCTACATCCATTCACCAAATCTCAAAAGCATTGTCACTTTCACGGATAAATCACACGTTGTGAATGCAACCGTGATTTTTATTGAATTTTCTGGGAAACTTATATCAATCAATTAATCTAAAATTTAAACCACCTAAACAAATGCATGGCAAAACATGAGAAGTTGTAAAATCCCCTGTTTTTGCCCCACATTCATCCTCTCTTCTCAACCATTCCCTCTTCTCATTGTACGTTCACTCCATTGCAGCCATACTTCCGAGATCCTCAGTTCATCCATAACCGACCACTGTCATCTATCAGTCGAGCTTGAAGCTCGAGCTAGTCTTCTTCCTGCAGGTTGATCTTCTACCGGCAAGAATTCCAGCCGCACCTCGCCTCCAAACTGCTAAGCTTTCGCATCACATCTCCACAAGCCTTGAGCAGCCTCCACATGCGCCATCGACTTAGCTTCCAAGCCGACAACCACCACCAAGAGCGAGTTGCATCCTTCTCCTCCGCTGTGCAGCAGCAGCTCGTCGCCTTTAGACATGGATGCATCGTCCTCCGCCGTTGCGCCTATTTTAGCAGCTCGCCCACATCGTGCGCTTCTTCACGCTAGCCCCACCATCTCGTTCAACGTCAACATGCTGAACCTGCACCAACACCACCAGCATTCCCATTCGCCCGTGGTGTGCCCTCAACGCCTCGGCCGTGGTGTCCAACCCTCCGCCAGCGACACCTCAGCACAAGTTGCGGTGAGGCTGCTCGACGTCGCCCTCTCAGCCATACCACTACCTTGTCGCAGTTGCGCACGGTTGTGCACCTCTGTGCAGCACCCCTTCCTCGGCCGTGTGTTGGCCAAGGCATCGTCACCGACCGTTAACTCACCACCGCGCGCTCCTACAGTTCGGTTGTTGCTACAGGAAATTTCACGGATCGAAGATTATTAGATATGAAAGTGTCGTTAATATCCCCAAAAATCCCGTGACAAACAAACATTTATTTTTTATTTTTGCTACTTATTTACCTGTAAAGCAGATAGGATCGAACTCAGGGAGGCTACAATTCTCAAGGGTTATTCCATTAATTGATAAAAATTCAATTAAAAGAAAAAGGAAACCTCAAAGGCAAACTATCCTTGGTTTTTGTGGAATTTTTCTCTTTTATTCTTTTAAATTTTTATTTTATTTCTATTTTTTATTTTCTTATTTTCAAAATTTTTAGTGATTGTAATTTTTGGAATTTTTTATTTTTTAATCAAGAACAATATGCACAAAACAAAAAATACACACACCGACTCTTTTTTTAATTTTCAATTATATCAAAAATGCTCAGAAGAAAATCCAAAGAAAATATTTTTGTAATTTTGAAATATTTTTGGGAATTTTTGTATAATTATTCAGATGTTTTTGTATTTTTCTAAAAGTCAAACAGTGATAAAAATGAGAAACTGTGCACAGGCTAGAGTAATTTACAACTTAAAAATATTTTAACTGCCCAAAACTCCTGGCAAATAATTTATGATAAAATAGGGACAGTTATCTACAAAAAGAGACTGAAATCACGATTTTTGGATTTTTTGTAGAATTTGTTTATGATTTTTAGAAGATTTTTAGTATTTTTCATTTTTTTGGGTTTTCAAAAGAGTTCATGCACAATATTTGGATAGAAATTAAAAGGCAATGAAATAAAACTGCTGTATTATTTTTAGAATTTTTGGAATTTTTATGAATTTTTGAATTTCTGAAAGATAAAAAGACATTGTTTTTGATTTTTTTAATAATAATAAATGAAACTGAGATGCAATCAAAAATTTATGCTAAAACGATAAGCACATCAGGAACATGTCATGATTTTTCAGAAATTTATGAACCAAGGAAAATATTTATTTCAATATTAAAACAAGCAAGGTCAAGTCTGCAATTGCAGGACTAGTTTGCAAATATTCAAAGTTTTACAGCCAAAATTAACAAGTAGTAAATAAGAGGGAGGAAAGTGTAATTTACCCAAGGAAAGTGTGTTGCACGTGATGGTTATGGTTGGCAGGGTTTTTTTTGCACTTTCCCAAATCTTTAGGGGTATAAATGTGATTTTTCAATATTTAATTCTAATAAACCCTAGGGTTCCTTATTCTTTCTTCAATCTAAACCACATGAACACAGGGGGCCGCTTCCTCCCCTTTTTTACTCCCCACGCAGGGGCGGCGGACGTCGACGGCTAGCAGGGCGACACAGCGGGTCGGAGGTTGGTGCGCCGTGGGTTCCTTGGTGGAGGGGGTGGTGTATCTGCGAGGGCGGTGCCGCGACTGAGGTCGAGGCGGGGCGGCACCGCGGCAGTGGAGGAGGTCGTGCCCAACACGGGTGGGCAACGTAGAGAAGATCTGGACGACGGAGAAGGCCGTGCCCAGCGTGGGTGGGCGGTGTAGAGAAGATCTAGAAAGAGGAGACCCGCGTCTGGACGAGTTCTACATCGGCGGCTCCATGGCTGAGGTCGAGGCGGGGCGGCACCGCGACGGCGGAAGAGGTCGCGCCCAGCGAGGGTGGGTGGCGCAGTCGCCTGGAGCGTGGGGATTGAGGCACGAGCGGTGCCGCCGCCTGCTTCATCTTGTTTAATTATTTTTATTTTTTTAAATTTTTATGCAAACTATAGAGATGATAGAATATTTTTTTATTATTTCAAAAAAATGTAAACAGGAACTACAAATGAAAAAGGACAAATTTTTTTGTATTATTTTTTTTATTTTTTTATTTTTTATTTTCTTGCAAAACAATGGTTAGAGATAAAAAACAAATAAAATTTTTTGTACTTTTTAATATTTTTTATAGACAATTGGGATGTGAACACGATGGTTCGATCCAAAAGTCAAACGGAGTATGCGAACAGGGATCTGGCGAAAATGAGGAATCGAATCCGGTTCTCCGACCACCATGTGTGGTCGGGGATGATAGATCGTGGAAGATAGAAAAGAACGCATAGAGGTTGAGAAAGTGAGATGAAAAATCGAGTCGGTGGCGATCAAATCGTGATGGACTTTTAAGATCTAGAAAAACAAAATGACAACGAAGAGCAAATACGAAAAATAGAACTAAGGTTAATCTAGGATAAAAATAAGAAGAAAATGATGATGGATCTCACCTTAGGAGTGGATGGACCGTGATCGCCTCGACGAAGGCGGACTCGCGGTCACCGGACGGCTCGGAGGCTAGGCACCTTTCTCGATAAGAAGACTCTCGGAGATCGGGCTCCTCTCACCAAAGATTGATCGAGTTGGAATGATGGAGAAGAAGCAATATAAATAGAAAAGATGGAGAATGAAATTTGAATTTTTGAATTTTTGGTTGAAGAGATAAGAGAGATGAAAATTGAAATGAGATAAAGATAAAGAGAGATAAAACTATTTACAAAATTAACTATTTTTTTTAATTTTCATCACTTTATTTATTTGAATAAAAAATTATTTTTTTATGGTGGTTAATTAAGAATAGCAACTATATGCATACATTATATACATATATGACATTATATACATGGGTAAATGAGCAAATTAGCTTTTTTAAAAAATTATTTTTTTTATTTTTATTTTTTTAAATAACTAGTATAAAATTTTACAAATATATACAAATACAATATGTACAAAATACATGGGAAATTGCACAAACAACCCCAGAAAACCAACTTTATACTCGAAACTCCAAAAAATATGAAAATACAACCATTTTAAAGATAATTTAATTTAGAATCCAATGGAAGTGAGATTGGTTCAATTTGAGTTCATATGGAGATGTAAGGTCTTTCAATTAGTGCTTCGTGGCTTTTTCAAGTGTGCTTGCTTTTATTCTGAACATGATTTAATTGTGCACACTTTTATTTACAACTTTTGTTTTGAAAGTTATTTGATTTGAGGTCAATTAAGGTACAAATAAGATAGTGAAGTTTACAAATATACACAGCACACAAATTTTTTTGGATTTTCTAATTGAGGACCCTATCTCCCCCTACTTTATTCCTGGTCGATCAGGTCAAGTCTTGACCTTCTCTCAGGGTTCGGGTCAGCCTGTATTTATTACATATACACAGTCTTCCTTTTTTATTTTCTTTATTTGTCCTTTATTTATTTATTTATTTTAGGTTAAAATAATATACAAATATACAATATTTACACACAGATGCAAGTTAGTAAGAATATGGAGTTAGTGTTATATACAGGTGTTTTATAAGGGATTTTAAGCTAAAATAAATGAATAAAGATGACGAATCGCAGATTCATCATCCCCCTATGCTTACATTTACTAGTCCCTTAGAAAACACTTATTTGAAAGAATAAATGGAGAAAAAGAAAAAGAAAGGGAAAATAAAGAAAGTAAGACAATATTGAGTATTAAACTTATCTTCATAAAATTGTAGTTTGGAGCTCTGTCGGACCTTTGGATCATTAGTGTGTCAGAACCTTAATGGGAGATGGATTTAAAACCTAACATCCTCTAAGTTCCACATGACTCCCATTCAGGTCACCTCAACAGTCAGGTCAGAACAAGTATGCATACACCAATTCTTATGACTATGAATCTTTACTTGTACAGGTGTAAGTGAGGTATAGCTCCCCATCTCGGAAGTAGCAAAGAGACAACCTCCCTCAGCAAGGTAACTCTAGTTCCCTGGTCTTGCAACTCTTTCCTCGAGGAGTGGAGATATTCCCTTCTAAGTTCAAGTACAACATGCTCAAGAAGAGGGGATGGAGAAAAGAATGGACGGTAACCAGTGTAGCTACCTATCCTTAGATGCATGACCAGTGTAGCCAAGTCATCCGCTGCAAGCTTACAAAAATATGTCTTTGAAGCTCTTATTGTATTTATTTATTTTTAATCCTTGTATATACACTCCGGCAGGCATTTTACTTTTCAATCAAGCCTGTCCACTTTTGGGGATTCTACATTTTTCCATACTTTTTTTTGAAAGCATATACAAGGTGCAGCATGTACATAAGGAGTTTTTCCTCTTGAGCTAGTAGACTATCCCTCTTTTGAAGCATTATTGCAACCCCACAACATCCTGTCTTTAGATCTCAACATCGCTAGACCAGGTTGAGACGCACTTCCTTCCCTAGAGGAAGATGAGAGGTTCCGCCTAGATGTACTACCCTCGTATGCTACCCCAAGCCAAAAGATTCTGCCTCCTCACTACCTCATCCATGAAGAGCTATGTGTAGAGTGCTTGTCCAAGATAAGCCATGGTCTGAAAGAATCATGCTTATGTTGTTAAATGTTCTACTTAGACTAATCAAGATGACATGTGAACATAGTCTTATGGACTCAAATAATTAAGTCACTAAGACCTGAAAATTCTTAACTCCATTTCTTATAAGGTTCCTATGAAATTAAGTGGATTAAGGCTTAACTAAGCTCCATTCTTCAATTTTATTCCAGACATAGTTTAAATATCAATATTATCCTGAAAAATGCACATGCAAATGCAAGAAAATATGTACAATGTAAAGAAAGTATTTTTTTGAAAAAAAATGATGCACATGTGAAAGTAACATTTTAAAAAGGGATATTTACCCAGCGAACCCTGAAATCTTTCAAAATTACCTCTACGACCTTTGAAACATCGTAATTCCTCCCACGACCCCGTAATCTTGTTAACCCTTACTCTACAGACCTTGCGGTTAAGCCCCGTCACTTTACCCGTTAAAATTAACCAGATTCCGTTAGGATCCTTTATATTATACCCATTCTGTTTAATAAATTTACAATCAGTGCCCTCCCCCCTCTTCATCCCCCGGCGATGCTGCTCCCCCTCTCCCCGCATCCTCGGTGCTGCTTCCTGCCCCTTCCTCCCCTCCCCCGCTTCATCGACGATGGAGCCCCCATCCCCCTCTCCTCACCGACGATGGAGCCCCCCATCCTCCCGTGCTGGTGCTTCGCCCTCCCTTCCCCTCCCCCAATGGAGTCCCTCCGCCGACGGTGGAGCCTTCCTCCCCTTCCCAGCTGGTCACCGCATCTCCCCCGCACTGGTGCTTCGCCCCCCCTCCCCCCCCCGCACGCTGGTGCTTCGCCCCCTCCCCCCATCCCCCTCCCCGATGGAGCTGATGGAGCCCCCATCCCCCTCTCCTCGCCGATGATGGAGCCCACCGACGATGGAGCCCCCATCCCCAGCATCGAGGTTTTGCTCCACCGTGAGAGGAGCCTCCGCGGAGTGCCGCCGTGTCGAGGCTGTGACCAGCTGGAGCATCTGGTCCGATCCCTGTCCATTTCTCATTCCGATCTATCCCCCTCCGGTGAACACGCACCAGAGGGCCGGTTCCTTCCTCCACCGTTAGCTCCACCATTCACTGCTTGTTTCGGCCGAGGATTCGCACCTCGAGCATTGCTTGATCATGTAGGTTCCTTGCATCCGGAGTATTGGACATAACTACATCTGGAGGTTGAAAACAAAGAGCATCTCCTGCCGCAACAGAATTTATCGAAGCACCTGGATCCGAACTCGTTATTCATCTGGAATACGAGACATCTGATCAGAGACCATCCGATTGAGTTCCGCTGCACATGAACCACGACTTCACCGAGAATCTATCAAATCACATGTTCTGTTGTTGGATCCATTGGAAACAATAACAACTCCTTCATTGGAGATCCAACCGAGAATCACTTGGAAATTTTAACATCAATGAGCCCCTATGAGCCTCACGGCCCCTATGAGCCTCTCCGGCAGATCCTCCTCCTCCTGCGCCTCCACCACGAACCCCATGTCGATCGTCACCGCCGAGACAGCCCCAAGCGCCAGGTGCAGTATTGCGCTGGCGATCGCAGAGCTTCCGATGTCGACGTCGATCTCCAGGTACCCCTCCCCTCGGTGGTACGTGCAAGTGAGAGCTTTGCCGAGCAGGCAAGCCGCGTGGTTCCCAACTGCGACCCGGACGAGCCACGGCCCCCTGACGATACGGTTCACGAGCTTGAAGCGAGAGAGAAGGAGGGGGAGAGAAGAAGAAATGAGGGCCCTTGGATTTTCTAGGGTTAGATTAACTCAACTTAAACCCAAACAAGTTAACTTAAAAAATCTCAAATTAACGGTAGGGTCTATAGGGTAAGACGGAGCAAGATTACGGGGTCGTGGGAGGAATTACGATGTTTCAAAGGTCATAGAGGTAATTTTGAAAGATTTCAGGGTTCGCTGGGTAAATATCCCTTTTAAAAAAACAATTTTCTAATTTTGAACTTTTTATGGATTTTTTTGAGAAAAATGCAGATGTAAAAGAAAGGTTTTCTTTTTTTCTTTTTTGGAATTATGCAAGTTTTTATAGTTTTTCGCTTTTACAGTTTTTTTTTCAAAAAGGAAAAGGGTTAGTAAAATATATACAAGTATATACAAGAAAGATTTTTTTGGTTTTTTGTTGGTTTTTTTGTTGTTTTTTTGTTGTTTTTTGTTTTTGTTTTTTTGTTGTTGTCGTTTTTTTTGTTTATTTTTTGTTTGTTTTTTGTTTTGTTTTTTTGGTTGGGTGTTTTTTACAAATGTGGATTTTACAAAATTATACATATATCCCTGCCAAATAAACATATTTAAAAGTACGAGTTATGTCTAAAGTATATATACAATATATATATAACACCCCCTATACTTAGCTCGAACTATGTCCTCATAGTGATTAGAGAGCGAAAAAGGAAGACATAACTCGTGCTAAGTATAGAAAAGTGAAAAGACTCCTATGCTACAACGAGAAGTTGGTGATCACCCCTATACTTAGGATCAAGTAATCCTAAGTATAGTAGAGTGTACAAAAGGGAAAAACCGATGAAGAGAATGCACAAACTCAAAATAAAAAGACAATATGAACAACATCACCCCCTATACTTAGGGTAGAGTATCCCTAAGTATAGGCAACAACAAGAGTGATGAGCAGGACGAATATGAACAACACAAATCCTTTACCCCCACTATACTTAGAATAAATCACATCCTAAGTATAACATATATACACACACGGAAAAGGGGTGAATGATAAAACAGGAGAAGAAAGAGTGAAACGAAAGGATATACAAGAGGAGTGGATGTACAAATGTCAAGAAGGTCGAAAGCGAACCTTCTTGCGAGATCGCTGAGGAATGGATCTAACAAGGTGCAGGTCGATATTGGGGTTATCATTAGATATGAACTGATCAAGATCGACCAAGAATGTATCCTCAACGGTTTCAGATTGTGCAGGCCTAAAGCGATTATTGGAAGTAGTGTGGTCATGTTCAGCCTGGGAAGACTTGCAAACATCAAAGTAAAATGGCTCGAAATCATTATCAGAAAAAGTAGGATCAATTTCAGCCTGGCGAGCCTGTACCGGATCATCATCTTTATCAAAAGGCCCAAATTCCTTTATAAAAGCAATCAAATCAAATTTGTCCTGATCGGTCTCATCTGAATCAACGTGAATAGGAACGAACTTATCAGTGGAAGTAGTCGAATCATGTCCGTCATGTCTAGTCTCAGATTCTGCCTTCCGCTCTAGGGTGTCTGTCGTGTAAATTCTGCGGATGTCATCAATGCATCACCACATACCAGAAGGGGGAACTCCGAGGTCTATGCTTTCCGAGTCTTCCTCCTTTAAGAGGAATTCCTGAGATTCATTATCATCCAACATATAACAAGAACCTCTAATATTATCATCGAGGTTAAATTCCTTGGGGTTGGCTAACACAGGCGGGCTCTCATAGGATGCAGGTCTGTGGTCAGTAGTGGGTGTAGTGATCAACACATCACTCCCTACATCACAATGGAAGCGAATCTCTCCTGAACCATAATCAATAACGGCTCCCGCAGAGGTGAGGAAAGGCCGTTCCAGGATGATGAGAGGGTGCTCCACATGGGTGGAGGTCTCCATGGGCAGCACGACAAAATCCGAAGTGAAATTCATGCCCTAAATAAGAATGACAATGTTTTCTAGAATACCCTTCAACCTCTTGATAGATCCATCAGCAAATCTAACTATCATCCTGGTTTTCTTGATAGGCCAAAGATGGAGAGATTGTACCATAGAGAAGGGTATTATATTGATTGAAGAACCGCCATCAAGGAGAGTGTTATCACAAGAATGGTCAGAGATGGAGTAGCTCACAAGAGGTGTGGTAGTGTTCCCTTTCTTAAAATGTGAACAGTGAGAGATGGCGTAGGCAGTGGCCATGGTCAAGATGTGACGCTCAGATCTTCTCCTTCGCTTTCTCTTCTTGTGTTGAGGAGTTGATAAATCTGTCATGGACTGTTGAAGTGAGGCTTTAATGATCTCATGAATAGTGGCCACCACTTCGGGTTCACTCAACATTTTTTTGAATTTTTGGACCTCCTCCATACAAGGGAGGAGATCGGAATCAACATATACACAAGGATTGCCAAGAGCAGTCTGTGTAGTGGAATCCTCGGGGTCAAAGTTGGGGCATGTGGTGGATAGATGTGTGGGTAAATGATCAGGCATTTGGGCCCTCTCCTCACAAAATGAATCAATAATGTGTCTCCCAGAATCTTTTTGGATTTGTATAAATTTCTCATTTTTTTGTATTTTGGGCTATTGTAAGCTCTCATGATTATCCTCAAGTGAATCCATATCATAAAACAGTGGAGCAACGTTCTAGCTTGTATTTATGTTAAATAGATTGCTAATCCTCAAATTCATATGCTCTATTATCTGGTTCAAGGTCTCAAGTGTGGATACCATGAAAGGTGACTCCAAAATCCCAGAATCGGGTGGGTTGAATAAGAGTGGGTAAAAATCATCGTCCGATTCCTGAAATAATGGGTTAGGCGGATATGCACAGAAATCAGGAGGAAAGTCCTCCTAGAAAAGGGAAGGTGGATTATTTGGAGAGTGCGAGAAGTCCGTGAAGATCGGATTAAAATAACTCCAACTCCGAAACAAAAGACGGGATCAGGAGAGCACGAGGGTCAAGTCAAAAGATATGGAGAAAAAGGCGCAAATGCACAGAAGGATCGAGTACGCACACAAGCAATCAAACACATTACGAACGCCCAGTTCACCAACTCAACTTAATGTGAAGACTGTGAAGGTTGGGTCAATTATCTTGTCAATTTTAGAGTTTGGTGAGAATACAATATATCAGAGCAGTTAGAACGAGCTGTTAGGAACCCAATGCTCTCAGGAGACTGACCTAATCCCAAAGTTAGATCTTTCCCAACCATTATGAATTGTGGATTGTTTAACCGCTACTCGATCAATTCAATCTGTTAAGGACATCACGGGCCGCTTTACCGGCTACCGGAGAGATCCTCACTAGAGAACGACTAAACAAAGATAGTAGTCTAAAAAGAGTTCGGTCGTGGTTTTATCCTAGTGTACGGGTCGCTCTCTCGCTCAAGCAAACCAAACAATGAGGGGGTTACTCTCCCCAAAATAATGATTTTTCCTTGTATTTTTTAGGATCGGGTTTTCTTTAGTAGTCCCGTATTTTTGGTAGTTGTCACTTGGTTAAAATATTTTCAAAGAATCGCCTACTGACTGTCCAATTTCCTTTTTAACTTATGTGAGTGAAAACAAGGAAGGAGATTAGAAATACCAATGCATGATTAAAAACAATGATGCATGCAGGGGTTAGAGATGTCTATCTTATTGCCATCACTCTACATGCAAGTGATCCACGCAGAATTGAAATAAACTATCCTATATGATGCAAGTGAACCGTCCTAGATGATAGCTTCTATTAACGGGCAAGAACAAGTTAATTTGACTAAGTCCAAATTACACTCTACTCTATAGGTACAGAAAGTCTTGTTTATGGTGTTTGGACCTAATTAATTGCATGGCTCAAGCAAATTAATTAAAACAATCAAGAGGTAGATCGCGAAATCCACGGGAAACAAAGAAAAATAAGGCGATGAAAACAAAACCGGTGAGGTCCCCTAAGTGCACCGGCACTTTGCGAAACAAACCCCGCAACAAATGAATGTCTATTTACAAGAGTTCAAATGCTAGAAAAAAATCTATCTCTCTTTATTTTCTTTCTCCTTCAATTCTTCTTTTCCTCTTCTCATGCTATCCTGCGGCTCGGTGAAAAATCGCGCTACCTCCACGTCGCTTGGGTGCTTTTGCTCTCCTAGGATCGCTTCCTTCGCTGCACGGACCCTCGCAAGAAAAAAAAAAGAGAATGTGTAAGAAATACAATTATCAAATATGAGAAAGAAAAATGAAACAGATGTAGTGGCTATGAACAATGGAATAATGTGGCAAATTATAAATAGATATTTACAACCAAGAATAGCAGGTCAAAAGAGAAACCTAACTACCCTCGCCGTGCCTTCCCGGCAACGGCGCCATTATGTTGTGCCACAGGATTTTTGAGTTTTTGATTTTTTTTATTTTATATCCCTGACGACGATGCCATTTTGTTATGCCACGAATATCTTCAAGGATAGATAATTAATGATATAGATGGTCGTTGCTATCCCCAAAAATTTTGTGACAAACAAATAATTTTTTTTATTTTTACTACTTATTTACCTGTATAGCGGACATGATCGAACTCAGGGAGGCTGCAATTCCCGTGGGTTATTCAATTAATCGACAAAAAATCAATTAGAAAAAAATTGAAATCTTAAAGGCAAAATACCCTTGGTTTTTGTGGAATTTTTCTCTTTTATTTTTTTAAATTTTTATTTTATTTCTATTTTTTATTTTCTGATTTGCAAATATTTAGTGATTTTAATTTTTGCAAATTTTTATTTTTTATTTAATCAAGAACAATATACACAAAACAAGAAATACACACACCAACTCTTTTTGTAATTTACAATTATATCAAAAATGCTCAGAAAAGAATCCAAAAAATATTTTTTTATTTTAAAGATTTTGAAATATTTTTGGGAATTTTTGTAGAAATTTTCAGATGTTTTTGTATTTTTCTAAAAATCAAATAGCGATAAAAATGAGAAGCAGTGCACAACCTAGAGTAATTTGCAACTTAAAAATATTTTAAGTGTCCAAAACTCCTGGCAATTATTTTTACGATAAAATAGGGACAATTATATACAAATAGAGACTGAAATCACGATTTTTGGATTTTTTTAGTATTTTTTATGATTTTTATAAGATTTTTAGTATTTTTCAATTTTTTGGGTTTTATAAAGAGTTCATGCACAAAATTTGGACATAAATTAAAAGACAATGAAATAAAACTACTCTAATTTTTTTAAGAATTTTTAGAGTAATATTAAAAAATTTATGAATTTTTGAATTTCTGAAAGATAAAAAGACACTGTTTATTATTTTTAATAATAATAAATGAAATTAAGATGCAATCAAAAATTTATGTTAAAACGATAAGCACATCAGGAACATGTCATGATTTTTTAGAAATTTATGGACTAAGGAAAATATTTATTTCAATACGAAAAACAAGCAAGGTCAAGTCTGGAATTGTAGGACTAGTTCGCAAATATTCAAAGTTTTACAGCCAAAATTAATAAGGAGTAAATAGAAGGGAAGAAAGTGTAATTTACCCAAGGAAAGTGTGTTGCACATGATGGCTATGACTAGCAGAGGCTTTTTTTCGCACTTTCCCAAATCTTCATGGGTATAGATGTGATTTTTCAATATTTAATTCTAATGAACCCTAGGGTTCCTTGTTCTTTCTTCGATCCAAACCACAGGAACACAGGGGGTCACTGACTCCCCTTTCTTACTCCCCACACAGGGGCGGCGGACGTCGGTGGCTTGTAGGGCGGTGCGGTGGATCAGAGGTTTGTGCGCCGCGGGTTCCTCGGCGGAGGGGGTGGAGTATCTGCGGGGGCGGTGTCGCGGTTGAGGTCGAGGTGGGGCGGCACCGCGACAGCGGAGGACACACCCAACGTGGGTGGGCGGCGCATAGAAGATCTAGATGGTGAAGAAGGACGCGCCCAGCATGGGTGGATGGCGCAGAGAAGATCTGGACGACAGAGGCCCATGCCTGGACAAGTTTTGGGGGGCGGCGCCGCGACTGAGGTCGAGGTGGGGCAGCACCACGATGGCGGAGGAGGTCTTGCCCAGCGCAGGTGGGTGGCCAGCAGCCTGGAGCGCGGGGGTTGAGGTGCGGGCGGCGACGTCGCCTGCTTCTGTTTGTTTAATTTTTTTTTATTTTTTGTTTTTATTTTTATGTAAATAGAAGAGATGATGGAAGATTTTTTTATTATTTCAAAAAAATTGTAAACAGGAACTGCAAATGAAAAAGGACAAAAAAAATTTGTATTATTTTTTATTTTTTATTTTCTTGCAAAACAATTGTTAGATATAAAAAACAAATAATTTTTTGTACTTTTTTATCTTTTTTTTATTTATAGACAATTGGGATGCGAACACGATGGTTCGATCCAAAAGTCAAATGGAGTATGCAATCAGGGATCCAGCGAAAATGAGGAATTGAATCCGATTCTCCGACCACCGTGCGTGGTCAGGGTCGATAGATCGTGGGAGATAGAAAAGAACGTGTAGAGGTCGAGAAAGTAAGATGAAAAATCGAGTCGATGGCGATCAAATCGTGATGTATTTTTAAGATCTAGAAAAACAAAATGATAATGAAGAACAAATACGAGAAAATAAAACTAAGGTTAATCTAGGATAAAAATAAGAAGAAAATGACGATGGATCTCACCTTAGGAGCGGATGGACCGTGATCGCCTCGACGAAGGCCGACTCGCTGTCACCGGACAACTCGGAGGCTAGGCACCTTTCTCGACAAGAAGACTCTCGGAGATCGGGCTCCTCTCACCAAAGATTGATCGAGTTGGAATGATGGAGAAGGATCCATATAAATAGAAAAGATGGAGAATGAAATTTGAATTTTTGAATTTTTGGTTGAAGAGATAAGAGAGATGAAAATTGAAATGAGATAAAGATAAAGAGAGATAAAACTATTTAAAAAATTAAATATTTTTTTTGAATTTTCGTCACTTTATTTATTTGAATAAAAAAGTTATTTTTTTATGGTGGTTAATTAAGAACAACAACTATATACATATACTATATACATATATGACATTATATGCATGGGTAAATGAGCAAATTAGCTTTTAAAAAAATATTTTTTTATTTTTTTATTTTAAATAATTAGTAAAAAATATTTACAAATATATGCAAATACAATACGTACAAAATACATGGGAAAATTGCACAAACTACCCCAGAAAACCAACTTTTTACTTGTAACACCAAAAATTATGAACATACAGCCATTTTAAAGATAATTTAATTTAAAATCCAATGGAAGTAAGATTGGTTCAATTTGAGTTCATATGGAGTCAGAATTGGTCTTTCAATTAGTGTTTAGTGGTTTTTTCCAAGTGTAGTTGCTTTTATTCTGTACATGATTTTATTGTGCACATTTTTATTTGCAACTTTGGTTTTGAAAGTTATTTGATTTGAGGTCAATTAAGGTACAAAAAAAATAGTGAAGTATACAAATATACACAGCACACAATTTTTTTGGATTTTCTAATTTAGGACCCTATCTCCCCCTACTTTATTTCTGGTCGATCAAGTCAAGTCTTGACCTTCTTCCGGGGTTCGGGTCAGCTTGTATCTATTACATATATACAGTCTTCCTTTTTCTTTTCTTTATTTTTTCTTTCTTACTTTATTTATTTATTTTAGGTTAAAATAATATACAAATATACAATATTTACACATAGATGCAAGCTAGTAAGAATATGGAGTTAGTGTTATATACATGTGTTTTATACTGGATTTTAAGCTAAAATAAATGAATAAAGATGACGAATCGCAGATTCATCATCGACGACCAGCCTTCCCCCTTCCATCTCCTCCCTCACGCCGCCACGGTCCAGCGGCGGCCGACCCTGCTCTGCCAAATCTCATTTTTATTCCCACCTCACGTGCGCGACGCGTGAGGTTGGGGGTAAAATTGCAGATACGCCCGTGCGTTTTTGAAAAATCATGTGAAAGTTCCCGTTCCACTGTATGTCATGTGAGGTGCACGTGCAAAGGCTGGAAATTTGCATAAACTCCCTCAGGCATATAGGTAATTACATTCGAGTCCTGTAAGCATATTTCTTTCATCAATTTTAATTATGTATTGCATTTTGAACCATGTATTTGCATATCATTTTCAACATTCATTTAGCATCATTTTATTTGTTTGAAAATTGCATATTATAGAAGAACACATGTTTTATCAGTGTAAATATTTTTTTGTGAATTTTCTGAGCCTTGGACTATTTAATATGATTTTTTTGTGGAAAATTGAATAATTTGCCCACTGATTTCCATTAATTTGATATTAAATTATTCCTTGCTTTAAAAATTATCAAAAATTCAAAGTAGGTAGAGTTTGAGTAGTTCTACTTTGTGTCCAAAAATCACATCATTTGCACATAAATCGAGGTCTAAATAAATTAAGTGGTATTTCGTCTAATCGATTTTTAATAAGTCAAAAATTAGTTGCTTTTTAGATCTTGTATTTTTCCTAGATTCATTTCACATAGAGTCATCTAGGATAATTTTAGTTTCTGAGAACAATTTAATTTGGTATTTATTAAAATTAATTTTGTGAAAATCACCGGCATTCATGTTTAATTCAGAAGTAATTCATTTAGAGTCAAAAAATTCCAAAAAAAATAGGGTATCTTTATTTCATCATAATTGACATTCTGGACAAGTTTGAGAATTTTTGGACTTAGTTTGATCATACGTTATATTTTAACCCTTGAATTTGTCCAAGAATGCTATTCATTTTTTTAATTGCAAAAAAACCATAAAAAAATATTCTCCTGAAAACCTAGCATCTAGAAAGACTAAAAATTAATCTAAGGAGAAAGTTGCCTCCCTGAGTTCGACCTTGGGATTGCCCAATGATGAATCCATGATTCATCATCTCAATATATTGATCTTAGCAAAATCCCCGAGTAAAATCTCAAATAAATGTCTATAAAATAAATAAAAAAATAAATAAAATGACTCTTGTAAATAAAATACACTAATTACTATACATTATATTGTACAAAAAAAATTAATAATAAAAACACAAAATGATGGAGTTTTTCACCTGTAAATAGCCCAAAACTTCATATATTTTTAGTAATTTCATTTCAACTCCTTTTTGGCTAATTATTTCTCTGACTTGTTCATAAAAATGTATATAAAAATATAAAAATATAAAATAAATTTCACGTCAAATAAATGCCCCTAGATCCCAAAGTGAAAAAGCCGTAAAGTCCAACTTCCCAGTCAAAATCCCGCTTCGTATGAACTCCAAATTCACCAAACTCACTTTTAAAGTTTAGAAAATTATCTATCCAATGAAAGTGGTTCATTAAAATCGGAGCTCGTTTGCAAAATATGAGTTTTAGGACCTCGGTGTACATTGTATATATTGTACATTTATTTGTTTTCCTATTTTTTATTTTACTTTTCTTAATCACAAAAAATCCAAAAAAATCATTTTTGTATTGTATTTTATTTCTAATAATTTATTTTATTTTTATGTTGTAAATATCTTTTATTAAAAATACAAAAAAAAAATAAAATTAGAAAAGTAAAAAGAAACATATACATGTTGGTTGTCTTCTTTTGTAAATTCTCAACTCTTTTTCTTCTCTTTTATTTTATTGTATTTAAGTAGCCTACTTTATTTTATTTTCCTTTAATTATTTTCCATTCTCTACAATAACTTCCATTCAACTCCATTAACCGCTAAGTCTTCTTTTAACCTCCATTCCACTCCACCATTGTTTTACCTCCCATTCAAACTCCACCTTTCCACCATCTCTCTAACTCCCATTCTTCTTCTCTTTTTATTCTTATATTCATCCTCAGTTTTCCCATCCACCATTCTAATAAAAAAAGGAGAAATCTTGGAGTGTTTTGTTGGTGACAGCAGCTAAGCATCCTCCTTAAGCGACGACCTCCTTCAGGCGAGATCTGCGGTGATCACCGTCCCCGCGTCACGAGCTTCCCATCAAGCTCACACAGCTTCTCTTATTTTTATTTGACCAATCGGATCGAGGCCACGACAGGAGTCCAGTATAGCTGCTCTGCAATCCAGCGAAGATTCAGGTAAGTATTTCCTCTCATTTCTCTTATTATTTTTTTATCTAATATTTTGTTTTCTTGTTGTCTTGGTCACCACCATCATTTCTATATTACCACCTCATCATCACTTATCATTTCCATCACCACCTTCACCACCGCATCTTTTTATCTTTTGTATTTCATCACCATCTTCATCATATTATTCTCATCACCATATCATTTTCATCACCACTACCATCATCATCATAGCATCCCCAAATCCATCTGCCCATTGTCCACCTTCATTTTTATTCACATTTTTTTCCTGTTTAAGAAAACAAAAAAATAAAAAATCACAACAACAGTAAAATAAAAAGATACAAAAAATAAAAAAATAAACAGGATGAGGCAGCTGCCCGCCGCCCCCTTCCAGCCACTGCCACCAGCGGCGGAGCTCCCCCAGCCATTGGCCACCGCAGCCCCCCCCCCCCCCCCGACCGGCTCGCAGGCCGCTACCCACACTCCCTCGTCGCCAGACACCAGCCACCCACCTACAGCTGACGGCTTCTCCCCTCTTCTGCCAACAGTTGCGGCGCGCTCCGCCATCCCTCGCTGCCCACTACCCTCCTATCTTCCTACCCTCACTGCTGGCTGCGTCAACCGCGACCACCTCCAGGCCACGCTGCCCAAGCACGGACCGCCTCTGCCACGTACAACAGTGTGCCTCTCCAAGCCGAGCCACCCCCCGTCCTCACCGCCTCCCCACGCCATCTCGTACGCCTCGCGGCCGTAGCTGTGGCCCCATGCCCTCCACCGTGAGCTCGCCGACTCCTCGCATCCTGAACCCTAGCCGTGGGAGGAAGAAGATCTTCATTTCCATATTTATTTATTTATATTAATTTTTTTTAAATATTGCAATTGTTATCATGCATGTTTCATTATTTGCAAAGTAGTCCCCATACATAGTTTGTTAGTAACTTTTATTTTCTAGATTTTCGGACACCCCTATGTTTGCTTGTTAATTTAGACTTCAATATTGAATCATTTATTTCCATGAAAAATAGCATGATGTTGAGCAACTAATTATCTACCATTTGAATATTTATTTGTATTTTTTTTTGATTTTTGAGTAATTAATTAAAATTGTCAAGTAAAATTCTGTCTATTTTAGCTAATATGAGGTATTAAATTCATATCTCACTCACAGTTGCTCCATAAATTCGTAAAAAAACAAGAATGATGTCTTGAAGCATGATTGTGATTACAATCCAACTTTCATCTTAATTGTAGTTGTTTTCTTCCTTAAATAATCTTTAAAATGATTTGGTAACTGATTTTAAATTAAATTCACATACAGTATTTTTGCAAAATTTCAACTCTCTTGGATTCCACATATAAATGTCTTTTTGAGATAATTCGCTCTCTAGACTAATTGACATTGTAGATTTATTAGAAATTAATTACTCACTGTCACTCTGTTTTCACTAAAAAATCCATAAAAAATTCATATTTTGTCTAAAAATTTCAAAAAAACACGTAGTATCCTTGCATCATGTTTTTATTTCCAGTAAAATTTCAACATTATTGCATTCTGTTTGTGTGAAAATTGCGAAAAAAAACCCATAAAAAGTGTGCATGTTTCATTGTTGCATTTTAACCAATAAAATTCCAAAAAAAGTGTCTTGCATTCATATATGGATTAGGATTCTAAGAAAAATATTGTTTGGCTAAATTAGACTAATTTCATGTTAAACTTAATTTAGTAAGCTGTATGGTTTCTTAGTAGCTTGATTCACCTGCATATTGCATTTGCATTTATTTGCGCACAAAAAATATACAAAAAACTGCATTGGAAACCTAGACCTATTTTTTTGAATTAACCCAAAGTTGTTCCTTTGTCTCCTTGTGTTCGACCCTGGACTTGCCTAGGATATAAATTAAAGTCGAGACACTCTTCACGGAGATCTTCTCTCAGTTCTGACTAATTCGCTAAGTACCCCTATACAATAACCATGTTCTCATACTGGCTAAAGGTGCTGACACTCAGGTTTCATGAAGCCTTCATTGATTTTATCCCATCCTTGAGCATCATTAAATCAAGTCCAAACTCAAATCCCTCATCCCAGTTCCTCAAGTGAAATTTCAACTCATCTCGTCATAACTGCAGTTGTGTATGTGAGGTGCTGATCATATTCTTAAGGTATAGCACACAAATCTTTCAAACTGGGGAAATGTGAATAATTAAGTCGAAGACCCTAATGACTAAGACTGGTTAACTTAAAATCTCAAGACCTCATAAACCAAGTGTTATTGAATTTCACTAGTCTTGTGTGAAAGTGTAAGTGACAGGGGTTATTCCACCTTATTCATTTGCTCGAGGACTAGCAAAGTTTAAGTATAGGGGGTGATGAATCCACGATTCATTATCTCAGTATATTTATCTTAGCAAAATTCCCGAGTAAAATCTCAAATAAATGTCTATAAAATCAATAAATTAACAAAATGACTCTTGTAAACAGAATATACTAATTACTGTACATTATGTTGTACAAAATAAATTAACAATAAAAAGCCACAAAATAAAGGAGTTTTTCACCTGTAATTGGCCCAAAACTTCATATATTTTTAATAATTTCATTTCAACTCCTTTTTGGCTAATTCTTTCTCTAACTTGTTCATAAAAATGTATATACAAATACAAAAATATAAAATAAATTTCATGTCAAATAAATGCTCCTAGATCCCAAAGAGAAAAAGCAGTAAAGTCCAATTTTCTGGTCGAATTCCTACTTCGTATGAACTCCAAATTCACCAAACTCACTTTTAAAGATGAAGTTAAAAATTTATCTATTCAATGAAAGTGGTTTCATTAAAATCAGAGCTTGTTTGCAAACTATGAGTTTTGGAACCTCGGTGTACATTGTATATATTGTACATTTTTTTTGTTTTCCCATTTTTATTTTACTTTTCTTAATCACTAAAAATCCCAAAAAATCATTTTTGTATTGTATTTTATTTCTAATATTTTATTTTTTATGTTCTAAATATCTTTTATTAAAAATACAAAAAATAAAATTAGAAAAGTAAAGAGAAAAATGTACATGTTGGTTGTCTTCTTTTGTAAATTCTCCACTCTTTTTCTTCTCTGTTATTTTATTATATTTTAGTAGGCTACTTTATTTTATTTTCCTTAAATTATTTTCCATTCTCTACAATAGCTTCCATTCAACTCCATTAACCCCCAAGTCTTCTTTTAACCT
Organism: Ottelia alismoides; assembly: GCA_037367405.1. Classification (NCBI taxonomy): domain Eukaryota; kingdom Viridiplantae; phylum Streptophyta; class Magnoliopsida; order Alismatales; family Hydrocharitaceae; genus Ottelia; species Ottelia alismoides. The sequence continues at coordinate 677,854 of JAZKJV010007011.1, read as the reverse complement.
CAATTCCACTCCACCATTTTTTTAACCTCCCATTCAAACTCCACCTTTCCACCATCTCTCTAACTCCCACTCTTCTTCTCTTTTAATTCTTCTATTCATATTTATTTTCCCCATCCGTCATTATAATAAAAAAGGAGAGAGCTTGGAGTGTTTTGTTGGTGACAGCGGCTAAACATCCTCCTCAAGCGATGACCTCCTTCAGGCGAGATCCGCGGTGATCACTGTTCCCGCATCACGAGCTTCCCATCAAGCTCGCAAAGCTTCTCTGATTTTTATTTCGCAAATCAGATCGAGGCCACGACAGGAGTCCAATGTAGCTTCTTCGCAAATCCGATGAAGATTCAGGTAAGCATTTCCTTTCATTTCTCTTGTTGTTTTATTTTATCTAATATTTTGTTTTCTTGTTGTCTTGGTCACCACCATCAATTTTATATTACCATCACATCATCACTTATCAATTCCATCACCAGCTTCACCACCACATCTTTTTATCTTTTGTATTTCATCACCATCTTCATCAAATTATTCTCATCACCATATCATTTTCATAACCACTACCATCATCATTATAACATCCCCAAATCCATCTACCCATTGTCCACCTTTATTTTCATTTGCATCTTTTTCATGTTTAAGAAAACTAAAAAAATAAAAATAAAAAATCATAATAGTAGCAAAATAAAAAATAAAACAAAATAAAAAAAGAAATAGGTGGAGGCCGCCGCTTCCACCAGCGACAGAGCTCCCCCAACCGTTGGCCACCGCAACTCCCCCCCCCCCCGGCCGACTCCCAAGCCGCTGCCCACACTCCCTCATCGCCAGCCACTAGCCGCTCGCCTGCAGCCGATGGCCTCTCCCCTTTTTTGCCAATAGTCGCGACGCGCTCCGCCAGCCTGATGAATCCATGATTCATCATCTTAATATCTTGATCTTAGCAAAATCCCCAAGTAAAATCCCAAATAAATGTCCATAAAATCAATAAATTAACAAAATAACTCTTGTAAATAAAATATATTAATTATTGTATATTGGATTGTATAAAATAAATTAACATAAAAAAGCCGTAAAATCACAAGAGTTTTATACATGTAAATAGCCCAAAACTTCATTTATTTTTAATAATTTCATTTCAACTCTTTTTTATCTAATTCTTTCTCTAACTTGTTTATAAAAATGTATATAAAAATATAAAAAATACAAAACAAATTTCATCTCAAATAAATGCTCCTAGATCCCAAAAAGAAAAAGCCGTAAAGTCCAACTTCCAAGCTAAATTCCTGCTCCGTATGAACTCCAAACTCACCAAACTCACTTTTAAAGTTCAAGTTAGAAAATTATCTATCCAAGGAAGTGGTTTCATTAAAATCGGAGCTCATTTGCAAAAGTTGGGTTTTGGGACCTAGATGTACATTGTATACCATGTATATATTCATTCTTTCTTTAATTTTTATTGTATCTTTCTTAATTAATAAAAATACAAAAAAATCATACTTGTGTTGTATTTTAAGTGTAGTATTTTATTGTATTTTTCCGTTGTAAATATCCCTTATTAAAAAAGACAAAAAAATTACATATTAGAAAAGTAAAAAAAATGTGTACATGTTGTTTGTCTTCCCTTGTAAATTATCCACTATTTCTCTTCTCTTTTTATTTTATTGTAATTAAAGTAGCCAACTATATTTTATTTATTTATTTATTTTATTTTACATTCTCTACAATAACCACCAATTCAACTCCATTATTCCACCATTTTTTCCAATTTCCCATTCAACTCCATTAATAAATCAACCTCCCATTCAACTCCACCACTTTAATAACCTCTCATTCCATTCTCTTTATATACCTCTCATTCTCCTCAATTTTCCCTTTGATCCATCTTTATGTGAGGAGAGCCAAGTTCCCAGAGTTGAATCGGTAACAGCGACGCAACCGCGGTCGAGCAACGACGGCCCTCTCTCTGGTGTGATCCGTTGGCTTTTTGGCCAACATCGCAGCCGCAACCGCGCGCTGCTCGAGCTCATCGCACGCCGGTGATTCGAGCGAAGACCGTGCTCATGAGAGCACTTCATAGGCGACCATATCATCGTAGGTAAATTTTCCCTTCATTTTAGTTCATTTGGTTTTTTTGCAATTTTTTAGTACACCACATATCATCCCTTCCACCACCACCATCACACCATTTTTCTTTCTCCCATTTGTTTACTTTATCATCTTCACCACCATCATCATAGTTTTTTTTCCCACATCCTCTACTTCCTGTTTAAAGAAAACTTAAAAAAATATATATAACAAAATTAAAACAAAAAAATCCCTTTTCATTACAGCTATAAAAAAAATATAAAAAAAACAAAAAAAAATAGCCGCAACAGCGGTGGGGGAGAACCCACCACCGCCGCCCCTCCTCCATCTCCAAGTGGCTCACCGCTGCCCGCCACCGGCGGCCCGTCTCCACCTTCGCACACGGCCGCCCGCGAAGCTGCCCGCGCGGCCGTGCGCGAGCAGCTGCCTCCGCCCCATCAGCCGACCGCGGCCCCACCAAAAGCCAGCCACGGCTCCGCCGACCACCGCACGCCAGCGGCCCCCGCGCGGCCTTCTCCGCCCTCCGCCGACCGCCCCTCCTCGTCGCCTCATCAGCGGCGCCGCCTCGCGCCGTCGACCACAACCTTGGAGCTGCCGCCGACCAACTCCTCATTTGGGTTCCTCCGCATCGTGCTCAAGGAAGAAGAAAGGTCATATTTGTTTATTTTTTTATGTAATAATTACAGTTTCTTTAGTTATAGTTTTTTGTAATTACAAAGTAGTCCATGTATATAGTTTGCTTGTGAATGTTGTTTTCTGAAATTGCAAAGATACTCCTGTATTCGCATCTTAATTTGAACATCATTGTTGCATCATTTTACTCAAAAAAATATCATTAAGTTGAGCAACTTATCCTCTGTCATGTGATTGTTTATTTGTATTTTTGTGAGATATGGGTAATTAACTAAAATTGATCAACTGAAATTTAGCATAGTTTACCCAATCTGGACTCTTAAATTCATATCTAACTCACGGTTGCTTCAAAAAATCCACAAAAATTATATATGATGCCTTGATATGTGATGAACTTACAGTCCAAATTTCATCTAAAATGGAGATGTCTTGTGCCTGAAATAAATTTTAGAGTGTTTTTAGTATTTGATTTTTGATTAAATCCACGTATATCCTTTTTGCGAAATTTCAATTCTCCTGGATTCTACATGAAAATATCTTTTTGGGATAATTCACACTCTGATTAATTTAACATTGTGGATTTATTAGAAATTATTTACTCACTTTCACTCTATTTTCACTAAAAAATTCATAAAAAATTCATAACTTGTCAAAAAAAAATCCAAAAATATTACTATAGCTTCCTTGCATCATGTTTATATTCCAGTAAATGTTTCATGATTTTTGCTTACTGTTTGTGTGATAAATTGCGAAAAAACCCATAAAAAGTGTGCATTTTTAGTTATTACATTTTAAATCTAAAAAAATATAAAAAAAATGTGTTTTGTGTTCCCCACTGGATTAGAACTTTAGGAAAAATATAATTTGGCTGATTTGGATTAATTTAACATTAAAATTAATTTGGCTAAGTTGTGTGATTTCTTAGTGTTCTTATTCAGTCGCATTTGCATTTGCTTCGGTTTTTTTGCATAAAAAAATCTAAAAAAACCGCGTGGAAATAAAGACCTAAGTTTTGGAATTAACCCGAAGTTGTTCCTTTGCCTCCCTGAGTTCGACCCTGGACTTGCCCGGGATATAAATTAAAGCCGAGACACTCTTCACGGAGATCTTCTCTCGGTTTTGACCGAATCGCTAAGTACACGTATTACAACGTGACCAAATTAAATATCGTATTTAGCGGCTCGTCAGATGGCGCCGTTGCCGGGGAGGCAAACGGCTTAGGGATTAGTTAAAAAATTTGGATTTAGTTTTCCATTTACTCGGGTAGTCTGACCCCCGAGTCACTTGTATTTATTCCATTTTTTGCAATTATTTCTCTTTATATTTTTGTATATATCTTGTTGTTTATCTCTCTAACATAAAGTTCATTTTCCTTACGAGGGCCCGGTGGACTTGGAGTACATCGGAGGTCGACGGACGTGACGCGAGTTGACTGCTGAAGTGCGAGGAGAATTATTTATTTTTGAGAGAACTTTTTGTAAATTGTTGTAATTATTTATCTTGCTCATTTATAGCGGCTCTTGTTTGAGAGCTCGCGCGTGTAAAAAGACTTAGACATTATTTGTGGTGTGTCGAGCCTGTTTCACTCTCCGACGAGGGTGGGGCTTGACTTGAGTGGCGAAATTTAGGATTAGGCACACGGTAGTATAGAATCAAATTTGTTTGTGCCCATCGTAAATTAGGCCATACATATCTTAGAAGATTCACTTATCTTATAAGATTCATAATGAGACGCACATAGACACGTACTACTTAGCTCAAATTCAATCAATTCTTCCCCGCTAATAGTATATTGTTTAGGTGCGGTTTCCTCGATCTCCATGCATTTAGTGTAATATTTACAAATTCAGTTTTGCATAACGCATGAAGAGTGCTGGGATTCACTGTAAGTATACCTCCTTCTGAGCATGCATCATAGTTTCTCGTTTGCATTCTGATTTCCGATTCCCTTCTTGTTTTACAACTTAAGGTCAAAAGGAAATTGGGACTGAACGGTAGACGTGTTTGTGTGTTCACATAAATTTCAAGTGATAACCTAACTCTCAAATTGGGACTGAATTGAGCAGGTCGATTAAATTAATTGGAATAAAAAGAACCCTTGTTCTCGGGTGCATAAAGCCCTCATTGTTTGTTTTACCTGCAAGTGAGAGAGAGACGACCCTAGGATAGAGCCAAGTCTGGATTTCTTACTTACTACTGGTTCTTTCTTTTTAGGCGATTAGCTACTTTTCAGTGAGGAATACGGGTAGCCGGTAAACGGTCTGGACTTCCTTAGCAGAGTGGGAGGTTTAGAGGACGCCTTAGTCCTCAAGGAACGGGTAGCCATATTTATACGGTCCGTACTTACTCCTATACTGGCTGAAAGTAGGTAAACTAGTCGTAAGAACCGGGCCAGTCTGTAGGAAAATACGGGCACCTAACAGCTCGTTAATCTTTCCAAGATTGTATTCTCACCAACTAAAATTGACCAGATAAATTGGCCGAACTCTTACGGCCATCATGTGTTGAGTTGGTGAAATTGAGGGTTTGAATTGCGTTTGTATTGTGTGAGTTCACTCCGCACATTTACGTGCACCGTAGAACTAGCGCCTCATTGATTATCGTGATCTAATTGGTTCTTTTGACATCGAAGATGACTGATTGGGGGGATATTTATTCGGACTTTGCGAATCTCTCGTTGAACCCTTCAAAAAGTACGTCTTCAAAGGTCCAAGCGCAACATGGACCAACCTGGACTCATGACCCTCTTGAGCCCAGGATCACTCACTCTCGGGATGGTTACCCTCAAACCATTCCATTTCTCTCTTCCCACCTTACCGAGGAAAACCATCGCCTTGGTGAGAATATCATGATTCATAGATCCTCTTCTAATCAAGAAAACATTGCTGATTCAGGACATAAAGAAGATTCGAGTAAAATGCCAAAGAAGAAAGAAGAGGAAGAAGAGAACCATGAAGACCCGATGAGAAGTATACTAGCCCGATTAGTTGCATCTGAGCAGCAACAAGCATTACTGAGAGCTCAGTTGGGACGGTTAAATGTTGGGGTCCAACTACGAATGGATGCGGCATACAATCTCGGACAATATCAAATTCATAACTACTTGAGTCCGGCCGAACCCACTGTTGACTTTGAATTGAAGCCGCATTTTCTGAACTTGCTGCCACATTTTGATGGGAATGCTTCTGAGGAGCCATATGCATTCCTAAGGGACTTTGAGCTCATCTGTGCTAACCTCAAACATAATAATGTTAGCCAGGATTATATTAGGCTCAAAGCCCTTCCATTTTCCTTGGGTGGAAAAGCCGATTACTGGGTAAAGAATCTTGGAATCATCGCCACCACTTATGACCAGTTCAATGACCTATTCCTAAAGAAGTTCTACCCGTTGAGTAGAACTAACATGATGAGGATGCGAATTACGAGTTTTTCCCAGTTACCTCATGAAGCCTTCTGTGATGCTTGGGAAAGATTCAAGGACATCCTGCAAAAGTGTCCTTGTCATGGATTAGATAACAACATCTTGGTCCAATCCTTCTTTACTGGTCTCAACCCTGAGATGCAGGGTTTAGTGAGCGCTGCCTGTGGAGGCAGCTATACATCACGAGGAGCGGATACCGTCTGGAGGGTATTCGAGCAGATGGCTGAAACTAGCCACTCACAGATGGCCAGCCGGGCCTATACACCATCCTCCAGTTCACTTTCATTTGGAGGGGGAAAATCAGCTGTAGTCGATCTCTCTCAGGACGTGATCCCTAGCATGGGACTTCTTGCTGACAAGCTTACTGTAGTCGAGAAGATCGACAGGAGGATTGATGAGTTAGATCAGAGCATCTCCAAACTTCCAAAATAGATGGAGGAGTTGACTGAGAAGGTATCTAAGATAAGGATACCCGCCGTGACTGCACCCTCTGCTCCCGTATACCGAGTTCACCATGTTCAGGAGCAGTTGGTGTCAGGGCAACCCCAGCCGTGGGAGCAGGACCAATCCTACACCCACTCTTTCCAGCAGCCACCTCCAGTAGCAGAGACAGTCCATGAGGAGCCTCCACCAGTTTGGGAGGTGAATGGGATATGGTATACTCAGGACCCTGCCAGGCAGGAAAGTACGGGAGACCAACAGACCTATCAGCGTCCCCCGACCTTTCACAACACCGCATTCACCTCTGCACCACCTCCTTCACAGCAGAGCCCTGTATTCCAGCCACCCCAACAGCAGAGGTAGCAGTACCAACAGTATGACCGACAGGGCCATTACCAGACGGGCCAGCAGGGCCCGCAACCCCAGCAGCAGCAGCAGAGGCAGTACACTGGCCAGCAGGGTCAGTCTTCCCGTTCTTCTTCCCAGTCTTATCCACTTCCTTCATCATCTAGTTCCATGGATATTCAGCAGCAGATACTCGACGAGCTACGTTCCTACAGAAACGAGGTTCAAGACTTACGGGTGGATGTCAACCGCCTGTCCAGATGGCGAGATGAGCAAACTGCACCCTCTACCTCTATCCCAGCCCAAGTTCAGGCTAACCCCAATAGCCTGAAGCGTTCTAGTTCTCAGCAGCACTTTGGTCAGGTATACTATTCAACATCTCCTAAATCTGAACATGAGATTCTTTCGTGTGACGAGGCTAACCACATGTCACTCAGGAGCGGAAGGACTGTGGTTGTACCTGACCGGGCGAGGGACACGAGGAGGGGCATCTATGGAGCTCTACCTGAGGAGTCTTCATGGGACGAGGAGGAGAGGCATCATATTTCAGAGCCCCATCAGCACCATTTGAGGATTTCCACTCAGGGAGTCCAGAGGAGGAGGAGAGCATGTATGCAGCATCGTCAGCATGGATATTCTTCTGAGTCTACGGAAGACCTTGCATCTCCGGTTGTGGCGGATACCACTCCATCTTCTATGCCACAACCTTTAGTAGATAGTTTTGATTTCGATTCCATGTTGCATCAAAAAGATTCTTGTATGAAGAACTCTGTTTCCGTTAATGCAAAGAATGATCTTTCAGTTCATGATTCAGATTCTTCATCCTCTGTTTCCCTAGCTTCAATCCCTTTCCCCCGTGCTCTTTCGGCAGGAAAGCGCATCAAAAAGATTCAGAAAGATGACCCCGATATGGCACGGTTTTGTAAAGAAAACATCACAGTTAAGGTGCCATTTGATGAATATGTGGCTAACCATCCTGCCTTCCAAAAATACCTTAAGGTGAGATGCACACCTACAAGGGTTAGCAGGAAGAAAGATAACCTAAATATAAAGACACATGTCTTAACAGTAGCCACAACCTATTGTCTCAAGAATCAGACTTTGCCAAAGAAAAAGAGAGACATGGGTGCTCACTATGTGGAGAGTCGTATTGACGACATTGCGTTTGCACGCACACTCTTAGATAACGGTTCTTCAATCAACTTACTTCCCTTAGCATTATATCAGAAATTGGAGTTGGGACCACTTCGCAAATCTAGAGCTTTACTCCAATTCGCAGATCGTTCAATGAAGAGACCTAAGGGAGAAGTGAAGAACGTCGTTATCTCGATTGAGGGGCAGAAGTATCAGGTGGACTTCACAGTCTTGGACATGGGGACCCCCAATCATTGGAGAGAATCTCAGATCATTCTCGGGCGACCCTTCCTTAGGACCGCAGGCGCAGCTTTCGATTATGGTACGGGAATGATGAAGTTCCGTTCTCCAGGTGAACCAAGTGTCAGCGACCCGATTCAGAGAGTATCACGGAGTACTCATCTTCAGAGGCAGATTGCAGTATGATTAGCACAGTTGGGATTTGGGGACAGATTCCTACAGGACAGAGAGAGACCCTTTCATCTGGAGAGGATATAGTGCATGGTGCAGTTTGCCAGGTGTTGTCTGATCTTACTAGAGATGCATCAACCTATTCTCATGATGACTTAGAGATCCAACCGGATCTGTCGGTTCATTCCTCTTCGGAACAATAATGGGACATAGATGATGAGTCGGACGTGGCTTTTGCCAACTGTTTGGATACTTTTGACGATCTGACTCCCGATTCTTCTGATTTGGTGGCGAGTACTACTCAGCTTAGCCCACCTTCATGCATCACGGAACCAGATTCAGATTCAGTTCAGCCAGATCTGCTTGATGATACCACATTGCCAGAACTGAAATCACTACCTCCTACACTCAAGTACGCCTTTCTTGCGGGACCCAAAGAGAGATATCCTGTCATCATTAGCTCAGACTTGACTTTATAACAGGAGTCTAGGTTGTTAGAGGTCTTAGAGAGGAACCGCAAAGCAATAGGCTGGACAGTGTCGGATCTCGTGGGCATCAACCCCGCTCTCTGCTCGCACCACATTTTTACTGAGGATAACATGAGACCTTCCCGTGAGTTTCAGAGGAGACTTAACCCCAATCTACGGGAAGTAGTGAAGAAAGAAATTGAGAAATGGTGCAAGGCAGGGTTCATATACCCTATTTCTGACTCCAAGTGGGTGGCCCAACTTCATGTTGTCCCGAAGAAGTCGGGAATTCATATGGTCACCAACGAGGAGGGGGTAGAGATCGCGACACGAGTACCCACGTCGTGGCGCGTCTGTATCGACTACAGGCGTCTGAATGCTACGACCAAGAAATATCACTTTCCCTTGCCTTTTATTGATCAGATCTTGGAGAGACTTGCAGGGAAAGAGTTCTTCTGTTTTCTTGACGGGTACTCAGGCTACAACCAGGTGGCCATAGCCCCGGAGGACCAGAAAAAGACCACATTCACATGTCCATTCGACACTTATGCTTTCAGGCGTATGCCATTCGGGCTCTGCAATGCCCCGGGCACATTTCAGCGGTGCATGATAGCCATATTTGCCGAGATGGTGGGAGATTTCCTGGAAGTGTTCACGGATGACTTCTCGGTCCATGGTGATTCTTTTGATACATGTTTAGCGCACTTGGACCGAGTCCTCACGAGGTGTAGAGAGGTGAATCTGGTACTCTCCTGGGAGAAGAGTCACTTTATGGTGACGGAGGGTATCGTGTTGGGGCATGTCATCTCCAAAAGGGGAATGGAGGTTGACCCTGCCAAGGTGGAGGTGATCAAGAAACTCGATCCACCTACCAACGTAAAGTCAGTGCGGTCATTCTTAGGGCATGTTGGATTCTATAGGAGATTCATTCAGGATTTTTCAAAGATCGCCCGCCCACTGACTGAGCTCTTAGGGAAAGACATAGAGTTCGTTGTAGATCACAGGTGTCTGGAGGCCTTTGAGCTCTTGAAAAGGAAGATTGTGCCTCGCCTATCCTACAAGCTCCTGACTGGTCTCTCCCCTTTGAGATCATGACTGACGCTTCAGATTTCGCTATAGGAGCTGTGTTAGGGCAACGGCGAGAGGGGATTCCGTTTGCGATTCACTATGCGAGCAAAGTTTTAGATCCTACATAGAAAAATTATACAGTGACTGAAAAGGAAATGCTCGCAGTAGTATGGGCCCTCGAGAAGTTCAGATCATATATTTTGGGCTCTAAGGTGACAATTTATACTGATCATACAGCCATTCGATACTTAATGGAAAAGAAGGACGCGAAGGCGCGTCTTCTTAGGTGGATTTTACTCCTCCAGGAATTTGATTTGGAGATAAAAGATAAACCTGGAGTGAAGAATGTTGTGGCTGATCACCTTTCTTGGATTGAACTTAAGGATTCTCCTGATCATGAGCGGATTAGAGAGACCTTCCCAGATGAGTCAATTTGTGTTATTGACTCCCTCCCATGGTATGCCAACATGGTGAACTATCTTGTCTCCAAGCAGGTTCCCCATGGTTGGACTAGGAGCAGCATTGATCGACTGAAGTCGGATTCGAGGAGATACCACTGGGACGATCCTTTCCTTTTCTTCGAAGGACCGGATTGTGTTTGGAGAAGGTGTATTCCTCAGGAGGAATACCAGAGTGTCCTCACATATTGTCATTCACTTGAGGCTGGAGGACACCATTCGGGATAGAGAACCGCTCACAAAGTACTTCAATGTGGATTGTATTGGCCGACCTTATTTAGAGATGCCATTGATTTTGTACGGTCGTGCCCGATTTGTCAAAGGATGGGAGGGACAGTTGGACAGAGAGATGAGATGCCCATGCAACCGATGATTATTTGCGATGTTTTTGATGCATGGGGCATAGATTTTATGGGTCCCTTTCCCAACAGCCATGGACATGAGTACATATTGTTGGCGGTTGACTATCTATCTAGGTGGGTGGAGGCTATCCCAACCCGAACCGCAGACAGCAAGACTGTCTGTAAGTTTATGAGAGACCATATTATTGCTAGGTTCGGGGTGCCAAAAGTTTTGATATCTGATGGGGGTAGCCATTTTGTGAACCGAGATATGAGATCTTTAGCTAAGGACTATGGATTTGAACATAGAGTTACTAGTCCTTACCACCCACAGTCCAACGGCATGGCAGAGGTTTCGAACAGAGAGGTGAAGAGTATTTTGGAGAAATTGGTTCGTCCCGATAGGAAGAACTGGTCTCTACTCTTGGACCAAGTTCTGTGGGCCTATAGGACAGCCTACAAGACACCATTGGGTACTTTACCATTTAGAATGATCTATGGCAAGCCATGCCATTTGCCCGCAGAATTGATTCATAAATCCGAATGGGCAATTAAGAAGATTAATTGGAGTTGTCACTAGGGAAGCTTTGTCGAGACTTGAACTTGAACGAGCTTGTGGAAATCCGAAACAGGGCATATGAAAACAGTTTGATTTATAAGGACAAAGTAAAGAGATGGCATGATCAGCACATTAGGTGCAAAGACTTTGTCCCTGAACAAAAGGTATGGTTGTTCAATGCCAGATTGAAGATGTTCCATGAGAAGCTCAAATCTAAATGGACGGGTCCCTTTGTGGTTAAGAAAGTGCACGAGAATGGAAGTGTAGAGATAGCTGATCTCACAGATGGTGCACAATCTCATGTGGTGAATGGACAACTGTTGAAGCATTTTGTTGATTCGAAAGAGCAGTTAGTCCAAGTCGAGGTCATCAACTTCATACAGAGTGAGCACAGAGCAGATACATCTTATTACTCTTCATGAAGATGCAGCATCAAGATTCAACATCTTAGAAGATTCAATCACTCTTGTACATATTCTCCTTTCTTTGTATATTCTCGAGATCACATCGGTTCTCACACTTACTCTTGTCCTATACTTAGGCTGACCAAAGCCTAAGTATAGGGGGGACCGATGCCCGCCATGTGTATATACTCATCATTTCTCCTCTTGACCTCGTCCGCCCCATTTTTGCTCTTTTTCTACACTTAGGTTGTCCAAAGCCTAAGTATAGGGGGGGAGGATCGACTTCTTTACTTTTTATTATTTTAGCTTTCCTACGCTTAGTACGAGCTATGTATTTTTGTCACCTAGTGCCATGAGGACATAGCACAAGCTAAGTATAGGGGGCGTGTATATATTACATATATACTTTACCCATACCTCGTACTTTCACGTTTTTTTGTATATATTATACAATAATTATGGGGTGGGTAAAAAAACAAACAAAGAAAAAACTCTTTCCTAAAAAAAACTCTTTTTCCTTATTTGCTAAAAAAACTTTTCAAAAAAAATCCTCTTTTATAAAAAAAACTTTTTCAAAAAAAAGTCTTTTCTTATTTACCTATCTTTTTCAAAAAAAAAACTTTTTGAAAAAAAACTTTTTGAAAAAAAAACTTCTTCTAAAACTTAAAAAAAATCAATCATAAAAAAACTAAAAAAGCTAACTAATAAGTTGGTTTAATCCCTGACACAATCCACTTTCACACAAGACTAGTGATGTTCAAGAACACTTGGTTTATGAGGTCTTGAGATTTTGAGTTAACCAGCCTTAGTCATTAGGGTCCTTGACTTAATTATTCACATTTCCCTAGTTTGAAAGATTTGTGTGCTATATTGCATGCTTAGTCTCTACCTTTAAGAATATGATCAGCACCTCACATACACGACTGCAGTTATGATGAGATGAGTTGAAATTTCACTTGAAGAACTGGGATGAGGGATTTGAGTTTGGACTTGATTTGATGATGCTCGAGGATGGGATAAAATCAATGAAGGCTTCATGAAACCTGAGTGTCAGCACATTTAGCCAGTATGATAACATGGTTCTTGTACTATCTCTTGTCATCTACCTATGTGCCAGGGTGTGATAAAATAAAAAAAATGTTGATCAGTGTGCGCCAACTCTTGGTAAAAGCAGTGGAGCTAGCCAAAAATACTACAAAGCAATGAAATGTCAAAGAAAAACTCTCATTCCACAAAGTCAATTATCAAAAGAGCTTCCACCAAAGGCGAGCGCTCCCAACCATTTCAAAGTGTCCACTTGGACCACCGCTATTAGGATCAGGAGTCGGGCTTGCACCAAAAAAGGGCTCTGCATCGTAAATGCTACAAGTCTGGGTGTAGAAGGTACGATAGGTACTCAAAAAAGGCACACCCCGGTGTACTCCCAGGAAAACAAGTGCAGACGGCTCCAACTTCTCTTGACGGACGCACTGATCAACACCAAAAAAATGTGTTGCGTAATAAGGCACTTGAGAGGATCCTTGTTCCAATGAGAGGGAGAGAAGAAATGACACAATCCTATGCCCTCCATCAACTGGCCTGCCATCTACACTTTCAAGTCTGACAACTAAAGAGATGGTGGATTGGATGCAAGAAATGATTTATTCCCTAGTGTTGAGGATCGGGTCCATAGGAGAGTCTCTTGGACTGGAACCTTGGGTGACGTTGCGACTCTACTCTTGTAACTGCGGTCAACACTTAAAGTCATATCCCTACTATATATGTATACAGAGAGAGTCTGGTGATTAGGGGAATTGGGTACCTTTTAACTAGAGCTTGGTTCAGCTTAGAATTTTAGGATCTCTAAAACCGAGAGTTCTTGAACGGATCAAGTCTTGTATTCACATGCACAGTCAGGGTTAACCCAACTTATTCAATCTTTATTTGCTCGAGGACTAGCAAAGTTTAAGTACAGGGGGGTGATGAATCCAGGATTCATCATCTTAATATCTCGATCTTAGCAAAATCCCCAAGTAAAATCCCAAATAAATGTCCATAAAATCAATAAATTAACAAAATAACTCTAGTAAATAAAACATACTAATTATTGTATATTGGATTGTATAAAATAAATTAACATAAAAAAGCCGCAAAATCACAGGAGTTTTATACATGTAAATAGCCCAAAACTTCATGTATTTTTAATAATTTCATTTCAACTCTTTTTTACCTAATTCTTTCTCTAACTTGTTTATAAAAATGTATATAAAAATACAAAAATACAAAACAAATTTCATCTCAAATAAATGCTCCTAGATCCCAAAAAGAAAAAGCCGTAAAGTCCAACTTCCAAGCTAAATTCCTGCTCCGTATGAATTCCAAACTCACCAAACTCTCTTTTAAAGTTCAAGTTAGAAAATTATCTATCCAACGGAAGTGGTTTCATTAAAATCGAAGCTCATTTGCAATAGTTGGATTTTGGGACCTAGATGTACATTGTATACCATGTATATATTCATTCTTTCTTTAATTTTTATTGTATCTTTCTTAATTAATAAAAATACAAAAAAATCATACTTGTGTTGTATTTTAATTGTAGTATTTTATTGTATTTTTCCGTTGTAAATATTCCTTATTAAAAAAGACAAAAAAATTACATATTAGAAAAGTAAAAAAAATGTGTACATGTTGTTTGTCTTCCCTTGTAAATTCTCCACTATTTCTCTTCTCTTTTTATTTTATTGTAATTAAACTAGCCAACTTTATTTTATTTATTTATTTATTTATTTATTTTACATTCTCTACAATAACCACCAATTCAACTCCATTATTTCACCATTTTTTCTAACTTCCCATTCAACTCCATTAATAAATCAACCTCCCATTCAACTCCACCACTTTAATAATCTCTCATTCCATTCTCTTTATATACCTCTCATTCTCCTCAATTTTGCCTTTGATCCATCTTTATGTGAGAAGAGCCAAGTTCCCAGAGTTGCATCGGTGACAGCGACGCAACCGCGGTCGAGCAACGACGACCCTCTCTCCGGTGTGATCCGTTGGCTTTTTGGCCAACATCGCAGCCGCAACCGCGCGCGGCTCGAGCTCATCGCACGCCGGCGATTCGAGCGAAGACCGTGCTCACGAGAGCACTTCATAGGCGACCGTATCATCGTAGGTAAATTTTCCCTTCATTTTAGTTCATTTGGTCTTTTTGCAATTTTAATAGTACACCACATATCATCCCTTCCACCACCACCATCACACCATTTTTCTTTCTCCCATTTATTTACTTTATCATCTTCACCACCATCATCATAGTTTTTTCCCACATCCTCTACTTCATGTTTAAAGAAAACTTAAAAATATATATATAAAACAAAATTAAAACAAAAAAATCCCTTTTCATTACAGCAGAAAAAAAAATAAAAAAAGACAAAAAAAATAGCCGCAGCAGCGGTGGGGGGGAACCCACCGCCGCCGCCCCTCCTCCATCTCCAAGCGGCTCACCACCGCCCGCCACCGGCGGCCCGTCTACACCTTCGCGCGCGGCCGCCCGCGAAGACGCCCGCGCGGCCGTGCGCGAGCAGCTGCCTCCGCCCCATCAGCCGACTGCGGCCCCTCCAGAAGCCAACCGCGGCTCCGCCGACCACCGCGCGCCAGCGGCCCCCGCACGGCCTTCTCCGCCCTCCGCCGACCGCCCCTCCTCGCCGCCTCATCAGCGGCGCCGCCTCGCGCCGTCGACCACATCCTTGGAGCTGCCGCCGACCAACTCCTCATTTGGGTTCCTCCGCATCGTGCTCAAGGAAGAAGAAAGGTCATATTTGTTTATTTTTTTATGTAAAAATTACAGTTTCTTTAGTTATAGTTTTTTTTGTAATTACAAAGTAGTCCCTGTATATAGTTTGCCTGTGAATGTTGTTTTCTGAAATTGCACAGATACCCCTGTATTCGCATCTTAATTTGGACATCATTGTTGCATCATTTTACTCAAAAAAAATATCATTAAGTTGAGCAACTTATCCTCTGTCATGTGATTGTTTATTTGTATTTTTGTGAGATATGGGTAATTAACTAAAATTGATCAACTGAAATTTAGCATAGTTTACCCAATCTGGACTCTTAAATTCATATCTAACTCACGGTTGCTCCAAAAAATCCACAAAAATTATATATGATGCCTTGATATGTGATGAACTTAAGTCCAAATTTCATCTAAAATGGAGATGTCTTGTGCCTGAAATAAATTGTAGAGTGTTTTTAGTATTTGATTTTTAATTAAATCCACGTATATCCTTTTTGCGAAATTTCAATTCTCCTGGATTCTACATGAAAATATCTTTTTGGGATAAATGCACTATGATTAATTTAACAGTGTGGATTTATTAGAAATTATTTACTCACTGTCACTCTATTTTCACTAAAAAATTCATAAAAAATTCATAACTTGTCAAAAAATCCAAAAATATTACTGTAGCTTCCTCGCATCATGTTTATATTCCAGTAAATGTTTCATGATTTTTGCTTACTGTTTGTGTGATAAATTACGAAAAAACCCATAAAAAGTGTGCAATTTTAGTTATTACATTTTAAATCTAAAAAAAATACAAAAAAATGTATTTTGTGTTCCCCACTGGATTAGGACTTTAGGAAAAATATAATTTGGCTGAATTGGATTAATTTAACATTAAAATTAATTTGGCTAAGTTGTGTGATTTCTTAGTGTTCTTATTCAGTCGCATTTGCATTTGCTTCGGTATTTTTTGCATAAAAAAATCTAAAAAAACCGCGTGGAAATATAGACCTAAGTTTTTGAATTAACCCGAAGTTGTTCCTTTGCCTCCCTGAGTTCGACCCCGGACTTGCCCGGGATATAAATTAAAGCCGAGACACTCTTCACGGAGATCTTCTATCGGTTCTAACCGAATCGCTAAGTACACGTATTACAACGTGACCAAATTAAATATCGTATTTAGCGGCTCGTCACAGCCCTCATCGCCGGCTGTCCTCCTACCTTCCTGCCCTCACCGCTGGCTGCGTCAACCGCAACCACCTGCAGGCCGCAATGCTCAGGCATGGACTGCCTCCGCCACGTACATCGGTGTGCCGCTCCAAGACGAGCCCCCGCCAGCATCCCCCCCCTCGTCCTCACCGCCTCCCCATGCCACTGCGTACGCCTCGCGGCCACAGCTGCAGCCCCATACCCTCTACCGCGAGCCTCCGTGTGGGTCGTGTTAACTCCCGGCATCTTGTGCCCTAGCCGCGGGAGGAAGGTCTTCATTTCCATTTTTTATTTATTTATATTTTTTTTGGAAATATTGCAAACGTTATCCTGTATGTTTAAATATTTGCAAAGTAGTCCCTATACATAGTTTGTTAGTAACTTTTATTTTCTGGATTTGCACGGACACCCCTATGTTTGCTTGTTAATTTGGACTTCAATATGGTATCGTTTATTTCAATGAAAAATAACATGATGTTGAGCAACTAATTATCTACCATCTGGATATTTATTTATATTTTTCTAATTTTCGAGGAATTAATTAAAATTGTTCAAGTAAAATTCTGCCTATTTTAGCCAATATGAGGTATTAAATTCATATCTCACTCACAGTTGCTCCATAAATTCGTAAAAAATTAGGAATGATGTCTTAAAGCATGGTTTTATTACATCCAAATTTCGTCTTAATTGGAGTTGTTTTGTGCCTTAAATAAATTTTAAAGTGATTTTGGTAACTGATTTTTAATTAATCCCCCGTATAGTATTTTTGCAAAATTTCAACTCTCTTGGATTCCACATATAAATGCCTTTCTAAGATAATTTGTTCTCTGGACTAATTGACATTGTGGATTTATTAGAAATTAATTAGTCACTGTCACTTTGTTTTCACTAAAAAAATCCATAAAAA
Organism: Ottelia alismoides; assembly: GCA_037367405.1. Lineage (NCBI taxonomy): Eukaryota > Viridiplantae > Streptophyta > Magnoliopsida > Alismatales > Hydrocharitaceae > Ottelia > Ottelia alismoides. The sequence goes on along the minus strand of JAZKJV010007011.1, from coordinate 660,205 downwards.
AATCATATTTTGTCCAAAAATTTCAAAAAAATATTATACATCCTTGCATCATGTTTTATTTCCAGTAGTTTTTTCATCATTTTTTGCATTCTGTTTGTGTGAAAAATTGTGAAAAAATCCATAAAAGTGTGCATTTTTCATTGTTGCATTTTAACCCATAAAATTCCAAAATAAAGTGTCTTGCATTCATCTCTAGATTAGGATTCTAAAAAATTATTGTTTGGCTAAATTGGACTAATTTCATGTTAAACTTAATTTAGCTAAGTTGTATGTTTTCTTAGTAGCCTGATTCACCTGCATATTGCATTTGCAATTATTTGCCCATAAAAAATATATAAAAATCCGCATTGGAAATCTAGACCTAATTTTTTGAATTAACCCAAAGTTGTTCCTTTGTCTCCCTGTGTTCGACCCCAGACTTGCCCATTATGCATTTATTTATGCATAAAAAATACCAACATCTGCATTAGAAATCTAGACCTAATTTTTTGAATTAAGCTAAAGTTGTTCCTTTGCCTCCCTGTGTTCGACCCCGGACTTGCCTGGGATATAAGTTAAAGTTGAGACACTCTTCACGGAGATCTTCTCCTTGTTCTGACTGTTTCGCTAAGTACCCTATTACAATGAGCCCAAATTAATCACGTGCTCAGCAGACCGATCACCTAAGTAAAATAAAAATTGCAGCTCTATATTAATTGATATTAATTAAAGCAATTTTGATTGACTCGAATTTATTCAACTACAACGAAATTGTTAATTCAACATTATTAAAAGGACAAAATTTAGGTTTTTCAATTAGACAAAAAGAATGAATGATATAGACAACTGGATCTATATAGCTGCGGAAGAGAAGTGATACTCAGGCATGAGATGCAAATGATATGAGTTAAAGACCACATCTCATGCAAAATGAATAGGGGCAACGTCAATGATCAGCGGATCATGATCAAGATATGGTTTCAGACGCTGGTCGTTAACTCAAATGGTGGATTCAGATGACAATTCAGATATATCAATGCTTCTATTGTCGTGCACCTTTCGGACCAAGTATGGTCCCTTCCATTTGCTTTGCAACTTCCTTGGAAATAATCTCAACCTGGCATCAAATAACCATACTCTCCGGTTCGGCTCAAACTGTGAATGGCTGATATGTGAATGATGCCATATCTTTACTCTCGCCTTGTATTGTAGCCTACTCGAAAAGGTTGTGTCTCTCAACTCCTCCAGGGCTGCCAACTCTGCTTTTCTCTATCCTCCTATACTCTTAGGATCCTATAATAACTCAGTGACTGCCATAGTGACTTGTGCTTTATCTCCAAAGGTAAATGGCATGGCTTTCCATAAACGAGATGAAAGGAAGATGTACCCAAATGTGTCTTGAAGGAAGTCCTATAGGCCCACAAGATCGAGTCCAAAAGCTATGACCAATCCTTTCGGTATGGGCGAACAACCTTCTGCAATATAGTCTTGATCTCCTTGTTTGATACTTCAGCAAGACCATTGGTCTGAGGGTGATATGGAGTGGCAACACGATGGTCAATGTTGAACTCATTAGCAAGGACCTTTACCTTATCGTTGATAAAGTGAGTCCCCTATCAGATATCAAAACTCTAGGTACCCCAAACCGTGGAATGATATTCTTCCTCAAGAATCTGCAAATAGTCTTAGCATCTGCGGTTCGGGCGGGGATGACCTTAACCCAACAACTCACATAATCCACAGCGAGCAGAATGCACTCAAATCCCTGACTCTTGGGAATGGACCAATGAAATCGATGCCTCGTGCATCAAAAACCTCACAGAAGTAAATGGCCTACATCAGCATTATATCACGTTGTCCACAGGTGCCCATCATCTGACATTCAGTACACCTCTTCATGAATTCATCAGAATCCTTGAAGAGGGTAGGTCACCATAGGCCGGATTGGAGCACTTTCTATGTTGTCCTCCTCCCAGAATGATGTCCTCCTTCCTCAAACTTGTGGTAGTATGTGAGGACGCTATGGTGCTCCTCCTGAGGAATGCACCGACGCTAGACAGTATCCCTTCCTTCATGATAAAGGATGGGATCATCCCAATGGTACGACTTGGCTTTCACAAGGAAAGTCTCAAGTCGCTGCCTGGGCCAACCTTGTGGAACTTTCTTGGCAACAAGATAGTTTACAATGTTAAGCGTACCATGGGAGCGACGCGATAGCAAGGATCGCCTCATCTGGGAAGGTTTCTGTAATAGGTGCAATATGATCGGAATTCTCAAGGTTCTCTAAATGGGAGAGGTGATCCGCCACCATATTTTTGACTCCAGGATTATCCTTAATCTCAATATCAAACTCCTGAGTAGAAGGATCCATCTGGTCAATCTAGCTTTGGCATCCTTCTTTTCCATGAGGTATCGGATGGCGGTGTGACTTGTAAATATCGTCACTTGGGATCTAAGAATATAAGTTCTGAATTTGTCCAAAGCAAAAACTACAACTAGCATCTCCTTCTCAATCATAGTGTAATTCCGCTGAGCAGCATACAAAGTTCAGCTAGCGTAGTATATGGCATAGGGTAATCCATCCCTCTTCTATCCTAGCACAACCCCTACGATAAAATAAAGAGCATCCGTCATGATCTTGAATGGGAGAGACCAATCGGGTGGCTGAAGGATAGGAGCCTCGACAACTAATCCCTTGAGAGTCTCAAATGACGCTAGACACTTATCATCTATAATGAACTCGATGTCTTTCATCAGCAGATCAGTGAGCGGTGGGGCAATACGACTGAAATCTTGAATGAATCGTCGGTATAAAGCGACATGCCCCAGAAATGACAGCAACTGCCACAAATTATACAACAGATTGAGTTTCTTTATGATATCCACCCTGGTTGGATCGACCTCCATGACCCTGTTGGAGTTGATATGGCCAAGCACCGTCCCCTGAGTCACCATGAAGTGACTCTTCTCCCAAGATAATAGAAGATGGACCTCAATACAACGATGAAGTACCCGGTCTAGGTAGTCAAGACAAGCATCAAACCCATCGTCATAGACTGAAAAGTCATCTATGAAGACCTCCAAAAGAGTCATCCATCATGTCTGAAAAGATGGCAACATGCATCTCTGGAATGTAGCCGGGGCATTACATAAATCAAAGGGCATCTGTCTGAAAGCATGTCCCAAACGGAGAGGTGAATGTAGTTTACTCCTAGTCTTCAGGCACTATGGCCACCAGGTTGTATCTGGCTCAAGGAAACAGTAATGACTCTTCCCAGCTAGCCTATCGATAATCTGATCCATAAATGTCAGCGGGAAATGATCCTTCTTGGTGGCCTGATTCAATCATCTGTAGTCCACATAGACCCTCCAAGAAGTGGGTACCCGGGTTGCTATGTCCTCTCCATACTCTCTCACAATTGTAGTGATACCCGTATTCTTGGGTACCACATGTAATGGACTAACCCACTTGGAGTCGGAGAAGGGGTAGATAAAATTGACGATCCACCATTTTGATATCTCTTTCATGACCACAACTCAAAGATTCGAGTGCAGCCGTCGATGGAACTCATGCAAGGTCTTGGTGTCCTCTTTGAGATAGATATGGTGGGAGCACAGAGCCGGACTTATCCCTTGAAGATTAGCTACACTCCATCCAATTGCCTTGCAGTTTCTTTCAAGAACCTCCATGAAACGAGATTCTTGATCTCCATTCAAATCCATTGAGATAATGACTAGGAACATCTCTGGCTCACCCGCAAGGAATCTGTACTTCATCGACTGCAGCAAGGTCTTCAGTTTTGGACAACTGGGAGCTGGCAAATCTGGCTTTTGAAATGTCTGAGTGAAGGCTACTAGATATGCATGGGAGAACTCTCGTTGTATGTGAAAATATGGTGAAGAAGGCTCGGTTGGTATCTCTATAATCTGTGCTGGCTCACTCTCCATCCTATCTGTTGGCTCTGAAGGAATCAGGCAGGACAAATAATCATCAAAATCATCCCGATGTATACCTGAATCCGAGGGATCTGAATTAGAAGAACATGAAATATACTCTACTTTGCTATCCTGCACACGATCATCAGCATAAAATGTGTCTGGTGCCAAGACTGTGCTCTCTGAACTCTCGTCTGCCAAAATCTGTAAATCTGCACTATCTGGTGGTGTGACAAGAGCTCGCGATATGGGGTATGACCAAACTGTCTCATCGTCTGTGATCATAAAGTCACACTCCTTGTGGACATCTCGCTCCGCATCTGTCATCTGCTCTGTATTGCTCGACTGCTTGGAGCAGGCTGATCTCTAGCTCTGGTCTCCTTGATCGTCTCTATTTGTACACTTTTGCCCTCGACACGAAAGTATACCTTTCCACTATCATAGTCAGACACTGCCTTGGCTGTGGCCAAGAATGGATGTCCTAGTATGATGAGGGTATCTGTCACAGACTCAAGGATCTCCATGTCCAATATAACAAAGTCCACGGGGAATTTCAGGCCATGAATTGTGACAACCATGTCTTTCAATAACTCCTTCGGCCTCTTAACAGACCTATCGGCAAATTGAAGGACTGTAAGCTCTATCGAAGAGGGTCGAACTCGAACCAGTCGAGTAAGGTTGTCGGAAGAAGGTTAATTGAAGAGACGCTATCTAATAGAGTACGATTGAACCAATGCTCATGGATATGCCATCTGACATATGGAGCCCCTGCATCAGTTCTCTTGGCTGGCAATCAGTTCTGAATGACGAAGCAAGTGGCACGAGTGAGCACATGGATCCTTGCATTGTGGTTCCTTCTCTTCCCTTCAGATGGTGGTCTTCTCTCTCAAATTCTTCTAGAAGAGAGGGATGTGCTCTAATGCCTCCTGTAGATTAACCTGAATCTAGAATCAATTGATCATATGCTGGTTGAACTCTAGCTGGTGTGTCTTTTCTGGATTTTTCTAGTTTATTACCCTTCACTAAGAGGAGTGCTTGAGGGAAGGGAATGTCTTTACCCTCCCTCGAAGGACGAGAGTCAAGAATAGGCTCCTGTGCATGTAGAAGAGTGGAATCCACACCAATATCATCATGCAACATATATGGACTCGAAGTAGATATAGAAACCTTTCCTTTATTCATATTTTTATTCTTTTCAATTTTTCCATTTTTGTATTTTTTGTCCTGAGATACAAAGTGAGGTGACACAACTGAAGGAAAACTGGTGGCATCAGTACCACCTACAGCATTTGATCTAGCGACATCAGCACCGTTCTTTGGCCTGGTGTCATTACGGTGGCGTCAGTACCACCGTCTGCATCTGGACTTACAACGGCCTCAGTGCCGTCAGCTGGATCAACATCCTTGGTGGCTTCAGTGACACCATCATCATCATGTGCGACATCACCACCACTATCATCCTCATCTAACGCTTCAGAATCTCCAAGTGGTTGTTTCTCAAATGAGGCATCGCCGGCTGGCATCCTACCGCTCCTAAGTGTCACATAATCTACATCAAATACATAGGAAGAAATGTCACCCAAAGTATCACTAGGAGTGGCAATCTCTGTAAACTATATTTGCTCAGATTTCCTCTTAAGGTTGTTCGGGTTGGGTTCGATCGGAGCTAGTATGGTGGCCTTGCCCTTGATAATCTCACTCATCTCCTGTCGGAACTCGTCCATCTCTCGCCTATAGGATGCCTACTAGTCAAAAATTAGGCGGGTAAGGTTGTCAAGGGATGGGTTCTCATAGACATGTCTATGAGAACCGGACGGGTTGCCTCACTGGAAATGAGGCTGAGACTGTTGGTAATGAGGGGGAGGCTGGGAGTACTGCTGGTGAGGCTATTGCGGCTGCCTCCATTGCTATCCCTGATATGAGGGATGAGGACCCTGCTGGTGCTGTTGTTGGTACTTCTGGGAGTGGTGGGGCTATTGCTGTTGCTAGTTGCTCTGACTGACCTGAGCCGGAGGCTGCTGTTGGGACGAGGTGCATCCAGTGGACCATCAGAAATCTGGGTGATCAGGACGAATCCCGTGCTGCTGTTGGTATCAGTCATACCAAATCCCGTTGACTTCCATCAATGGCTCATGCTCGAAATGTGGAGAGGGGAGAACTGCCAGAGGTTGATCTGGTTTGTAGACCACCATATGAGTGTCCTAAGATTGTGGTGGCTGGGGATAGTGTTGTAGCTGCTGGACTGGCTCAGCCTTGATGTGGTGAACCTTGCGGTATGTGGTAGAAGGCTGGGTGGAGTTGTTGCTGTTGGGATCAACCCGTGACCTGAGACGGAGCTGTGGAGCCGTCTGTGCCTCCTGGAGACACATGATATGAGTCGTTAGGTCACTCAGTGTCTGTGCCAATTGGTCGATCTGTGTAAGGCCCTGTTACTGCTTCTTCTCAATAATCTCGATGCGGTCCAACTTCTTACTGATGATCCCCATGTCAGCAGCTGAGGACTCGGCCTGTGTTGTTGTTGACGAAGTAGAAGGATCGGCATCGACCTGTGCAATCCTCTCCTAAGACACAGCCTGTGGGAGGGGCTTCCCTTGAGTGTAAACCCTAGTATGGGACATCACTGTGTAGTTTTCTGCCATTTTCTCGTAGATGGCCCAGACTTGGTCCTCATCCTTGGCAAAATAGGACCCTTCATACGAGGCATTTACTAGCCCCTGTAGCTTCGGTGTCAGCCAACAAAATAAGCTATGTACTAGGTTGGGCTCAGATATCTCATGATGTGGACACCGATCGATGAGATCTCGAAATCGATCCCAAGCCTCGTGAAACTGCTCATTTGGGTTCATAGTGAAATTGTTGATCATGGCTCGCGCTGCGTTGGTCTGGCCGAGTGGATAGTACTTGTTCAAGTACTCAATTCGGAGCTGCTCCAAGGTAGTGACATACCTTCCCAAATTCTTTAGATAATAGGTTGCTCGGTCAACTAAGGAGAACGGGAAGGCAATTGTCTTGATCGTGTCCTTGTCCACGAATCTGTCGTGGACAGTGCTGCAGATCATCTCGAACTCCTGGAAATGGAGGTGCAACTCCTCGGTGGCTAGCCCATGGAACTTGGGCAGTAACTTGATGGTCTGGGGGCAAAGCTCGAAGTCGTCCAGGATCTCAGTAAGCTAAATCCAATGGTGGGTGAGGGTTGCACCATGGTTGTGCAACTGCCTCATCGTCTGTGATGGCCTCTGCTCAGGCTGGTCATCCAAGTGTCTGTCTCCTCCTCCAGCTGCTAGTATCTCTCCACCGGTTAGTATCTACGGCTCTGCTTTGCCATCTCGCATTTACGTCAGCTCTCGACACCCTCTACCATGAATGCTCCATGGTCTCTGATCTGTCGCTGCAAGGTCTCCAGGGAGGCTAAGAGTATGTTGTTGATGGCGGCCTGGTCAAGTACATATGCGGATCCCCGCGGCTGCTCATCGGTGCATCCCTCACTGCTGGCCATCTCTTGGGTCTTTGTAAAGGCAAAAGACCCCAATTTAGGTGCCGTCAAGTGAATATATAACTGTGTTGGCCTATGCTCGGGCACCTCAAGACTGGAAGAAGGGTGGTCAAGGGGGAACAAGGTGGTACTAAACTTGGGTTCAGAGAGCAGGTATGGTCTCTCTGAAACTGTCCTAGATGAATCGAGAGGAGTGCTCGAAAGAAGCACTGTCAAAGGTAACCTAAGGGACCTCCTACCCATCATCGTGATCTAGGGATTTATGAAGATGAGATCTGGATGCAAACAAGATGAGATGACAAACCCCTTTTTCACCTACTTGAGTTGATGACCGTAAAAGATTGGTCGTTAATCTGGTCAAATTTTATTTAGGTGACAAATCAAGATATCTGAGCGATTAAGCGAACTGTTGGGAATCCAATACTCCCAAGAGTCTGGCCTGAATCTCGTAACTAATTTTTCCCAGCCATATGGGTGCGGACCGTTTATTGACTAATCGATCTTGCCAATATGCTAAGGAAGTCCTGGACTGATTACCTGCTACCTAGTGAAATCCTCACTGGAGAACAATCGGCTACGAGACCAGTAGTCTGAAAGGAGTTCGGATGTGGCTCTACCCTAGTGTGCAGGTCACTCTCTCACTGCAGATAAATCAATCAATGAGGGGGTGACTCTCCCCAAAACAAGATTTTTATGTGAATTAGGGTCAAGTTTGCATTCGCAGTCCCAATTTTATTTTGTTTTTACCTTTTTAGGTATTTTCTGAAATAAAACAATGCCTAACGAATTTTTCGATTTCCTTGGTTATTTTGAGTCCAATAAAACTCTGGAGGGAAGTCGAAAAAGCCGATGCATGATCAAACACAATGATGCATGCAGAGATAGAATTGTGTACCTGACTCCAGCACTCTACATGCAGGGTAATCCGCGCATAAAAGTAAAGATAGGAATAAAACTACCTATATGATGCAACGAGGAAATCAACCTTAGACGAGCAATTTCTATTAATCGTGAAGAACAAATAGCTAACTATTGGGAAGAGAGTCCGGAGTCCGGTCTCTGATGACAATGGAGGCCCACCATAATGGATCATGCAAGCGCTGTATATGGCGTCTCTTGGAACGTGGTCTCTAATCCCAATAAGTTAACTTTTTTGGTTTATTTTTAGCTATGTCCAATTACGATTTATAGGAACAGATAAGCAATTAGGCAAGGGGCCTTAGCTAATTACGTCACAATCAACAAAAATCCTAAGTCTAAGGGATAAATCCTCGAGAATCAAAAGAAAATAAGAACGATAAAAATAAAACACGAAAAAGTCATGGTGAGGTCCCTCGAGTACACCGATACTCGACGAAACAGACCTCGAAATGTCTAAATGTCCGAGTCCACAAGAGTTCTAAAGTCTAATTATTACAATAATAATGGTTCTGCAAAAAGGGCTATCTATCTAATATAACTACTTTCTCCTGCTCCTCTGCTCCTCCTTAGGTGTGGTCTCCTCCAAAATAAAGCCAAGGCATCCTTGGGTGGTTCCTCGCACAAAAAGTGAAACAAACGAGTGTCAGAAAACAATTATATCAAATAGAAACAAAAAATGGACAACAGTGAAAAATGACTACTAAGCCGTGCTCCCCGGCAATGGCGCCATTCTTATGACACAAGCCAACCACTCATGTCAAGTAAGCAAGTAAAAAAGGGTCGTTGTGATCCGAATCACCAAGCTAGATCTACGATAAGAAATAAACCACTTAAGACATATCAGAAACAATCACAAATTTAAGCGGTTCGCTATTTTATTTACCTCGTATAGCCACCAGACTCGAACACAAGGAGCACGAAAATATTATGAAGTAGTTAAATTTCTCAAAATAAAACAATTTTTAGTTGCTCTTCATTTTGCAAAATTTTACTTTATAATAAGAAAACAAAATCAACTAAAATAAGAGAAAGCAACACAACAATCTTTTTGGATTTTTTCTTTAAGGCTAAAAATACTCAAAAAATTAAGATAAAAATATTTTTGGATTTTTGAGATTTTAAAATGTTTTTGGTGATTGTTTGGGATTTTTCTGACATTTTTATGGTTTTATAAAAATCAAATGAAACTCAAAAAGGCAAGCAGTGCACATCCAGGATTAAATTGCAAGTTAATATATTTAAAATGCCCTAAAATCCTGGATAGCAATTTTATGATAAAATATGAATAAAAGCCTACAAACAAAAACTAAATATGGAATTTTTGGAGTTTTCTATGATTTTATATGATTTTTATCAGATTATTAGGTTTTTTGTAATTTTTAGGGTTTTTATAAGGGTTTTTCAAGTAAAATTAATACTAGAAATAAAACACAGCAAACATACGATTTTTATAGAATTTTTAAAACATTTTCTGAATTTGTATGATTTTTCTAAGCCAAACAGGGATTTTTTTGAAGGTTTTTGAATTTTAAAAAATATATAAAATGCAAAAAAATTAATCCAATGTCACACACCAATAGGAGTTGATGGTAATTTTTTGGTGATTTTTCGAATTAATTTACCAATTATTAAGTCCAAAATACAATGATAATTAGGCATAGTTAACAGGGACATGATAGAAAATATTTTAAGTTTGTAGAACAGAGAATAACACAATATAAAATCTCAAGGGTTGAATCTGCAATTAACTCAACCAACACCTATGTTACACATGATCCAAACTTAAAGGGGTATAAATGCGAATACTAAAATCTTGGCATTCATTCCATAACAGATAGGAATTTTAGGGCAAATAGTGCAAATATCCCAAAATGCATGTGGGGACGCACATGACTAAGACTAAACATGACTAAAATGTAAATACCATGAAACTCAAGGTCCAAACTGTAAATGTACTCAACTACAATGTTTATTTAACAGACTAAAGCTAAATAAAGAAACGTGCATGGGCAAAAAGGAAATATACCCTGAGGCATGTGCTACACGCATGGGGCTCTGACGGCTCTGATCTTCTTTTGCAAGGCGATCTGATGGTGCTGGGGCGGTCGGCGACGTGCATGTAAGATATGCGATGGCAGGTATGATCCAACAGTCTGAAAATTGTCGCGGTCGGGCAGCAGAGATGATGCCAGGCTCTGATCGGACCATTAAAGTATCTGCGTGAACAGATGGACCAGATCAAAACTGGGCGTGAAAGTGCATTGAACGGCTCCTGAAGGTACTGGACGAACTACTCCCTGGTGAGCTTCAATCGAGAAGCCCCAGTGATCTGAGGGTCTGATCGAGTCGCGATATGGTTCAACACCTTCGTGGTGGTCGTCCGCATCAAATGGGCGGCTCCGATGGGAGGGAGAACGGTCGATGGGGCTTGCAGTGACTTCCCTCCCAGAGTTGCTCCGCCGGAGCAGTAGAGGTATAAGAAGTGGTCTTCCACGCATGCTAACCCCTGCAAAAAGAGAGGCGACTCATGGGCGTAGCTCCAGTCAGGTTTATTGCACAAGGAGATAGGAGAAACGATAGGGGGTGGTAGGTTGATCTCCGACGTACTGGGAGGAAAGAGATCGGGCATAATCTTGCTCTGGTGAGCAAGATTCAGGGTGCTCAGGGTGCATGGGAAGATGGGCGATGATTAGGCATGTCGATCGGAGCAGATAGGTGGGTGGAACGAGGCTCCGACCAGCTGGTCGAAGCAATGGAACTGACGGCGACGTGAAATGGAAAAGTCGGATCGAAGATGGAACTACGATGGGTGCAAGCGGTACTTGAAGGTTCGGTGGAGCTCCCGAGCTTCAAGCGAAGGCGAGCGTCGAGGTGATGGCCTCAACCGAGATGCTAAACACGGCGGATGTCCGGCCATGTCACTTGAGCTGCGTTGATTCAGTACCAATCCGAGCTCCGATGGTCGCTCCAAACAGATGTCACTCAACTGGAGGTGGCTAAGGGTTGAAAGGGTGGTGAGGGACTAGCTATCCCGCTGTGGAGGCTAAAGAAGATTATTTATAGGTTGCCCAGGTTCTAAGAAGATCAGGGCGCTACGCGGAACCCTAAGCAGATCCGACTACACCTCGGTATCCATGAGGAACATGGAACATCAAGCTTCAATCGGGCGCACAATTCAAGGCAGGAGGAAATCGGGTTCGTGGGTGTGAAAAAGTGGAGAAAAAGCTTTGGCGAAAGGTTTTAGACCCGGCCTGGACCAATCAGAATTAAGAATTTACAAAATAATAGGAAATTCAATAAAAATAGTAAATGATTTTAAATTAAAAAGTGTAAAAAATAAAAAATGTTTATTTTTTTCCAAAGTATTTTTCTAAGATTTTTAATTATTTTTACGAGAAATAAATAAATGTATGTACAGTATATAGTAGTATATACATGTATATTATACCTATGTATTTTGTACAAGTATTTTTATTTTATTATTTTTACATAAATACCCTTATTTTATATTTTATTTATTTACAACATAATTTTAGGAGTATAAAAAATTTTTTTATTTTATAAATTATTTTGGGTCTATAATAAATAGTGGATGTGATATGTACATGTGTCTTCTATATAAAGGTTTGGTGATTTTATTTTTATTTTATTTTTCTTATTTTTATTTTATTTTTTATAATATTATTAACACTATATATAAGGGTTTAAAAAATTTTGGTTTTATAAATAAATAAATAGTAATATGTACAAGTACAGTTGATATATACAGCACATAGTAGACCCTATCTCTCTAGACTTATTTTATTTTGCGATCAGGTCAAGACTTGACCTTCTCTTGGGTTTTGGGTCACTCTATATTTATTCTAAATACATCATTATTTTTTTCCTTTATTCTTTTATTTTTACAAAATATATGCTAAATATGCAATATTAATAAGAGCATGCAAAAAGCTAAATTATCATATTTACAGGTATTTACAGGGTATTTTGCCAAGAAGAAGAGTTAAAATAAAAGAATAAAGAGTGAGAATCATGGATTCATCAACGAGCTGTGTCATCAGTCCGAAGCAGAGAGGTTCGTGTGGACCGAGCCTCCATCTGAGGCACCAACAGCTGCCACGCGTCCATCCGAGCCTTCTCCACCCTCCGATCCTAGCCACTCGCGTGCATGCCACGTGTAGAGGTGGGTAATTTGTAGGAACACCCCAGATAATTTCTAGAATTGCAACAAGGTTCGTGGGCGCGTGCCTTACATGCATGCCTAGGGAAATTTACATCGAGGCCTAGCCGACTTCTAGAAATTGTAAGAAGAGGCCCGCGCTTCAGGAGAAATTGCACAAATGCCCCTCCGGGTTTTGGGTATTGCAAATAGATCCCTATGGGGATCTATTTGCATTTATTTATTTTTTATTTCTTGTATTTTTATTTCATTGATGCCCATGCATTGTGTCTTTCATAACTTGAACATCGTAGATCCAAATTGCATGATTTCAGTGTCATTTTGTTGCTAATTAAATTCTTTATCTAATGGCTTGTTTAAATTCTGGAATTGACACTATATTAATTGGATGATTTTGTATGTCAAGGTTGCCCAGGGTCTCAGAAGATCAGGGTGATACGCATAACCCTAGGCATATCCGGCTACACCTTGGTATCCACGAGGATCGTGGAACATCAGGCTACAATCGGGCGTAGAATTCAAGGCAAGAGGAAATCCGGTTCGTGGGCATGAAAATGTGGAGACAAAGATCTAACGAAAGGTTTTCTACCCGACCCGGTCTTGAAGGGGACGTTGACCGGGGTCGACAATCCAGCCTGGATCAATCAAAATTAAGAATTTACAAAATAATAGGAAATTCAATAAAAAATATTAAATGAATTTAAATTAAAAAGTGTAAAAAAATGTTTATTATTTTTCAAAATATTTTTCTAATATTTTTAATTATTTTTATGAGAAATAAATTAATGTATATACGATATATAGTTGTATATACAAGTATATTATACCTATGTATTTTTTACAAATATTTTTATTTTATTATTTTTACATAAATACCCTTATTTTATATTTTATTTATTTATAACATAATTTTAGGAGTATAAAATAATTTTTTATTTTATAAATTATTAAGGGTCTATAATAAATAGTGGATGTGATACGTACATGTGTTTTATATAAAGGTTTGGTGATTTTATTTTTATTTTTATTTTTCTTATTTTTATTTTTATTTTTCTTATTTTTATTTTATTTTTATAATATTATTAACACTATATACAAGGATTTAAAAAATTTTGGTTTATAAATAAATAAATAGTAATATGTACAAGTACAGGTGATATATATACAGTACATAGTAGACCCTATCTCTCTAAACTTATTTTATTTTGCGATCAGGTCAAGACTTGACCTTCTCTTGGATTTTGGGTCACTCCATATTTATTATAAATACATCATTATTTTTTTCCTTTATTCTTTTATTTTTGCAAAATATATGCTAAATATGTAATATTAACAAGAGCATGCAGAAAGCTAAATTATCATATTTACAGGTATTTACAGAGTATTTTGCCAAGAAGAACGGCTAAATTAAAAGAAGAAAGAGTGAGAATAATGGATTCATCAGCGAGCTGTGTCATCAGTCCGAAGCAGAGAGGTTCTGGTGGACCAAGCCTCCATCTAAGGCACCAACAACTGCCACGCGTCTATCTGAGCCTGCTCCGCCCTCCGATCCTAGCCACTCACGTGCATGTCACGTGCAAAGCTGGGTAATTTGCAGGAACACCCTAGATATTTTCTAGAATTGCATCAAGGTCCCTGGGTGCGTGCCTCACATGCATGCTTGGGGAAATTTACATCAAGGCCAGCCGACTTCTAGAAATTGTAAAAAGAGTCCCGTGCTTTAGGAAAAATTGCATAAATTCCCCTCCGAGTTTTGGTTATTGCAAATAGATTCCTCTGGGGATCTATTTGTATTTATTTATTTTTTATTTCTTGTATTTTTATTTCATTTATGCCCATGCATTGTTTCTTTCATAACTTGAGCATCGTAAATCCAAATTGCATGATTTCAGTGTCATTTTATTGCTAATTAAATTCTTTATCTAATAGCTTGTTTAAATTGTGGAATTGACACTAAATTAATTGGATGATTTTTAATGTCATATAGTGTCTCTTACTTGATAACTCCGAGGCTGGCTATTTACTTTAATGCTCCATTTGACTCTGATTTTTAATTCATATCTTATGCTCATTTTCTGTAGGGCATATTTGTAAAGATTATTTTGCATGCTTGTATCTTGCATTTAACTTTGCATTATGTTCATGCATCACCTCATAATTGCATGGAAATATCAACTAAAAATTATATGCATCATTCCTTGCAATGATTTGCCTGCATTTTATTGTGCATCTGCATGAAGGCCTAAAATTGAGAATCTATTCACATATAAATCTAATAGACCATAAATTTGATAACTATATTAAAGAGGCTCGTATCTCTATATTCGACCTTGGTACACTTATCAAGTAAAATAATGTCCACATATCCGAAAGTGTGGTCTTTTGCATGACCGAAATCTGCCTTGTGTACTATCATAAAACGATTATATTAAAGAGGCAGATTTTGAGTTCATCAAAAGGCATTGTTGCCGGGGATACAGCGTAACTTTATTTACTTATCGAATCTTGAAACATTTTTTGTTGTGAATATTTTCAAAATTTTCAGGTCTTCTCATCATACATTTTTGCATCAATTTTTGTTGATTATTTTTCTTGAGATTTTCTAAAATTTTTCTTTTGTGGAAGGGCCCATGATGATCGAGGATGCTTGATCTCCATGGAGGTGCGGAGTTGGGAGCTCCCACTGAGAAGGCCATAAAAGAAATGATGAAGAATTCAAGGAAGAGTAGTCAGCTCCTAATGCATATTCATGTTGTAAAAAAATATTGTATCTTGAGCTTTTTAGTAGTCCTCATTTGAGGGCTCGCGTGTGTAAAAAAATAGAAAAAAAAGAGACAAAGTCGATCACTAGATGATCTAACCCCCCATGCATACACCTCATATATGTACATCCACTCAACCCCTCCCCCCTTCACTATCTCTGTATTTTCACACAATCGCACCCCCCTCCTACATCTTAATTTGTAAAAATTCACACAGTGCCCAAACATACTCCCCTTCCGCATCTTCATAAACATCTATAAAAACTCACCCCTCCCCTCTCCATATATCTTTGTATAAATGCTCCATATAACCCTAAAAGCCACGGGTCCCTCGGCCTAATTCCAGATCTTTTATTTAGGCTATTTTCAGCCTATGTATAGGAGGGACCCAACCCATCATTCCTCCCTCGCTCTGTCTTCTTATACTTAGGTCATTTTTTTATTATGTACGACAACATTTTCATAAGGAATTTTTCCTCTTGAGCTAGTAGACTATCCCTCTTTTGAAGCATTATTGTGCCCACAACTTCGTCATTAGGCTTCATGGTTATTGGGTTGGGTTGGGGTACAATGGCCACATATGTGTGACTTTCGATGTTTCCATTGGCTTGTGTCTCATCCCGACAAATCTAGCCCTCTACCACTTCAACTGAGTTGAGAAGAGTGCAAGGTGTAGGTACGCAAGTTAGGTCACTGTCAAAAAAAGTCAAGCATGTGTTCCGAAATATTCTACTTAGGCAGTCAAGATGACACTGAACCAAGTCATGTGGTCTCAAAGAATTAAGTCTAGCAGACCTGAAGTATCTCAACTCCAGCTCCTATAAGGTTCATGCGATTAAGTGGATTAATATCCCACCAAGCTCCAATCTTCGTATTTTACTTAGACTTTTCAGTTGTTATAGTCAATCCGAAAAACGCAAATGCTATGCACAATGTAGAAAATATTTTTATCATGTCATGTTATGATTTTGAACTTTTTATGGGTTTTAGAAAAAGTTTAGCAATTTTTATGCAATTTTCAGAAACATTTTGCAAATTTTTATGAATTTTTAATTTTGCAAAGTTTTAGTGATTTTCTAAGAACAAAAAGTTTTGGCAAATAATTATGTGTAGATGTTTATATGGGAGTGCATTTGTTATTTAGAAGAATTTAGGTTAAGAATTGGCATAAGGTATTTACAGGTTTTATGCATAAGATTTGTAAAGAATTTCTATAGTCTTCAAAATAATTTTAAGGATTTCGATAAACATTTGAAAACTCTATACTAAATTAAAAATTTGACAAATAATTTTCACAAAACATTTACAAATTTGAAAATTATTTTGCAAAGATTTTTCAAACACTATGTATAGATTTTCAAAATAATTTTACGACCATTAGCAAATAGATTATCAAAATATTTTAATAAAAGAAAGAAATTTTTACAAACAAAACATTTTTATAGATGTTTGAAAATATTTTTCAAAACATTTTCTAAATAGTTTTCCAAAAGGTTTTTCAAAGAGTTTTTCCAAGCATTTTTCAAACATTTTGTTAAACATTTTTAATCGATTTATTACTCAATATATACAAAAAAATTTATTATTGTTTTAAGTTTTATTAATTAGCCATATTATTTAAAATCTGAAATACAAGTTATGGCTAAAGTATACAGAAGGTATATACGACCCCGCTATACTTAGCTTGAATTATGTCCTCATAGATAAAAGAGAAAAAGAAAAGACATAATTCGCACTGAGTATAGAAGAGTATATACTACAATGACTAAAGAATAATGAAAGAATGAAGAATGAGAAGTCGGTCGTCCCCCTATACATAGGATTAATTAATCTTAAGTATAGCTTGTATTCTACCTGTAGGGAGGGTCAAGGGTGGGAATGAATATATCACAACTCAGACTGTCTCCCCATATACTTAGGGTAAGATATCCCTGAGTATAGATAGAAATATCAACAGGAGAGGAGGCAGTTGAAGGGATCAAGAAAAAGAAACCGGTAAAAAGAAAAAAAATATGTTGGGAGAATGTACGCATCACTTCCCCTATACTTAGGGTAAAAGAGACCTAAGTATAGGCGACAACAGAAGTGATGAAACAGAACGAAGAATGAACACCCGACTCATTCACCTCCCCTATACTTAGGACAAAGTGCATCCTAAGCAAGGCAAACACATGGAACGAGGTGGATGAGTGGAATTGTAGCTGGAAGGAAATAAACGAAAGCGGATATACAAAGTGGAGGCTATACATATATCAAGAAAGTAGAAGCATGCCTTCTTGCGCGACCGTTGAGGAATGGATCTAACAAGGTGCAAGTCGATATCGGGGTCATCATCTGACTCAAATCGATAATGACCGGCATGTAAAGATCCTCAACAGTCTCAAAGAAAAAAAGACACGAACTCATCAGTGGAAGCAGTATGGTCCGGTTCGACCTGGGAAGTCTCAGCTATCACAAAACAGAAAGGCACAAACTCGTCGATGGAAGTAGTGAGGTCAAGTCCGACATGTGAAGTATCTCCTAAATCTGCCTTCCATACTAAGGTGTCGATGGTGTAAATGTTGTGGATATTATCAACACATCACCACACACAGGAAGAGGGAACTCCAAGGTCTTTGCTATCCGAGTCTTCGTCTCTGAAGAGGAATTCTCGGGTCTCAGTAGCATCCATAATAAAACGATTCTCTCTGATATCAGTAGATAGGTCATAGTCCTCAGGGCCAGCTGATACGAGCACATTCTCATCAGATGTGGGTCTCTTGTCCATGGTGGGTGTTGTGATCAAGAAACTCTCATTATCAGAACGAAAGCGAACCTCTCTAGATCCATAATTAATAGCGTGTCTCACAATGGTGATAAAGGGTCATCTTAGGATGATTGGAGAGTGCACCATGTGGTTGGAGATCTCTATGGGCAATACAATGAAATCTACAGTGAAACTCATGCCCTAGATCTAAATGAAGACATTCTCAAGAATACCCTTCAACCTCTTTATTAAGCCATCAACGAATTGACAAATCATATCGGTTTTCTTGAGAGGCCCCATATGAAGAGATTGTACCAAAAGAGAAGGGTATTATATTAATCGATGTGCCTTCGTCAAGGAGAGTATGATCATATATGTTGTTAGAAATGGCACAACTCACGAGGGGTGTACTAGTGTCCCTTTTCATGTAGAGTGGATGATGGGTGATGGTGTAGATAGTGGCCATGGTGAGAAGGTATTGCTCGGATCTTCTTCGTTATTTTCTTTTCTTGGGTGGGGGTGTAGATAATTAGTTCATGTCTTTTGAAGTGGGGCCTCAATAATATCATGAATAGTTGCTGCCACTTCGGGGCGAGTCAACATTTTTTTAAGATTTTCTATCTTTTTCGTACAAGGGAAGAGATAAGAATCATCATCTATACAAAGACGACAAAGAGCAATCTGTACAGTGTCATCCTTGAAGGGAGAAGAAAGTGGGAATTGTGGTGCATGTAGATGTGGGAAAATGATATGGCAAGGGTGCCCACTCCTCAAAAATTGACTCGGCTAGGTGTCTCCCAGAATCTTTTTGTATTTTTATGTTTTTCTCATTTTTTGTATTTTAGGCAATTGCAAGCTCTCATAGGTGTCTGCTAGTGAATCTATGATGTGGGAAGGTGAAGCATCAATATGGATCTTATTTATACTAGTGAGTTCATCTATCCTCTACTTCATTTGTTCCACTACCCGAGTCACGTACTCAAGATTGGTATTCATAAGAGGTGACTCCAATAGCTCAGTCTCGGGTGGGTGAGATGGTGGGCAATGTGATGGTGATGGTGGGCAAAAATCAAAATAAGATGCATTAAACTATGGATGAGGTGGATGTGTACAATAAGGAAAATCACGAGCAAATTCCTCCTGATAAAATGGAGGTGGACCTACTGGAGAGTAAGAAAGATCTGCGAAATCCGGATAAAAATAACCCCAGCCAGTCATCTCTGAAACAAGAGAAGGGGATCAGGAGCATGATGGTCAAGTCAAGATATGCAAGAAAAAAGCGCAAATGCACAGAGAAGATCAATTATGCACACATACAAATACAAATATAAACAAACAAATCCCTCAATTCACCAACTCAACTCAATGATGACCATGAAAGTTCGGTCTTTTTATCTTGTCCACTTTTATATTTAGGTGAGAAAACAAAATATTTGCAAGCTCACAGGTGCAGTCACCTAGAGTGGTTGTGTTCAAATCGATTGTGCACACCTGCTAGGATATCAAGACCACTTTGTCTAACGTCCGAGGCAAGTGCTTCCAACAATAACAGGATCTAAGAGCCGATCCAAGTGCTTGAGGCAAAAGTCCATGGATGGGGGCTATATTCATTAGGTGTGCATGCTTCACTCAGTCTGATTTGTAGTGTGAAGCAGTTGTTGTCACTAGCAACCTCGGGGACTAGAGAGCTCAGGGATTTCGAAGCAGAAGTCGGATCAAAATCAAATCGAAGAGGGTGGAGGGTATATGTATATGAGGTTGTTGGATTGGGACTGACGCTTGATTCAATGATCCTTAGATCGAGGAGAGATGGTCATGTGAAAGACTAATGATCGAGGATGAAAAGTCAAAGAGGAATCATGCCCTGAGAATGCAAGATTTGATGGGCAAAGTCGAGGAAGAAGCATGGTTGTTGAGGCTACATGACCTAGGGTTGTAGGGATCTCAATTGACCAGCGGGTCAGCGGAGGCTGCAACCTGATTGGTCTACGTCCTCCGTTAGAGGACAAACTAGACATTAGATTCAAGAATAATTTGATATGAAAAATTAGTGATTTATTTTTTTTGTCAAAACAGAAAAAATATTTTTATGCAGTATTTTATGGTGATTTTTTTGTTTTTAGAAGTTTATTATTGTATGCTACTTTTAGTATGTACATTTATAGGTATATTTACATAGGTATAATGTATTTTATTTTTATTTTGTATTTGTATTTTATTATTTTGTATACATAATTTATATATTTCTATATCATCTAAATACGTATAATTATATTTTTATGGTATTTTTTGAGTTGAAATATACATTTAATTAATTATAGGTATTAATTATACATGTATAAGTAAGTATATTTCATCTATGTATTATAGTATACATATTTAATTTAAAGTATGTTTAATGGTTTTATTTTGGTTTGTTTATGTACATATGTTATAAATAATATTTACAAATTATAAAAATATAGATGTATAAAAATGTGATGAATGAATAAAATGATTATTTTATTCAGGTATAATGTACAATAGGGGTCCAAAACCTAACTTTTGCATCTTAACTCTAAATTAAACTAAACTACCTTCATTAAATAGCTAATTAAAAGTTATATACAATTAAAGGTGATTTTGGGGAATTTTAAGTATGTATGGAGAAGATATAGGTATATGAAGTTTGAGTTTTGGGTTTTTATTCTGAGTGTAGAAGGCATATTGTGCATTATTTTTTCTTGAACTAAATTTTGTATTTTCTATTAATTTTGTTTACAACTTTTATATACTGAATTTATTGATTTGAGGTGTAAATAATAAAGAATAAAATAGTTGCCAAATTGGACTTATTGATGAATTGAAACTTATGGTTTTTATTGTATTTTAGGCCCTTATATCCCCTAATTTATTCCTTGTCGACCCAATCATCATGATGCCTAGGTCTTGGGGTTTATGTTCATTCAATACTTATGTTATTTCATTTATTTTTCTTTTCTTTTCTTTATTCTTTTACTTCGACTTTAAATACAATATTTTATACAATATTTACATTGTAAATAATGAAGGTTATTTCATGCAAAATAGTGATATATGCAAGCATTTAACTAGGGTTTAAAGGCCAAAATGAAAGAATAAATGTGATGAAATGGAGATTCATCACACACTCCCTAACAACTATGGATTTGAATATATTCTTTTTGCAGTGGACTATCTACCAAGGTGGGTGGAGGTTATCCCTACTCGAGCTGTAGACAGCAAGACTGCCTGTTAATTTCTAAAAGATCATATTATTTCGAGGTTTGGGATCCTCAAGGTTCTTATATATGATAGGGGTATCCACTTTGTCAATAGGGGGTGAAGAAGCAGACTAAGGAATATGGCATTGAGTACCGTGTCGCTAACCCTTACCATCCACAATCTAATGGTATGACAGAGATGTCAAATAGGGAGGTGAAAGGAATTTTACAGAAGTTGGTCCTACCTGATAGGAAGAACTGGTCCCAACTCCTGGACCAAGTTCTATGGGATTACAAGATGTCTTACAAGACCCCAGTGGGCACCTTCCCATTTAGAATGGTCTTTGGCAAGCCATGTCATTTGCCAACAGAGTTAGTGCAGAAATCGAAATGGGCAATTAGGAAGATCAACTGGAATTTCCACCTAGGAAAGAATAACAAAGATATGAATCTAAATGAGCTCTCAGAGATCAGAAACCATGCATATGAAAATAACATGATCTACAAAGATAGAGTAAAGAAATAACATGACAAGCACATTAGAACTAAAAACTTTGTCCCAGGATAGAAAGTGTGGTTGTTTAATGCAAGGTTAAAATTTTTTCAAGGGAAGATAAAGTCAAAGTGGACAGGACCATTCATCGTTAGGGAAGTACACAATAATGGCAGTTTGGATATTTCTGAAACAACAGACAACACACACTTCCCTAGTCAATAGATAGTTGTTTAAGCATTTAATCGATTCAAATGAGCAATTGGTTCAAGTTGAGCAAATCATATTCACACGGAGCACATATTCAGACAAAAGACTCTCTTGACCCATGTCAAATCTTGAAACAAGAAACCATCCTCTTCAGTGCACTTAGAAGATTCGATCGATCACTTGTACATCCATATAAACTGCTCAGTCCTCCACCTGCGATTTATAGGGAGACTGATATCAATATGTATACAACACTGCTATTCTTTCTTCTCACCCTAGACCGCTTTATTTCTTGCTCTTCTGCTAGGCTTAGGCCCTCAAAAGCCTAAGTATAGGGGAGCGAGCCGACTTCCTATTCTTATCACTCGACTATGCTTGGCATGAGCTATGTCTTCATTTCACTTTGTGCCATGAGTACATAGCACAAGCTAAGTATAGGGGGTGTGCTTATATTCTATATACTTTATCCATATCTCGTACTTTAAGTGTTTTCACATCAAAAATTGGGTATGGTATAAATTTTTTATATTATATATACTATACAAATTTTCTTTTGTATTTATAATATCTGTTTTCAAAACTTTTTCTGCAAATATTTGGGGGTATAACAAAAAAACTTTCTTTTAGTGACTATTCTGATTACTAGATTTAAAAATGACTAGCTGCTTTTTAGTGAGGAAACTATGGTCTCCCATAGCAGATTGGGTGGTTAAAGGACAACGTGTAAGGCACCTTCTTAAAGTAATACATGCAACTGTTCTATGATCCGTACTTACGCCCATAATGGTTGAAAGTAGATGCAACTAGCCATACAAATTCTAGCCAGTCATTATCTTACTCTCTAAAAAAACCTTTTAAAAAAACTAACTTAAGTTTCTATCACAGACACTTACACTACCACTCAAGACTTGATGAATAGAAAAAACTCTAGTCTTTGAGGTCCGTTGATTCAAAGTTAACCAACCTGATGAATCTCCATTTCATCACCTTTATCCTTTCATTTTGGCCTTCATTCCCTAGCTAACGCATGTATATACCACTAATTTGTCAGAATAAACATTATGTAAATTGTACAAAATATAATATTTATTATTGTATAAATATTGTACTTATTGTCAAAATAAATGAATAAAGAAAGAAAAGAAAAAAGAATGAGGTGTCAAGGACACTGAATGACCCTAAACCCCGAGACCTAGGCATCATGATGACTGGGTCGACAAGGAATAAAGTGGGGGAGATATGGCAGATGAATTGTAACAAAATTTCATCAAAAACCTTAGTTTTAATTCATCAATAAATCATTTTTATGACCTATTTTATTCTTTATTGTTTATACCTCAAATAACAAAACTTTTTCATGAAATCTGTAGATAAAAATACCTAGAAAATGCAAAATTTATTTCACACAAAAAATAATACTTGTAAATTCTACACTTAGAATAAAAGGCCAAAACCCAAACATTCCAGACCCATATCTTCTCCATATGAATTCAAAATCCGTCAAAATCAACTTTAATTATGTATAACTTTTTATTAGATATTTATTGAAGGTGATTTCACTTAATTTGCAGTTAAGATGCAAAAGTTAGGTTTTGGACCCCTGTTGTAGTTTATACCTAAATAAAATATTCATTTTATTTATTCTTTATATTATTTATTATTTTATATTTTTGTAATTTTTAAATAATATTTATAGTATATATACAAATTAGAATAAAACAAAACCATAAAAAATACACTAAAATAAAAAAAGTATAATAAAATACGTAAATGAATTACCTATACATATACTATATAGCAAATATTACATATTTATTTAAGTGTATGAATGATTTCAAAAAAATACAATAAAAATATATTTAAGTGTGTTTAAATAAGTTATAAATATATAAAATATGTATATAAAACAATAAAATTTAAAATACAAAATAAAAAATAAAACATACAATATATAGGTATTATACCAATGATTAGACATGTAAACATTACCTTATAGTAAATCATCTCGAAAAAATAAATAAAAATATAAATTAAATACTGGTTGGTCCATGTGGACCAACCAGAA
This sequence comes from Ottelia alismoides, assembly GCA_037367405.1. Classification (NCBI taxonomy): domain Eukaryota; kingdom Viridiplantae; phylum Streptophyta; class Magnoliopsida; order Alismatales; family Hydrocharitaceae; genus Ottelia; species Ottelia alismoides. The sequence continues at coordinate 636,199 of JAZKJV010007011.1, read as the reverse complement.
TCAACCCCTACTTGAACAGGGTCAACAGCCCCCTCTCTCCTCCAGGCGTGCCAGACCCGTCAACTCCCAATTTTGCTCCATTTTTCCAGTGAGTATCCTCGCTTTTTTCAATCTAATCTTCACGCAACCCAACCCTCGATCAATCCTAATACATGTCGTGCCCAAAATCCTGTGTACATAGCTTTGATCTCTCGTTAATCACCGGTCAATAAGGGTCAGTCTTTATGCTTATAAATAAAACTCCCCCATCTCCCAGCACCGTTTGATCCCCCTTTCCCCACTTAAACCCCTTCCTTCAAATCGCGAGAGCTCCAGGTAACAGCTAGGAGGCTCGCGGAGGGTGGTGCACAGCGTAAAGAGGCTGAGGAGATGCGATCAAAGTGGAGCTCCGATGACACCTCTGCTCCCTAGAATAGCTAGGTAAGAGATGTATTTACCTATCTTTTTACATCACATTTTCATTCCATAGTGTACTCGTAGGTTTTGGTTCCCTAATTTAGTAGTTTAGTTCGAATTTAAAAAAATCTTCGATCATCGGAGCTCTCTGCTCCGGCCATGTTCCATCATGCAATCGACACGTTCCGACCCGCCTTCCATACCCATCTCATGCCTCCTCGCCTTATACATATGTTCCACCCCCTTGATCCATCAAGATCCTTCTTGGATCAACAAACCAAAGCTCATTTTTTGTCCTTTGCCGGAGCTCTTCCATCCCATCCCATTCGATGCGCAACAGCTTCAAGTCGGACTGAGGTAAGTCGCTTTGAGCCAGGATTCTTCTTCTGCGTGTACGAGCCACGAAGAACCTTAAGAGGTCAATTTCAGTACAGAAGAAGCTCTACGGCTACCCAGTTCTTTATCGAGGTCCAGACCCCTCCCCAACGAGGCTCAGACCCTCTTGATGGCATCGGTCGACGGGGAGTCCTTCTAGGAAGGCATGGAGCTGATCATCGATGAAGAAGGTGGACGGTATGAGGAGCTACACACGATCGAGGTAGGATAGGGAAGTGTTCTTCCATGTTCTTCCTCATATCTCCAGAGTCGTTGGATCTAAGGCGTGTCCCATATCTAATTTGGGTCGTCAATATCAAGTGAACCGGTGCCTCCATCCAGTCGCTTGATCTGTTCAAGTGCTCCCACGCGGCATGCTCATGACCATTGGATTAAAGCAAATAAATGGGTAAATTGTACAAATACCCCTTGCTTTATTTTTTTATTTTTAATCATGTAAACAATGTATGCAATATAAATAAACATGTGGAATTTGCATGAACCCCCTATTCTTAATTGTATTTGCTTAGGGGTCAATGCCATCTCACCTCATGTGGGTGGCCAAGTAAGGTGGGAAATTGCAGGGGTATACCCCCAGTTTTGTAATAGTAAATTATTCAATAGAATCTAAGTTTAGTTGTAAACTTTTGGGAAATTTGCATGTCAACCCTCACCTTATATTTTAATTGCAAATATGCCCTTTTTAGTTTAAACATTTTTATGCATGTTGGTCTAATTTTTAAAAATATCATCCATGCTCCAAAAACTATGGAAAAATATAATAACATACGTGGATGCATGCTCTTTCCGCTGTATAATTAGTTTTACACTTTATGCACTATCCGTATTTATTAAAAATCAAATAGAAAAAATTTTTATCCCTATTTGCGATTAAAAATCTATAAAAATATAAAATCTTTTTAAAATTTTCAAAAAATATATTTTGTTTATTATATTATTTATAGCTTCCGACCAAAAATCCCTTAAAATAGAAAAAGAAAAGATAAAAATAAAAAGCTCTAAAACCCAATAAAAATATAAAAGTTCTTCAAAAATTCCAAAAATATTAGTTTCCATTTGATAATTTTATTTATATATATGATATCTTTATAATTATTTTGATGTACATATTATTCTACCTTTTTCTGATTTGTACATATTTTAGCTTTTTTTTCTTTTTACACGTTATTTGATTATCCATGCTAATACATCTCTTTGTTGTGTTTGATGCGAGGGCCCGCCACATGAGGATGATGTTTTAGGAGGTCGACGAAGGCAAGCTCGGTGGAGACTGTCCTTCCTTCCCTAGCCAGTAGGAAAGGCAACAAGCATAGCAAGGAGAGTACTTTGCATAGAACTTGGCTTAGGATGTTTTTTGGTGAGAGAGTGATTTATCATTCATTATTATTTATAATAATACATGGACTTGGACATTAGACTCCAGGACTTATTTTACCAAGTGTCTGTTCACTTGGGGGTCCTCGTGGTTTTCTTCGGGTTTTCTTCGACTTCTCACTTTATTTCTCTCTATTTTTATCTTTATTTTCATTTGTTTTCTGATGTTTTGAGTTTTCTGCTTTTATTTTTTATTTGTTTTGTGTGCATGAAGCCCCTATATTTTAGGACAGCTAGTATCAATACTTAGGTCCAAACCCTAATAAGAATCATGTTCTCATAGTCTTTTACATTTGGATCTAGTCAAATTAATAATTGTCAATTATTTAGACTTGAACCCACGTGCCGAGAAAGGCACTGTATAGTGCTAGCAGGACCCGTTGTGGCGGGCACTGAGGTGTCTCTAAGATTGAACTCTCGGGTTCATTTCTGAATAATTGACATTTGGTTCTTTACGACTAATAGCAGTTCGTGCTTAGGGCGATTTTGTCGATTGCACACAGCCATATAGATAGGTTTTAAAATTCTATTTTGCATACCACATGGAGAGAGCTAGGAAGCACTGTAAGTCCTCTGCATACATCATTAGATTCTATGGTGAGATTTCCATCATTGAATTGACTTCCACGGCCTTTTCACTATCCCCCTCTGATTTTGAGCACCTAGGACTTAAATGAAATTTTACAAATGCATTAGGTGCTTGTATTCAAAATATCCAAAAAAGTGAAAACCTAAAAACTAAAACAAAGGGACTGCTAAACAAACTTTGACCTTAATTAAAATCTGTAATGGATTGCATTATCTAGGGTTCATAAAGCCCTCATTGTCTTCAGGTACCTTAGGGGGGACCAAAACCCTCCCATGAGCGAGGCGAAATCCGCTGAGGATTAGGGCCCAAAACATAGTCTGTAATTGTTGTGTGTATCGCCTGGATTTTTGAAGTATTAGCGCTTCAATCATACGTGGATGAGTAGGACCTGGTCAATGATGATGTTATCTTCTTGTGTAGAACTTCGACCTTTTCTGAAGTATTGATCTAAGGCCACGCCCTCATGGGTGTGTCTATCTCATCGTCTTGCATCTGAATAGGGCCTTGCATGCTCACGGATGATTCTGTTGCGAGCATGGTCTGAAGTAGTGGTTTCGCCTATCTGCTTCCTCACTCTTATTATTTGGCTGAGTAGATCCAGGAAGTTTACAAGGTCCTAAAAAAGTGCAGACTACAGGTTACGAAGGAGGAGGACAAGTACGTGATACTTTTCTGGTAGTACTCTCGCTGCTATAGGGTTAGTGTCTAAGGACTTGATAAAAGATATGCCTGAAATAACATCTCTAAAAATGAAAAGATAAAAATAGCCAATCCCTTATGGCTTCACATGTATAGAATTTGTGGACCCAATTTTATATTATGTATTGTATGGATCTAGATTAATGGTCAAAGATCAAGTCCCGCGCATTTGCGTAAAATTTTGTCTTATATGTTTCCTCTTTGACCCCAGGCTCATTTTGAACCTTTCTACTATTTTACTTCCTTTTGTTCCTCGTTGGCCATCATATCCTTCCTCTTGCATCGATCCTTCTTTTCCTCTATGATGTCGATCCATGGATGGTCCACTCAGGACGTCACCCACACCTACATCGATTTCAGGGACTCAGCATTGTCAATAATTCAAGGTGATTCCCGAGAACGCAGTTTAGATATTGTGAATCGATCCCCAGACTCCTCATCTTCTTTCAACTCACTTTCTATTTCTTAATAAATCGGGACCATTCTTGTCCCATTTTCGCTCGTTGCGAATGGAAGTCAATTTCAATCTACATCTTTTACTCCACTCATAACTGTATGGGATTGACCTTAATCTCATATTCAACACTACAGCTTGTATTCAGTTTCACAGTTGATCTGATTGGGATATCTCTTGCATCTTAGATAGAATTCAGACCTAGATCTCAATCTGGAGTTCATTTATCCAGACTCAGACCTTGAGATAGCTCCTCAGGAAAAGTCAAAGGACATAAGCCCCCACCACAGTCAGAGCAAGGGCTACCACTTGACTAGAATCAAGTGAATGATTAGTTGCTTGCTTCCATCCTAGCCATCCAAAAAATAACTAACTGAGCAGGCACTAGCCCGGACTGCATTCCAAGGCATGTTGAATGATATGAGGAAACCAAGAGGAGGAGGAGAGGATGAAATTCCCCACGATGATCGACATGATGAGGAATAAGAACCTGAGGTTCCAAAGCTTATGTTGAAGTGGACTTACAATTCTATAGATAGCCAGATAATCGAGTGGATTCGCATTGCACCGGTGAATGCTTACTTTGAGCCCAAGCCTCATCTCCTTGTTCTTCTTCCCACATTTCATGGAATCACTAATGAGGAGTCATACATTCACCTACAATAGTTTTCCTGCATATGTGGAACCACACACTACACTAACATCCCATTAGTGTAGTCAAGATGATCGCATTTCCTTTCAGTCTCCAAGATAAAGTCCTATACTGGGTCAACTGTCTAGGGAAGGTCGTGTCGATCTGGGAGGATCTTGAGTCTACATTCATCCACAAGTTTTACCCTCTCGATCAGCTCAAGCAATGCGAGCCCAAATTAGCAACTTCTCCTAGGATACCCACGAGTCTATTCATGAAGCCTGGGAGCGATTCAAGGATCTGTAGGAGAAATTCTCCCACCATGATATACCAAAGACCAGCTTGGTCCAACACTTTTTCGTGGATTTGACTGCAGAGTGTCAGAGGTTTGTAGTTGCCAACTATGGTGGATCCCATTTTAACAAGGATGAAGATGTCGTTTGGCAAATATTTGAGGAAATGGCCAAAGGAGAGGTCTCCCTCTCTTCATCTCATGCTTACCAAAGGCAGCCCCAGATCCTATACAAGCTTGTCCATATGGTAGCATCTCAGAAACAGAATGGATATGAAAGCCCTAACCTTAGTATTATTGAGCGGCATCTGTTCAAGGTAGACATCATCGAGAAACGATCACAAGATTTGGAGAAATTGGCATTGATCGAACAAAGAACTCAGAATCTAGACAAATTGGATCAGATTACCAAGCAACTGGAGTTGCTGGTGAGTACCATCAATGCTTGCCAGTCATCGACTCCACCATCCGAGACTCCAACTGAGAAGAAATAAGAGCAGCCCACACAACATCAGCCTCAGCCCAATCCACAACAGCCGGTAGTCAAGCATGTGTATTACTTGCAGACTCTCGAGTAGGCACTAGAGCAGCAGTTGGTGGTACACCAACCAGAACCCCAGTCTTCTTATGATCCATTCTCCACTCCACCACCTCTCATTCAAGTGGTAAATGGAGTTTGGTCTCATGATACGTAGCAGGCCCGTCCAGGCGGACCTCAGCAGGGTCAGCCAAAAAATTCCCGTCCATTCCTTTAGCATCAAGGATGGGGATTTATCCAGTCCTCCCAGCCTTAGTATCACTAGTCTCCACAATATCATAATAATTAGAGATAGAACCAGCAGTACCAATAGTCGTAGTACCGCCAGCACCAGCTGTATCATTCATATGCGGCCGCACCTCAACAGTAGTATCCTCCTCCTCACTACCAGCAATATCATATTCCTCCACCTCAGCATCATTATCCGTCCAACCATCAACAGCCTCAGCTGAATCAGCCACAACGTGGTCAGCACGATGAACCATCCGAGGCGGTTCCTGTGAACCCGAGCCTCGATTGATTGACCCAACTGTTTAAGGGTTTACCAGAGATGACACAGAAGCTGGATGACCTAACGGCCACCAAAATTCTAATTCTGTCACAGATCGAAGCCAACCCTAATAATTTAACCGAAAAAAGCAAGTAGAATGTGACTTCATGTTTGTGCCTATATGATGAATATGCATTTCATCATCTTTATTCATTTATTTTAGCTTAAAATCCCTTATAAAACACCTATAATTACAATAAAATCATTCTTTTACTAACCCTAATTATTTTGTTAATATTGTATATTTATCAGTATTTTAACCTAAAATAAATAAAGAAAGAAATAAAGGAAAAATAAAGAAAACAAAGATTGTATATATAATTAGATACAAGCTGACTCAGACCCTGAGAGAAGGTCAATACTTGACCTGATCGACAAGGACAATAGTAGGGGGAGATAAGGCCTAGACACTAAAAATCAATCTTCATATGTATATGTTCATCATATGTACAATATTGTCTATAGTACATATTCTTTTCTTTAATTTATTTATCACCAAATTCTTTTTTAATAAAAATGATTTCTTCGTGAAAATTGTGCATAAAAATATTTTGTAAATAACAAAAATATGCAACAAAAATCACTGTATATTATGTAAATTACAACACTCTGAAAAAGTCACAAAGCTCAACTTGTAAGATCAATATTTTCTCCACCAAAACTCAAATTTCATAAAATTCACTTTCATTGTACTCCAAATTAAATGATCTTTAAAATAGAGGTGATTTCTTAAAAATCAGAGTTAAGGAGTGAAATGTGGCTAATTAGGGTACTACTTTATATTATACATATGTATACTATGTGTTCTACTTAATTATTTATTTACTTGTATATATTTGCAAATATTGAATTTTTAATTAGGGATTTTATCACTTGTGCCCCTCCGAGATGTTGCAATATCAGTTATGCTCCTATCTTTTTGGTAATATCAGTTGTGCCCCTCAAAACTTGCTATTTTATCACTTGTGCCCCTCGGGTTAGTGACCGTCCATCTACAGTGCAAACGGACGTTAACTTTGAGGACATAAGCGGAATTATTTTTTTTTTAAAAGGTTATATGGTCATTTCTTCCTCCTCTTCCCCAACCTCTTCTTCTTCCTCCTCTTCCCATCTTCTTCCTCCTCCTCCGACCTCCTCCTCCTCCCTCTCCGCCCCTCCCTCCCCGCAGCCCCTCCCTCCCCGGCGCCGCACCTCCTCCCCCCCGCACCTCCTCCCAACCCGCCGCCCCTCCCCTCCCCGGCGCCGCCCCCTCCCCTCCCCGACACCGCCCCCTGTTCCCCCTCCCCTCCCCGGCGCCGCCCCCTCCCCTCCCCGACACCGCCCCCTGTGCCCCCTCCCCCTAGGCTGCACCCCTCCCAGCCCCGCACCTCCTCCCCTTGCCGGCGTCGCCCCCTGCTCCCCCTCTCCCTGGGCTGCGCCACCTACCCCGCACTACCACCTCCCCTCCCCAACCCCTGGCCGGCCATGCGCCTGCATCAGATCCGCGGCTGGCCGCACCGCCTTCTCGCCCGCCGGTGCGCAGAGCGCACCCAGCTAGCGCCACCCCTCGCGCGGGCGCCCGGCCGCTCGACCCAACCACTGCTCGCAACCCCAACCACCTTCCCAGTCATCCGCAATCTCCTGGTCCAGAGCACGATGCACCTCTACGCCCGACGCGCACCGCCCGCTCCAACGCCCCGACCTCCTTCCCAGCAGTCCACGTCATCAGGTCGCGCTGCCGTTAATCGCCCGGCATGTGCCTCCACTGACACGTGTCCACCGCATGAACGGTCGCGTGCCCCTAGCCGCCTCCTCCAGTCGCCGGTTCCGCTCGCCCCGACCCTCCGTGGGACCACGTGCGGTGCTTCGCCACTGCCCCTCAACTCGAGCATGCTGCCACTTGGGCCGCCCTCCGCACACTCAACCCCGCAGCAGCGCCGCCGCCACTTCGTCCGCCGAGCACCAACGCCGCGTCATACACCGTCCTCCCCGCGACGAAGGGGGTGGGGGGAGGTCGGGGGTGGGGGGAGGTCGGGGCGGCAACACGTGGGAGAGGAAGAAGATGGGAGAGGAGGAGGAGAAGGGAGGAAGAAGACGGAGGAGGAGAAGGGAGACAGAAGAGGACCATAATACCCTTCTTAACCACACCATGGTTTGAATAAACCATGGTTATTTTTAATTTTTTGACGGTCAATCTGACGGAAGGGCACAACTGATGACGGAGCAAGTTTTGAGGGGCACAACTGATATTACCGAAAAGATAGGGGCATAACTGATATTGCAACATCTCGGGGGGCACAAGTGATAAAATCCCTTTTAATTAATTGGTATATATTGTATTTAACTTATATAAAATTAAAAATTATAATATCAAAAATTAACAAAAATAAAGTCATGTATCTATTATATAGGTATTACTATGTATATACATGTACATATACCTATTTATTTAACCTAATAAATTATTTCCTAAAATCTAAGAAAACTGCCATTAAAACCCTTGTAAAATATTGTAAATTAATAAAATATTAAATTATGTTTATATTTTTATAATTAATTAATTGAAAATTAAAACCTTGTTAGATATACAACCTATAAATAATACAATTTTATTTATTTTAACCCTTGCAAAACTATATTTAATTAATTAAAATTACCTAAATTAACTCTTTTATCCTTAATATTTTTTATTTACATTATTTAATTATTTTTTTTATTTTTTATTTTTAAATCATTTATTTAACATTTTGTATTTTGTCGTTCTGTCTGTTTTTCTTATTCGGCGAACCTCCCGATTGCTTGGATGGGTTTGTCGGGCCAACTGTCAGACTTCACTTGATTCCCGTGAACTCGCACCCAACCCATTTATCTCCCATTTTCACAAAGCACACTGAGCACTAACTCTCTCCTCATTCTCCTCAAATCTTTTAGCCCATTCACCGTTCTTCATTGCCAGCTCTCCAGATCCACCAATCAAGCCTCGATCCATGCACGATTTGAATTTCAAAAGTCATCGAAGCCTACTCTATAAATATTTCCCATTCGCCTCCGTGGCAGGATTGGATCTGTTTCTCTTGCAATTTCAAGCCCGAAGTTGTCCCTTGGATGATGTCTAGGTGACAGCGACCCCTCTCCACAACTGGGAGAGCTCGCGAGAGCTTGAGATTCGAGATCCAACCATGCTATTAGAGTCCTCCACTGTGAGTTCCGACTCTTCGCCTTACGCAGCGGATTGAGGATGATTTCACTTTGATTCTCACCGTAGGTAACTGTAGGTAGTTAGTCTTTGATTCTGTAATTTTAATTTCACACTTTAATTCCTGAATTAGCTTAAATATATCCACCCTCATTTCCATCTGATCTGCACGATCAGAGGTATTCCGGCCACCTTCACCAAACCTCGACCTCATGACCACCTTCGCCCGACCCTTCTCCATCTCTTCCACCATCTGACCACCCTCATATCATCTCAGGTTTTAGGATTGGCTCCTTGTCCGACCACCCTCGTCGGAGCTTTCATCCTCTTCACCATTCCCCACTTTTTATGCATCAATAAGATCGTCGGAGGATCGCCTCCGAGCGTGGATGTCATTGCAGGGAACATGAGTGCAATTGGAGCAAGGATACGAGACCTGGAGGTCCACCTGTAGAAGAAGGATTCTTTGATTTCCAGATAGCATATCGATCGTCATCGACCGCCGTGGAAGCCTTAGATCGATAGAGGAGATGCGCAAGAGCGAGCTACACCATTCGGGAGTTGTCGTAGATAGAGATCAGTTGAGCATTGGCTGATAGAAGTTCAACGTCAATGTCCTTCTTCCCAGTTCTTTTTGGAGTCTTCTCGTTCACACAATCAAGAACGAACGTCCAGATCAAATCGAGGCCATTGAAAAAGCCCCAAAGCCAGTCGTGGATCGAAGCTTGTCGATCAAATCTCTTCCATCCACGCACGTGTGAACCTCAACCATCCGATCTGTAGATATGCGCCATCTAGCCGTCAAAGGCGCCACGTATTTTAAGGGCAAATTTGCACTCTGACCCCTATTTTTTATTTTAATTTGTAAATAAGTCTTTTTCGACACGTGTCTGCATTTTATGTACTGAACAATTGCATTGTTTACCTTTATTTTATTTTATTTGCATTCAAGTCCTATTTAAACCTCAGAACATGCTTCATACGTGATTTTTGTGAAAAATACAATAAAGACCCACAAGTTCTTATTTTTTAGCTGGTCCCTGGAATTATATTAATTACATATTGGTCCATTCCAACGAGGCTCATGTGCCTGTGCACGCTTATTTTGGACATTTTGCATAATTATCCCCTGCCTTTATTTATGTATTCATATTTAGTCTAAAAATTTTAAAAAAATTACATACATACCCTTGTGAGTCTACATATTAATTTGCATGTTAAAAATCATATAAAAATAAGCAAAATATCTTTAAAAAATCTATAAAAATCATGTTAGGCTTTTGTTAACCGTATCATTCATACATAATTTTTATTTCACATTTGCATCATTTTTATTATTTTTAGTAATTCAAAAACTTCATAAAAATTCTATGATTGCTGTTAAAAATCAATAAAAATATAATACTTTTGCGAAAAATTATAAAAAATCCTAGGTGTATAGTTTGATTTCTTTTAATATCTATACCATTTTCACATTTTTTCTCAAAAAAATCAAAAAAATCATAAAACACTCAAAAGCATAAAAAATCCATATAAAATTATATAAAAATCCAAAAAAATATAAATTGTCTTTTTGGAAATAAAAACTTTTTCTTTCTGTATGTGTATATTTCATCTATTTTTGATCTTATTTTTTATTTAAAAAATCCAAAAACATTGACTTTGTGTACTGTTTGCTTTATTTTCTGTTTTTGATTATTTGAAAGCTTTAAAAATTTTGGAAAATTCTGTAAAAATCACAAAAAATTGTCAGAAAAACAAAAAAAAAATTATTTGAAATTTTCTGTGTAGTTGCTACCACTTTGTTAAAATTCCAAAAGTTTCCTCTTTCTTTATTTTCTTTACTGATTTCTTTTATTCATTTTTATTTCAATTATTTTATAAAAATTCTTTTGCAAAAATAAAAACCATATCAAAAAATAAGAAAACCAAATAAAAAATAAAATTGAAATTCCATAAAAAATACAAAAATACAAAAATACAAAACCAAGAGTATTTTGCATAAAAATTCCTTCTTTATTTCATTGATTTATAACCCTCGGGATTTTTGTAGTATCCCCAAGTTCAATCCTGTACACTACAAGTAAATAAATAGCACTCACGGTTTTTTGCTTACAATATTTTTTATTATTTGTTGGCTTGAGTTGTGTACAAAATACAAATATTTTTGTTTGACGCTTATTTGGGATGCGACGACCACAATTTACTTGTGTATACATCCATCAAATAAAAACATGAATTTTAGCGCATCAACAAATGGCACCATTGCTAGGGAGGCATGACGAGAGTAGTTAGGATTTTCTCTTGACCAACTATTCTTGGTTGTTGATACGTGTTTTCTTTCTCTTATTTTCTTCACGTTTTTTCTATCATTTATTTCACTGTGCATATTGTTGTTACCTATTCTTTGTCTATAAATTTGTTATTTATTTCATTCATTTATTTTTTCTATATTTTTCTGTATATTTTCAATTTATTTTTTGCTTATATTTTTATGATTGTACCTCTTATACATTCTTTTATTTCCTCTTTCTTACGAGGGCCCGATAAGAGGGTGGCATTTTTAGGAGCATAGGCATACCCGAGTGAAGCGGAGGTGACTTGTGTCTTCACCAACTTGTAGGAGAGAGTAGGAGGAGGAGAAGAATATTTGGAGGGGACCAGTCACTTGGAGCATTTCTGCATTGACATTTGTTATTTTATTTGGCATTATTTTTATTAATCTATTATTTTTGTAAAAATTATAATTAATTGTTTGGCATTTTCCTATTTTTCTATTTTCTAAAAGGCCACTATATACCTTGTGATTGTGAGGTATGTTTCATTAAGTGTCGGTGCACTTGGGAGACCTCATCGATTTTTGTTTTCATCATCTTTTTATTTGTTTTCTTGTGATTTTGTGTGCTTCAGCTCTTAGAAGTAGGTTTTATTATCTTGCTTGAGCCAAGTAAATGATTAGGTCCAAATCCCTAAACAAGAATTTATGTACCTATATAGTAGAGCGTATCTTGGACAGTGTCAAATTAACAAGTTCTTGTCCGTTAATAGAAATTACTGCTAGGACGATTCTTGTGAATCATTTAGGTTGGTTTATTTACTGTCTTTTATTTTATGTGTGGATCACCCTGCATGTAGAGTTCTAGTGATAAGGTACGCGTCCTCTATCTCCTGCATGCATAATTGATTTTCTCGTGCATTGGCTTTTCTGACTTCCTTCTCATTTTCACTCACATAATATCAAAGGAAATTGGAAAATAAAGTGGACGGTTTACTTGAAATAAAATCCAAAAAAGTGATAACTATATAAAATTGGGATTGCTAATATTACTTGATCATAAAATCAAACGTAAAAAACTCATTCCTTAATTTGGGGAGAGCAACCCCATCATTATTTTTGCTTTTTATTTGCCATGTACACAATGAGGATTAGTGCCCCAATTATAGACCTTCCTATGTGTTTGTACAACATTGTGTTTGATCACCTAACTCTAAAATTGACAAGATTAATGACCGATCTCTAACACTCATCACCGAGTTGAGTAGGTGAACCTGGGGTTTGCCTTGAGTTTTCTTGCCTTTGGAATTGAGTTGGTTACACTCATATTTAACAATCACCTGTTATTCTTTTTTCCCTCACTCCCACCCTTCACTTTGAGGACCAGATGTTGTCCAACATTACCCAAGATCAGATCCCTTCCCTCTGGAAGGTCAATGATCTCTTTGATCTTGACATAGATCTCTTTGAGCCCGATATTTTTTATCCATTGGATGACTTTTCTCTATTTCAAGTTTGATCGTCCATCCTCTTCCTCGAATCAGCATGATTTTTTCCACCTTCCTGAGGGTTATCTACAGGTGGTGTGTTCTTTACACTCGGTTTCTGTTCCTGGGAGTGCATCTGATCTGTCGGATCACGAGACCGAGTCTTCTGATTTTTCTTCTGAGTCTGAGTTGTCTCACCTCGAAGACCCTCGTGAGGATAAGCTGATCTTTGAGATATTCAAGGATTTACCCGATCTCTCTACATTATGTGCATCTGATAAGTCTCATGATCTTGATTGTCCATACCTCGACGGTGATTGACGTGGAGGATTCCCAGACTTATCCTTCTTTCTCCGCGTTCGATTTCTTATGCTCCACCATTTCACTCCATTTTGATCTTGAGCCGATGATTTCATTTGTGCTACCAGTATCTGATTTTATTTTCTCATCTATTTACTATGTAGCAGACACCCTCCTGATTGCTTATTTGGGTGTCATCGTTTACACTATTGACCTCATTTTTGTTCTTACACCAAGATGATAATGACAGTATGGCATTCATATAACAAATGGTGTCCTGAACCTTGATACTTCTTTGTCCTAGACTTTTCACCCAACTAAGGGCATAAACTCTAACGCTTGTTGAGAGGCACCTCAACAATGTCTACTTTGTATATATGTGTTTCATCTTGATTTATTCCTTTCCTTTTCCGTTTTATCATTTACCTCTTTTCCTGTGTGTATGTGCTATACTTAGGATGTACTCTATCCTAAGTATATGGGAGGTGAATAATTTGAGTTTTTCCATTTTCATTCTACATCATTACTCCTGTTGTTGCCTATACTTAGGGATACTTTACCCAAAGTATAGGGGGTGATGTTGTTCATTATGTTTCTTTCGTGTTTTTATTTTCTTTTATTCCTTATGTTCCCTCGCTTGTCCTTCAACTTGTTGATATTCTTTTTCTATACATAATGATATTTTAGTATATGGGAGGACGAATCGAGTCGTTGAATCTTTTCATTCTTTTCTATAGTTTTCCCTATTTGAACAGTCTTCTATACTTAGGATTATTTGATCCGAAGTATAGGGGGATCATTGAATCCTATTCTTTTCATCTATTCTTTGAGTCATTGTTGTATAGGATTCTTTTCACATTTATATACTTTGCACGAGTTATGTCTTCCTTTGTAGCTCTTTGGTCACTATGAGGACATAGTTCGAGCAAAGTATATGGGGGTGTCGTATATTTATATTGTGTATATATATATATAAACTTTAGCCATAACTCATACTTTTATTAAATAATATGGCAATTATTTATTTTAGAAAAAAATGTGTTTTGTAAAATGATTTGCAAAAATCTTTGTAAATATGTCTGCAAAAAAATTGTAAAATTTTTGTAAAATCTTTGTAAAAACTTTTTGTAAAATATTGCTAAAATTGTTTGTAATTTTTTTACAACTATTTTTGTACAAATCATTGCAAGATTATTTGTAAAAACATTTTGTTAATAAAATGTTTGTAGATTATTTTCTATATCAAAACTATGTATCTTGTACAAAATATTTGTAAAATTTTTGAAAGCAAAATGTTTGCAAAAACATGTTTGTAAAATTATCTGTAAAATGATTTGTAAAAATAAAATAGTTTTCAGAAATATTTGCAAAACTTTTTTTGAAAAAATATTTGTAAAATATTTTGAAAAATGTTTGTAAACTTTTTTGTAAAATTTTTGGAAAAGGTTTGTTAAATTGTTTAAAATTATTTTTTCATGTGAGATATAAATTATGGGGATATATATTCGTAAAATTCACGTGTGTAAAAAATCGTAATCACTTTTCCTCTTGTAAGTAAAATTCTTTATTGTATATTAAAATTCTTTTATAAAACTTGTATTTAAACCTTTTATACAAATCCTCTTATAAAATCTTGTATAAGTTTTGTATAATCCTTGTGTGTATATTTGTATATATTCAATTTATTAACCCTTTTTCTTTTTAAAAAAATGCTTACAAATCCACAAAAATTTGCAAATTTTCTTTGAAAAAAAGCTTCTTCAAAAATAATGTTCTTTTCTTTTCTTTCAAAAAAGTTTTTTATATATATTTCTTTGATCTGCATGTGCATTTCAGAATGGTATTGGCACTTAAACTAGTTTGGAATAAAGTCGAAGAATGGAGCTTGGTTGAACCTTAATCCACTTAATTTCATCAGACCTTATAGGAAATGGAATTGAGATTCTTCAGGTCTATAGACTTAATTATTTGGGAACCACAAGACTTAGTTCAATGTCATTTTGACTGCCTAAGTAGAATACTTCGGAGCACATGCATGATTCTTGTCGATAATGACCTATCTTGCACACATGCACTTACCATTTGATCACCTTAGTTGAAGTGGTAGAGGGATGGATTTGCTGGCATGAGATGCAGGCTTATGTAAATATCGAAAGTCATACATTTGTGTCCATTGTACCCCAACCTGGTCTAGTAGCGACGAGGTATAACGACAGAATAGTGTGGGTTGCAATGAAACTTCAAAAGAGGGATAATCTAGTGGCTCAAGCGGAAAAACTCCTTATGTACATGTTGCACCCTTGTATATATCGAACAAAATCAAAAAATCCAAAAAAGTGGACAAGCTTGATTGAAAATAGAATGCTTGCTGAAGTGTGTATATTTGGATAGCCATGTGTATATTTGTATAGCCAATAAGCAAGCTTGAGCTTCCCAGTCAGATATTTATGAGCATGCAATTGTATGACTTGGCTACACTGGCCAGGCATCCTAGGATAGGTAGCTACACCAGCCACCGTCCATTTCTTCTCTCCGCCTCCTCTTTTTGAGCTGATTGCACTTGAACTTAGAAGAAAATGCCACGTGTCGAGGAAAGAGTTATTGGATTGGGGAATTAGGGTCACCACTTTGGATAAGACTGACTTTTATCGCTTTAGCCTAGGAGAGCTACATATCACTTACATTGTACAAGAAAGATTCATATTCATAAGAGTTTGCATATGAGTTGATTTATTCTGACCTGGTGATGATTCTATATTTCGTCACCTTTATTCTATCATTTTGGCCTTAAAAACCCTAGCTACTGCATGTAAATAGTATTAATTTGTACAAAATAGCACTCATTATTTATTGCATTTATCATGAAAATAATACTATTTTTAAGACCAAAATTATAGAATAAAGGAAAGAAAAGAATAAGAATAAAATACCAAAGGTATTTTATGACCCTAAACCCCGAGACCAAGTCGAGAATTGAATTGCTCGAAGGGCCAAGAATACAATAAAAACTCAATTCTTTTATTCATTCAATAAAGTATTTTTGGGACTTATTTTATTCTTTTTATTCATCAAATAAAGAAACTTTGTACACAAAAGTTGTAGATAATAACGTATAGAAAAATACAAATTGGTTTCATGGCAAAATAACATATAATGTACTTTTTATACTCTAAATAAAAAGCCAAAACCCAAACTTCCCAGACCCATATCTCTCAAATAAAAAATTCAAAATGTATCAAAATCACTTTAATTGTATATAACTTTTTTCATAAGCTATTTAATGAAGGTGGTTTGATATTTTTGGAGTTAAAATGTGAAAGTTAGGTTTGGACCCCTATTGTACATTATACCTGAATAAAATATTCATTTTCTTAATTCTTTATTATTTTTATAATTTTACACTTTTGTAAATATTATTTATAATCTTATGTACATATTTAGAATATAGTAAACCCATAAAGAAAACACAAAATAAAATAAAACCTATATAACTATATAGGTAAAATACCTATGATCATGCATGTAAATAACTAAAGGTGAAAAATATTCTTTCATTCTTTATTATTTTATATTTTATATTGTTTTACATATTATTTATAGTGTATTAAAAATATAAACACAAAAAAATCAAAGAAAATACTTTAAAATAAATAATTTAGCTAAATACATAGATAAATATTCAATAATTATACCTATACAACTTATACCACTATTTATTTAAGTATACAAAGACATCATCAAAAAAATAAAAAAACATATTTATATACTAAAAATAAGTTATAAATATATAAAATAAGAGAATAAACAATAAAATTAAAAAAAATACAAAATAAAAATAAAATAGCCAAAACATAGATGAATATACCTATAAATATACCCCTAAAAATTAACTAATAATAAATAACATTAAAAATAAATAAAAATCATAATTTTTATTTTATAATAAAAATAATAAAATCATTTACTATAATAAATTAATTTTAAATAATCCATGCTATTTTGTCTTGTAGTGGTTAACCTGGACCAATCAGGGCCCAAGGATTGTTGTCAACTCCCCCTGGCCCCTCTATTGCCCGTTAGACCCGTCAAATCCTTGATTTCCTCCTTTTTTCCTACTTCCTCTAAATCTCCTTATCCCCCGATCTCTTCATAAGATTTCATCCCTGATCTTCCAGGAATCTCGCCGACCTATTAGATTGATTGTACGTACGATGGATTCTTCCTAAATTGGTCGTCAATAAGGGTGTCTCCACTATTAATAAATAACAACCTCCCTCCTCCGCCTTCGAATTTGGTCACTCATAGAGCCCTGAATCCTTTCAACTATGGCCAAGTGTGCATCCCAAGTGACAGCTAGAGGTCCTATGTAGCTTGAAGCAGATGGAGGAGGATGGAGGTGCACCCACGGTGGCTCACCGGTCGTCTCTTCTCCCTGCCTTCATCGACAGGTAAGAGCTGCTTTTTTACATTTTCAAGATAGATTTTGGTATCGTCTTTTATTTCTTGCAAATTATTTCTTGTTTTAACTAGTCAATTAGCCTAGGTCAATAAGGTTCCCTCACCAGAGCTCTCGAGCTCTGGCCGTCTGTTCGTCGTACAGTTTCGACCACCCTTGTCATCCCATCACCTGACCCTAGCGCTTCTTCCACCTTTTCCCTCACTTTGACAACCTATATCACCCTGTGATCTGGAGGACAATGCTTCCTCTGCCATCACCGTCGGAGCACTTCACCATTCGCCCCATCTCTGACCTATTCCATGCCTAACCGGGTTGAGGCACTTTGCCCTCGACCCGCAAGTTTGTTGATGCAGGAAGTACATGGGAAGGGCCCCATCTGGGGAAATTTTGGTTCCTGAAGTCCTCCAAAAACATTGGACCTCCATGGCTTGATCAGCGAGCCATGGACACTTTCAAGCCATCCTCTTGACGCGAAATGACATGGAGTACATGGAGACCAACTCAGCATACCGCGAGGAGGTCGGAAGAGGCTGCTAGACCCGATCGAAGGAGCTCCTGGGAAGCCCTCTTCCCCGTTCTTCCTGAAGCATCCAGAGCTGTTTGATCTGGGTTCGTTCTTCCAGGACAGCAGTGAATGTCGGATCAAGCAAAGCAACAGTCATCCGATCACCTTCCGCAATCTAATCACATGCTTCCACATCGAATCATCACACATCGTTCGATTACTGCCACGTGTATAAGTGGGACGCAACGAACAGTCCAATGGCACGCATGATTGGGGTAAATCGCATACTTAGCCCCACCTTTTGTATTTATTAAATAATCATGTAAGTAAAATAAGTATTATAAATAAAATGGTCTTTTTGCAACCCAGGCCCTTGTATTTATTATAAATTGTTTGTGGGTCCTGTCCAGCTCAGCTCACGTGCAGTCCCACGTGAGCCGGGAAAATTGTAAGGAAGCCCTTGCTCATTTTTATATTTCAATTTAATATAATAAATTTAATATAATAAATTTAATATAAATTGTATATTTTTGGGAAAATTACAATTGAGCCCCTGATGTTTATTTTATTTAATTTATACCATTTCTAGTTTATGAATTTTGGTGCTTGGATTTCATTTATAAAAAATAACACCCATCTCTAAAAATTATGCAAAAATAAGGTAGATGTCTACAACATGTATTTTTATGCCACATTTTATTTTAACATTTTTGGCATTTTAACTGTTTAAATGAGCATGATTTTATCCATGTCTAATTTATAAATACCAAAAAATAGAAAAACATTTAGAAAAATTCCCCAAAAAATATGTTGTTTCTTTTATCAATTTTAAGTACAGACCAAAAATCCCTAAAAAGAGAAAAGAAAAGTTAAAAATCAAAAAGCATTTCTAAAAATGTCAAAAATTCACAAAAATCCAAAAATATTTTTTTCTATTTCTTTATATTATTAGCTATTTATTAAAATTGATTTGGATAATTTTGGACTTCATTTGCTATTTTAATAGTCAAATTAATTTCAACTTATTAATAAATCAGCATTTGGGATATTTTTTATTTTAAAAATCCTAAAAATTAGCGAAAATTTTAAAAAAATAACAAAAACATTAGAAAATATATATAAAAGCCAAAAACAATTTACTTTCTATATTTTATTTATTTATATTAGTATTTATATTATATTACTCTAAATTATATAAAAACCCTTATCTATTCTATTAAACATTAAAAAGAAAAGAAAATATTATATATGTATATATATCAAAAGCAAACTACAAAAATATAAAATCAAAAACTCAAAACAAAAATAATAAAAATTTAAAAGCCAAAAAAATGTTACATAAAAATAAAAACCCACAAAAATAATAAGAATGGACCAGAGAAAAGGACAAGTTTTTTAGCTTAATTGCCCCCATCTACCATTTGTTCTATGAGTTCGACCTCTATACATGCTTACACCTATACACATTTCTTGTAGAGTTATAATAAATTTTGGCTCACATTTTGTGTTATTCATTGCTTGATATTTATTCATGGGTTGATTGTTGATTGATTGAGGTCTTGTCCGAGGTCGCTTCAACGACGGTCGATCTACCTTTGTGTATTGACATGACTTCAGCAAGATACCTCTCAGTAAGTGGCGTTGTTGCCGGAGAGCAATGCTGCATAGATTGGGACTATTTATTTGTTCATGCTCTCTTGTCTATACATGATGATTGTTTATTTGTTTTCATATTTATTTGATATTAACTGTGAACTGTCTGACACCTCTCCTTGTTTGAATTTGTTGCGAGGGATCACTGCACGAGGGAGGACTTCTTAGGAGGACATGTGCACCCAAGCAAGGTAGATCCGTCTTTCTGACTGAGTCGACAGGAGAGAGAGATCGGTTGGAGAAGACTGACTTTTCTCGGTTTAGCCTAGGAGAGCTACATATCACTTACATTCTACAAGAAAGATTCATAGTCATAATAGTTTGCGTATGAGTTGATTTATTCTAACCTGGCTATTGAGGAGACTTGAGCAAGAGTGGTGTGGTTTGTAGAGGTTGTTGAGTGTCAAGTTATTTCCCACTAAGGTTACGTCCAAACTAATAATCCAAAGGTCTTATTGAGCTCCATACTTTGATTTTATGAAGATAAATTTGATACTTAATATTGTTCTAAGTTCTTTATTTTTCCTTAATTCTTTTTCTCTTAGTCACTTATTCTTCACATAAGTGTTTGCTAAGGGATTAGAAAAGGTAAAGCATATGGGGATGATGAATATGCATTTCATCATCTTTATTCATTTATTTTATCTTAAAATCCCACATAGAACGCATGTAAATACCAATAAAAGCATTCTTTTACTAAACCTAATACTTGTGTAAAATATTGTATATTTATCATTATTTTAACCTAAAATAAATAAATAAGTAATAAAGGAAAAATAAAGAAAACAAAGGTTGTATATATGTAATAGATACATGTTGACTCAGACCCCAAGAGAAGGACAAGACTTGACCTGATCGACAAGGAATAAAGTAGGGGGAGATAAGGCCTAAACACCAAAAATCAATCTTCATCTATATATGTTCATCATCTGTACAATACTATCTATAATGCATATTCTTTACCAAATTCTTTTTTAATAAAAATTGAATAAAAATTGACTTCTTCCTGAATATTGTGTATAAAAATATTATGTAAATAACAAAAATAATTGCAACAAAAATCATTGTATATTATGTAAATTACAACACTCATAAAAAACCACAAAGCTCAACTTGTAAGATCAATATTTTCTCCACCAAAATTTAATTTTCATCAAATTCACTTTCATTGTACTCCAAATTAAATAATCTTTAAAATGGATGCGATTTCTTAAAATCAGATTTAAGGTGTGAAATGGTCTAATTGGGGTACTATTATATATTATAAATTTGTATACTATGTATATTATTTAATTATTTATTTTCTTGTACATATATGTTAATATTATATTTTTAATTAATTGTAAATATCGTATTTGACGCATATAAAAAACTAATAAAAATCACAAGATCAAAAATCAACAAAAATAAAATCATGTATATATTGTATAGGAAGCACTATGTATATATTATACATATACCTATTTATTTAACCTAATAAATCAATTCCTAAAAATCTATCAAAAATACCATTAAAACCCTTGTAAAATATTGTAAATCTTCATAAATATAGGTATTTATGGCTATGAATAATACATTTTATTTATTCTAACCCTTGTAATCACCATATTTAATTAATTAAAAATCACCTAAATTGACTTTATTTCATCCTTAACATTTTTTATTTAAATTATTTAATTATTTAAATTCATTTTCGAGTTTTAATTCATTTATTTAACATTTTTTGGATTTATCATTTTGTCTATTCTGTCTTATCCAGCGAGCCTCCTGATTGGTTGGCCTGGTTTGTTTACCCGGGTCAATTATCCAGTATTCCCTTGATTCCCGCTAACTTGTGTCCAACCTACGCATCTCTCATTTTTCCCACGCACGATGAGAACTAACTCTCCTTGCGTTCTCCTTAAATCTTTTAGCCCATTCACCCTTCTTCATCACCAGCTCTCCAGATCCACCAATAAAGCCTTGATCCATGCACAATTCGAATATCAAAAGTGACCGGAGCCTGCTCCATAAATATTTCCCAGTCACCTCCGTCATGGGATTGGGTCTGTTTCTCTTACAATTTCAAGGCCGAAGTTGGCCCCTGGATGATGTCTAGGTGGCAGCGACCCGTCTCCACAACTGGGAGAGCTCGAGAGAGCTTGAGATTTGAGATCCAACCACGCCGTCAGAGTCCTCCGTCATGCGTTCTGACTCTCTGCCTTAAGCAGCGAATTGAGGCCGATTTCACTTTGATTATCACCATAGGTAACCGTAGATAGTTATTCTTTGATTCTGCAATTTTAATCTCACTCTTTAATTCCTGAATTAGCTTAAATCTGTCATCCCTCATTTCCCTCCAGTCTGCACGATCGGAGGTATTCCGACCACCTTCACCAAAAATCTACCTCACAACCACCTTCGCTCGACCCTTCTCCATCTCTTCCACCATATGACCACCCTCAGATCATCCCAGATCTGAGTATTGGCTACTTGTCTGACCACCCTCACCGGAGCTTTCATCCCCTTCACCATTTCCTAATTTTTATGCATCAATAAGATCGTCAGAGGATCTCCTCCGAGCGTGGATGTCATGTAGGGAACAAGAGTGCAATAGGAGCAAGGAAGCAAGACCTAGAGGGACACTTGGAGAAGAAGGACCCTTTGACCTCCAGATAGCATATAAGTCGTCGTCGACCGCCTTGGAAGCCTTGGATCGATAGAGGAGAAGTGCAGGAGCAAGCTACACCATTCAGGAGTTGTCGTGGACAAAGATCGACTGAGCATTGGTTGATCGAAGTTCAACGCCGACGACCTTGTTCCCAGTTCTTCCTGGAGTCTTCGCATCCCCACAAACAAGAATGAGCATCTATATCAAATCGAGGCCGTTGAAAAAGCCATAAAAGCCAGCTATGGATCGAAGTTTGCCAATCAAATCTCATCCATCTACGCACGTATAAACCTCAACCGTTCGATCTGTAGATCTGTGCCATCCAGTCATCCAAGGAACCACGTATTTTAACGGTAAAATTGCACTCCGATCCCTGCTTTTATTTTAATTTTCAAATAAGTCCTTTTGGACACGTGTCTACATTTTATGTACTGGAGAATTGCATTATTTACCTTGATTTTTATTTTATTTGTGTTCAATTCCTGTTTGAACTTCAGAGCATGCCTCGCACAGGATTTTTGTGAAAATTACAATAAAGACCCACAAGTTCTTTATTAGTGGTTGGTCCTTGGAATTGTTTTAGTTACATATTGGTCCATTCCAACGAGGTTCACATGCCTATGCACACTTATTTTGGACATTTTGCATAATTATCCCTCGCCTTTATTTATGTGTTAATATTTAGTCTAAAAACTTTAAATAATTACATACATACCCATGTGAGTTTGCAGATTAATGTGCATGCTAAAAATCTAATTAAAGTTAGCAAAATACTTATAAAATTCTACAAAGAAACATTGGTAGGCTTCTGTTAAGAATATCATTCATCCATAATTTTTAGTTCACATTTTCATCATTTTTATTAATTTTAGTAATTAAAAAACTTCATAAAAACTTCATGTTAGCTTTTAGAAATCAATAAAAAAATATAAGACATTTAGAAAAAATTTAAAAACCTGGATTGTGTATTTTGATTTCTTTTAATTTCTTTACCATTTTCACATTTTTATTCCTCATATAATTAAAAATTCATAAAAAAACTCAAAAGCATAAAAAATCATATAAATTCATATAAAAATCCAAAAAATGAAATACATTTTTGTAAATTGGAAAAATTTTCTTTCTGTGTGTATATTTCATCCATTTTTATCTTGTTTTCTATTTTAAAATCCAAAAACATTCACTTTGTGTACTATTTTTTTTATTTTCTATATTTATTTAAAAGCCTTAATTTTTTGTAAAATTTTGAAAAATCACAAAAATATTAAAAATGTCAGAAAATCAAAAATAATTTTATTTGAATTTCCTATATATTTTTTACCACTTTGTAAAAATCCCAAAAGTTGTCTCTTTCTTTATTTTCTTTATTGATTTCTTTTATTCATTTTTATTTCAATTATTTTAAAATATAAAAAAATTGCAAAATTAAAAATCAGAAAAATGTAATCAGAAAACAAAATAAAAATATAAAATTAGAAATCCATAAAAATACAAAAAATACAAAACCAAGAGTAATTTGCATAGAAATTCCTTCTTTATTTCATTGATTCTATCATTTATTTAATAACCCTCGATATTTTTGCAACCTCCCTGGGTTTGATCATGTACGCTATACAGGTAAATAAATAACACTCCCAATTTTTGAGCTTACATTCTCTTTTATTATTTGTTGGCTTGGGTTGTGTATAAAATACAAATATTTTTGTTTCATGCTTCTTTAGTTTGCGACGACCACAATTTATTTGTGTATAATTCCATCAAATAAAAACCCAAAATGTAGCGCATCAACACTATAGAGTCAGATGATTATGATTTTGTTTTGTCTAATGTTGTTACTCTCAGGAGTAGTAGGACCTTGCCTCCATCTGCCACTATTAAAGGGAAGAATAAAGCTTCATCTGGTGAATCATCGTCTTCTGCATCAATCATGGCAGCCACTTGTCTGGGTGAGGAAGAAGGAGGAGGAGTTGCACCGACCACTAGCAGCCACCATCCTCGGCAAAAAGAACAAAAAAATAGAAAAATGGGGAAAACCAAAAAAAATGATTGCAATCGAAGAGAAGCCATGCCAACCATGGAGGAGCCAGCCCCAGCAGTCGACCCAGCGCCAGCCAATAGAGTAACGACCGCAGCTTTTGGGTGTCCA
Source organism: Ottelia alismoides (assembly GCA_037367405.1). Classification (NCBI taxonomy): domain Eukaryota; kingdom Viridiplantae; phylum Streptophyta; class Magnoliopsida; order Alismatales; family Hydrocharitaceae; genus Ottelia; species Ottelia alismoides. The sequence continues at coordinate 611,630 of JAZKJV010007011.1, read as the reverse complement.
CCCCATGATCCAGATTGCACACCTTTTTACAGTTCAGTTGTATAAAATGTTGTGGACATGAATATTGATGTAAATAATAAGTACTTTTGATTTCAGTTTTGTACATATTCTGTTTCCTGATGCAATTGAAAAATACCAAAAAATTGCAAAATGAAAGAAGGCATTATCTGATCCAAGTGTTGTGGAGATTATCAAAAACTTAACTGTTGAATTACCTTGATGAAAGTCACAGAATATATGCCTACAGTCAAGAAAGGATTGAAAGTGGCATGTACAGCAAAGCGTCAGCCCTGCAAGAATCGACACCACAAAGTAGGTAAGCACGTCCTCACCATGGCTACCGTCATAGCAATCAGCAATATCCCAGAAAAGAAGCCAGCAAAAGGAGAATCTTTAATCATATGCGAGATTTTTGACCAGATCTTCGAGTGAAACCTTCTTGAAAGCGGCTCTTCAATCAACCTCATGCCCGCCTCATTGCTTGCAGAATTTGGGTGGGTCCGTTCAAGCTAATACGCATGATCCTTCAGTTCATTGATCAATTGATCAAGCGATCCCGAGATCTATTGGAGGATGTTGTCATAACGATGCAGAACATGCATTTTCCTGTTGATTTTATCATCCTTGATATGAACTCTCCTGCACCACTACTCCATACCTTGATTATTCTTGGTCGGCCTTTCCTGCGAACTCCAATACATGGTTGGCTATAGGTTTAGAAAGATCATGTTTTGCTCGAGTACTGACAAAGTAACGATGGATATGGTCAGTAAACCAAAGGTCGTATCTGGTGAAAGTAGAGCAGTACTGTCTGAAGCAAACTGTGACTTTAATGTAGAAATCAGGGATGCAGAGTTATCTTTGAATGATATATGGATTCAGGAAATCCTCTCTTTAGAGGAGTACGTGGAAAGCATAATCGATACATGCTTCAATGTCAACTGGGAGAACGAATCTTATTCGTTGATGGGCCTTTTGATTTAGAAGTTACATGCCAATTTTGAACATGATGAATTCATTGATGATTTGTTAGGCACATTGTCAGATGAGCCACGAGTGACTGAGGTGAACAACACCTCCAAAATCTTGGCAGATCAAACGCCTACTATTTTAATTTCTGAAGTGATTGAAAATAAGGACAGATCAGAACCTGGATTAAATCAGCTTTTGACAAGCCTCAAGTATGCTTTCCTTACAGGTGCAGAGAAGATGTATCTGATCATCATCACCAGCAGGCTGACCTCGGATCAGGAATCTTGACAGCTCGAGGTTCTTGAGAAAAACTACAAGGCACTTAGTTGGTACGTATCAGACTTCCGCAGGATAAATCCTACTACGTGTGCACACCACATGATGCCAAGCCTCCCAAGAATTTCAGAGAAGACTGAACCCTAACTTGCGGGACACTGTCATGAAGGAAATCATGAAATGGTGTGACACGGGATTCATTTATCCCATCTCCGACTCCAAATGGGTGAGTCCCTTGTATGTAGTTCCTAAGAAATTAGGGCTCACCATGGTTACAAATGAAAGAGGAGATTTCTACTCGGGTACCAACATCCTAGTGTGTGTGTGTGTGTGTGTGTGTGTGTGTGTTGATTATCACCACCTCAATGCTTCAACGAAGGACTACTTCCCCTTTCCATTTATTGATTAAGTTCTGGAAAGATTGGATGGCAAGGAGGTCTTATTTTTTTAATGGGTATTCCGGGGACAACCATGTGGCAATCACTCCAAATGACTAAGAGAAGACTATTTTGCTTTTCCACTCAGCACCTACGCTTTAAGGAGAATGCCCTTTGGTTTATGCAATGCACCTGCCACATTCCAGAGGTGCATGCTTGCAATTTTCACCGATATGGTTGGCAGTTTTATTGAGGTGTTTATAGATGAATTCTCTTTCTATGGTGACAGCTTTAATTCTTATCTTGAGCACCTAGACATAGTACTTCAAAAATGTTGAGAATTTAATCTTATACTGTCTTGGGAAAAGAGACACCTTATGGTCACTGAAGGGATAGTGTCGGGCTATGCCATTTCCAAGCATGGCATGGAAGTCGACCCGACGAAGGTGGATGTGATCGCCAGTCTCGAGCCACCTCAGAATGTTATAAATGTGAGGTCACTCCTGGGGCATGTGGGTTTCTACAGACAATTTATCAAAGATTTTAGCCACATCGCCTGACCTCTAACTGAATTACTGTGCAAGGCGATAGAGTTTAATGTTGATCAGCATGTTCTCCTATCTTTCAATCAGTTGAAGGAGCTAATCACTCAAGCTCCCGTCCTATAACCGTCGGATTGGTCTCTACCCTTTGAGATCATGACGGATGCATCAGATTTTGCAGTTGGAGTTGTGTTATAGAGGAAAACTAAAGTTCCCTGTGCCACTCACTACACCACCAAGACATTAGATGAAGCACAGAGAAACTATACTGTTAAAGAGAAAGAGTCGCTGGTTGTGGTTTTCACCCTCAAGAAGTCATATCCTATCTTCTTGGATCTAAAGTCACCATCTACATTGATCACTCTGATATAGATATCTACAACATAAGAAGGATACAAAGCCCAGTCTGATCAGATGGATTCTTCTCCTCCAGGAGTTAGACTTAGAAATCAAGGATAAATCTGGAGTTAAAAGGTGGTAGCAGATCACCGCTCTAGAATTGAATGTCAAGAGCCTCCATTGAACAGTACACCCATCACAAAAACCTTTCTTGACGAGTCAATTCTAGACATGGAAGCTCTCCCTTGCTATGATGATATTGTGAACTACCTCATCTCCAGTGTAGTCCCACAAGATTGGATGAAGATCGAGAAGGACAAGTTCTTGTCCAAGATTCATTTCTACTAATGAAAGGACCCATATTTATTCAGGGATGGGGTAGATTGTATTTGGTGTTGGGGTTTCCCTCGAGTGGAGAATCATAGTGTCCTCGAGCATTGTCACTTGCTCGAATCTGGTGGAGACCACTCTAAAGACCGAACAACAGCAAAAGTAGTGTAGTGTGGCCTCTAGTGGCATACACTATTCAAGGATGCAACAGCATATGTCAAAGGTGGCACTGACTGTCGGAAAATGGGAGGAACCCTTATAGCTAAAGACTCGATGCCCTTGCAGTTCGTTCAGATTTCCGGTGTGTTCTATGCTTGGGGCATCGATTTCATGGGACCGTTTCCTAACAGTCAAGGATTTGGATATATCCTTCTTGACGTTGATTATGTGAGTTGCTGGGTAGAAGCTATCCCCACCTGAGCCATTGATAGCCACATTGTGTGATGATTTCTGAGAGAGAACATCATTTCACGGTTAGGGATACTGAAGATTCTCAAATCAGACGGGAGCGGTCACTTCATAAACAAAGACATCAAAAAATTGACAAAGGGGTATGACATCGAACATTGAGTTTCCTATCCTTATTATCCTCAGACCAATGGCATGGTAGAGCTATCAAACAGAGAAATCAAGACAGTATTGCAGAAGCTTATGAAGTCGGACAGAAAGAACTGATCCCAACTCTTGGACTCTGTCCTTTGGGCATATAGAATTGCTTACAAGTCTCCCTTGGGTATGTCACCCAATCGTCTTCTGTATGGAAAGCCGTGCCATTTGCCCATCGAGCTAATTCATAAATCATTATGGGCAGTCAACATTTACAAGTTGGACTTACACAAAGGTGGTCAACAAAGAAAAGTGGATCTGAACATGCTCCTGGAATTCCAAGACTATGTGTATGATAACAGCTTGATGTACAAGGAGAAGGCTAAATGCTGGCATGACCAGCACATCAGACGAAAGATCTTCAAGACTGGGAAGAAAGTGTGCTTATTTGATGCAAAGTGGAAGATATTCCCAGGGAATTTAAAGACTAAATGGACCGGGCCATTCAGAGTGAAAAAAGTCCATGATAATGGAAGCATTTTGATATTAGAAATGCATAGACGTTCATCGTCAACGATCAGCTACTGAATCCATACCTTGAGCATGATAATTTTTTGGTTGTTTTCAATGCAGTTCAAGTGATCAGCAATGGAAACTCCTCTACAACCATGACAGCAGCAGAAGATTCAGATAATGCTCATCTAAAACTCTTTCTTTAGTTTTCTTCTTTTCTTCTATTATTTTCTTATGTTCATTTTTCTTTTGCTTCTTTCTGTCATTCTTCTCAATCATCATTGTTATACTTAGGATACACTTCACCTTAAGCATAGGGGGGATGAATATGTCTAGTCGTTCATTCTTTGGTCACTCACCTGTCTCCTCTCTTGTTGATATTTCTATCTGTACTTAGGGATATTTTACTCTAAGTATAGGATGACAAGAAGAGTCATTGATCTATTCATTCCCACCCTTGACCCTCCTTGCATGAAGAATACAGTCTGTTATACTTAGGATTAATTGATCTTAAGTATAGGGGGTGGTCGACTTCTCATTGATTCTTTCTTTATTCTTCAGTCATTGTAGTATAGGCTCTTCTATACTCAGTACAAGTTATGTCTTCTCTTTTCTCTCTGATCAATGAGGACATAGCTCAAGCTAAGTACAGAGGGGTCGTATATACATTTTATATACTTTAGCCATAACTCATACTTTTGTATTTTCAATAAGTATGGTTAAAATACAATTACTCAACTGTAAAGAATACACTTGTATAAAATTTATCATATTTCTTTGTATATACTGATTAATAAATCATGTAAAATATTATGCAAAATACTTGAAATTTGATTGGAAATTTTCTTTGAAAAATCTTTCGAAAACTGTTTGGAAAATGTTTTTAAAATGTTAAAAATATTTTTTTGTAAAAATTTCTTTTACTTGTTTGAATAAAAATAATTTGAAAACCTATTTGCAAATGGTTTGGAAAATGGTTGCAAAAAAATAATTTGGAAAATCTATATATATTATTTGAAAATCTTTGCAAAATGATTTTCAAATCTTGTAAATGTTTGCAAAAATTATTGGTCAAACTATTATTTGCAAAATAAAGTTTTCAAAAATGTTTGCCAAAATCTTTTCAACTTATATTGAAAACTCTGTACATAATCCAAGAAAATAAAAATCTTTTAAAAAACTTAGCACATTAACCTGTAAATAATAACAATTAAATATTTATAATTACATAATGTAAGTTCTCCACCTAACTCTTGTAAACACCAAAGAATCACTCCCGTGCAAATATCTGCAGATATTTCTTTTCTTAAAAACATTTTGTTTTTGAAAAATCCCTAAAAATTCCAAAATATTTTCAAAAACTTGCAAAAAATTGCAAAACTTTTTCAAAAATCCAAAAAAAGTTCAAAACCAGAAAAATTGCATCACAAAAATGTTTTCCTTACCTTGTACATAACATTTGCATTTTTAGGTTGATATTGATAACTGAACTAGTCTAAGTAAAATCTGAAGATTGGAGCTTGGTTGGACCTTGATCGACTTAATCAGAGGAACCTTATAGGAACTGGAATTGAGGCACTTCAGGTCTGCTAAACTTAATTCTTTGAGACCATGAGACTTGGTTCGATGTCATCATGACTGCCTAAATAGAATATTTTGTAACACACGCATGCCTCTTATTGATAATGATCTATCTTGCACACTTGTAATTTACACTTGCTCACCTAAGTTGAAGTAGTAAAGGGATAGATTTCTCGATATGAGACACAAGCCAATGGAAACATCGAAAGTCACATATCTGTGGTCATTGTACCCCAACCCGATCCAGTGGCAACGAGGTCCAATGACTGAATGATGTGGGTTGCAATAAAGCTTCAAAAGATGGATAGTCTACTAGCACAAGAGGAAAAAGTCCATATGTAAATGTTGTTGTATATAGAATTAAAAATGCAACAAAAACTCCAAAAAAGTGGGCAGGCCTGAATGAAAATAAAATGCATGCTGGAGTATGTATACAGATGTATAGTCCAATAAGAAAGGTTGAGCTTCAAAGTCATATTCATGTGAGCATGTAGCCGGATGACTTGGCTACACTGGTCAACCATCCTAGGATAGGTAGCTACACTGGCTAGCGTACATTCTTCTCTCCACCTCCTCTTCTTGAGTTGGTTGCACTTGAACTTAGAAGGGAATACCCCACTTATTGAGGAAAGAGTTGCTGGATTGGGGAATTAGGGTCACCATGTTGGAGAAGACTGGCTTTTACCGCTTCAACCGAGGAGACCTACTTATCACTGATACTATACCAGAGAGACTCATAGTCATAAGGGTTTGTGTATGTCGTCAACTTGCACCAGAATATTGAGGAGACTTGGGTAGAGTTTTGTGGTTCTTAGAGGTTGTTGTGTTTCAAGTCCGATTCCCAATCAAGGTTCCGACCAAACTTAACTTCCAAAGGTCCGACTGAGCTCCAAACTTTGATTTTGTAAATACAAGTTTAAGAATTAAAATCAATCCATTTCCTTTTTTCTCCTTTTTTGTATTTTTCTCTTCTCTACACTTATAGGTATAAGTGTTTGCTAGGGACTAGCAAAGGCAAGTATGGGGGGGTTATGAATCTCCATTTCATCACCTTTGTTCTTTCATTTTGGCCTTCATTCCCAAGCTAAATGCATGTATATACCATTAATTTGTCAAAATAAACACTGTAAATTGTACATAATATAGTATTCATTATTGTATAAATATTGTACTTATTGCCAAAATAAAATAATAAAGAAAAGAAAAGAAAAAGAATCAGGTGTTAAGGACATTGAATGACCCTAAACCTCGAGACCTAGGCATCATGATAATTGGCTCTACAAAATAAAGTGGGAGAGATAGTGCAGATGAATTGTACATAAATCACATTAAAAACCTCAATTTTAATTCCAAATAAATCATTTTTGGGATCTATTTTATTCTTTATTATTTATACCTCAAATAAAGAAACTTTGTACATGAAATTGTAGATAACAATACCTAGAAAAATATAAAATTTATTTCACACAAAAAATAATACAATTTGTACATCCATACTCAGAATAAAGAGAAAACCTAAACTTTCCAGACCCATATCTTCTCCATATGAACTCAAAATCCATCAAAATCACCTTAATTGTATATAACTTTTTATTAGCTATTTATTGAAGGTGGTATCACTTAATTTAGAGTTAAGATGCAAAAGTTAGATTTTAGACCCCTATTGTACATTATACATGAGTAAAATATTCATTTTAGTTATTCCTTATATTCTTTATTATTTTATATTTTTAAATTTTTAAATAATACTTATAGTATGTATACATACTTAGAATAAAACAAAACCATAAAAAATACATTAAAAAAGTATAAAAAATACAAAGATGAATTACCTATACATATACCTATATAACAAATACATATTTATTTGTGCATTTAAATAAGTTATAAATATATAAAATATGTATATAAAATAATAAAATTTAAAATACAAATAAAAATAAAACATACAATATATTGGTAAATATACCTATGATTATACATGTATATATTACCTTATAGTAAATCATCTTGAATAAATAAATAAAAATATAAATTAAATACTACATAAAATAAGAAACATTTTTTTATGTTTTTATCAAAAATTAATAAAATCATTTATTACTTTCTACCTATTTAATAAAGCATTTCATTCTTGGATTTTTCTGGTTGGTCACGTGGACCAACCAGAATCAAACCCTAGTTGACATGGGTCAACTTCCCCTCTCTCCTCCAGGCATGCCAAACCCGTCAACTCCCCAAATTTTGCTCCATTTTTCCAGGACGTCTCCTCTCTTATTTTCAATCTAATCTTCACGCAAACCAACCTTCGGTCGATCCTAATACACGCTAATGCCCTAACTCACTTGTACGCATCTCTGATCTCTTGCTAATCACCGGTCAATAAGGGTCAGTCTCTATGCTTATAAATAAAACCCCTCACCTCCCAGCACTGTTTGATCCCCTTTTTCCCACTTGAACCCTCTTCCTTCGAATCGTTAGAGCTCTAGGAGACGGCTGGGAGGCTTACGTAGGGTGGTGCATAGCGTAGAGCGGCGGAGGAGGTGCATCTAGGTGGAGCTCTGGCGACACATCTGCTCCCTGAATAGTCAGGTAAGAGCTATCTTTACCTAGCTTTTTACATCACGTTTTTGTTCCATAGTGTAGTCGTAGGTTTAGGTTCCCTAATTTAGCAGTAGTTTAATTCGAATTACAAAAAATCTTCGATCGCTAGATCTCGCAATGTTCACCATGCAATCGACATATTCTAGCATGCCTTCCATATCCATCTCGTGCCCCCTCGCCTTCTGCATCTATTCCACCCCTCGATCCATCCTGATCCTTCTTGGATCAGCAAACCAGAGCTCCTTCTCCACCCTTCCTCGGAGCTCTTCCATACCATCCATTTCAACGTGCAGTAGCTTCAAGTTGGGTCGAGGTGAGTCGCTTCGAGATACAAGCAACAAAGGACCCGAAGAGGTCAATTTCAGTGCAGGAGAAGCTCCCCATGTGCCCAGTTCCTTATTGAGGTACATGCCCCTCCCAACGAGGCTTAGACCATCTTGATGGCATCAGTCGAAGAGGAGTCCTTCCAAGAAGGCGTGGAGCTGATCATTGACGAAGAAGGTGGTCGAGACGAGGAGTTACGCATGATCGAAGGGAGAACAGGGAAGTGTTCTTCCCTGTTCCTCATATCTCTAGAGTCATTGGATCTCGGGCACGATCGAGATCTAATCTAGGCCGTCGAAATCAAGCGAACTGGTGCCTCCATCCACCCGCCCTATCTATTCAAGTCTGTCCACGTGGCATGCTCATGACTGATGGATTACACCAAATAAAGGGATAAATTGTACGAATACCCACACTTTATTTTATTTTATTTTCTTTTAAAATCATGTAAATAATGTCTGTAGTATAAATAAACATGTTAAATTTGCATGAGCCCACATGTTCTTAATTGTATTTAATTAGGGGTCTGTGCTATCTCATCTCACGTGTGGGAAAATTATAGGGGTATTGATGAATATGCATTTTATCATCTTTATTCATTTAATTAGCATAAAATCCCTTATAAAACACCTGTATATAATACTAACTCCATATTCTTACTAACTTGCATATGTGTTTAAATATTGTACATATATTGCTATTTTACCTAAAATAAATAAATAAATAAAGGAAAAATAAAGAAAATAAAAAAATAACAACTATATATATGTAATAGATACAGGCTGACCCAAACCCTGAGAGAAGGTCAAGACTTGACCTAATCGAGCAGGAATAAAGTAGGGGGAGATAGGGTCATTAATCAGAAAATCCAAAAAAATGTGTGCTGTAAATATTTGTATACTTACACTATTTTATTTGTACATACATTGACCTCAAATTAAATAATTTTCAAAAAAAAAGTTGTAAATAAAAATATTTCCTAAATAATACAAATAATTGCAAAATAAAATCATGTACAAAATAAAAGTAACCACATCCGGAAAAAACCATAAAGTGATAATTGAAAGACCTGTTCCTGAACTCAAATTGAACCAAACTCACTTTTATTGTATTCTAAATTAAATTATCTTTAAAATGGTTGTGGTTTCATAATTTTTGGAGTTACGGTCTGAAAGATGGTTTTCTGGGGTGGTTTGTGCAATTTTACCATTTATTTGTATATATTGTATTTGTAAATACTTGTAAATATTTTTTAAAAAAATATAAAATTAATAAAATAAAAAAATTAAATAAAAAAATAATTCCCTTATTTAACTATGAATATAATGTACCGTATGTATATAGTATATGTATATAGTTGATATTGTTATGTAACAACCATAAAAAATAAAAAAATTAACATTTATTATTTAATTTAATAAAGTGACGAAAATAAAAAATTAATTTTTGTAAATAATTTTAACACTAACTTCCTTTTTTATCTTTATCTCATTTCAAATTCTTCTTATCTCTTTATCTCCGTTCAATTTTTAAAAAACAAATTCAATTATTCTTCTATTTAATTGGCTCCTCCTCCCTCATTCTCTCTTGATCAATCTTTGGTGAGAGGAGCCTATTCTCTGAGATCCAACTTATCGCAGAATAGTGCCTAGTCTCCGAGCCATCCGACGACAGCGAGTCAGCCTTCGCCGAGGCCATCACGACGTTCATCTGCTCCCACGGTGAGATCCACATTTTTCTTCTCTTATTTTTAACATAGGTTAATCATAGTTAAATTTTTCGCTTTTTTTATTTCGTTGCCATTTTTCTCTAGATCTTAGTTAATCAATTTTTTAATCACACATCACGATTTGATCCAAATCCTATCCGATATTTCATCTTATTTTCTTGATCCCATCGCTTCACGTTCTACCTCCACGATCTCTCACCTTCGACCACCATGGTGGTCTGAGACTTGATTTCATCCGCCATTTTCCTCGGAACCGCACCCGCTCACGCATCACGATTTTATTTTTTCTAATAATAATCAGGACCGAGCCATCGTGCTCGAGTCGTTTTTCTATCTATATTATTTATTTGCAGGAATAAAGAAAAAGATTACAGAAAAATAAATAAAATATAAAAAAGATTTCTACAGTTTTTGTTTAAAAAAATGAAAACATAATAAAAATAAAAAGTTTTTTTTCTATTTCTACCTTACAAAAAAAGTAAAAAAAAATGACAACACTGCAGACGCCGCCCCACCAGCCCACAGACGGCGCCTGCCACCGCTCCTCCCACTCGCTGATCCCCGCGTGCGATGCCAAGAGCCCCTCCGACCTACGCAGGTCGCCATCACCGTCCCTCCTCCGCCTGAGGTGAAGCCGCTCTCCAGCACCGTCGACGCCTCCACGTTGAGCCGCAGCAGTCCAGGCAGCTCTTCATCATCGTCGCGCCACTCCACCGATGCCTCGTCGTTGTGCCATCTCTGCCTGCGCAAAGGAGTCCTCCACCGGCTGCCACACCGCCACAGAGGCGTGTGTCGCCCAGCAGCGACCACGCTTGGAGCCACCGTGCCATCTCCGCCTTCAATCACCGCCCGCCGATCCACCACGTCGGTTGTCGCCCATACGCCGCGCGAGAAGAAAGAAGACAGGGGCGGCGACACCCCCCTTCCTGGTTGAAGAACAACAAGCGGCGCGTATTGGGAAGCAAGAAACAACGAACGGAACCCTAACGCGTGATTTAAAAAAATGGACAAATTACATTTACGCCTCTGGAGGATTACAAAATTGCAAATACGTCCCTGCCAACTAGGGATAATATGGGTTTACCCATTGGGTACCCGACCCGAACCCGCCCCATTTAAAGACCCGAAACCCGTCCCATTTATTTTTGGGTGGGTTTGGGTTTTGAATTGACTACCCATGCAGGTATGGGTATGGGTTTGGGATTGCCTTGTGGGTACCCGAACCCGAACCCGCCCCAAACCCGAATAAAAAATATATATAAAGATAGATGTTTATGTTGCATTTTAATCAAACTAGACTCAAATCTATTTCGTATCTAATATGTATCGATCTACATGTATAAATATCCAACTCAATTTTCTCCTCTCCATCCATTTATTCATATTCAACTAACATTTTATATCTTTAATAAATAAAAACTATCAACACAAAAGAGTTAAACACTTAACATATCTAAACATTTAATATTCTCTATATATTACACGTTTTTATTAGTCGCCATATTACACGATCTAACTCTATTTCGTCTATCTTTGAAAATCTTGTATACATTTATAAACAACTTAAGATTTACCATGTCGAAGATATGGGTACCCATTGGGTACACGGGTATCCGACGGGTATACGGGTACCTGGTACAAATTACCCGTTTAATAAATGGGCGGGTATGGGTAGTGATATTATAAATGGGTATGGGTTTGGGAATAGTAATACCCGCCCCAAACCCGACCCCCTGACATCCCTACTGCCAACCAGAGCTATCAAGTACAGTGCATGCCCTCCCCTAGGTATTTGTGATGTTTTCCCTTTATTTATTTTTTTAAATTTTAGGTAATAAAACTCTGTATAAATTTCATTTCAGTCCCTATATTACAGACTTTATTTTGCGTGTTTTTATCATTGAAATAAATACTTTTGTTGGTCAATAAATTTTGCAAAAATCATGTTAAGCTTTTGATGTGTGTCTCTTTATAGTTTATTTTCTTGTTGCATTTTTCATCATTTGTTATTATTAAAAAAATCAAAAACTCTGCATATATCATGTTTTAAATTCAAAAATTCATAAAAAAATCACATATTGCGTTAAAAATTCCAAAAAATAGAATAGTTTTATTTTTGTGTATTTAATTTTCTATCTAAATTTCATGCATTAGCTATTTATAAAACCCAAAAAATTGCAAAATACTAAAAATCTTTAAAAAAAATCAAATAAAATTGTAGAAAAATCAAAAAAATGTGATATAAGCTCTTGTTTGTAGATAATTCCCTCTAGTTTTTAAGGAAAATAATTGCTGCAAATTTGACTTCATTTCATATTTTTAATTTGAAAAATAATCATGTTTTCTCACTGTTTGCATTTTCCCCTATTTTTATTCATTTTAAAAATACTAAAAAATCTAAAAGTCTCTAACGAATTACAAAAATAGTAAAAAATTCATAAAAAGATAAAAAGATGTTCTTTGGATATTTTTAGCACTATTTTTATATTTGAAAAATCAAAAAAATGCATTTCTTTTGTGCATGAATTGTTTTGAAAATCATATTTTTGAAAATTTAAAAATTGCAAAAAACAAAATCATTAAAAATTTGAAAATCAGAAAATAAAAAATAGAAATAAAAAATATAAAATATAAAAAGATAAAAAAATTCACAAAAACAAAGGTAGTTAGCATTTGAGATTCCTTTTTCTTTTAATTGATTTTTTGATTATTTGAATAACCCTCGGGAACTTTAGCATCCCTAAGTTCGATCATGTTAGCTATGCAGGTAAATAAGTAGCAAAAATTTCTCTCGCTTCATTATTCTTGTAATTAATTATTGGCTTGAGAAGAAAAAAATATTTGTTTGACCCGAAAATTTTGGAGATCACAATGATGACTTTATATCAATAATAATCATCCCTCGAAGATCTCACTCAACAGGTATACCTCTGATTTTGTAATTGTAAATTAGTAAATAAAATTTAAGTTTCAGTTGTAAACTTTTTGGAAATTTGCATGTAAACCCCCCACCTTATATTTTAATTACAAATATGTCCTTTCCAGGTTAAATATTTTTGTGTATGTTGGTCTAATTTTTATAAATATCATCCAATCTCTATATGGGAAAATAAGATAAGGTACACGGATGCATGTTCTTTCCCGCTGTATAATTAGTTTTGCATTTTATACATATGCATATTTATTAAAAATAAAAGAGCACATTTTGTCCATGTTTGCATTTAAAAATCCAAAAAAATATAAAACATTTTTAAAAAATTCCAAAAAAAATATATTTTACTTTCAATATATTTTATAACTTCCGACCAAAAATCTTTGAAATAGAACAAAATGATAAAGAAATTAAAAACCTCCAAAATCCTATAAAAATTCTTCAAAAATTCTAAAAATAGTAGTTTATGTTTGGTAGTTTTATTTATATATATTATTACATATTAAAATTAGTTTTCGAAATTGTTAACTTTATTTAGTATTTTTAAATCTCAAAACAATTCGACCTATTTAACTAGTCACTATTTTTCACTATTTTAGACTTTGAAAATACTAAAATATTTGAAAAGTTACAAAAACATTAGAAAATAGGAAAAAATATGTTATTTTTAAAATTTTGATTATTTTTAGCTATAGCTATAATTACAATACCCTATCTTGTATTATATACTTATATATGCCTATATATGGTTTATATTATTATTAACAATTATAGATACCTTATAAATATTTCTAATACTTTATAAATATTTTTAATGCCATAAAAATATAAAAAGGACTATACCTTAGGGTATTTCTCTGATTTTTGTATATTTATTATATTATATATACCTTATATCATATGTACATTATCTTACGTATATTCATATACCGATATATATGTATATATATATATATGTATATATGTATAATGTTATATAAGACTAAAATTAAAAAGAAATTAAAAATTAGAAAAATAAAAAAATCAAAAAAAAATCAAAATCAAAAAAAAAGTTTGTAAAACCAAAAACCAACACAAAAAGACTAAATAGGCACTTGTGTACCTTATTCACTTTGATTAGAAATAATCACTAGGCTACTATGTTTGCTCTTAGTGGTTCGACCTCTACATGCTTACACATTACACACCTTAGTTTGTAGAGTAAAATAAATTGTAACTCACAATTTTTGGTATTCATTGATTCATCATTTATCGGTGGGTTTACTTTTTGATCGACCTTGGATTTTGTGAGAGGTCACCTTAACGACAATATATTCTCGCACTCTATGAGGATATCTTAGACCCTCACAGAATCCCTGTCATCACGGCCTTAGTCATTAGGGTTTCAGACTTAATAATACACACTTCCCTAAGTTTGAAACATATGAGCACTATATTGCACGCTTAATCTCTTCCCATAAAGAATACAATCAGCACATCACATACACAATTGCATGAATGATGAGATGAGTTGAGATTTCACTTGAGGAACTAAGACTTGAGTTTTCAGTCCAGACCTTATTTGATGATGCTTGAGGATGGGACAAAGTCGATGAAAGCTTCATGAAACCTGAGTGTCAGCAAACCCTATACTATGCTATCTTTTGATATTGACCTATGTACCAGGGTGTGATGAAACTAATTAAATATTGATCAGTGTGCGCCAACTTGGTAAAAGCTGTGTAGCTAGCCTCAAAAAGAAAAGAAAAGAACAAAAAAGAAACATTGAAAGAAAAGCTCTCTCAAAGTAAAATATAAAGAGCTTACATCAAAGGAGAGCACTCCCAACCATTTCAAAGTGTCCACTTGGACCAAAGCTAAGTAGGCTAAATGAGTCGGGCTAGTACCTCAAAAAGGGCTCTGCATCGTAAACGATACAAGTCTGAGTGTAAGTATATTAGATACTTAAAGAAGACACATCCTGGTGTACTCCCAAGAAAACAAGTACATACAATTCAACAACTCTTGACGGACACACTGATCAACACCAAAAATATAAGCGTTGAGTAATAAGGCACTCGAGAAGATCCTTGTTCTGATGAGAGGGAGAAAAGAAATTACCCAAACATATACTCTCCATCAACTGGCCTTCCACGATGACTTTCAAGTCTGATAAACTATTGAGACGGTGGATTGGATGCAAGAGCTGGTTTATACCCTAGTGTTGAGAATTGTTTCTTGAGGCGAACCTCTTGGATCAGGACTTTGAGTGACGTTTCGACACGACTCTCATGATTGTTGTGCACACTAAACTTCATATCTCTTATGCTATATGTATAAACAGAGAGTCTGATAATTAGAGAAGTTGGATTCCTTTTGACTATAGCTTGGTTCAACTTAGGATTTTAGGACTACTGAAACCAAGGTTCCTAGTGAGCCAAGTTTTGAATTCGCACATGCATAGTCGGGGATCCAACCTTCAAATTCACTAACAATTGCTTGGGGATAAGTAAAGATCTAAGTATAGGGGTGTGACGAATCCATGATTCATCTACTTTATATGAAAATCTTAGCAAAATCTCTTTAATAAATCACTAATTAAATCTCCTAAAATAAATTTATTAACATTCACTAACTGTGCTAAAATTAAGAGTTAAAATATGTAATTAAAATAACACGTGTTTTCCCTTAATTGAACCTATTACTTTATATAAAAAATAAATTATTTTAATCTAATTCTTTTTCTATTATATGTTTAAATTAATTTTTAATTTGGCATCAAGAAATAAAATCCATAAAAATCACAAAATCTAGTTTAAAAGAGAAGTTTTAAACATGTATGTTTTGCACATTCTTTATCTTTGTTGATTTCATTTCACCTTTTTCTGACCTATAAAAAATTCATGAAAATAAGATTATATATATATTGTATATAAATTAATCACTAATTAAAATCAAAGTAAAAAACAAATCACAAAATACAAAAACATGGTATTTTATTATCTATAGAGTACCATCAAAAATACTTTTTGTATATATGACCTCTTTTGGTATTGGTCCCTTTACAAAAGTTGTAGACTTGTCGAGATAAACAACTTTCATGTTGTCCACTTTTTCATTTGACCTCATTTTCTATTTCTTTTTGAATTTTCTTTGATTTGTTATGTTCATATTTTTTGTGAGTGACATGTGGCGGCTCCTAGATCCGCCACGTATCATCCCTTATATTTTACTTTATTTTTTATTTATTTCTTATTTTTTATTTTATTATTTTTAGTGTTCATGTGGTCGCTCCCTAGCGCGCCATGTGGCCCCTCACCTCTATCTCTTCTCCTAGGCATGTGCACAGCACACACCGTCTCCTCTTTCCTCGCGTACGTGGCCTTCTCTCTTCCCCTTCCTCTCGAGTCATTCCACCTCCTCTGCGTAACCATCGCCTCTACCTCGCGCAACGGCCTGAGTTATGCCTCCACGGCTCCATCGTTACATGATCGATCCCTCCAGCTTCCCCTACATAACCGTTGCTGGATGCCCCCTATATAACATCAGCCTCATTGTCCTTCAATCGCCATCCACCACTATAGTGGCTAACTCCCCACCCCCCCCCCCCCACCCCCGGCCCACAACCCCAGCCTGCCTCCTAGCTAGTGACAACAATAGAGTATCTCCCCCCACTGGGCAACGACAGTGGACAGTCGTGGTGTGATCCGCGTCTCTCTCTCTCTCGTGCATGTAGCAACTTGTCGAAGCTGTAGAGCTCAAGATCCTCCTCACCGGAGCTCTTGAGTGGCGACCATCAGGAACATCTTCCTCTTCCATCAAGCGACCCCCTCCTCGTCCACCTCACATTATCCATTTTGACCTGCACCTATCCCCTCTCGCCCAAGTACCTCCTTTATCTCCCTTCCTTTGTGTCATCTTTGCTTTTCTTATTCGCCGTTAGCCTCCACTTCCTCGTCTCTACAGCTCGTCGCACCTCCATCCTCTTCATCGAGAACCTTGACCCGGTGATGAATCTCCACTTTATCACCTTTATTCTATCATTTTGGCCTTAAAAACCCTAGTAAATGCATGTAAATACCCTTAATTCATGCATTTTATCATCCATGCATTATTGTGTAAATAGTGTATAAAATGTGGTTTTTAATGCCAAAAGTATATAATAAAGAAAAGATAAGAAAAGAATAAAATATTGAAAATATTTTATGACCTGAAACCCCGAGACCTAGACATCTTTATGACTAGGTCGACAAGGAATAAAGTAGGGAGAGATAAGGGTCCAAAATACAATAAAAATCCCTTTTATTTAGTTCCTTTTTATTCATTTTTGGGACCTATTTTTTGTTCTATTTTTTATACATCAAATAAAGAAACTATAAACATGAAAGTTGTAGATAATTAAATACAGAAAAATACAAAATTGATTTCATGCAAAAATAATGTACAGATAAAAATTTATGGTCTGAACAAAACTCCAAAACCCCAACTTCCCACACCCATATCTCTCAAATAAAAACTCAAACTATATCAAAATCACCTTTAATTGTAATAACTTTTAATAAGCTATTTAATGAAGGTTGCTTCATACTTTTTGGAGTAACGCTGGGAAAGTTAAGTTTTGGACCCCTATTGTATACTTTACCCGATTAAAATATTCATTTTATTTATTATTCATTATTTTTACAATTTTATAATTTTATAACTTTGTAATATTATTTATAATATATGTGCATATTAGAATAGGAATAAAACACTAAAGAAAACATTAAAATAAATATGTATAGAAAATACAGAGGTAAAATAACTATAATTATACCTATATAAATAATACATCTACTTATTTAATTGTATATAATATATCAGAAAAATAAAATAAAAGTATATTTAACTTTATAAAAATGAGTTATAAATATATAAAATAATAAATTAAATTAATAAAATCAAAAATACAAAATAAAAAATTAAAATATATAGATAAATATACCTATAACTTATAAAATAATAAATTTTTTTATTTAATAACCTAAAATTATTAAAATCATTTATTATTTTTAATCTATTTTCTAATTATTTTTTCCAGGGATTTTTCTAGTTGGTCCACATTGACCAACTAGATCCGCCCGTCGGTTGACCTCGGTCAACTCTCTGACCAAGATCTGCACGATGTCAGAACTCGATTTTTGTCCATTTTATTGGATTTTTCGAGGCCAATCCTTGCATCATTTTGTGATGCACCCTTCACAACTTTTGCTCCTGATAATCGAGCATACATGCCCAGGGTTTGCTTCGGGGATTGGAGCGGCGATACGCCCCATCTCCTTCAATCTTCTCGCCCTGTCGACCACCGTGTACAAAATCCCTTCCAACTTTCCCTCTCTTCTTTGAACCCTTTTTCCTAACCTTGCCCCCCTCTCAAGCATGCTCCGGATTGATCTCGGTGACAGGGGGATCTCCAGCACCTTGTAGATGGTCATGCGAGGGCAGAAGAGCTTCCACCTCCATCTCCGACCAACCTTGGCCATCAAGGTACACCTCATGGTTTCCGGTCATTGAGGTCTCTGTTTTCTACTTTTTTGCATTATTAGCTCACCCGTAGTTATAGAATCCCTCTCGCACCCTTTTTCTTCGTGTTTTAATCACTTCATCGATTCGTCCACAGTTCGTCGGAGCTCGCTTCGGCGAACTTCGCACAACCGCCATCCGCCCCTTTTCGCCCACTGGAGGGTCGCGATAGTTTTCCTGCGACCCTCTTGACTTTTTCTTACAAGTCCAAGCACTTCAGAAGCGGTTGGAGCTCATTTTGAAGGAGGCTCGAGGTTGTCGCTCCGCAAGCCTTTTACTCGCTCTCCGGTCTGTGCTGGAGATTTTTGGAGACGCCAGCGGAAAGAGGACCATCCCAGAATCAAGCTCGGCCCTTTTGGAGCGTAAAGGAGCGCCGGAGGTGGTGGATCGGGATCGGTGAAGCTCGCCTCGCCAGGGTTGTTGCCCAGTTCATTCACTACCCTTCTGCATCGTTGATCTGGCTGTGTTCTTCCGGGTATACAGCAGCCGTCAGATCTTGTGTATCTCAATTGTTCGATCGCCCGGGGGTGATCTAATCTCGATTGTCGGTGCGAAACGTCATCGCGCATCCAGGACCCGACACGTGGCATAAGTGAATTGAATCCAACCATCGGATCGCGCCCTTGGTTGGGGTATTTTGCAGTTTAACCCTGCCATTTTGTATTTAAATTTTAGTACAGAAACATTCTTTTGCTATTATTTTTATTTCGCAAAATTTGCAATTAGATCCCCATGTTTTCTGGAACTGCAGTCTAGTCTATGCCACATCACCTCACATGATGGACGCATCACGTGAGGTGGCAATTTTGGAGCCGAGCCCTCGGGCTTTTAGTTATTTCTTTTTAGTTCCAAAACATTTTATTTAAGTGTTATATTTTTGTAAAAGTTGCAGACATGCCCTCTAATGTTTTGATAATTGCATTTTGATCCCGCCACTGTGGCTCACGTGCCTGTGCACGTGAGCTTGGCGTTTTTGCAGTGAGGTCCTCGTGGATTTACGTGTTTAATACTAATCATGTGATTTTCAAATTATGTTATATATTTCTTAGAAAATTTCACTTTGGCCCTTGAACTTCCTGACAATTACATTTATACATGTGCCAGTAGTGTAGTTTTTCTTTACTTTATCTGTTTATTTTAAATAGAAAATTAACTCAAAAAAATCCCAAAAATAGATGCAGCTTCCTGTTGCATCTATATTCACGCCATTATTTTTATTTTACATTTTAAAGCTAATTATATGGAATTAAAAACGTGCATTTTTGTCCCTATTTGCAAAAGAAAATACATAAAAATTATAAAACCTTATTCCATAAAAACTCCAAAAATCACAAATTTCTATTTATGAAATTTATTTATTTTATTATCTTTATTTTAAAATTAATTTTGAGAAATTTTGATTCTGTTTGATATTTTTAATATCCATTTAATTTCAGATATATATTTAAACCTTGTTTTGGGTATGTTTGACTTTAAAAATATATAAAAATTAGAAAATTTTCTTTAAAAACATAAAAATAGTAAAAAATTATTAAAAACCTAAAAATATTTTATTTTTTTATTTTTGAACATTTTTGTGAAATTTTTTTCAACCCCAGCTTATATTGTATGTATCTTATATATATAGCTTATTATATCTATTAAAAGAAAAGGCAAATATAAAAATATAAAAAATATAAAAATATAAAAAGAAAATAAAAATCGAAAAAATAAAAATATAAAAAATCAAAAATAAAATAAAAATCAAAAATTTAAAATCCACAAAAATAGCACTTATAGACAAATACATCACATTCTCATTTTTGAGCATTTTTGCCCGATCTATCCTGCGTGTTCCCTATGTTCGACACTCTACACATACTTGCACCTATACACCTCTTTGTTGTATAGTTATAATAAATTTTAACTCCACACGTTTGTTTTCATTGCTTGATTCTGAATTATGGGTTAATTGTTGTTTGAAGCCGTGTTTCGTGTGAGGTCACTGCATCGAATGGATCTCTAGCCTTGTGAGATTTCTAGACCTCCTCAAAATCCTCTTCAACACCCGCTGCTCGTCTTCACCCATCTAACCCCTTCTCTTTCTACCTCCCATATATCATCCATCTCCAACCTCACTAAGGCCGGAGCTAAAGCTCTAGAAACGCACCCCCATGCCACGATGGATCTATGACCACCCCCCACTTCTTTCTTGCTCCGGCTAACCTCGCGGTTCAGGAAAACCCTCTGTTGATCGCTCCACCCTTTAGCTCGATTGTGCCTAAAGTTGCTCTCCAGGTTAGCCTCCTCAACACCGCTCGTCCATCGTCGAGCACCCTTGCCATTGCCTGGGAGCCCACAGCTCCTCCACTACCTTCAACATGCGCCCTCGCCGCTCCGCATCACCGAGCAGCCCCCTGCCATCGACGGCAGTTGCTCCGCCTACATGCCTATGCTCAGCCATCGACCGCTCACCTCAATCGCAACTCTGTCGCACCACCGGAGCATGACGCTCAACTTCCAGTTCCACCCCATGCCTCTGTCATTGCCATCACTGTTGTTGGATCGGGCTAGCCCTTAATTCAACTATCATTGCCTTATCACGTCGATGCCCCGAGCATAGGGCCACGCCTTAAGGCTCGGGTCAATCGAGGCTCCATCCGAGCCCCCCTCACCCTGGCACCTGGAGGCTCAACACCCTAGCCTAAGCGCCACCACCCGAGCCTCAGCTTCGGGGTTCGGAAGCACGTGCACCTACCATGTGGAGCTTCAGGAGCTTTGGACCTCAACAGCACCTCCGAACCTCCTTCACCACCACACGTACACATGGGAGAAATTGTACTAGACCCCTCAAAGTTACTAGAAATTGCATGTGGGTCCCCGCCCCACACAACACATGTTCCCTTGAGTAATTTACAAGGAGGCCTAGGCAGATTTTGGTATTTGAAGATAAGTCCCCCCTATGGGCCATTTTGAGAAAGGACTTTATTTTTATTGTGATTGAGTCCCTGAACTTTATTTTCTCAAAAATTTCTCATTTGAACTCTCTTTTTAGCGCATAATATGTCATTTTGAAGCTTATTTGTGCTCTATCATCTTCCATACTTTGTGAACATATCAGACATAGATATAAGTCAAAGATTATTTGAGGGTGTCTTCTAACCGTGTAGGCTTAATTTTGATGTATTATATTGAGAAAAATTCGACTCAATCTGCAGGGACTCGAATCAGGAGCTTTTATTGGATTAATTTTCTACTAATAATTGATCATTTTAGTGGATGAATTAATCTCTGTATGGGCGTAATGGAGGAGGAATTAATTTATTTCCTTGATATTTTATGTGGTTAAATTTATTCTATTTGAGGAGTAGATCACAAGGAAGATCTGGAGCAAGAGTATCTTGAAAAAATGTTGCACGATTACTCATTGATGCATTGATCTTTTCGGCTTGCAATTAAGATAGTGATTTGATACATATTTCTTGAATTTATTTCTTTTTATATGTGATTTCATCTTGAGGAATAATTGATATCTTCAGTTGATGATTGAAAATAGATATAAATCATGTAGCTTGTGCTTCATTGTCCTCTCTGTTTATTTTGCTTGCACTTTGTTTCCTTTATTTTATTTCTTTTACTTTATTTTCTGCCACAAAAATTTAAATAGCAATTAATTAATAACTTAAATTAATTTAGAACTACACAACTAAAAATTAGAGTTCTCTATGTTCGACCTTGGTATACTTACCAAGTTAAAAATACTCCACAATATTCAAAATTTATGGTTTTGTTTATCTGATTTCCGCCTCCTATATCACAATTATCGGCTATTAAAGAGGTGGATTTCACGTTCATAAATACGGAACCAATTTCTTCAATTAACTTTGAACTCGGGTCAATTTCCAACTCATTAGATCTATAATATGATTGTATGAATTGAGATTTGATCTAATTAATTATCATTCATTTGACTTCTAAGTAGAGTCACTAAAATCCATCTGGCTTCACATTACCATGGAATGGAAGCATCATGTTATACAATCTGTTACAATTAGATCAACCTCATGCATTCCTAATACTCAAGAATCCTACATATCGAAAGACTTAGAATAACCCAAAGTTTAATTCCATATTCGGTTGTCTCTTCTAAGTTTTATCAATAGATCTCTCAATGATCGTTGAGCATTAATATCCATCATCTATTTTCAAAAGCCAGATATTAATATTCTTTATTTCATATCTTGTTTCGTAAATAAGATGACCCCTGAAGGAATTCATTGTGATCCCAATATCTCATGAGTGAGCTCCCATTTTCTAATTCAAAAAGTATGAACATGTATGACCTGTAGGATTTTTTCAGAGATTACAATTCCCATATTCTTGTGTATGTACACCAGCTCATCGGTAGATAGACCTTGTCAGGCCATCATCTTATTAGTCGGCCAAATGTACACACTTAGATATATAGATTTGTATATGTCCCTAGTTTAAGGATGTGTGCATGTTCTTGATAATATACAATACGTCTTCAGTGTCTCAATCTCTTTAAGTTAACTCTTTTGCTTGACTCGTCTAACACCTCCAAATCTTTGTTTGTATGAAGAAGACCCGAATCAAGAGTGCCAGTCGAATACCAGACTTTAGAGAAGATTGACATCACTTCTCATACTAAAGATTCTTCTTTAATATCATTTTATGATTTCAATTGTGTCCTCGATCTAACTCATTAGATATAGAATCCTACATCAGCTTTTACGGTCTAACTCTTTAGCTCAACAGTAATATGATATCAAGATGGTCATGGTACATAACCATTTTTATATTGAAGGATCTTATCTTAGTGCAAACACAAATATACTTTAATTCTGATAATGGAATGAAATAATTCATAATAACCTTTATGGCATAATGTTTCAACATTGACTTGCATGTCTAATAGAAGGTCGATGCAGTTGTAATAGATTACATACTGTGATGCTTCCATTCTGAGGGAATGATGAAATCAATGGATTTTAGTGACTCCATTTAAAGGTAAAAGGGAATGAAAATAAATTAGATTGTCTTAATTCGTAGAACTAATTCTAAATCGTAACTCAAGGTAGTTTAAACCATGATATTGGATTTAATCTGAATATCATCACTATATGTGTTCTATACAATATCCATGTAATTATCTCTAAGTATCCGTAAATGAAGCACAAATACTATGAGTCGCAAATCCAAGATATTGAGAAAATTAATACGTGAATTTGATTTACACGTAAAATAAAAATATTTGAATATGATTCACATTTATTTGAATTAGTACGAATATGATCCACACTTAATGTCAAGGAATAATGTGAATATGACTCACATTTGTTAGAATTAATTTGAATATGATTTACATTTAATATGAGAAATAATGTGAATAAGATTCACAAAATTTTGAGAACATTGATAATGTGATCATCATATTAGTATAAGGAATAATGAGAATAGGATTCTCATATAATGATAATTAAAATGGATATCACTTTGATATCCACAAATATATGTATCAGTATCCATATATCTGTTTTCATATATAAATATAGTTGTGGAATGTTTTTTCACCATATAATATAATTTTATATTTCAAACATATATAGCATAATTTTATACATTTTTTTCGTCATATTTGATATAATTGTTATGAAAGAAGTACATTTAATATATGAATATCATGTGTAATGCTTCCAATACATGTATATTTAAGTGAATCTTTAGAGTTTTCCTAATGCAATCCATATCTAATATGTATCTGTTGGACATGCGAGCCCACGGCGAGCCATTATGCAATAAATGTTATTGCAATTCACTCCTTAATCTGAAATAAAGAGTACATAGTTTGCATAATAGGTCCCTTAGTGCAATTAGGGTTATGTACCATGGCTATCTTAATGATCATACAGTTGTTGATTCAATTATTGAATCATAGAGGCTGGTGCTTAGATGAATATCTAATGAGTTAGATTGAGGACTCATCAAGCACCGTCAAGTGATTATTAAGAGATGATCTCCAGCCTGAGTAGGAGATGGCAATCCTTTCTCAATTAGGCTGATATCTGACCGACTTCTTGATGTAGGTCCTCTGCATAGGAATAGAGATTCGGAGGTGTCAGATTAGTTAGGTCAAAGGGTTGACTTAACGAGATCGAGATAACCAAAGTCCTATATCATATGCTGTCATGATATAGGCACACATCCTCTGACCGGAGACAGATGTGTTACTATATGTCTGAGTATGTACATTAGGCAGACCAACAGGTTGATGACCTAATCAAGGTCTATACACCGGCGCGCTGGTATGCATATAAGGGCATATGAGTAATACGATCTCTCAAAGGGATCATACAGGTTCACTACTGAACCGGAAGACATGAGCTCACTCATGAGATATTGGGAAGAATCAAATTCCGTGCGCACGGTCGTCTCGCTTTGGAAGCTTGACTGAATTTGTTGGTTTGATATATACTTTTGGAAAGTATATGATCAAGACCTAGGTATGATATATGCTTTTGGAAAGTATATGATCGATACTGACTTCCAATGAGCAAATGAGAAACTTACTGATATAACCCTGAAGTAGACAGTGCAAAGTTGATCTAATACTTTGGGTTTATTATGAGTCTTCCAGTATGCAGGATGTGCAGGTATTGGGAATACCTGAGGGTGATGTGATCATAAACGATTGTATAACCATGACGCTTCCATTCCTAAGGAGTGATGAAACGGGTCTGGATTTTAGTGACTCCTCTCAGTAGAGAAGTAATCTGATCTTAGTCCAAATGTTGGACATTGATCTGAATGTGATTCAGATTCAATGAGAAGATTAGATTTACGGTCTTGATTTAATCAAGCATCTATGAGAGGCCCGAGATCTGGATTTGAGATGTGATCTCAATATCCATGTCACTATACGTGGAACAATACAATCGCCATGTCCTTATCTCCAAGTATTCTTGGAGAAAGCGCATTATCCTTTAAAGAGTTCATGGATAATTCTATTGTTGATATATGTATCCAAGCATTGAGAAAATGGATAATTAAATGTGATCATCATGAATAATATGAGTTTGATTCGTATTATAAGGAGAGTTATCTTAGATAATTAAATGAGATTTGATTATCAAGGATGTGAATAATGTGAATGTGATTCATATTATTTGGGCACATGAGAATAAGTTATCCAATATGATTAAAGGTGATTTAATTATTATGGATAAGAATAATGTGGATAGTAATATCCAATTATTCATAATATATTATAAATATGATTTATAATGTATTAGAGAGAGCTAATTATAATTTATATGTGTTGATTAATTATTATGTGTATTGGATACACATTGTGTAATTAATTGACAATGTAAATTATATGTTGTTTTGGGTTGTGAATATGATTCACAATTTTATCATGGCAAGATTGCAATATTCTCAAATATAATTGTGAATTATTTTTAAAGAATAAAATCCCAACAAATAGTTGTTGGAAATAAGTAGAGAGAAAATCAAGGAGATGTGCAATCTCATGGAATCCATGAGATTGCACTCCCCATTAGGTATAGAAGGGGCGGCACCCAATTCCCTTGGGGAATTGGTGGTCGTCCCCTCTTCTTTATGGGGAAAGATCTCTCATTTGTATTCTCTCTCCTAATTTGATTGATTTAATTTGGTATTAATATTTATTTGATTTATCAAATATATTTTATCAAAATTAAATCACAAGTTGTTGGTTTTTACCAACGACAATCTTGACCATTGGATTGACATAAATCAATCTCATCCATTGATTTTATATGTCCCATGGATTGAGATCCATGGATCCCAAAACCCTATAAATAGGGAGGCATACCATGCTCTCTATTTTACACACACAATGCTTGAGAAGCATCTCTCTCTCTCTTTCTCTCTAGAGGTCAGCCCTCTCTATCCCTCTCATGGCCGTCCACCATGGATACCATGGAGAGGTTCTCCGTCGCCGCAGCATCGTCGTTATGCTGCCCGATCATCTGCTCATAGATCTCCATCTCCTTCGGTGCGCCTCGCTCGTGAAGAAGATGACGGATCTTGTGTGTCGAGATCAGGAGATCCGCCGCTTGGATCATCAACATGGATTGCGAGAAGCACGCGGTTCATCCCCGCGCTCGCAAGCGTCTCCTCCGTCGGATCGGACTTGAGACAGGAGGTCTCTTCGTTTAGAGACTCGATCGCAACCACGCTTCAAAAGGTAATCCTATTACTTGTTTGTGGTAGACGAAACGATCCGAGAAGTGTTCTTGGATCATGTGGGTTCGTCGTATTAAATTTTTTTAAATTCCGCTGCATCGAGCAACTAGTGCGACTAGTCGCTCCTCGTCGTATTCGATACAACGCTCACGCTTCCGTGATGCGCTTGAGGATCAAACCATATCCTTCAAGTGGTATCAGAGTCTTAGGTCGACGGTTTCGAATATGATTCGCTAACCGAGGACGACTTGGGTTCGTTATGGTCGCGAAAGTTTTTATCGCATTTGATTTCGCAGATCTGTTTAGTGTATTTTTTTCGGACCTGTTTAAATCGTTTAAACACGAAAATAGCACTTGGATTTTGTTCCCCATTAAATAAGGAAACCATAGGATCTGAGTTTGCGTAAATCGGATTTTGTATGCTCTAGATATGTTAGTTTTAATGAACATGTATTCACTATTACGGGAACTGCGAATCTTAACGTAATTAAAGAGTTAATTACTGTTTAGAGACACCTCGAAATGCGTGCAAATCACATAGGTTCTATTGTAAATCAAGTTAGCAAACTATGAAAACTTACTTTGCTTAATTTGGATTTAAATTGATTGAGATATGCTAATTTTAGTAAGTAGGAGTCACTGCTGAAATTACTTTCCTAATCAAGAACCATGTGATTGTCAATTAATGAAATTAATTGTTAATTTCGAGAAATAATTATGGAAAATATTTGAGAAATATTAGAAGATGATTATTTCCTTAATTGACTGGGCCCAACCAATTAGTTGATTAGATTTGATCTAAATCATAATTGGAAACACAATCATCAAACTCCTTGCTTGAATAGGATTGGGAATTTGTCTAGCAAATTTCCTTATAATCAAAATTGTTTTGATTACTATATGGTATAATTTCGGTTGAAGAACCGATGATCATCTCAAGTACAAATTAATCAATTTGGCATTAACCTTTCCCGAGGCGGATATGGTGTCTAGTCAGGGATCGCTGGGGTAACGGGTTGCAACGTATGCGGTCCGTCCCACTCCCGCTGGTACTGGCCATGACAGCGGGTAGGGCCGGGATAATGTCCGAGGGATTAAGTTGTATTTTTCCTAATTATTAAAATACAAATTAATACGTACTTTGAGAATAATACCATATATATTCAAGTAAGACAATCAAGTTTGATTGATTGAATTGGATTGATAATTAATTTAATATGATTAAGTTAATTATGTCCAATTAAAATACTCTAATATGATTGGAGTTGATAATTCCCTTGGAAGAATTAATTATATGAATGTGATTCATAGAAATTAATTTAATTTGAATAAGATATGGAGGATCACATAAGTGACATCCATGGTCTCCCGTCAAGGCGAAGGGTTTCGTCGCCAGATATTATATGTGGGAGACGCCTGTCCGAAGTGACAGCTCCTGCATATGATCCATTTGGATCGGGCTCGTCGCTTCTCGAAAGAGTAAGGACGTATGCGTAGTGACCCCAATATCGGGTCCTCATATTATTGGGGCGATATTGGATTGCGCATAGCGAGTTGTATTCCTGTTGACGGTTGGTTCAATTAATGGCGGGTCAACATCACCTTAGGGGTGGTGGGCCCAGGTGTTAAAGACCGAATTGGGAGATGCAATTTGGACTTACAAGGCGGAATGTGTTCCCGCTTCTTTTTATCCGAGTTGTAGGTTCTCATTTTATTGGGATGCAACAAAGATAAGGAAGGAGATCCCAGATCTTGCTTGAGATTTAATGGTAAGTATATCTCTTACATTGAAAGTGATTAAGGGAATGAACTTTCATTGTTTACATGGCAAGACAACTTTGATATAAAATTCCTAATTCAAAGTAAAACATGTATATATATATATATAAATATATACCCTTATGCAAATTACTTATTTCAGATAATCCTTCATTAATCCCACTCAATGTTATACTCAATGATAACCAGTAAAATATCATGGATTGGACCATTTTGATCCAGATATTATACTTGCAATTGGACACATAATGTATGTGGTTGCAATGTGCAAGTTTCCTCATGATAATGAGGAATGATAATTAAATAAGACAATAAGACTAAAACCTAGGGTTTATATGTCTCTATAAGTCTTGATCTCATCGAATGTACTTTGGAAGTGACATGTCAATGATGATCGTAATTATCAAATAATCTTTATAAAATCAATAAAGATATTCTGGCATACATATGTGCTCTTGACATTAATCATGAATTACATGGTTCTCTGCATCATGTAGAATGGTAGCTCTATGAGAGATGATGTATTCAAATTGTTTGAGTACCTACCTGAACCTATGTTTTAAGAGTTTAGATGGATGTAGATGATGAGTGTCATCATTCTACTGTCTATACTCTAGTCATTCATGAAGTTTCATAATATTCATATTGTATGAATTAGATGAAGCATGTATAAATGTCGAAATACTCTTACATTAAATTCTTTTGAATTTAACATAAGAGGTCCTTAGTCTTAAGCAATGGTTGTTTTTAGATAAAGGGAGCACAGAGGAAGCATGGGCTGGACCCAAGCAAGAAGTATAATCATAGAGTTGACTGTACTTCTGTGACTTCCATATGACATCCAAAGAGTTGGATGAATGCCAATACTGCAATATGTTGATGTGTTGATAGTATGACTATCAAATCTAACTAGAATCCTTAGAGAAGGAATCAGATAGCACATCAGATTAATCTACATATAATCATTGAAATTGACTTACTTATTTGATAAGATAAAGTCTAATAATTGTATCTCAATCTTCTAATGACACTTACGATTGGTTGCATCTGTATTAGAATATTAGAAATTTGATCTTAAGGTTTAATGGTCATTCATGTTGGAACGGATGCAATTGTTGCAATAATTTCCACCGGATGAATAGACTTCATATTTTCAGTGGGAGCCCTTAGTCTTAGAGAATGTCTCTATGACCTAGATATTAGAATACACTCATTGTTTATTTCTAAATGTTAGGAATAAACATGAAATCTGGAATAGACCTATCATAAAGAATTATGATGGAGATATTTCAGATAGTAATCTTACATCTAGTGGACTCCACTAAATTAGAAAATTAATGAATGGTTCATTGATATTTCTAATACTGAAAATTAAACCTTTAAAGATCAATAGGAGGATAAAGATCATTTGACAATGATCTGACATAATGTTTTGGACATATATCTGTTGATGAGATCAATGGACAAGTAAGAGATGAAACTTTAGAATATCTAAAATTTCAAAACTTGCATACTTATGAATATTGTATTCAAAGTAAAATGTCCAATACACCCTTCTTTTGGAATGGTGTAAGATGTTAAGGTATTCAAGATCTCATACATATTGATGTATGTGAATCATCTATATCAGAATAAACATTATGGATATGTGATATCTATTAATGATTATTTGTGATATGAAATTTCTTCTCTTCACTTAGAAAACTTTGAAATGTTCAAAGATTTCACAATTTTGGTTTAGAACCAAAGTTTGAAGGAAGAAGAAATGAATTTGATCTAATCAAGGTAGCGTGTACCTATTAGATGAATTCAAGGAATACCTTATGGAGATGTGAATATCATTTCTATCTCATCCCTCCTAATGAGCCTTAACTCAATAGAGTTGTAGGGAGATGCAATTGATCATGTGTGACATGATTTGATCAATGATTAATCTTAGTATAATTATCTCTTAGTTTCCAGGTATATGTGGTAGAGACTACATTATACACTTAATAAGGTCCCAAGCTGGTAAGATGGAATCTAGCACCAGAGAGTGATACTTCATTAGGAAAATAAAGGATGGTATTAGATACCTACTTTATGGCCTTGATATTCTTAAAAGATCTCATCTTTGAGAATATGATTCTTATAGGATGACTCTCTTGAGAATCAAGATGAAAATGAAGTAAAGGAACTCATTTAATCTTGAAAAGATAATGAGGCTCCTGAAATCGGAAACTAAAATAGATAATTAAAGATGAAACATTAATACCTCTTCAAATAAGTTTGAGGATGGATTCCATGTGTCAGTTAAATCTGAAAATAATCGGACTTCATGTGATGAAGCTCTTGAGGATCATGACATGGAAAGATGGATGTTAGCAAAAAAAGTCTAATGTAGACTTCATATACAAGTGTTGTATATGGACCCTCGAGGATCCACCTATATGGGTAAGACCTATAAAGGTGTAAATGGATCTTCAAGACAAAGGGAACCTGATGAGAAGGTAGAGACCTTCAAACGCACAGTTCGTAGCCATAAGCTACACACCGAAGAGAAGACATCGCTTGCGATAAGACTTGCTCTCCAGTGACCTTGCTTTAACCCATCAGAATATTGCTAACTATAGCTACACAACTTGTCTTTGACATCTTCATGGTGTGAGTCAAGATTGTATTCCTCTATGAATACCTCTCTGAGGATATTCATATGAAGTAGCCCCAGGGCTTCATGGTTGAGGAAAGCAAGGTGTGCTAGCTGAAGAACTCCATCTTTGGACTCCAATAAGTTTCATGTAGTTGGAACATAAGATTTGATGAAATTATAAATGTTGTGATTTCAGATAAAATCTTGATGAACCATGTGAAGCTTAGTGGGAGTGCCATTGTGTTCATCGTGCTTAATGTAGATATTATTCTAATCATTTAGAATGATATAAGAATAAATGATAAGTGTTTAATAATTTGGTTGTTTCATACCTTGAGATACGATCTCGAGGATACCTCTTAGATCTTAGTTCTGAAGTAGCTCAGAAGCAAAGAGAAGAGGATATTGGGACCGTCACATTAGTAATACACCTTGGACTTATTCCATTTTCTGGAAAATTCCAAGAGAGGCTTCCTTCCCTTAAGATATGGTAGTGACCTGTCTAAAGGGATAGCACCTCAAAGAGTTGAGGTAGTAAAAGCCAGAATTGCTTGCACTTGTGCATCAGTTACGCGAAGCTGAAGTGTATGCTAGATGTGTACAAAAGCCATATGTCTGCCATGCAGTGGGAGTAGTAAACTGTTACTAATCCTACTCTGGAGATAAAACACTTGGTTGCAGTAATAACAATATCTTCAAAGATGATGAAACTTAGAGATGGTGATCTCAAAGTCTTATCTTCAAAAGTTTAAAAACCTTGTAGATAGTGATCTATAAGGATCTTAACTGTAGATACCTTAGGAGATAGAGATCTCCAGGAATGAAGGTATTCTAATAAGGATTGTAGGAATACTGGTTATGATAATTAATAAGATGTAGTGTCAAGGACACTATAACCAACAAAATTGAGTATCGGTTGCATGAGATGCAACATTCGCATTGGATGCGAGCACTGTTACTAGGAGATATGCAAGTGTCGTAAAAGGACTTGGCGTAGTCTCTTGGGAACGGAGTGACTGATCAGCTTACCTAGCTATTTTCTAAATAGCCTATGATTGTCACATGAGTGTGGGTTTAAATGATTAGCCCATTAATGGCTCTTTGGGCTAGTGGGAGATTGTTGGACATGGGAGCCCACGGCGAGCCATTATGCAATAAATGTTATTGCAATTCACTCCTTAATCTGAAATAAAAAGTACATAGTTTGCATAATAGGTCCCTTAGTGCAATTAGGGTTATGTACCATGGCTATCTTAATGATCATACAACTGTTGATTCAATTATTGAATCATAGAGGCTGGTGCTTAGATGAATATCTAATGAGTTAGATTGAGGATTCATCAAGCACCGTCAAATGATTATTAAGAGATGATCTCCAGCCTGAGTAGGAGATGGCAATCCTTTCTCAGTTAGGCTGATATCTGACCGACTTCTTGATGCAGGTCCTCTGTATAGGAATAGAGATTCGGAGGTGTCAGATTAGTTAGGTCAAAGGGTTGACTTAACGAGATCGAGATAACCAAAGTCCTATATCATATGCTGTCATGATATAGGCGCACATCCTCTGACCGGAGACAGATGTATTACTATATGTCTGAGTATGTACATTAGGCAGACCAATAGGTTGATGACCTAATCAAGGTCTATACACCAGCGCGCTGGTGTGCATATAAGGGCATATGAGTAATACGATCTCTCAAAGGGATCATACAGGTTCACTACTGAACCGGAAGACATGAGCTCACTCATGAGATATTGGGAAGAATCAAATTCCGTGCGCACGGTCGTCTCGCTTTGGAAGCTTGACTGAATTTGTTGGTTTGATATATACTTTTAGAAAGTATATGATCAAGACCTAGGTATGATATATGCTTTTGGAAAGTATATGATCGATACTGACTTCCAATGATCAAATGAGAAACTTACTGATATAACCCTGAAGTAGACAGTGCAAAGTTGATCTAATACTTCGGGTTTATTCTGAGTCTTCCAGTATGCAAGATGTGCATGTATTGGGATACCTGAGGGTGATGTGATCATAAACGATTGTATAACCATGACGCTTCCATTTCTAAGGAGTGATGAAACGGGTCTGGATTTTAGTGACTCCTCTCAGTAGAGAAGTAATCTGATCTTAGTTCAAATGTTGGACATTGATCTGAATGTGATTCAGATTCAATGAGAAGATTAGATTTACGGTCTTGATTTAATCAAGCATCTATGAGAGGCCCGAGATCTGGATTTGAGATGTGATCTCAATATCCATGTCACTATACGTGGAACAATACAATCGCCATGTCCTTATCTCCAAGTATTCGCGGAGAAAGCGCATTATCCTTGAAAGAGTTCATGGATAATTCTATTGTTGATATATGTATCCGAGCATTGAGAAAATGGATAATTAAATGTGATTATCATGAATAATATGAATTTGATTTGTATTATAAGGAGAGTTATCTTAGATAATTAAATGAGATTTGATTATCAAAGATGTGAATAATGTGAATGTGATTCATATTATTTGGGCACATGAGAATAAGTTATCCAATATGATTAAAGGTGATTTAATTATTATGGATAAGAATAATGTGGATAGTAATATCCAATTATTCATAATATATTATAAATGTGATTTATAATGTATTAGAAAGAGCTAATTATAATTTATATGTGTTGATTAATTATTATGTGTATTGGATACACATTGTGTAATTAATTGACAATGTAAATTATATGTTGTTTTGGGTTGTGAATATGATTCACAATTTTATCATGGCAAGATTGCAATATTCTCAAATATAATTGTGAATTATTTTTGAAGAATAAAATCCCAACAAATAGTTGTTGGAAATAAGTAGAGAGAAAATCAAGGAGATGTGCAATCTCATGGAATCCATGAGATTGCACTCCCCATTAGGTATAGAAGGGACTGCACCCAATTCCCTTGGGGAATTGGTGGTCGTCCCCTCTTCTTTATGGGGAAAGATCTCTCATTTGTATTCTCTCTCCTTATTTGATTGATTTAATTTGGTATTAATATTTATTTGATTTATCAAATATATTTTATCAAAATTAAATCACAAGTTGTTGGTTTTTACCAACAACAATCTTGACCATTGGATTGACATAAATCAATCTCATCCATTGATTTTATATGTCCCATGGATTGAGATCCATGGATCCCAAAACCCTATAAATAGATAGGCATACCATGCTCTCTATTTTACACACACAATGCTTGAGAAGCATCTCTCTCTCTCTCTCTTTCTCTCTAGAGGTCAGCCCTCTATCCCTCTCATGGCCGTCCACCATGGATACCATGGAGAGGTTCTCCGTCGCCGCAGCATCGTCGTTATGCTGCCCGATCATCTGCTCGTGGATCTCCGTCTCCTTCGGTGCGCCTCGCTCGTGAAGAAGATGATGGATCTCGTGTGTCGAGATCAGGAGATCCGTCGCTTGGATCATCAACATGGACTGCGAGAAGCACGCGGTTCATCCCCGCGCTCGCAAGCGTCTCCTCTGTCGGATCGGACTTGAGATAGGAGGTCTCTTCGTTTAGAGACTCGATCGCAACCACGCTTCAAGAGGTAATCCTATTACTTGTTTGTGGTTTGGACGAAACGATCCGAGAAGTGTTCTTGGATCATGTGGTTTCGTCGTATTAAAATTTTTTAAATTCCACTGCATCGAGCAACTAGTGCGACTAGTCGCTCCTCGTCGTATTCGATACGACGTTCACGCTTCCGTGATGTGCTTGAGGATCAAACCATCCTTCAGTATCCGTTTTTAAGGATATAGTAATATTTTTATATATGTTAATATCAATATCTTTTGGTATTCATATTTAAAAAAAGTTAAGGATATGGTAACAACCATGCATGTATATTATCCGGTCTTTTGTATGTCTACATGTGTTGATTCATATTTACTTATCACGCTCACTGAGTCACAAATACCTTTGCAACAAGAGGACAATACATGTTAAGTGGTATTATCAGAAGTCTTTTATAACATTCAAGCTTCAGTCATCGCCCTTGGACTAGCGCATACTTTAAATAGATATATAAATGCAAACCCGGTTCCCACAAATTACATAACTGAACATTATAAAACTAGGTTATGCAAACAAACGGATATGAATACCGGTAAAGGTGTTACTATATCCTTAAGGTACGTTTGGTTGGTGGGTTATTTAGGGAAGGATAACATGTTTGTATGTTTAGGTATTTGGATAGAGGGTTTTGGGTTGAACGTGTTTGTTGTGATTTGATTGCATTGAAGTTTGGAAATGTGAGTATTTACTGTGATGTAATTGTATTAAAGTTTGGAAAAGTAAGTAGAAGTTTAATATTTTATAATTTTTTTAATTATATGATGGTATAATGTTTTTGGTAAAACGGATGAAAGATAAATAATTTATTTAATATATTAAGTGTGTGTGTGTGTTTCGGCCCCACATGCATGGTAGAGAAATGGGTTTAGAGGGTAACCCCCAACGGAACAGCCCCTTATTGTTTTTTAAATACGAATGCATATGTTGATATGGATATTAATGGATATTCCAACTATATTATCAAATCCTTAAAAAACAGAACGGATGTAAAACGGATAATGATCACATACAAATAATATTAGAAATACACTATAAATGGGCTTAAATATATATATGGGGAAAATGGGACTGCTAGGAGCAGCCAACGGGGTGCTCTTACCTCATTTTCTCCTATTTTTTATTTTTTGGAAAATAAAATTATGTATTTTCATCACTATATCACCCTAATATGCCATTCAAGTTTTGTCAGAAACAAAGACTCTTATGTCTTCCATCTAGAATAGGTAATTTTAACAGTCTTAGAATTGTCATGACCGGCCTATTCTGGATGGGGGCATAGGAGTATATATTTCTTATGAAATTTGAATGTCAAATTAGGGTGATATAGTGATGAAAGTATATATTTTTATTTTCCAAAAAATAAAAATTATGGTGGGCCGGGGGGTGATAGGACGAGAGCAGCCCATAAGTTCCTCCTAAGGAGCATCCCCATTTTTCTCTATGTATATGGTTAAATGGGCCTACCGGTGGGGGCGATACTATTTTTCTCATTTTTATATCATTCGAGTTTCGTGCAAAACAGAGACTCCTATGATCTCCATCTAGACAATTATTTTTTTACGGTCGCATAATTGTTGAATCGACCCCGTCTAGATGGAGGTCATAGAAGTCTTTGTTTTACACGAAACATGAATGACATAATATAAGAATATAATGATAAATTTTCATGGATTTTTTTTTCAAAAAAAATAAAAAAGAGAAATGGGGTGGATGAGCCAAGTTAACTCCCTGGGAATATGAGGTTGCCACTTTGGGGGATTACTTGGCTATCCGCCTCATTTTTCTCTAGTTTTTTGAAAAATGAATCTGTGAAAATTCATCGCTATATTCATATAGTATGTCATTCAAGTTTTACGAGAAACAGAGACTCATACAACCTCCATCTAAACAAGCCTATTTTAATTATCGTAAAATTATTGAAATCAACCCCGGATGGATGGAAACAGTAGGAGTATGTTTCACACGAAATTTGAATGACTTAATATAGGAATATAATAATGAAAATCCACAGAAGTTTTTTTTCAAAAAAAATAAAAGATTAGGAAAATATGGACGGCATACATATATAGAGAGGGTTGATCCTTTGAGAGCCAAAATATGTGAGAGAATGAGAGCAATGATTCTAAACCATTAAATTCTATAATCTCTCTCCTCATTGAATGTAGGAGGAGAGAGAATAGCAAAATCTAGTGGTCCATATTCACAGCTCTCATGCTCTCACAGATTTTGGCTCTCACAACATCATCCCTATATATAGAGAGAGAGGGTTGATCCTGCGAGAACTAAAACTTTTGAGAGCATGAGAGCAGTGATTCTAGACCACTAAAGTCTGCCACCTCTCTCCTCATTTATAGCAGGAGGAGAGAAAAGAGCATAATCTAGTGGTCCAGATTCAGTGCTCTCATGCTCTCACAGATTTTGACTCTCACAGGATCAGCCCTCATATATATATATATATATATATATATAGGAGTGATCCTATGAGAACAAAAAACTTTGAGAGCATGAGAGCAGTGATTCTGGACCACTAGGTTATGTCTTCTCTCTCTTGGTTGACTAGTGGTCTAGAACCACTGCTCTCATGCTCTCACAAGTTTTGACTCTCGTAGGATCAACCCTATATATATATATGAGGGTCGATCTCGTGCAATCAATGAGGAACTGTCAACACTAGATTCTGCTCTTTTCTCTCCTCCTGCAATAAATGAGAAGAGAGATGATAGAATCTAGTGGTCCAGAATCATTCCGCTCATGCTCTTATAGATTTTGGCTCTCACATGATCATCCATCTCTTCGTCTCTCTCTCTCTCTATATATATATATATATAGAGAGAGAGAGAGAGAGAGTTGATCTTGTGAGAGCCAAAAACTGTGAGAGCATGAGGGCAGTGAATTTAGACCACTAGATTTTGCTCTTCTCTCTCCTCCTACAATCAATGAGGAGAGAGGTGACAGAATCTAGTTGTCTAGAATCATTGCTAGGGATGCAACGATTATAGATATATCCGCATCTGACCCATCATCGTATCTGTTTTATATCGATTTTGACATCTGTATCCGTAACTGTTTTAAAATTGATGTAAATATTTGCATCATTTTAATATCCGTAAACATATGTATCCGTATATCTGTTTAGTATATAAATATCGTCATAGATTTATTTTTAATCGTATATAACATAAATATATACCTTCTTTTACCATATTTGTATAAGTTTTTTGATACACACATTTAGTAAATTTATATCATGTGTTTTCCATCCAATTTAAATATATTTAAGTTGATTTTATAGAGTATTCCTAATATTACTCATTTTACATTCGTGTTTGTTTTACATCTGTATCTGTTTTTTAAGGATATGGTAAGATAGTTTTAATATCCGTCAATATATGTATGTGTATCTGTATTCATATTCAAAAATGAATAAGGATACGGTAATGCATATATCTGTATATGTATCCATCCGTTTGCATCCCTAATCATTGCTTTCATGCTCTCACAATTTTTGGCTCTCACAGGATCACCCTTATATATGGGTGATCCTGTGAGAGCCAAAATCTATGAGAGCATGAGAGGACTAATTCTGGACCACTAGATTCTATCATCTCTCTCTTCATTGATTGCAAGAGGAGAGAGAAGAGTAGAATCTAGTAGTCTAGATTCATTGCTCTCATGCTCTCACATATTTTGGCTCTCACAGGATCACCCATATATATATATATATATATAAAGAGAGAGAGAGAGGCATGATCCTGTGAGAGCAAAAACTGTGAGAGCATGTGAGCAATGATTCTGGACCACTAGATTATGTCTTCTCTCTCATGGTCTTCTCTCTCTTGGTTGAATCTAGTGGTCCAAAATCACTGCTCTCATACTCTCACATATTTTGGCTCTCATAGGATCAACCATATATATATAAGGGATCCTACTCCATTCTCATTTTACCACTTTTTTTATTTATATATTTTTGAAAAATGCTTCCATGGATTTTCATAACTATATCCCTCTAACATGCCATTCAAATTTCGTCAGAAACAGAGACTCTTATGCACTCCATCCAGAACATGTAATTTTAAGGGTCCCAGATTTGCTAAAATCGGCTTGTTCTGAATAGAGGGTATAGGAGTCTATGTTTCTGATGAAATTTGAATGACATATTAGAGGGATATAGCTATGAAAATCCATGAAAGCATTTTACCAAAAAAATAAAAAATGGCAAAAATGAGAATGGAGTAGGTAAGTTACATACTCCATGGAGTAGGATTCCTTTCCTATATATATTGGAGTGATTCTATGAAAGCCAAAATCTGTGAGATCATGAGAGCATTGATTCTGGACCACATGATTCTGTCTTCTCTCTCCTGGTTGAATCTAGTGGTCCAGAATCAATACTCTCATGCTCTCATAAGTTTTGGCTCTCATAGGATCACTCCTCTCTCTCTCTCTCTCTCTCTATATATATATATATGGTAAAATGGGGCTGACCCTTGAGGGGAGCTAAGTTTAGCTCCCCCTGCCTCATTTTCTCCATTTTTTATTTTTTTTTGAATTTTTTTCGTGAATATTCATCACTATATCCCTATATTATGTCATAAAAATTTCGTGTGAAACGGAGACTTATACGGCCCCCATCCAGACAATCATTTTTTAACGGTCCTGGGATTTTTTAAATCGACCATGTCTGGATGGAGGTCATAGGAGTCTCTGTTTCTCATGAAATTTGAATGACATAATATATGGATATAACAATGTATTTATACAGTTTTTATTTTCAAAAAAAATAAAAAATATGCGAAAAATAGAATGGGGGAGCTAAGTTAGCTCCCCTTAGGGGGCATATACATTTTACCCATATATATAGAGAGAGAGAGAAATTATCCAATGAGCCATATGCCCATTTGAGATGGGATGAGCCCACTCATTTTTTTACCATTATTTCCTATCGTTTTGAGCTTAATAGTTTTTTGTTTACAAGTGTTATATCATATTCTTACTACTAGTAATTATTTTCAGAAAAAAAACCTTAAATTCATACAAAATGATTGTATTATTATTCATATTACTAGTATCATTTTTATTCTTACTAATGACCATTTCATGTGAATATAAGGTTTTCTTTAGATGAAAATAGTTACTAATAGTAAGAATATGATAAAGCAACTGTAAATAAATAAGCATTGAACTCAAAATGATAGAAAATATTGGTAAAATATGAGTGGGCACATCTCATCTCAAATGGGCACATGGCCCATTGGATAAGTCCCCTATATATATATATATATATAAGTATGCTCCTTGGAAGCATATAAGAGTATGCTCCCATAATTTTCCTCATTTTTTTTGTTTTTTTGAAATGAAACCTAAGAGGATTTACTTAGAATGATAAGTGGATAAATTTCATGTAAATCAAACGTTCCTAATACTTCCATCTGGTGGGGGTTAATTTCAGTAATTCTACATTAAAATCTGACAGTCTTGATGGAGGGGATAGAAGTCATGACTTAAGTCGAATTTTGAATGACATCATAGTGATATATTGCGATCTAAATTCCATTAAGTTTCATTTCAAAAAAATAAAAAGAAACGGAGAAAAAAAAGGTGTGAGCGTGTAAGTTATATGCTCCTAGAGATCATACCTTTTTCCCATATGTATATATATATATATACACAGAGAGAGAGAGAGAGATATGTGATTTCCTTCCAATAGGATGCAGTCCTTCCCGAGTTCAGGAAGGCCTACCTTTTTGTAAAAAAAATGATGACTTTAGTAGAATACATATATAGTTTCTATTATAATATGCAGTTTTAATGTTTGTATTATAATATGCAGTTTTATATGCGGTTTTGAATTTATAGTTGCAGCTATAATACAAATTGTGTGCATTCTACTAAGTGTTCGTGTTTTTTTGCAAAAAGAGGACGACCTTTCTGAACTCAGGGAGGATTGTGTCCTATTGGAAGAGCCTTCTCTCTCTCTATGTGTGTGTGTATGTGTGTTTGTGTCTCTGTGTGTGTGTTTGTTTGTTTGTTTGTGTCTGTGTGTGCATGTGTGCATGTGTGCGTGTGTGTGTAGGATTAAATGGGGCTGCCCCCGTCCCATTTTCCTATTTTTTTTAAATGCTTCCATGGAAACTCATCACTATATCCCTATATGATGCCATTTAAGTTTTGCACGAAACCGAGACTCCTATGGCTTCCATCCATACAATCATTTTTTAATG
Source organism: Ottelia alismoides (assembly GCA_037367405.1). NCBI lineage: Eukaryota > Viridiplantae > Streptophyta > Magnoliopsida > Alismatales > Hydrocharitaceae > Ottelia > Ottelia alismoides. The sequence continues at coordinate 570,553 of JAZKJV010007011.1, read as the reverse complement.
GTAGCAGAATTGTTAAAATCACCCTATCTGGATGAAGATCGTAGGAGTCTATGTTTCACACGAAATTTGAATGACATAATATAGGGATGTATTTTATGAAAATCCACATAAGCATTTTAAAAAATAAAAAATGAGAAAAATGATGCGGGAGGAGATAAATTAGCTCCTCTTAGGGGGCAGCCATACTTTTCCCATGTGTGTATGTTCATACATACATGGGGAAAATGGGGTTGCCTCTGGGGGGAACTAACTCGGCTCCCCCCAACCCATTTTCTCATATTTTTTTAAAAAATGAATTCGTGAAAATTCATCAATATATGCCTATATTATGTCATTCGAGTTTTGTGAGAAACAGAGAGTCTGTCTGGGTGGAGACAATCTAGACAGTCATTTTTTAACGATCACAGAATTGTTGAAATCGATGATGAATCCTCATTCATCACTCTTTATTCTTTTATTTTAGCTAATTATCTTGGCAAAGCATCATGTAAATAGTTGTAAATACAATAATTTAACAATAAGCATGCATGTGTTAGTATATCAAAATTAGCATGTATTTGTGCAAAAATAAAATAATAAAGAATAAAAGAAAAAGAAGGAAATATTTAAAATAAATATTAAATGTCTCAAACCCAAGAGAGGGTCAGGTATTGGCCTGATCGCCAAATAAAATCAGTAGAGAGAGATAGGGCCACTCTATCTAGTGCATATACCATCTATGTATACATTTTATTTTTATTTCCTTGTATATATTTCTTAAAATAAAACAAAAATTAGACAAAAAAACAAAATAAAAATAAAACTAGAATAAAACTCTCTCTCACCTTGTATATAATACATGTATATATGTACCTATCCCTATTTATTTTGTGCTTGTACATAAATAATAAAAATAAAACAAAAATGGTTTTATACTCCAAATATTATGTTGTAAATAGATAAAATATAAAATTGGGGAATTTATGTAAAAAGAAATTAAAAATAAGTGTACAAAATACATAGGTATTTTATACATGTATATAATACACTAAATTGTATATACCATAATTATTTTCATAAAAATAAATAAAAATCACAGAAAAATAGTTTGGAAAATAAAAAAAATATTTTTCATGTTGTACACTTTTAAATTTAAAATCATTTTCTATTTTTTATTGAATTTGTAAAGTATTTTGTAAATACTAATTTCTGATTGGTCGGCTGAAATGTTGACCGAGGGTCAACGGCGCCTCCTACCCGGGTCCTACAGGGATCCTTGCCGCCGTAGCTCCGCCAGCTCCGACCAGTCAGTCGGAGCCCCGCTACCATCACCTATCTGTTTAGATTGACGCACCTGCTCATCCTCCATCTTCTCCCACATCCTGATCACCCTAACCTTCGATCCTCGCGTTGAGATTAGGACATAGGTCTCCTTTATCATCCTCGCCGGAGACCTAACACTCATCCACCGTTGCTTCTTGGTTTTTCAAGCCCAATAACCCCGACCGGAGTATCGCTCTGAGTCCGAGCTTTCTCGTGCAGGCCTTGACGTGCGCGAAGACCATCCAGATCACCCTTTACCACCTTCGCTGGAGTGCTTCCAGGTTCCAGTCGTCGCCACGTACATCCAACCGTCAGCTATTCCATCAGAGCCGGCCATCCGACGCGGAAGGGCCCCACGATCCTTTTGGCGCCGTCTGATCCTTCATCGGAGCTACGGATCACCCCCGGTGCTCCGGCGAAGCTCGCACTGACGCTGTTCTTCCAGAGGCCCTCTCTGTCGTTAGATCATGTTCATCTCCCAGATATCATCATAGCCATCCATCACTTGAAGGTGTCAGACCGTTAGATGTCAGATCTAACGGTCACGTAACAGCCACGTCGCCGACCATCTGACAGTCGTCAGATCTGACACCTGACGCGTCCAGAGACGCCCGTTCACGCCCAATCAGAGGACGACACCTGTTACCCCACGCGCAGCTCACGTGCCTCCATGGGTATATTGCCCATTCTACCCTGCATTTATTTTAGTTTTATTTTAGTCTGTAAAATAAAATATATAGTTGGACCATTTTGCACTTTAGTACATGTAGTTTTTCATATTTATATTTTAGTCCTGCTTGTGTGGAATCATGTGTGTCGTCACGTGTCTTTTTGGGTTATTTGCACTATGTACCCCGAACTTCTTTGTTGTTATTGATTGCATATTTACTTTTCACATTTGCAAATATGCCCCTGTGAATGTTGTTTACGACATGTGCAGATTTTGATATAAAAAGGCAAACATGACCCTGGGCTTTTGTCGCATGTTATTGTTTGGTCCCATGACTTATTTTATTTGCATTTTGGTCCTCGTGAGCTGTGAGTTTTGTTTATTATTAAATAAATAGCAAAATTGCTCCAAAAATCATGAAATTTTGATACGTAGCTCCTACTACTGTGTAGGAATTTTAGTGATTTTTGGGTTGTGTTTTGATTTCATTTATTATTTTTAAAAATTCAAAAACCTTAAAAAGTGTCCCTGGTTGTTGTAGAAAATCAACTAAAAATATTAAAATATCTTGAAAAATCTAAAAAAAATCCCGATTGCTTCTTTCATGTTGTTTAAGTTTCTGTGCAATTTTTTGTTTTAGTTCCATTTACAAAACCATAAAAATTGAAAAAGAGTAAAAATCTTAGAAAATCATTAAAAATTCATAAAAAAAACAAAAAATGTGTTTTCTTCTTCTGTAGGTAGATTTTATTCTGTAGTTACTCATAAAATTGCTGCTAAGATTTTATAGTCATTTTAATTAATTTTAATCTGCCTTTAGATCCCAGCTATACAATGTTTGTTGGTTTTTACTTTCTTTTATTTTTAGAAAATTCATTAAAATTAGAAAAACCACATAAAATTCATAAAAACACTTTAATATTTATAAAACGTAAGAACATTTTTGTTTTGAATTTTTGAGTATTTTTGACCCTTTAGATAATTGCTTGAATGTGATTTTTGGTTTTTCTCTTTATTCCTTTCCTTGTTATAAAAATCATAAAAAATTGAAAAATTAAAAACCACCAATTTTATTTCTTTTCTTGGTTTCCCGACTACTTCGTAGGGTTTCCATTCTGTGCTTCTTGGGATCGACCCTGGTAGCTATACCAGGTAAAATAAATTAGCAAGACGCTTGCTTTGTTTGATTGTTTGATATCTTTATTGGTGGTCTATTTTTCTTCTTGAGCCCGTTACGAGTGGTTGAGGTCGCAACGACCTTTGATATCACTTAACCTTATCGCTCGGCTCGCTCATTAGAATGATGCCGTTGCCTGGGAGCACGGCTTAGTAGTCGATTTTCCTTTTTTGGCTTTATTTTTATTTTTCTTCTTTTTATTTTTCTCTATCTATTTCTTTTTATTTTTATTTTTGTTTTTTTTATTTCTTTTTATTTCTTTTTATTTCTTTTTATTTTTCATTTATTTCATTTTATTTTATTTTTATAACTGCGGCCTGACATGTTTCTGTTTCCCTTTCTTGCGTGGGCCCGACGAGCAAGGGTGGCTATCTTCGGAGCACCGAGGCACCCGAGCGACATGGAGGTGGCTCATTTATACATCAAGCCGCAGGAGAGCGTAGGAGAGGAGGAACAAGACTCCTGGAGGAGCTTTAGACTTAGATTTATTTTCACTGCTATTATTATTGTAATAATACAGGACAGGACTCAGACTCAGACTTGGCTTGATCTTGAGGTCTGCTTCGACGAGCACCGGTGTGCTCGGGGGACCTCACCGCTGATTTTATGTCGGTTTTGTGTTTATCGCATTTTTCTTTTATTTTTGATTCTCGAAGTTTTTGGCCCTTAGACTTAGGATTTTTGGCTTGATTGTGACATAATTAATTAAGGCCCCAGCCCTAATTGCTTGCATGTTCCTATAGATCGATAAGTGGACCTTACTAATTAAATCATAAAGGAAAAAGTTAACTCGGTCATTTGAGGGGTCATGTGCTGCTAGAGGCCGTATACAGCGTTGGCAGGATCCGTTGTGGCGGACACTGATCGTCATCAGAGACCGGACCCGACCCCTCTTGTTGACACATTAGCTATCGTTCTTCTCGAGTAGAAATTTTCTGTCTAAGGTTGATTTCTTCTTGCATCATATAGGTAGTTTTAATTCAGTCTTTATTTTATGCGTGGATCACCCTGCATATAGAGAGCTGGAGTCATGTATGCATGTCTTACTCTACATGCATCATAGTGTTTGACCGTGCATCGGCTTTTTTGACTTCTCTCACCTGTTTTTGGACTTAAAACAACCAGGAGAATCAGAAAATTTGTTAGGCGTTATTTGCTTGAAAAATACCTAAAAAAGAAAAAACTATAAAATTGGGATTGTTAAACACACTTGACCCTAAAAGACACCTCACTGAAAAATTTGTCTTGGGAGAGCAATCCCCTCATTGTCTGGTTTGGATGAGCGAGAGAGTGACCCACACACTAGACTAGAGCCACATCCGACCTCTCCTCAGACTATTGATTTCAGGTTAGTCGTTCTCCAGTGAGGATCGCTCCGATTTCCGGTAAAGCGGGCCGCGATATCCTTAACAGAGCGAGTCGATCGGGTAGCTGGTAAACAGTCCGCGACTTGTACTGGCTGGGAAAGATCTAGCCTTGGGATCAGGACAGTCTCCTGGGAGTGTTGGATTCCCAACAACTCGCTTAATCGCTCTGAAAGACTGCTTGATTACCTAAATAAAATCGACAAGATAAAAGATCGAACCTTTACAGTTATCAGCTCTGTGTGAGCAGGTGAATTGGGGGTTTTGTTTGCCCGATCTTGTGTGTTTTCCAGATCTCATCCGCGTTCACTCGCTACATCATGATGATGGGCCAGAGGTCCCTTAGGCAGCCTTTGGTTGCACCGCTTTTGAGCACCCTGGTCTGCTCATCTAGGTTGGTTCGCGAGAGCCCATACCCGCTCTTCGAACCCGAGTTTGACTCCACCCTGTTCCCCCTCGACCACCCTTCTACCAGTCCTGAGGTGCCCGAGCAGAGACAGCAGCAGACATTTGATGATTTGACGGCACCTTAGTTCGGGTCTTTTGCCTTTGCAGAGACCATAGCCAATAGCGAGGAGCGCACTGATGGACCCAGCGGGAACCAAACCTATGTATTAAATCAAGGTGCCATCAACAACACCCTGTTAGACTCCCTGGAGACCATACAGTGTCAGATCAGAGACCAGGGGGCTTTCATGGTGGACATACGTAGAGAGATGGAGCATATGCGAGCAGACAGAGAGCAGCGCAGAGCCGGTGGAGGAGGAGACATTCATGAGGGAGGAGAGCCTGAGGAGCCCACACATCCAGCAGCACCTGCACGTCCGATGAGAGAGTTGCACAACCCTGGTGCGACTCTAACCCACAGATGGATTCAGCTGCCAGCCATTCTGGAAGATTTCAAGCTCCCGCCTCAGACCATCCAGCTACTACCATGATTTCACGGGCTTGCCACCGAGGAGCCGCACCTCCATCTCTAAGAATTCGAGATTGATCTGCAGCACGGTCCACGATCGCCTCGTGGACGAGGATACCATCAAGATGATGGCTTTTCCATTCTCCCTCGTAGACAGAGCAGCCAACTGACTGAAGCACTTAGAGAGATACATCACATCATGGGAACAACTTCGGAACGAGTACTTGAATAAGTACTATCCACTTGGTCGGATGAATGCAGCTAGAGCCCTGATCAACAACTTCGCCATGCATCCCAACGAGCATTTCCTTGAGGCATGGGACAGATTCAGAGAGCTCACTGATTGGTGCCCTCATCACGACATATCCAAGCCCAGCCTTGTCCAGAGTTTCTTCTGCGGGCTTACATCGGAGTTGCAGGGGCTAGTGAACGCATCCTGTGGGGGTTCATATTTCGCTAAGGATGAGCATCAGGTCTGAGACTTCTACGAGGAAATGGTAGAGAACTATACAGTGATGTCCCAGAGCCGCCTCTATGCACAGGGGAAGCCCACACCATAGTCCTTGTCCTATCAGAGGATAGCATGGTTCGATGCAGGTCCTTCTAAATCTTCATCAGCCGCAGCACAAGCAGAGTCGACAGTCGATGATATGGGTATCATCAGCGAGAAGCTAGACTGCATCGAGCTTATCGAGAAGAAGTAGTGCCAGGGAATGTCTTAGATAGATCAGATGGCACAGACGTTGAGTGACCTGAAGACCCAGATCATGTGTCTCCAGGAGGCACAGACGACTCCTCAGCCCCATCTTAGGTCACAGGCAGATCCTAGCAGCAGCAGCTCGACCCAGCCCTCTGCCCACTACCGACAAGTGCATCACATACAAGCGGAGCTGTTCCAGCAACAACAGTATGTCCAGCTACCACCATCTCTAGACAGTCAGATAGTGGTCTACCAGCCGGATCAGCCCCTGGCAGTTCTTCCTCCACCCACTTATGAGCAGGAGTCGTTGATGGAAGTCAACAGGATTTGGTATGACCGACCTCATCTTGGGATCCAACGAGACCATCCGTATTCCGTTGGTCGGCCGGAGGTGCCTCATCCTAGCAGCAGCCTCCAGTTCAGGGTGGCAAATTTAGCTAGCAGCACCAACAGCCCCAGTTCCCATAGCCATAGCCACAGCCACACTACCAGCAGGGTCCTCGTCCCTATCAGCAGGGATAGCCTTGGAGGCTGCAGCAACAGCCTCAGCAGTTCTCTCACCAGTATCCCCCTCATCCATCGCAGTAGCAGCCTCACTTCCAGAGAGGCCACCCATCCGGTTCTCATGGGCCTGCTTATGAGAACCCAGCTTTAGATGATTTAGCCTGCCTTATCTCCGAGCAGCAGGCTACATTCAGGTAGGAGATGGATGAGTTCCGTTAGGAGATGAGGGAGATCGTGAAGGGCAAGGTCACCATACCCGCTCAGATCGAGCTGAATCCGAACAACTTGAAGAGGAAGTCTGAGCAGGTAGAGTTTACAGAGATTACCACTCCTAGTGACTCACTTGGTGGTATTTCTACATATACTTTTGATGATGACTTTGTTACACTTAGGAGCGCTAGGATGCCAGCCGACAGCGTCTTATCTGAGCGACGACCACATGAGGACTTAGGAGAGCCAGATGAGGAGGAGAGCGGTGCTGATGCTACTCATGATGATGTTAATGACGGTGGTGCTGACACCACCAAGGATGTAGATACATCTAACGGTACTGAGGCCGTCACTTCACCAGATGCAGGAGGTGGTGCTGATGCCACTAGATATGATGATGTTGATCCAGAGTGCAGTGCTGATGCCACGAGTCCAGATGCCGAGGGTGGTACTAAGGCCACCCATTCTATTCCAGTTGCATTTCCTTCTGTTCATGTCTCTCGGGACTATTCTGGAAAGTCTGATAAAGGAAAGGGTTCTTTATTTGCGAGTCCATCTGCGATGTCTGGAAATATGTGTATGGATTATGTTTCACCACAGCAGTAGGGACCCGATCCTAGCCCTCCATGAGGGCCCAGCCATCCCCTTCCCTCAAGCACTCCGCTTGGCGAAGGGGACTAAAAAAGAAAATCCAAAAAAATCCCATCAGTTAGAGTTCAGTCAGCAGATGATCGACAGATTCCAGATTCAGCTAACTATATAGGAGGCCTTGGAGCACATCCCTCTCTTCCAGAGGAACCTTAGAGAGAAGACCACTATTCGCAGGAAGAGGAGGAACCATCAGTCAGAGATCCATGTGCTCACTCATGCCACCTGCTTTGCCATCCAGAACCGTCTGCCAGCCGAGAGGCCAGATGCAGGAGCTCCCTATGTCAGATGTCACATACATGAATAGAGGTTTGATCGGACTCTATTAGACAGCGGCTCTTCTATCAATCTACTCCCGGAAGCCTTACTCGACCGATTCGAGTTTGGCCCTCTTCGACAGAGCAGGACGGTCCTTCAGTTTGCTGATCGATCTGTCAAGAGGCCGAAGGGGTTGTTGAAGGACGTGGTCGTCACAATTCAGGGCCTGAAATTCCCCATGGACTTCGTTGTGTTGGACATGGAGATCCCTGAATCCGTGACCGATACCCCCATCATTCTAATACGTCTGTTCTTGGCCACAGCCAAGGCAGTGTCTGATCATGATAGCGAGACGGTATACTTTCGCGTCGAGGGAGAGAGTATACAAATAGAGACGGTCGATGAGACTAAAGCGTGAGATTCAGCTTGCTCAGAGCCGCTCAGTGATTCAGAGCAGATGATAAAGGTAGAGTGAGACGTCCACCAAGAGTGAGATTTTGTGATCACAGATGATGAAGCCGCTTGGACAGATCTTGTTTCACGAGCCATCCTCTCACATTCAGATCCCATTGATTCACAAATTCCAGCAGAGGAGAGCTTGGAGAGCGCATTCTTGGCAGAGGACACATTTGAGGCAGCAGATCGAGTTCAGGATAGCAAGGTAGTTGATATTTCTCTTGATTCACATTCAGATCCCTCAGAGTCAGATATTGATTGGGCAGAGTTTGATGAGTTGATTCCATGTCTGATTCCTACAAAGCTAGCAGCTAGGGTGGAGATTGATCCTATTCATAGTACAAACACACCAGCAGAGCAGTCTTCACCAGATTGTCATGATCAGCGAGAGTTCTCCCATGCAGATTTAGTTGCTTTCACTCGGACTTTTCAGAGGTCAGATTTGCCAGCTCCCAGTTACCCAGCATTGAAGCCCTTGTCGCAGTCGTTAAGTATAGGTTCCTTGCGGGCAAGCATGAGATGCATCCAGTTATTATCTCAGCAGATTTGACTGGAGAGCAATAATCTCGTTTGATGGAGTTTCTTGAATAGAACCGCAAGGCGATAGGATGGAGTGTAGTTGATCTCCAGGAGATAAGTCCGGCCCTGTGCTCCCATCATATATATCTTGAAGAGGATGCCAAGCCGTCGCATGAGTTCCAGCAGCGGCTGAACCCGAATCTTTAAGAGGTTGTCATGAAGGAAATCTCGAAATGGTGGAGCGCCAATTTTATCTACCCCATCTCCGACTCCAAGTGGGTTAGTCCATTACATGTGGTTCCCAAGAAGACGGGCATCACTACAGTTGTGAGTGAGTTTGTAGAGGAGATCGCTACCCGGGTACCCACCTCTTGGAGGGTCTGTGTGGACTACAGACGATTGAACCAGGCCACCAAGAAGGATCATTTCTCGCTACCTTTTATTGATCAGATTATAGAGAGGCTAGCTGGGAAGAGTCATTACTGCTTTCTTGACGGGTACTCCGGCTACAACCAGGTGGCCATTACGCCCGAAGACTAGGACAAGACTACATTCATCTGTCCCTTTAGGACATATGCTTTCAGACGAATGCCCTTTGGTCTATGTAATGCTCCGGCGACATTCCAAAGGTGCATGCTGTCCATATTTTCAGCTATGGTGGGTGTGTGCTTGGAGGTCTTCATGGACGACTTTTCGGTCTATTGCGATGGGTTTGATGCTTGTCTTGACTGCTTAGATCGCGTCCTTCAGCGATGCACTGAGGTCCATCTTGTATTATCTTGGGAGAAGAGTCACTTCATGGTGACTCAAGGGACGTTGCTTGGTCATATCATCTCCAATAAGGGTATGGAGGTTGATTCGGCCAAGGTGGATATCATTAGGAAACTCAGTCCACCGTCCAACTTGCGACAGTTACGATCTTTTCTGGGGCACGTCGGTTTCTACCGACGCTTCATTCATGATTTCAGCAGGATTGCTCGACTGTTGACTAATTTGCTGACCAAAGACACTGAGTTAATTGTGGATGATAAGTGCTTGCCGTCATTTGAGATACTCAAGAGTCTAGTTGTTGAGGCTCCTGTCCTTCAGCCGCTTGATTGGTCTCTCCCATTCGAGATCATGACGGATGCCTCTGATTTTGCCATAGGGGCCGTGCTGGGACAGAGGAGGGATGGAGTACCATTTTCCATTCACTACGCTAGCCGTACATTGGATGCCGCGCAACGGAACTATATTGTCACTGAGAAAGAGATGCTAGCATAGTTTTTGCCCTAGATAAGTTCAGATCTTACATCATTGGATCGAAGGTGACTATCTTCACAGACCATACCTCCATCAGGTACCTCATGGCAAAGAAGGATGCCAAAGAGAGACTGACTAGATGGATCCTTCTACTCCAGGAGTTTGATATTGAGATTAAGGATAAGCCTGGAGTCAAGAATGTGGTGGCGGATCATCTCTCCCGATTAGAGCATCTTGAGGAATTTGAGCAGACTGATCCCATATCTGAGACCTTCCCAGATGAGGCAATTCTTGCTATCGCCTCACTCCCGTGGTACGCCGACATTGTGAACTATCTTGATGCCAAGAAAGTTCCACAAGGTTGGCCCAAGCAGCGACTTGAGACCTTCCTCGCGAAGGCCAAGTTCTACCATTGGGAGGATCCCGTCCTTTATCATGAAGGAGGGGTTAGTGTCTGGCGTCAGTGCATTCCTCGGGAGGAGCATCATAGCATCCTCACTTACTACCACAAGCTTGAGTCAGGAGGACATCACTCTGGGAGGAGAACGGCACAGAAAGTGCTCCAATCCGGCCTATGGTGGCCTACCTTCTTCAAGGATTCTGATGAATTCGTGAAGAGGTGTATTGACTGTCAGAGGATGGGCACTTGTGGACAGCGTGATATGATGCCGATGCATCCCATTCACTTCTGTGAGGTTTTTGACGCATGGGGCATCAATTTCATTGGTCCATTCCCTAAGAGTCAGGGATTTGAGTATTTTCGCTGGCCATTGATTATGTTAGTCGTTGGGTCGAGGCCATCCCCGCCCGAACCGCAGATGCTAGGACTGTATGCAGATTTTTGAGGAAGAATATCATTTCACGGTTCGAGGTGCCTAAAGTGTTGATATCTAACGGGGGGTCTCATTTCGTCACCGACAAGGTAAAGGCCCTTGCTAGCGAGTTCAGCATTGACCATCGAGTAGCCACTATATACCATCCTCAGACCAATGGTCTTGCTGAAATGTCGAACAGGGATATCAAGACTATATTGCAGAAGGTCGTCCTCCCTGACCGAAAGGATTGGTCACAGCTTTTGGACTTGGTCTTATGGGAATATCGGACTTCCTTCATGACTCCTTTAGGTACATCTCCCTTTCGCCTCATTTATGGCAAGCTCTGCCATTTACCTGTTGAGATTAGGCATAGGTCACTTTGGGATGTCACAGACATACTTTTGGATCCAATGAGTGTAGGAGATCAGAGGAGGGCACAATTGGCAGTTGTGGATGAGCTTAGAGATGCAGCCTTTTCGAGCAGCCTACAATATAAGGAGAGAGTGAAGGAGTGGGATGATTCTCAAATCAGCCACAAGCAGTTTGAGCCAGACCAGAGAGTATGGTTGTTCGATGCTAGGCTTAGATTATTTTCAGGGAAGTTGCATAGCAAATGGAAGGGACCATACCTGGTCCGAAAGGTACATGATAATGGAAGTATTGACATATCTGAAATGTCATCTGATTATACCTTTCGTGTTAACGGACAGCGGCTCAAACCATATTTAGATCATGAGCCACTGGTCGTTGACGTCGCCCCTATTCATTTTGCGTGAGATGTGGTCGTTGACTCACATCTATTGCATTTCATGCCTGATTATCACTGTCTTACGCCTTGTATACATTCAGATGTTCATATCATGCTATTCTTCAGTCCAAACACCCCATTTGCATCTTTGATTATGCTATACTTAGGATGTACTTTACCCTAAGTAAAGGGGGTGTCCGACTTTTGATTTCCTTTTTGATTCTTTCTACCTCTGTTTTGTTGTCTATACTTAGGGATATTTTACCTAAGTATAGGGGAGGTAGACCATGTACATTCTTCCACTCGGAGTTCCCTTTATGTACAGTCTGTTATATTTAGGATTACTTGATCCTAAGTATAGGGGGAAATACCGAGATTCCTTTCATTCTATTCTTTGATTCGTCGTTGTAGTATACCATTCCTTTTCACTTCCCTATACTAAGCACGAGTTATGTCTTCTTCATCGCTCTTGATCCACTCTGAGGACATCGTTCGAGCTAAGTATAGGGGGTGTCGTATATATTTCATATATACTTTATCCATAACTCGTATTTTGTGTGAGTTTGTTAATAAATAAAATGGCTAAAACCCTTTTTCTAAAAAACCATAAAAATTTAAAAGAAATTCTTGTACATAAAATTCTTTCTTGCACATACATAACTATTTATAAAATTATTTTTGAACAAATATTTGTAAAAATGTTTTTTGTGTAAAGAGTTTGTAAATATTTTGATATCAAAATTACGTATATAGTACAAAATTTTTGTAAAATGTTTGAAAAAAAAAGATTGCAAAAACCCTTATGTAAATGTGTGTAAATAGGTTGCAAAAATTTTGCATCCATGCATTCATTGATTAAAACATTTTTCAAAAATTTTGCACATTTTCAAAAGTTGCATAAAAATATTTTTGTATATATTTGTATTGTTTTTCTGAATCATAGTTGACATTTAAAATATCCTGGAATTAAATTGAAAAATGGAGCTTGGTTAAGACCTTAATCCACCTAATTCTAAGAGGAATCTTATAGGGCTTAGGGCTAAGACTTTTCAGGTTCATTTGAGACTTAATTATTTGAGTCCACTAGGCGATGGTCATATGTCATTTTGATGAGCCTAAGTAGAACACTTAACAACACACACATGACTCTCACAGACAATGGCTTTACTTGCACTAGCACCTTACACATAGCTCTCTACAGATGAGGTGGTGAGGAGGTAGTCTTCTTTGGCTTGGGGTAGCATACGAGGGTAGTACTTCTAGGAGGAACCTCTCATCTTCTTTTAGTGAAGAAAGTACGTCTCAATTTGGTCTGGCGGTATTGAGGTCTAAAGACAGGAGTTGTGGGTTGCAATATGCTTCAAAAGAGGGATAGTCTACTGGCTCAAGAGGAAAAACTCCTTATGTATATATGTTGCACCATGTAGATATGTTGTACATATGCACAAAAAAAAGATGCAAAAGAAAAGAAAAACTCCAAAAAAGTGGTTGGTCTAATAGAAAATGAAATACCCACCGGAGTGTATATAGCCAAATAAAGCAAAGCTTATGCTACCCATTCCCATCTCATGAAGCTTGCAGCAGGGAGACTTAGCTACACCGGTTGGGCTCCCAAGGATTCATGGCTATACTGGTCATGGTCCATTCTCTTCTTCCTCCTTCTCTTGAACTGGTTGCACTTGAACTTAGAAGGGAATACCCCGCTCCTCGAGGAAAGAGTTTCCAGACTAGGGCATTAGAGTTACCTTGTTGAGGGGGGTTATCACTTTGCCATTTTTGAGGTGGGGAGCTACATATCACTTATACACTACAAGAAAAGATTCATGGTCATTAGAGTTTGTGTATGTAGACTTGTTATGATATGGATTGTTGAGGAGTCTTGACCATAGATTGGTGGAACTTAGAGGTTGTTAAGTATTAAATCTAAGTCCAAATAAGGTTCCGACAAACTAATAATCCAAAGGTTTGACTGAGCTCCATACTTCAATTTAATGAAGACAAGTTTAATAATCAACATTGTTTCTCCTTCTTTTTCTTTTCCTTTCTCTTTTCACTTCTTTTTCAAATAAGTGTTTGCTAAGGGACTAGCAAAAGTAAAGTATAGGGGGTGATGAATCCTCATTCATCACTCGTTATTCTTTTATTTTAGCTAATTATCTTGGCAAAGCATCATGTAAATAGTTGTAAATACAATAATTTAACAATAAGCATGCAAGTGTTAATATATCAAAATTAGCATGTATTTGTGCAAAAATAAAAGAATAAAGAATAAAAGAAAAAGAAGGAAATATTTGGAATAAATATTGAGTGACCCAAACCCAAGAGAGGGCCAGGTATTGGACTGATCACCAAATAAAATCAGTAGAGAGAGATAGGGCCACTCTACCTTGTACATATACCCTCTATGTATACATTTATTTTTATTTTCTTGTATATATTTCTAAAAATAAAACAAAAGTTAGAAAAAAAATAAAAATAAAATTAGAATACAACTCTCTCTCACCTTGTATATAATACATGTATATATGTACCTTTCCCTATTTATTTTATGCTTGTAAATAAATAATAAAAATAAAACAAAATGGTTTTATACTCCAAATATTATGTTATAAATAGATAAAATATAAAATTAGGGTATTTGTGTAAAAATAAGAAATTAAAAATAATTGTACAAAATACATAGGTATTTTATACTTGTATATAATACACTATATTGTATATACCATAATTTATTTTTCATAAAAATAAATAAAAATCACAGAAAAATAGTTTGGAAAATAACAAATATTTTCATGTTGTATACTTTTAAATTTAAAATCATTTTCTATTTTTTATTGAATTTGTAAAGTATTTTGTAAATACTATTTTCTGATTGGTCGGCTGAAATGTTGACCGAGGGTCAACGGCGCCTCCTACCCAGGTCCTACTGGGATCCTTGTCGCCGGAGCTCCTTCTTGACATTTCCCAACCCAACTCGGATCTCCTCTCGCCTCGGGATTCGGACCTGAGAATCCTCGTACTTCCATCATCCTCGCGGGTCCTTCACCCGATCTGATTCCCTCTCGGGTCTTGTGCTTATCTTTGATCTTTCCAGACCCCCTTCGACTCTATAAAATCTTCTCTCTGCCTCCACAGTACCCTAGCTCGTGTCTCACCCCTTTCTGATAACCTAGACACCTTCGCCTTGGTGACAGCAGCTGGAGGCCATTCTTGATACTCGGAGAGGTGATGTGTAGCCGACGCTCACCTGTCGTGGCCGGAGAACTATCGCGAGGAGCCTCCTTCGCCATCTGCAACGTGGTCGAGGCCACAACCCTGCCGTCCAACTCCCCTGGAACTCAAGATCTCGTTTGGACCTTCATGTAGCCTTCAGATCGTTCCTAGCTCCTTTGTTTGACCTATCTTTCATTTGCACATCCCGCAGCTCCGCCAGCTCCGAACAGCCGGTCGGAGCCCCGCTATCATCGCCTATCCGTTTAGATCGACGCTCCCGCTCGTCCTCCATTTTCTCCCGCATCCTGATCACCCTGACCTTCGATCCTCGCGTCGAGATTAGGACATCGGTCTCCTCTATCATCCTCGCCGGAGACCTACCCACCATCCACCGTCGCTTCTTGGTTTTTCAAGCCCAATAAACCCGATCGGAGTATCGCTACGAGTCCGAGCTTTCTCGTGCAGGCCTTGATGCGCGCAAAGACCATCCAGATTCGCCGGAGTGCTTCCAGGTCCCAGTCGTCGCCACGTTCATCCGTCCGTCAGCTACTCCATCAGAGCCGGCTATCCGACGTGGAAGGGCCCCACGATCTTTTTGGTGTCTTCCGATCCTTCATTGGAGCTACGGATCACCCCCGGTGCTCCGGCGAAGCTCGTCTTGACGTTGTTCTTCCAGTGGACCTCTCCACCGTTGGATCGTGTTCATCTCCCAGATATCATCGCAGCCATCCATCACCTAGAGGTGTCAGACCGTTAGATGTCAGATCTAACGGTCCTGTACCAGCCACGTCGCTGACCATCTGACAGTCGTCAGATCTGACAGTTGATGCGTCCAAAGCCGCCCGTTCACGCCCAATCAGCGGACGACACATGTCACCCCACGTGCAGCTCACGTGCCTCCATGAGGTATATTGCTCATTCTACCCTACATTTATTTTATTTTATTTTAATCTGTAAAATAAAATATACAGTTGGACCATTTTGCACTTCAGTACCTGTAGTTTTTCATATTTACATTTTAGTCCTGCCTGTGTGGAATCACGTGCATCGTCACGTGTCTTTTTGGGTTATTTGCACTATGTACCCCGAACTTCTTTGTTGTTATCGATTGCATATTTACTTTTCATATTTGCAAATATGCCCATGTGAATGCTGTTTTACGACATGTGCGGATTTTGATGGAAAAATTGCAAACTTGACCCTAGGCTTTTCTCGCGTGTTATTGTTTGGTCCCATGACTTATTTTATTTGCATTTTAGTCCCTATGAGCTATGAGTTTTGTTTTTTATAAATAAATAGCAAAATTGCTCCAAAAATCATGAAATTTTGACACCTAGCTCCTGCTACTGTGTGGGAATTTTGGTGATTTTTGGGTTGTATTTTGATTTCGTTTATTATTTTTAAAAATTCAAAACCTTAAAAAGTGCCTGATTGTTGTAGAAAATCAACTAAAAATGTTAGAATATCTTGAAAAATTCTAAAAAAATCATGATTGCTTATTTCGTGTTGTTGAGTTTCTGTGCACTTTTTGTTTTAGTTCCATTTATAAAACCCATAAAAATTGAAAAAGAGTAAAAAACTTATAAAAATTATTAAAAATTCATAAGAAATCAAAAAATGTGTTTTCTTCTTCTTATAGGTAGATTTTATTCTGTAGTTTCACATAAAATTGGTGCTAGGACTTTATAGGTATTTTAATTAATTTTAATCTGCCTTTAGATCCTAGCTGTACAGTGTTTGATGTTTTTGACTTTCTTTTATTTTTAGAAAATTCATTAAAAATCAGAAAAATCACATAAAATTCACAAAAACACTTTAATATTTTAAAAACACAGAAACATTTTTGTTTGAATTTTTAGGTATTTTCGACCCTTTAAATAATTGCTTGAATGTGATTTTTGATTTTTTCTCTTTATTCCTTTCCTTGTTATAAAAATCATAAAAAATGAAAAAAATTAAAAATCACCAATTTTCTTTCTTTTCTTGGTTTCCCGAGTACTTCGTAGGTTTTCCATTCCGTGCTCCTTATGATCGACCCTGGTAGCTATACCAGATAAAATAAATTAGCAAGACCGCTTGCTTTGTTTGATTGTTTGATATCTTTATTGGTGGTCTCTTTTTCTTGTTGAGCCCGGTCCGAATGGTTGAGGTCGCAATGACCTTTGATATCACTTAACCTTAGTCGCTCGGCTTGCTCATCAATCGACCCCGTTTGGGTGGAGGCCATAGGAGTCTTTATTCTACAAGAATTTCGAATGACATAATATAGGGATACAATAATGAAAATCCACGAAAAAATTTTCAAAAAAATAAAAAATATGGGAAAGAATGGGGTGGATGGAGGCAAATTAGCTCCCCCATGGGGCAGCCCCATTTTACCTTAGATATAGGGGGCCTTCCAATAGGACGTAGTCCTTCCTAAGTTTAGAAGGTCGCCCTCTTTTTATATAAAACACGAGCACTTTAGTATAATGTGTGTACAGTTTGTATTAGATGCACATTATAAATACAAAATTGCATACAAAGCTACACATTATAATACAAACATTAAACGGCACATTATAATACACGATGTATACATAGTCTACTAAAGTCATCGTATTTTTTACAAAAAAAAAGAGTCGGTCTTCTTGAACTCAGGAAGGAATGTATCCTTTTGGAAGAAAATCCTAAGGGAGCCTACTTTGTGAAGTAGGTAACCTTACCTAATTCACATCCATTTTTAGCAAAATTTAAAAAAAATACCACGTGGATTTTAATAACTATATCCCTCTAATATGTCATTCAAATTTCATCAGAAACATAGACTCCTATGGCCTCCATCCAGAACATGTATTTTTAACGGTCTTAGATTTGCTGTAAATTACATGTTCTGGATGGAGGCCGTATGAGTCTCTTTTTCTGACGAAATTTGAATGACATATTAGAGGAGTATAGTTATGAAAATCCAAGGAAGTATTTTTCAAAAAAATAAAAAAATAATAAAAATGGATGTGAAGTAGGTAAGGTTACCTACTTCACAAAGTAGACTCCCTTTCCTCATATATATATATATATATATATATATATATATATATATAGGGTTAAATGGGGTTGCCCCTAGGGGAGCTAACTTAGCTCTTCCCTCCCCATTTTTCCATTTTTTTGAAAAATACTTCCATGGAAATTCAGCAATATATCCCTATATTATGTCATTTATGTTTCATATGAAAATAGAGACTCATACGGCCTCCATCCATATAGTCAATTTTTAATGGTCGCGGAATCGTTGAAATCGACCATGTCTGGATGGAGGCCATATGAGACTCTATTTCACATGAAATTTGACATAATATAAGGATATATTTATGAAAATTCACGGAATTTAAAAAAATAAAAAAATGGGGGAAATGGGTGGGGGAGCTAAGTCAGCTCCCCCTAGGGGACAACCACATTTTCCCCATATATATAAGGGAAAGGAGTATACTCCCATCCTTTTTCTCCGTATTTTTTTCTTAAATGAAACTTAGTGGAATTTAGATCACAATATATCACCATGGTGTCATTCAAAATTCGACTTATTTCAATATTTCTATCCCCTCCATCAAGACTGACAGATTTTAACAGTCTCAAAATTACTGAAATTAACCCCCTCCAGATGGAAGTGTACATTGGAAATAACGATGATCATACTATTTTGTAAAATATAGCATCCATATTGTAACTACTTTTTGTCAAATATAATAATATTTTCATAAATCTTTCGTGATATCCATATTATGTTAACATTTATTATTGAATTTATGGAGTTAGAAATTGTAAAATAAATAGAAAAATGCCTAAATTGAAGTAGCTTTCAATGCATCCAGGAAAGGTCCACATTATTGGAAGTTTTCCTTATACATACATACATATAAATAGGGGGTCCTTCCAATGAGGTGGGTCTTTCCTGAAATTTAGAAAGCCACTACCAATTTTGTAAATTGTGTAACAATTTTGTAAATTTAAACTGCACATTGTAAAATAACGATGATCATACTATTTTGTAAAATATATCATCAATCTTGTAACAATCATTTTTTTGTCAAATATACTAACATTTTCATAAATCTTTCGTGATATACATATTATGTTAATATTTATTATTAAATTTATGAAATTAGAAATTGTAAAATAAATAGAAAAAATACCTAAATTGACGTAGCTTTTCATGCATCCGGGAAAGGTCCACCTTATTGGAAGTTTCCCCTATATGAGTGATGATGTGAGAGCATGAGAAGAGTGGTTCTGGAATACTAGATTCAACCAAAAAAGAAGACAGAATCACTCCTCTCATGCTCTCACAACTTTTTACTCTCATAGGATCACTCCTATATATATATATATATATAGGGAACCCTTCAAATGAGGTGGGGTCTCACCAATTTGATGATAAGCCAATAATGGCGGCCAATGGATTCCGTACTAAAGGTTAAGATTAAAACCACTATCCTATTGCGAGGTGGTTTTGGTTTAAATCTGTTTCCGAAAATAGAAGGAACATCTGAGCGGGATTAAACAATTTAATGGTTTACATGTTTTAAGGATGTGATATTTCTAGTTTAGCAGGTTACTAAAGGGAATAAATATTGCTATTTTATCTGTTAGTTTAATTTAGAAGAAGTTGTCGTTATGTTTTTTTTAGCATTCGTATAATGTTAGGTACAGTTATTGTATCCTCTCGCACAAAACATCTTAAACTATTTACAATTTTATTTTAAATTTTGCAAACAATGATTACGTTATGGTGAACGATGATACATTTATTCGTGTTGTGATAATTTATTACTTTAGTTTTTTACAAATCATTCCTAACTTTTAAAAACATAAAATATTTTGGTTGTGGATTTATTAACAAGTTGGTATGCATTCATTTATGACAATGATATGAAATATTTATATAAAAACCTATCATATTTTACAAAATATGACTTCATTACACATATGGCTATTATATTTTATATTTTTTAGATTTTTTATCTAAAACCAACAATATAAGTTCGTATTGAGAAATATCAGTTTCTAATAATACTCAACATGATTATAATTTCCATTACAAATATTTAAATTCTTTTATCTATAACATATAAGTTTGCATTGAAAGATATTTAAACGTACTTAACATGTGCCAATGTAAGTTTTATTTTAAGATGATTAATCTAATTAACAATTTCATAAAATCACATTTTAAAATTTCCCAATTCGATAATAAATGCAGTTATGATAATGCGAGAATTATGGAAAGTTAGTGGTGTGTGTTAAAAGAATTTTTTGTTTTTATTGGTGGACGTGTGGTTTGAGAAGTGGTTTATTGTGGAATTAGTGGTATTAATCAAAACCGTAGATTGAAATCAGATGGTCCACATTGATGGTCTACTATGAAAGTGGTAGGCTCCCGCCTCATTTGAAGTTTCTCATATATATATATATATATATGTATATATATATACATATACATATATATATATGATTTTTATCCAATGCGCACAGGGCTCATTAGCATTTCGGTGCGCACCATTTATTGGCCATACACGTGTATTACCAATTGCATGGTTACCTATTTCGAAGGATGTTGTTTTTGGAAGGAGATTAATATGCAAAGCGATTTAACAATAAGTGTTATTCCAATTATATCTCGTCCTAAAAAATAGGAAGATCGTTTTGGAAAGAAAACAATCGAATCGATGATTTCTTACAGAAAATCGAGATCAAAATGCTCATGTCAGTAATATATATATAATAGTCAAGTAAATGGTTGTTGCGAGATCAGTAATATCCAAAACAACGGTCAGTAATTTACATTCATTGTATTACATGGTGCAGAATTCAGTAATATATACACAATGGACAAGTAAGTGCTTGTTGTGATGTCAGTAAAAACATAACAAATGATCAGTAATTTCTATATGTATAACTACTTTGAATAGAATTCAGTAATTTCGACACAATACTCATGTAAATGGTTGTTGTGAGATCAGTAATATCCAAACAACGGTCAGTAATTTACATTCATTTTATTACATGGTGCATAATTCAGTAATATATACACAATGGACAAGTAAGTGCTTGGTGCGAAGTCAGTAATATCCAAACAACGGTCAGTAAGTGCTTGTCTTATATCACATGTTCAGTAATATGTGTATGATTCTCAAGTAATAGCTACTATGAGATCAATAATAACAAAGTAATGGTCAGTAAGTCATGGGCATTGCTCAAGTAAGAAAGTAACTATTTGTCAATGCAATGCACATTACATAGACAATGGTATTACTAACCATTTGTTATGTTATTACTGATCGCACAACACACATTTACCTGACCATTTTATACGTATTACTAGATTCTGTACAATGTAACTATTTAGATGTAAATTATTGATCATTTTTTTGATATTACTGATCTCACAATACGCATTTACTTGACCGAATTATATTTATTACTATCATAGCGTTTGGATCCTTAATCATCCGCGTGGAATCATTTATTTGAATTGTTTCTTTCCAAAACCGTCTTCCAATTTTTAAGGATGTTGTATAATAGGAAATATATGATTTTTTAAACATGTCGTAGCCTATAATTAGAATTATAGTTATTGCTAATACACGTGTATGGCCTAAAATGAGTGCTCATTGAAACGCTAATGAGCCCTGTGCGCATTAGATAAACCCTATATATATATATATACATAGGGAGGGGCTTTCAAATGAGACGTGGTCCTTCCATCCCTAACGAAGGCCAACGATCTGTGTCATCGGATTCAAATCCAACGACGCCTTCAATTTTGTTGCCTAAAAGGGCATTTTGGTCATCAACTTTTGTATTAATTATGCATGCTAATTAATATTTCGAAATACTAAATTTGGCTAGTTTTATTTTTGATATTTTTCGCAATACCATATTTAAAAAATATTTAGTTTTGTGATGGACGATATTATTTGGGGTATATGTTCGTATCCTCATGCATTTTTTATAGAATTCGAGATTCCTTTTGTAACGAGTGTATGTTTTTTGTAGAATCCGTTGTTCATTCAAAAAGTCATCCGTTATTTGTAAATTTTGCATGGTTCTTTGTAAAATACAATTCATGTTAGTAATTAATGTGTGGTTCTTTGTAAACGATTGTATGGTTCTTTGTAACGATTGTATGGTTCTTTGTATGATAAAATTTGTTTAGCTTTTTGTAAAAATTGTGGTAGTCATTCATGCTTAATTGATGCGAATATATAATCAAATTTGTATAAATCACATCTAATAATGCACATCCAAAATGTGTAATGCACATCAATATATATAAAATTTATTAAAAAAATAATTTTCATTCGCAACCATTTGATTTGTAAAAATGCATAACAAGTAGTATAATACATAGCAAAATTGTATAATACACATTAATAATGTATAGTACACATCAATATTGTATAGTACACATCAATATTGTATTGAACTGGGAATCGTTCTTCATCCAGGACTGGTTGCAGCACCGTGTACATGCATCGCCATTCCATCTCCATATTGTCATCGTCGTTTGCATGAAGGTCTTCCCGGAGAGCCGCGGCATCATTCCCTAGCAATTACGCGTGCCATCGACTTCTGCCTTACCGATGAGGCCGCACATGATGCTAAAAATTGATATGTAAAAATATTGACGATGAAGATGAACGGCAGAGACGAACGACGGCCTCCTCGCAGCGGCAACGACCTTACTCATGATGACGACGGAGACAAACGACGGAGACGAATGACGACCTTCTCGAAGTGACCGCAACCTTCCTCATGATGACGACGGAGACGAATGACGGAGACGATCGACGACCTCCTCACAACGCCAACACCGTTGTCGTGCACATCCTTCTCCTCTCCCCATTGTTTGTGCGTGTGAGATTAGGGTTGGCAACGTGAATGGCAACATGAATGGTAAAATAGGAGAGTCATTAATGATGAGATATTTTTGGTGATTACATACTATATTTAGGTAATGAATAATGACCAAAATAGGTTTTTGATTAATTGAATAATAAAATGAACATACCTTTACTGACAGCCGACGGAATAAATATGAACGGATAGGATCGTTGGTCTTCCTCATGATGGAAGAACCAAGCCTCATTTGAAAGATATCCTATATATATATGGAAAATGGGGCTGCCCCACCCCATTTTTCACAATTTTTTATTTATTAGAAAAATATTACCATGTATATTCATCCCTATATCCCTCCTATATGCCATTCGAATTTCGTCAGAAACAGAGACTCCTACGACCTCAATCCAGATGTCATTTTTAACGATCGCGGGATTTTTTAAATCGACCATGTTTGGATGGAGGCCGTAGGAGTCTCTGTTTCTTACGAAATTCGAATGGCATATAGGAGGGATATAGGGATGAATATACATGGTGATATTTTTCCAAAAAAAACATAAAAAAAACATAGACAAAAAATGGGACGGGGCAGCCAACATGGCTGCCCCTAAGGGGCAACCCCATTGACCCTGTGTGTGTGTGTGTGTTAATGGGACTGCTCCCGCACAGTTTTCAGCTTTTTATTTTTTTTGAAAAAATCGCCATGTATATTCATCCATATATCCCTCCTATATGTCATTCGAATTTCGTCAGAAACAGAGACTCCTACGGCCTCCATCCAGACAATCATTTTTTAATGGTAATAGGATTTGTTAAGTCGACACTATCTCGATGGAGGCCGTAGGAGTCTCTATTTCTGACGAAATTCGAATGGCATATAGGAGAGATATAGTGATGAATATACATTGTGATATTTTTCAAAAAAATAATTAAAAAATGCCGAAAGTAGGGGACGGGGCAGCCATGTTAGCTGCCCCCAAGGGCAGCCCCATTACATCCATATATATATATATATATATATATATATATATATATATATATATATATATGGGGATAAATGAGTATGCTCCCTAAGAGCATATAAGAGCATGCTCTCACCTTTTTTCCCATAATTTTTTTTGAAATGAAATCCGAGGGGATTTACTTAGAATAATAAGTAGAATGTGTGGTTCAAATTTCATGTAAAACAGACATTCCTAATACTTCCATCTTGAGGGGGATAATTTTCAGCTATTCTTAGACCATTAAAATTGTAGCCTTGATGGTGGGGATAGAAGTCTCGAATTACGTCGAATTTCGAATGACGTCATTGTGATATATTGTGATCTAAATTCCACTAGATATCATATCAGAAAAATAAAAAAACGAGGAAAAAAAGGGTGGAGCATGTAAGTAACATGCTCTCAGGGAGCACGCTCATTTTTTCCATATAATTTATATATTATGCATTGGATGAAATACACATGATATAAATATATGGGTAAATTGAGGTTGTCGCTTGGGGAGCTAACTTGGCTTCCCGCCCTATTTTCACAATTTTTAAATTTTTTTGAAAAATGAATCTATAGAAATTTATCATTATATCCTTATAAGTTCTGTGTGAAACACCTACATGCTTCATCAAGATAGTCATTTTTTAACGGTCGCAGAATTGTTGAAATCGACCATGTCTGGATGGAGGCCATAGGAGTCTTTGTTTATCATGATAACTTAAATGACATAATATAGGCATATAGTGATGAGTTTTACGGATTCATTTTTCAAAAAAAAGTGAAGAAAATGAGAGAGGGAAACCAAGTTAACTCCCCATAGGGGGCAATCCCATTTTACCATATATGCATGCGTGCGTGTGTGAAAAATGGTGCTGCCCCCATCCCTTTTTCGGCTTTTTTTTATTTTTTTTCTAAATACCACCTTTCATCAATATATCCTCTAATATGTCTTTTCAATTTCGTCAGAAATAGGAACTCATATGCCCTCCATCCAGAACAAGTCAATTATAGGAATTCTAAGACTGTTAAAATTACTTGTTCTAGATGGAGGACATAGGAGTCTCTGTTTCCGACAAAATTGAAATGTCATATTAGAGGGATAAAGTGATGAAAATATATGTCAGTATTTAAAAAAACAAAAAAATAGCAAAAAAAGGTACAAGGCAGCCCCCTCCCCCCCCCCCTCTCTCTCTCTCTCTCTCTCTCTCTCTCTATATATATATATATATATAAAGAGAGAGAGACGTGTGATACTATGAGAGCCAAAATCTGTGAGAGCATGAGAGCATTGATTCCAGAACACATGATTCTGTATTCTCTCTCCTGGTTAAGTCATGTGGTCTAGAATCAATGCTCTCATGCTCTCACAAGTTTTGACTCTCATAGGATCGTTCATATATATATATATATATATATACATACATACATACATATATAGGGTTAAATGGGGCTGCCCTTGAGGGAGCTAACTTGGCTCCCCCCGCCTATTTCAGCCGGTTTTTTTTATTTTTTTCTGAAACTTTCTTCCGTGGAATTTCATCACTCTATCCCTATATTATGTCATTAAAATTTCGTGCAAAACAGAGACTCCTACGGCCTCCATCCAGACAATCATTTTTTAACAGTAACAGAATAGCTAAAAACGACCCCGTCTGGATGGAGGTCGTAGGAGTCTCTGTTTCGGACGAAATTTAAATGACATAATATAGGGATATATAATAATAAAAATCCATGAAGAAATTTATAAAAAAAAAATAAAAAAAACAGACGAAATGGAGCGGGGGGAGCCAAGTTATATATGGGCAAAGAGGGGCCGCCCCCACAGGGGGAGCTAACTTGGCTCCCCCGCCCCATTTCGTCCAATTTTTTTATTTTTTTTGAAAATTTCATCCGTGGAATTTCATTACTATATCCCTATATTATGTCATTAAAATTTCGTGTGAAACAGAGGCTCCTACAGCCTCCATCCAGACAGACATTTTTAACGGTAACAGAATTGCTAAAATCGACCCCGTCTTGATGGAGGTCATAGGAGTCTCTGTTTCGTACAAAATTTTAATGACATAATATAGGGATATATTGATGAAAATCCACGGAAGAAATTTTCAAAAAAATCAAAAAATTCGGACGAAATGAGGCGGGGGGAACTAAGTTAGCTCCCCTCATGGGGGCAGCCCCATTTTACCCATATATATATATATATATATATATATATATATATATATATATATAGGGTAAAATGGGGATTCCCACATGGGGGTGCTAACTTGGCTCCCCCCGTGCCATTTCGTCCGTTTTTTTTTGAAAATTTCTTCTGTCGATTTTCATCAAGATATCCCTATATTATGTCTTTAAAATTTCATTCGAAACAGAGACTCCCACGGCCTCCATCCAAATGGGGTCGATTTTAGCAATTCTGTTACCGTTAAAAAATGATTGTCTGGATGGAGGCCGTAGGAGTCTCTGTTTCTCACGAATTTTTAATGACATAATGTAGGGATATAGTGATGAAATTCCACGAAAGAAATTTTCAAAAAAATAAAAAAAAATCGGGCGAAATAGGACGGGAGAGCCAAGTTAGCTCCCCCAAGGGGCAGCCCCATTTAACCCTGTGTGTGTGTGCGCGTGCGTGCGTGCGTGCGTGCGTGGCGCGTGCGTGCGTGCGTGGCGCGTGTGCGTGTGTGCGTGCGCGCGCGCGTGCGCGTGCGTGCGCGTGTGCGTGCGTGCGTGTGCGTGCGTGTGCGTGCGTGCGTGTGCGTGCGTGCGTGTGCGTGCGTGTGTGTGTGTGTGTGCGTGTGTGCGTGCGTGTGTGCGTGTGTGTGTGCGTGCGTGCGTGCGTGCGTGCGTGCGTGCGTGTGTGCGTGTGTGTGTGTGTGTGTGTGTGTGAAAAATGGGGCCGCCCCCTAGGAGTAGTCAACGGGCTGCTCCCACCCCCATTTTCCACTTTTTTTTATTTTTTTGGAAAATAAAAATTTGTCAATTCATCATTATATCCATCTAACATTCTATTAAAATTTTGTCAGAAACAGAGACTCCTACAGCCTCCATCTAAATAGGGTCGATTTAAAAAATCTTGCGACTGTTAAAAAAATGACGTCTTGATGGAGGGCATAGGAGTCTCTGTTTCTAACGAAATTTTAATAGAATGTTAGAGGGATATAGTGATGAATATACAAAATTTTATTTTCCAAGGAAATAAAAAACTGAGGGAAAAATAGGGGTGGGAGTAGCCATGTTGGCTCCTCCCATGGAGCAGCCCCATTTTTCCCTATATATATGAGGAAATGGAGCCTACTTTGTCCATTTTTAGCAATTTTTTTTGAAAAATACCATCGTGGATTTTCATAACTAGATCTCTCTAATATGTCATTCAAATTTCGTCAGAAACAGAGACTCCTACGGCCTCCATCCAGAACAGGTATTTTAACGATCTTAGATTTGCTGTAAATTACCTGCTATGGATGGAGGCTGTATGAGTCTCTGTTTCTGACGAAATTTGAATGACTTATTAGAGGGATATAGTTATGAAAATCCATGGAAGTATTTTTCAAAAAAATAAAAAAAATCTAAAAATAGATGTGAAGTAGGTAAGGCTACCTACTTCACAAAGTAGGCTCCCTTTCCTCTCTCTCTCTCTCTCGCTCTCTCTCGTTCTCTCTCTCTATGGAGTATGTAACTTACCTACTCCATTTTTTTTTTCAAATTTTTTTTATTTTTTTTGAAAAATGCTTCCATGGAATTTCATAACTATATCCCTCTAATATGCCATTCAAATTTTGTCAGAAACAGAGATTCCTACGACCTCCATCCAGACAGTCATTTTTTAACGGTCACAGATTTGTTGTATTTTTCATGTTCTGGACGGAGGCCGTAGGACTCTCTGTTTCTTACGAAATTTTAAAGATATATTAGAGAGATATAGTTATCAAAATCCATGGAAGCACTTTTCAAAAAATGAAAAAAAAAAGAAAAAAAAAGAAAATTGGGTAGGTAAGTTACCTACTACATGGAGTAGGATCCCTTTTCTCATATATATATATATATATATATATATATGAGGTAAATGGGGCTGCTCCCTAGGAGTAGCCAACGGGCTGCTCCCACCCCCATTTTTCCTCAAATTTTTTATTTTTTTGGAAAATAAAAATTTGTATATTCATCACTATATCCCTTTAACATTCTATTAAATTTCGTCAGAAATAGAGACTCCTACGGCATCCATCCAAACATGGTCGATTTAAAAAATCCTGCGACCGCTAAAAAAATGACATATGGATGGAGGGCTTAGGAGTCTCTGTTTCTGACGAAATTTTAATAGAATGTTAGAGGGATATAGTGATGAATATACAAATTTTTATTTTCAAAAAAAATAAAAAATGGGGGAAAATAAGAGTGGGAGCAGCCCCGTTGGCTACTCCCAGGGAGCATACTCTTTTTTCCCTATATATATGGGTAAAATGGGGCTGCCCCCTGGGAGTAGCCAACTTGGCTACTCCCACCCCTATTTTTCCCTCATTTTTTTATTTCTTTAGAAAATAAAAATTTGTATATTCATCACTATATCCCTCTAACATTCTATTAAAATTTCGTCAGAAACAGAGACTCCAAGGCCCTCCATCCAGACGTCATTTTTTTAACAGTCGCAGGATTTTTTAAATCGACCCCGTTTGGATGGAGGCCGTAAGAGTCTCTGTTTCTGACGAAATTTTAATAGGATGTTAGAGGGATATAATGATGAATTTACAAATTTGTATTTTTCAAAGAAATAAAAAATGAGGGAAAAATAGGGGTGGGAGTAGCCAAGTTGGCTACTCCCAGGGGGCAGCCTCATTTAACCATATATATATATATATATATATATATATGAGGAAAGGGAGCCTACTTTGTGAAGTAGGTAACTTACCTACTTCACATTTCATTTTTTGCAAATTTTTTTATTTTTTTTCAAAAATGCCACCATGGGTTTTCATAATTATATCTCTCTAAAATGTCATTCAAATTTCGTCAGAAACAGAGACTCTTACGGCCTCCATCCAGACAGTCATTTTTTAACGGTCACAGATTTGCTGTATTTTACATGTTTTGGATGAAGGCCGTAGGAGTCTCCGTTTCTGATGAAATTTGAATGACATATTAGAGTGATATAATTATGAAAATCTACGGTGGCATTTTTGAAAAAAATAAAAAAATTTGCAAAAAGTAAAATGTGAAGTAGGTAAGTTACCTACTTCACAAAGTAGGCTCCCTTTCCTCTATATATATATATATATATATATATATATATATATATATATATATATATATATATGAGGAAAGGGAGCCTACTTTGTGAAGTAGGTAACTTACCTACTTCACATTTCACTTTTTGCATTTTTTTTATTTTTTTTCAAAAATGCCACCGTGGATTTTCATAATTATATCCCTCTAATATGTCATTCAAATTTCATAAGAAACGGAGACTCCTACGGCCTTCATTCAGAACATGTAAAATACATCAAATATGTGACCGTTAAAAAATGATTGTCTGGATGGAGGCCGTAGGAGTCTCTATTTCTGACGAAATTTGAATGACATATTAGAGGGATATAATTATGAAAACCCACGGTGGCATTTTTGAAAAAAATAAAAAAATTGCAAAAAGTGAAATGTGTTCACAAAGTAGGCTCCCTTTCCTCATATATATATATAGAGAGAGAGAGAGAGGAAAGGGAAGCTACTCCATGGAGTAGCTAACCTTAGCTACTCCATGGGTATTTTCCGCTTCTTTTTTTTATTTTTTTTCAAATATTCCACCATTGATTTTCATCACTATATCAATCAAACATGTCATTCAAATTTCATCAGAAACAGAGACTCCTATAGCCTCCATCAAGACAATCATTTTTTAACGGTCACGGATTTATTGTATTTTACCTGTTCTGGATGGAGGCCATAGGAGTCTCTGTTTCTGACAAAATTTGAATGACATATTAGATGGATATATTTATGAAAACACATGGTCGTATTTTTGAAAAAAAATAAAAAAAAGAGGCAGAAAATGCCCATGGAGTAGCTAAGGTTAGCTACTCCATGGAGTAGCTAAGGTTAGCTACTCCATGGAGTAGCTTCCCTTTCCTCATATATATATATATATATATATATATATATATATATATATATATATAGGGAAATTATCCAATGAGCCTTGTGCCCATTTGAGATGAGATGAGCCCACTCATTTTTTACCATTATTTCCTATCTTTTTGAGCTTAATAAGTATTTGTTTACAAATGTTATATCATATTCTTACTACTAGTAACTATTTTAAGGAAAAAAACCTTAAATTCATACAAAATGATTGTATTATTATTTGTATTACTAGTCTCATTTTTATTCTTACTAATGATTATTTCTTGTGAATCTAAGATCTTCTTTATATGAAAATAGTTACTAATAGTAAGAATATGATATAACAACAGTAAATAAATAAGCATTGAACTCAAAATGATGGAAAATATTGGTAAAATATGAGTGGGCTCATCTCATCTCAAATGGGACAGGGCCCATTGGATAAACCCTATATATATATATATATATATATATATATATATATATATAGGAGAAACTTCAAATGAGGCAGGGTCTCATCGATTTTATGGTGAGCCCTTAATTTAGA
The DNA here is from genome assembly GCA_037367405.1 of Ottelia alismoides. Lineage (NCBI taxonomy): Eukaryota > Viridiplantae > Streptophyta > Magnoliopsida > Alismatales > Hydrocharitaceae > Ottelia > Ottelia alismoides. Next base: position 540,286 of record JAZKJV010007011.1, on the reverse strand, counting down.
TCATTGGATTTTAATCAATGGTTATTATTGAAACCACCGAAATGCATTAAAACCACTCATAAAATTGTCCGGTCAATTGAAATTTTAGGAAATATTGTTGTGTGGCCAACAATTCTTCCTTAAAAACTGCAATTCGAAATGGATGACGTAAGATCTATCACGTTTTCTATTTCGGGAATGGATTATTAATGGAATATTTTATGACATTAACCTTCTTGCGTAATATACATGTTATGGCAATAGACTTGACTTTTATCATATTATCCTTCTATTTTTGAATTATTATGTTAAGCAAAATAAACTTGAGAATAGAATATTAAGGCAACATTTTTATTTTATATAATATACATGTTAATGTTTATTCAGCTTTATTAGTATAATTTGTGTATAGATATTTTTCTCACATTGTATAATTAGATATTAATATCTCATAAAATATAACTATAAATGCAAATTTTAATCACTCTTCGATAATTTTTGAAATATTCATGTTCAGCATCAATCTATAGTAAACAAAAGTCTGCCTACAAATGTAATGTATACTACTTCTTTGTGTTACGAATACTATTTTTTGTGAAACATATTCGACTTTTATAATGTTAGACAAATTATTTTGCAGAATATACGTTAAGTTTTGTACGTAATTTACAAAATAATAATGTAAAAGACGATTACATTTTTGTAAAATAAAGGAAATCAAACCTGACAACATGATAGAAATCTCAAAAATATGTGATTGAAATGAAATTTCATTTATAATATATGCATATGAATATTGTAAAATACAGTATAATTTTTGTGAAATAAGGGGAATTCCGTTAATTTTCAAGCATATAAATATTGAACTTCTACTGCTAATTCATTCTCGGATTCTTAATTCAAATTGTAAATGCGTGCTTATTCCACATTTATGATCTAGTAGTCATTTTTATGTCCGAAAATGTAATTAACCGCTTTTCAAAATATAGAAGCAAATAATATTTCTAATTTCTATTTTGCCATGTAAATCACTTCTAAATATGATTCTAGTTAATTTAAATATAGGAGAAAAATATGAAAAGTGTTGGATCATATTGTAAAATTTTACTATCGTTTATCAAAATAATTTTGTAAAGTAATATAATATTTTATAAAATTTTCTTCAGTCCGTTCATCTAGAAATCATAGAAATGTAAAATATGTTTAGGTATTTCTACGCAAAGTTTCATGAAAACGGATGGAATCCCATATTTTTGCCATATTTATCAATTCATACGCATTAAAAGATATAAGAAGTATATTTATCGCCTTCCTAAAATGAGAGAAATGAGCTTTCTCTCTCATCCCTTTAAATATGGGTGGTCGAATCCTCTAAAATAGGAATCTGGATACACCAAAACCATCAACTATTTTGATGGTTTTAATCATAGCCCTTTCTTTTTTATCAAACGTGTATAATTGGTGGCTCACTACAATTGTGATGAGACCCCACCTCATTTGAAGGGGTCCCTATATATATATATATATATATATATATATATGCAGTGGATGAAATACACATGATATAAATATAGTAGACGTGCTTATATCATAATAATTATATCGAATATGGTGAAAATGTATAAAATTGTGTTACATATAATTTAAAAAACCTCCAATTATATTTATATATGAAAATGGATATACAGATACGGATATAACGATAGATAGGATACGGACACTATAAGAAACTGGACTTAAGGTAACGAATAATTTGAATATTCGTTGCCATACTTCCGATGTTAAAAATATAACAACGAATATTATTCGTTGCCAAATCATCTTTTGTACTTGTAATTAGCAGCGAATATCATATTCATTGTTAAAGGTCCGTATAACGGCGATTTTTTCGTTGAATTATTCGTTAAAATTCACACTAATCGTTGCCAAATTTAGCAACGATTAGAAAAAAAACGGCAACGAATAATTGTTGTTATATGATTCGTTGCGAGGAATATAACAACGAATACCATTATTCATTACGGATTTAAATAAGTAAGCAACGAATAATATTCGTTGTTATATATTTAATTACGGAAGATATGGCAACAAATATTAGATTATTTGCTGCCTTAGGTCACGTTTCTTGTAGTGTATTGTACTCCCTATCTAAAATCATCTTGCGGATATTTCTGTTCGCTTCGCTCTTGTAAGACGGTTTGACTTTAAATATATGAGCTCAAAAATCTAGCAAGTAAATGATTAAAATGATTAATCATGTATGTTGGTACTCCTTTTATTTTATTAGAGAAGCTGAAAAATGAGCAGTGAGAATTAATCGGAAGTTGAAATGAGGTCAGAGGAAGAGAGATGGCACAGAAGCAATGAGAGATGGCACAGAAGCAATGGTCCGTGGTCGGCATTTGGAACCACGTGTTGTAACAGGCTAGGGTTAGGTTGGAGGGACCTCTTGTCCAAGGGTTAGTCAAATGGGTAACGTCCTTGTATGAATAGCGGCTATTTGGATGATTAGGAATGTTAGAAGGATAAATGTGATATGATGTTGTATCAGTTGCATTTAATCGGTCATGTTTTTTAACTATAATATCTTTTTTAATATGATTTTCTAATTTGAACGTGGTTGGAAATATTGTAACAAAGAAAACACGGGATACTTGAAACCAACTCCAACCCAAAAACGCAGGAGCTAACTCAGATCAAATGAGGGGTGGATTTGGGTAGCCAGACTACGAGAGGGTGAACTGACAACCAAATGCTTAACGTTGTGTGTTGTAATTCCATTTTCAATGGATTAGAATACATTCCACACGTCATTTATATATATATATATATATATATATATATATATATGGGTAAACTTAGCCCCCACCCCATTTTTTGCGTGTTTTTTTATTTTTTTAAAAAATAAAAATATGTAAATTCATTATTATATCCATATATTATGTCATTCAAATTTCATGCAAAATAGAGACTCCTACGACCTCCATCCAGACAGGGTCGATTTAAAAAATCCTGAAACCGTTAAAAATGACTGTCTGGATGGAGGCCGTAGGAGTCTCTATTTCATACTAAATTTGAATGACATAATATAGGGATATAGTGATGAATATTCACGGAAAAAATTTCCAAAAAATAAAAAAATGAAGAAAATAGGCGGGGGAGCTAAGTTAGCTCCCCCAGGGGGCAGCCCCATTTCCCCCCCCCTCTCTCTCTCTCTCTCTCTCTCTCTCTCTCTCTCTCTATATATATATATATATATATATATATATAGGGTCAATGGAGCTGCCCCCTTGGGGCAGCCAACATGGCTGCCCCGCTCTATTTTTTGTCAAATTTTATCGTCATGTATATTCATTCTTATATCCCTCCTATATGTCATTTGAATTTCGTCAAAAACAAAGACTCCTACAGCCTCCATCCAGACATTCTCGATTTAAAAAATCCTACGACCATTAAAAAAATGACGTCTGGATGGAGGCCGTAGGAGTCTCTGTTTCTGACGAAATTTGAATGACATATAGGAGGGATATAGAGATGAAAATGCATGGTGATATTTTTCAAAAAAAGAAAAAAAAATTGCGAAAAATTGGGTGGGGGCAGCCATGTTGGCTGCCCCTAGGGGGCAGCCCCATTTTCCCTATATATATATAGGGGGGCAGGGAGCCTACACCCTGGGGTGTAGGAAACTCCCTGCACCCACCCTATTTTTCGATTATTTTGATTTATTTTTTAAATTAAAAGTTAGGGGATTTACTTAATATGTTGAGGGGAATATATGTATCAAATTTCATGCAAAACAAACATTCCTAACACGTTCATCTAGATAGGGTCGATTTCAGCAATTCTGAGACCGTTAAAATTGAGTTAGTTTTGATGGAGATGATAAAAGTTTCGAATTAAGTTGAATTTGGAATGACAACATGGTGATATATGGTGATCTAAATCCCCCAATGTTTCATTTCAAAAAAATCAAAAAATAATGAAAAATTAGGCCGGGTGTAGGGAGTTTCCTACACCCGCCGGTGTATGGTCTTTTTCCCTATATATATATATATATATATATATATGAGGAAAGGGAGCCTACTTTGTGAAGTAGGTAACCTTTTTTTAGCAATTTTTTTTTTTGAAAAATGCTTTCCTCTATATGTATGTATATACAGAGAATTTATCCAATGAGCTTAGAGCCCATTTGAGTTGGAATGAGCCCATCCCCACAGCCGTTGGATTAGCACAATTTCAATCCTTTAATTTTAGGATCACGTCACATTCTTTGGTGTGTATTTAAAAATGGTGTTTTCAGACTTTCTAAATTTAGCATTCGTTAATGTTTCTGTGTGGCGTTTGATTTGGTCATTTCGAATGCATTCTTGTCGATCTCGCGTGACGACGAAGCTTTTGAAATTGTAGGATCTTCGTTCTTCGAAGGTATTTTTGTTGAAGTTTTTTAATCGGTCGTTCATTGTAAAATTTATGTTTCTTCTTTTTTTTGTTCTTGAGTTATCATTGTTGATTCATATTTTGATCACAGTTTGATCGTTATGTATCCAAAGACATTATGAGTGATGCTTCCCTATCCTCGGTGGATCGTATCATGAACGAAGTTCATATCAGAAGGAGTGATGATGGGTGACCTGCAGATGGTTTATGATTCATGATATGTAGTCAGAATTGTTTTTTTTTTATCCAAGGCATTTTGATTTCATATAATTTAGTAATTTGCGTGCGACTATCAGTAACACTTAACATATTACAAGTAATAAAATAAGTTACCTTATGAAAGAGGGGGTGGTTTGATAGTAATTCAAAACAGATAATACAATAAGATTGAGAAAAGCATCAGTAACATGTAACAAATTGTAAAGTAAGAGAAGACAATGAAATCTGTAACTTCGAATAATTATAAAAAAAACACGAGACCAATAAATTACGTATTGCTATCAGTAACACTCGACACGTTGTACGTAATTAAAAATGTTATATAAGTAAATAAGGGACGCCTCAGTAACACTTAAAGTATTAAGTAACTATAAAATCAGTAACAATCAAAATGAGTTCAGTAATATGGATATTTGTAATCAGTATTTTTTATATGGACATTAGTAATCTTTAACCTTCACGTTTGAATATAATATTTATCTCACAACAAAATTTACTTGATCTATGAATATGTATTACTTGAGTAAAATGCATGAATTACTGATTTTTGTAATTGTTATATGAATAATATTAAGTATAACTTCAGTAAATAATCATTTTGTAACTATAATTTCAGTAACTAATAACATTGAGTCAGTAATATGGACATGAATATTCAGTAATTGTTCATATAAACATAAGTATTTTATCTATTCAATTGTCTAGTACATATTTAGAAGTACTAAATAACTATAAATTCAATAACAATCATAATACAGTCAGTAATATGGATATTTGTAATCGGTAATTTTTTTATGGACATTAGTAATTTACGTAATCAGTAAATTGATTTATATTAATAATTTACCTTTTCTAATCTATACGTGGAATGATCATTTCATGAATAAACTGTATGTCGTCAATAATTTAAACGTGGACTTTTTTATCTTAAAACCGACCACCTATTTTTAAGGAAATGATTTAACTCGAATTCTTATTATGTTAATAATGCAAAGCACATTGTTATTGTCAAAACCGTCTCCTACCTAATAGAACCAACCTATACACGTGGCAAGCCCATGTCTGGTGCTCACCGCAACTCAAATGGGCAAGAGGCTCTCTGGATAAGCCATATATATATTATAAGAGTGATCTTGTGAGATCGGATTTTTGTGAGATGGTGAGATGGGAAATTCTGGATCATTAGATTTTGTCTTCTCTCTCCTGGTTTTCTCTCTCCTGATTGAAACCAGTGGTCCAGAATTTTCCATCTCACCATCTCACAAAATCTCATCTCATAGGATCTCTCTCTCACTCTCTCTCTCTCTATATATAAGGGGCCCTTCCAATGAGGTAGGTCTTTCTGAAAATCGGAAAGCCACTACCAAATTTGTAAATTGTGTAACAATTTTGTAAATTTAAATTGCGCATTGTAAAATAATGATGATCATACAATTTTTGTAAAATATATCATCCATATTGTAACAAACATTTTGGTCAAATATATTAATATTTTCATAAATCTTTCGTGATATATATAATATGTTAATATTTAGTATTAAATTTATGGAGTAAGAAATTGTAAAATAAATAGAAGAAATACCTAAATTGACGTGGCTTTCCATGCATCCAGGAAAGGTTCACCTTATTGGAAGTTTCCCCTATATATACCTATATATAAACTGATATTTACGTTTTAAGTTGATTCTCCATACCCCCTCCCCTCACCATGTCACCGCCTCATCCCTCCCTCCTCCCCCTTGCCACCTCCTCTATGTCCATCGCCAACCCCACCTGTGTCACATCCTCCAACTTTTCTAGTCTCCTCTCCCCTATACCACTGCCTCATTTGCTTCCCCTCCCTCCATCGAAAACTCTTCTGGTCCCTCAGTCGAAAGCTCGAGCTTCAACGACATTTTCCCAATGCTCCAACGATTGTTGTGACATCTACTACCTTCCCACCAACGGAAGTACCAAAATGCACGTCAACACCAGCACCCGATGCGGTATCTGTTCCTCCCCTCACTCTACCAGGAGCTTCATTTTTTCTCCCTCCCCCACACCACGATGAGGTCTCTCCCAAGGCAAAGAACCCAATTGGTCTCATTCTTGATCAGGTCCTACTCCAACCCATTTATGATTTCGCCAGAATGGGATTGCATCTAATTAGCACGGATATTTTTCGACATTGCACAATGAGGAGTCACAAAGCATCGCGATCATCATGATAGCTTTCTCCTGCCCCTTCTCAATGCCCTCCTATAGGAAGCAGAGGAGCGCAGACACATTGCTCTCTTGGACGATAAGGCTGGTGTAGTTGCCGTTGTGCATTCACAAGAGAGGAGCAACTCAATAAGCACCACCTTCTCAGGGAATGACACGCAAGAGTGGGATGCCTTGAGCCACACCATGTGATGGTTGGTCTCGTTAGAGGCAATCTAGGGGAGGTCAAGGTACTCAAAACCTTCAATGGAGATGCAAAGGAGCTAGCAAACATCGTTGACGAAAAATCAAGGTGCGAAAGAACTCAGAGACAAGGATGGGGGAAATGAGGTGGTGGCGGTGGTGGATGTTGTTGTGAGAGCAATGAATGACAAGGGAGAGGGCAATGTCAAGATAGAGGGCCGCTTCAATGGCGATGTGTCAAGTGGACTGATCAAGAAGTTCGATCCAGTCAAGAAGTCAAGGACGATGAGGAGAAAGGCCATTGGATTTTGTAATGGTTTGATTAACTAAAGATGAGTCAAATTAACAACAGAGGTTGTGGTTTTAGATGGAGCAAGTACAGAGTTTGTGGTTTTAGAAGGAGCAAGTTTATAGGATTTCCGAGATAATTGCAAAGAATACAAGATCAAGAAGATAATTTATAAAGTTTTAGAATTCATGGTATAAAAATCCCAAAAAAGATTCGAGCTACATGTTCGTGCTTTCTGCCGTGGTTCTCCCAACTATATTCGGTATTCTCTTTGGATCTTCAACCTACTGTTGGAAACATTCGCTGTGTGACCTCTGCCATCTGGTGTAAAGCCACTACAAATAGGCGTGAAACATACACGGCATACCTACAGGTACAAAACTTGTCCAGCATACACCAGAAGTTTTAGCTACCAAGATACCATTTTTATTAAATTCATATTTGACCATATGAATGACCAAGACTGGCGTCCAAAGGCAACAATGAATAGAACAGCACAACCTTGAAGGATGCTACTCACATCTTATGAACACCAAACAGTTTGCATGTATATGTAAGCCTCAGTAGCCTTACCATCAAATCAAAGCAAAATATCATTAAAAAATTTGTACAGCAAAATCAACTATATGATGCTCTTGCAAGGCAAATCACCACTAGGTTCCTCCCTGACTCTTATTAAATATAAATATAATTCACATCATGGAATGTCCTTGAGCAGGCAATTGAACTCTATCAGCAGTCATTACTCAAATTACCAAACTGATGTAGGGATCCAATTATAGGAAAATCAATACCAAAAAAAAGATGCTGCTGAAAGAAATGCTGCTGCAGGGATCCAATATCAGCAGTCATACTCAAGACACTGCTTCAAGAAACGCAACAAAAAAATCCACTTCCTCGATGGGATTCTATTTATTGCTCCATAGACAAAAATAGGTGTAACAAGCTATCTGTAGAGACTTTCAGACCTCAGATTCTCAGCAATCTCTGTTTCCCAGCGGTCACCGTTCTCAAGCAGTTTCTCTTTATCATACAACAGCTCCTGAAGCGGAACAATGAGAAAATTGTGGTTTGATGGAAAGAAATCAAGAAAAAACTTCAGTTTGGAAAAAAAAAAGTCACCTCGTGTGTTTCAGTAGCAAATTCAAAGTTGGGACCCTCAACTATGGCATCAACCGGGCAGGCCTCTTGACAGAACCCGCAGTAGATGCACTTTGACATGTCAATATCATATCTGAACATACATATCCATGAGGTGTATTTGTTACCCATTTCAGGAAGATTAATCAACTAATGCTACGACACAAATTTGATACGCGCACACACAAAAAAATGTATAAAATCTCCTGAGAGAGCGTTCAATACATTTTTTTGAAAGAAGCGTTCAATACATTTTCCCTTTTATTTTCAGAAGTGTTGCTGAGTGCCTTTTACCTCGTAGTCCTGCGGCTTCCGTCCTCCCTTTCCTCCGCTTCAATTGTGATTGCTTGGGCGGGGCATACCTAAAAAATAACGCATACAATTCCTTCTTCACCAAAACCATAAATGCAAAGTATAGGACAAAAATGATTAAACTTAATCATATCGGTTACACAAGGTCTGATGACATGCATGACAAAACCTCATAAAGGAAGCAAGTGTTCTAGAGATTAAATGCACATTATTAAATCTTCCTTATAACAATTTTTATGATGAGACCAAGTAAAATAAAAAAGTTTGGCTCACATTCTAGAACCAATCTCGTACATGTTACACTTGAAATCTTAATGCTTACCGCTTCACATAACTTGCAGGCAATGCAACGCTCCTCTCCAGTTGGATAACGTCTAAGAGCATGTTCACCACGGAAACGGGGACTGAGAGGTCCCTTCTCAAATGGATAATTAATCTGTAAGTTCAGTTAATCTGTAAGAACTATGCAGAATAAATAAAGAAATTTCAACTGCATAGAGTTTTTATTAAGCAAGGGAAGGGGAAACATGCAGAGGTGTCCGCCCCAAATTTATTAAAAATATGGGAAATGGAAAAATATTACCGACCAATACCAAAGGTGAGTATGGGCACATCAGAAGACGCTCTCTACAAAGCCCCTACAACAAACCAAGACACAACACACATTTCGAAACGACGCTGATCCACGCAGTTGAAACCGCCCCAAACACTCGCACAAAAGGACTCCCCCAACATCAAGTACGCCATGTACCATCTAACACAACGAATATACAAAATACCACTTCCACATGTCTCCGAGAACTATGAGATTCCGCACAGACCCCTTCATTTAGCACCCAACTTGCGCCCTACGGTTGGAATCACGCCCACCAATTCTGCAATAGTCCGGTGAAGAAGCGTTTTCCTATTTATAACTTCAATCTCTGTGGGTGACTTCACAGCTTAATTCTGCCCTTCAACCTTCGTATCCACGATTCATGTGCCTCCTTTTTTCTTCGCTCTCCGTATCGTTTCGATATCTTGAACTGACCATCCCCTGAACTCCGATGTCAAGGATGCAGTTTGTAAAGGCTCCAACACGGCAGTGATGCAAAATGGAATTCGGCGCGGCGTGGGAAATAGATTTGACGGTGGATTTTCGATGGTAGAAGAAAATAGAGGGGTTGAGAAGAAGAAACTGGAAGGGTTGAGAAGAGAAGACACGCCGGATGCGCGGGGTTAGAGAAGAAGAAACGCGTAGACCGCGAGGGGAAGAGAGAAGAGACTCGTCGGGAATACGAGGGGTTTGGGAGAAGAAGAACACGTGTAGATCACGCGGGGAGAAGGAGAGAGAGGGGAGAGGAGAGAGAGATAAATCTCTATTTTATCACATCTTGAACTGACTAAAACATTGGACCCTCATCCCTTTACATAGGAAGGATGACATTACAAGAATAGAAAATAATTTAAACCGACAACCAATTATCCTAAACTGACTCTAACTAATTAACCGACTAACTACCAAATTTGAAATTCAAATTAAGACTAATTGAGATCACACGCGATCTCTTTATTTAAAATTGCGACAACTTAAAAAACGTAAATAGAATTAACGGCCACAATTTAAATAATTAGACGGTCCTACATGTCGAGTCCACGCTGCATCAACTCTCCTCCGCTTTTAAAAAATTCGTCTCCCGACGAATTGCTTGAACCTTGAGGCTTGACATAAGGCGCTTCATGAACTTGTGTCGACGTGCGCGTGAACGCGAATCATGAGATATGCAACTCAAATCATATTGCATCTTCCAATGCGCGGCGGGATCATCGAATCGTAGGGACGATTCGGTTGCCATGCTCTGATACCAATTGATGCAAAATGGAATTCGGCGCGGCGCGAGAAATAGATTTGACGGTGGATTTTCGATGGTAGAAGAAAATAGAGGGGTTGAGAAGAAGAAACTGGAAGGGTTGAGAAGAGAAGACACGCCGGATGCGCGGGGTTAGAGAAGAAGAAACGCATAGACCGCGAGGGGAAGAGAGAAGAGACTCGTCGGGAATACGAGGGGTTTGGGAGAAGAAGAACACGTGTAGATCACGCGGGGAGAAGGAGAGAGAGGGGAGAGGAGAGAGAGATAAATCTCTATTTTATCACATCTTGAACTGACTAAAACATTGGACCATCATCCCTTTACATAGGAGGGATGACATTACAAGAATAGAAAATAATTTAAATCGACAACCAATTATCCTAAACTGACTCTAACTAATTAACCGACTAACTACCAAATTTGAAATTCAAATTAAGACTAATTGAGATCACACGCGATCTCTTTATTTAATTAGTCCCCAGTCGCTCCCATGTCCCATTGTTCAAAGATGTATCCTATTATCGCCTGCATTCAACACGACCAAAGAGGACTCGTCCCATTTTTTTCCAGCAGTTGAGGTGTGCCCTGCCATACCAGTAACGCATCCACAACCTCCGAGGACTTGCACCCAGAAGATGAAGCAACATCTCCCTTCAGAGGCAAAAGAGACAACGCGAACAACACCATCGAAGCCGTACCGGCCTTCTTTGGCCACACCAACTGCGTCAACTTCTCTGGATGCCCCTCCTGCTATACGAGGAGCAACCCGCCACTCCTCATGATGGTTGTTGTCACAGGTGTAAAATCTCAATACCGATTTTGAGACTAATCTGTGTGACGTTAGCTTCTCACAACTAATCGGCCCCCTCCTATGCGTGAAAATGTACACCAGCATATCGAATGACCACGCTGATGGGAAACCTCGAACATGTGACCACTCAAGCACACAAGGACACAAAAGCAATGGCACTAACTTCTCTTTGTTATTAGCAAGAGACTCTTTCAACTGTGTATTGTTTACAAATGAGCTTTACCCCTCCTTATATACACAATCCTGAGGTATACGAAGGGACACCATTATTACATGTACAATAAATGCAAGGGCTTTCGTCTCCCACGGAGACCCTTTGTCTTCTTAGGTGACTCTTCACAAGCCTTAACTCTCCATCTTTTGTATGATCCTTCCGTCATCTACAACTGATATCACATCACCCACTCTGTCAGCATGTCATGTCGTTTGCTACGTCAGCACACCACGTCAACATACCATGTCAAATGATCTATCATAGCGAGGAACGATACATTTGTGTGTTGTCTTCCTCAATATCTTCTTCCAAATCTGGAACGTTAGCTTCAGCAGCACCTTCTCCCAAACCTAAAACTCGACCGACTTACGGCTCTATCAGTCGCCTTCTTCAACCTACATTGAGCATGAGCCAATGCATCCTTCGCTTCCTCCCATCGACCATGCCTCTCACGTGCGAAATGGTATGCAGCAGGGCACCGTCCTTGGTCGTCTTGATTTGCCACTTCGTGTGGTGTCACGAGTTGCATGTCCATCACGATCTCGAGTGGACTCTGACCTGTGACGGAGGTCTGCTGCAGGTTGTAGCATAATTGGGCGGTGTGTGGAGGTCTACTGCAAGTTGTAGCATAATTGGACATTGCCCAGTATGCTCACCCAATTGTGTTGATTGGCCGCCACATAGCACCTCATGTACTCTTTCAGCAAGACATTGATCCGCTCCATTTATCCATCCGTCTGCAGACGGTTACTAGTAGAGAACTTGAGATTGAATCCCAACATCTCAAATAAGGCCATCCAGAATCGACCTGTGAACCATGCATCGCGGTCACTCACGATGTCCATCGGTATGCCCCAATTCTTCACCGTGTTCTGCAAGAATAGCTTCGTTGTGGTCTATACCATGCACTCATGGGGTGCCGGTACGAAGATCATGTATTTGGAGAAGCGGTCAACTACCACCATTACCGCATTATTCCCATCCACCTTCAGGAACCCAATGATGAAGTTCATGGAGATGCTCTCCCAGGGACATGCAGGGGCTCTAGCAGTCATGTCATTTCCTTCCTCTTTGTCTTGTCTTGTTGGTATACAAGACATGTACGCACATAAACTTCCGCATCTTCTTCCATCTTCAACTAGAAGTAGCTCGAGGAGAGGAGTGCCAACGTGCACTCCACCCCTGGATGACCCGCCCACTATGCATCATGTGCCTCCTTCAGTAACATTTTCCTCAAGCCACCGCTCGAGGGAACATAGGACCTCCTTCCCTTTGCATCAAGGACGCCTTCATCTACCTAGAATCTTCAGACTTCTCCATCATTCATGCGTTGCACCAAGCGTGATGCGACTGGATCCTCCTAGGTCTGCTCCAGGATATGCTCGAGCATGTCACCAGACGTGCGGGTGACCGATGCGATCATTATAACCTTTGACTCTTCTAGTTCGTTCTTCCTTGAGAGAGTGTCTGCTACAAGCCAGTAGTGAAGCTCGAAGTCGAATTCAGCAAGGAAGTCTTGCCATCGTGCTTGCTTGGGAGTCAGCTTCTTCTGTATAGCAAAGCAGCTTGTTGTCACGTTATTCGTTTGCACCACGAATTTCGATCTAAGGAGGTAGTGGCGATATGTCCTCATACAATGGACTGTTGTTGTCATCTCCTTCTCGTGCACAAAGTATCTCTTCTCTATTGCATTCAACTTGCGACTCTCGTACGTCACAGGGTGCCCATCTTGCACCAGTACACCTCCAAGTGCATAGTTGGACGTGTCGGTGTGGAGTACGAATGACTTCTCGAAATCAGAAAGTCATAGAATCGGCTATTCCACCACTGCCCTCCTCAGCTTCTGGAATGCCTCTTGGTATTCACGTATCCATCTCTAAGGTTGATCCTTTCGAAGTAGATCCGTCAGGAATGTCGCTTTCTTGGAATATCTCTTGATGAACTTCCTGCAGTAGTTCCCCAATCCAAGGAAGGATCGCAACCCCATAACTTTTGTGGGTATCGCTCACTCTTCAATCGCCTAATTCTTCATAGGCTCAATGTGTATCGTGCATCCGCCGACGATATGTTCGAGGAAGAAGATGGTCTCCTGGCTAAAGGCACCTTTCTCTGACTTCAAGTAGAACCAGTTTTGCCTCAGCTTCTCAAACACCATCCGCAGATGTTTGGCGTGTTCTTCCAAGGTCTTGTTGTACATCACTAAGTCATCCAAGTAAACCACAACGGAAAGAGAGTCTGTATATTCGCAGAAGACATCATTCGTTAGAATACAAAAAGTAGTCGGGACTTTAGTCAACCCAAATGGCATAACAAAAACTCAAAGGAGGCATAGTGTGTCACACACACCGTCTTCGATTCGTCTCCCTCCTTGATGAAGATCTGGTAGTATCCCAAACTGAGATCCATCTTCGAAAAGTACTTGACCTGACCCAAGCGATCAAACAGGTCTTCAACATTGGGGACGGGGTACTTGTTCTTTATCGTCACCTTATTCTCTGCACGGTAGTCTACACACATATGCAAGCTCTCATCTTTCTTCTTCTGGAACACCAATGCTCCAGCCTCCATGTGGGGCCTTACTTGGACGCATCAGACCAGCGTCTATCAGCTCCTTGAGTTGTCTCCGCAACTCCTCCAAATGTGCAGGGGGCATCTTATATGGTGCAAGTGCAAGGGGAGCCATACCTGACAGCAGTTTGATGGTGTAATCCACTCTCGCTTTGGCGGAAGCTCCTTGGACAGTTACTTCGGCATCACGTCTTTGAACTCACCCATCATCTTTTGTACTGCCTTGGGGCATGGCTGAATCTCCACGTCATCTACTCCGGCACATACCGTAGCCAAGTACGTCATCTCCCCTTTCATCTTCGGCACATAGTTTAGCCAATTGCAGACTAACATCGCAGACATGACTCCAGCATGCCCCTTCTTCTTGATAGCCCTTAAAGCAGGGGTTATCTCCGATCACAAAGAAGACTCCTCCCAAATAAGAAGTCACATATGCCTTTGCCTTTTTCAAGAACTCGACTCCCATAATGACTTGGAAGTCATCAAAATGTACCACGAGGAAGCATACTTTTCCTTGTCAAACAGCCAACCGGATGTTACAATTTGCCATACCTTCGATCTGCAGTGATTCAGAGTTGGCAAGCTTCACACGGCATTGGCTCTTCTCCCTGGGAACTCCCAAGCTCCCAAACTCTTTGTTGGAGAGAAAGTTGTGTGTTGCTTCAGTATCTATCATGATCGAAACGGTCTTCTTGTGTACCACAACATCGAGGTACACCAACTTTAGATCTGTATGCTCCACCTCCGGCTTCGCCTCTTTGACCGACTCAGCGGACACAAGCGAACGTTGCATAGCAACTTGAGGTTCGTCATGCGCACCTCTTCTTCGAAGTTCTCCTCATCGTTATAGAGTTCAGCTTCTCCTGCTTTGGGCACTCTCTCACATGATGTGGTCTGTCACAGATGAACCAACCCTTGTCCTTAGGTTGCTTGGTCTTCTTAGAGGATTCTACTCCCTCCCTCGAAGCCTCGATCTTACCAGACTTCTTGAACTTTCTCTTTTTTTAGGCAAGCTCTTCACCTTCTAGGTCTTCTTTTCAAAGGTGGGTTGGACATTATAGTTGACCAATGCATCCCTCACGGCGATGGTTGTCTAGAGATCATTCACTCCTTGCATCCTAAGCTACATTTGAGAACTTTGATGTCCACCAACAACGATGATTGCCTCACGTACTCCCGTACAGCTCTCGTATGCTTCAACTTTCGAAGTGCTTCCCTCACTACCCAAGCAGTGTCGGTGGTTAGAAACTACATCTTTAGCTCCTTCACCAACTCATCCCAAGACGAGATGTATGGTCTTCCTTCAGATGCACGGCTCCTCCACCATAACTTCGCATGGTTGGACAAGTACATCATCGACAAGGATACCTTCTCTGCCTCGGGAGTCTTGACAGCTTTGAAATACACTTTCATGTCCTACAAATAGTTTTCCAAGTCTTTAGCACATCGCATACTTGAGAAGTACTTGGGTTCTGGGACCTTCGACCTTTACGCATCGTTGGATCCTCCATCGTTCATGGTCGCCTTCTTGAGGATGGAGATTTCCTTATGTAGCTCCTGCATCAGGGTCTCAAGCTCCTCTACCTTCTTCCCAAGCGCATTCACCAAGTCAGCCAAGCGTAGACTCCCGTTGTCAATGTCCGACGATCTCAGGCCTTCGTCATCCTCCAGACGAGCCAAACAGTAGGCATGAGTACCTAGTATAAACTGGATCTCCACCACAACTCCCTCCAAGATAGCAATGTGATTACCGTTGTTGGGCGTCATCTTGCAAGCTTTGATACCCATTGTCACAGGTGTAAAATTGCAACACTGATTTTGAGACTAACCTGTGCGGTGTTAGCTTCTCGTAGCTAACCAACCCCCCCCCCATGCATGAAAACGTACACCAGCACGCTGAATGCCCACATCGCTTGAAAACCTCGAACACGCAAGCACTCAAGGACACAAGATCAATGGCACTAACTTCTCTTTGTTATTAGCAAGAGACTCTCCCAAGTGTGTTGTTTACAAATGAACCCTACCCCTCCTTATATACACAAGCATGTGGTGGACGAAGGGACACCATTATTACATGTACAATAAATGTAAGGACTCTGTCTCCTGCGGAAACCCTTCGTCTTCTGGGTTGACTCTTCACATGCTTTGGTTCTCCATCTTCTGCAACTGACACCATGTCACCCGCTCTATCGGCATGCCACGTCAACACATAGTGTCATCAGTGTTAGGATGTTGCATCTCTGCTCTGTCAAGTGTCGTCGAACATTTGTGTTGTGCCTACGGGAATCCACGGCCTCTGAACCTTCATGTGGTAAACCCTATCTTTAGTTATTTGTACCCTAAGGCGAAGTCCTCCAGAACTTCGTCATGTGGCCACCGAACCACGCAGGCGTACGATAACTGATCTCGCATGCTATTCTCATACGTCAAGACGTGGGGGTGTTATAGTTGCCACCAAGGCTCTTCCAGCCTCTAGAAGCATCTTCACCTCTGAAGAGAGTCCCCCCCCCTTATCAAAGGTGTGGGGCTCATGGACGGCACTCCGCCCGTTGTAGCCCATTAAAGGTCCTCTAAGAACCGATATGACCTCGCCACAAAGGAAGATCCAAACCGAGTTGGGTTGAAAGAATTCGACCGACCTCCAAAGGAAGAACCCCCCTTCGGATCTCGATTCGTTCTAATCGAGTATGCAGAAAAATCCAGAAGTAGACTTACACTGCTCTCGCAAGCCACTTCTCTCGAAAATCTTAACACATTTAGGGTTTCAGCCTATAGCACATCCCACGATCGCTAGCAATCATCACCATTTTTTTTATCAAATCAACTACGTAGTCCTTGATAACTGCAATGTCTCCCCCACTCCAACCATGATCCTCGTACGTTGCTACCAACTTTGTAATCGAAAAATTCGACTCGATATCGCCTCCACCCACGTCAGTTGAAGCTCATACGCATGATGACCGAGCACTGGCAGTGGAGGATAGCACTTCTTCACAGCAAGCTAGAAGGCCATCTTCCCCACCTTCAGAGGCACAATATCCAGCAAGCAACCCCTCAAACGGACCACTACAACCACCGACGATAGATCCGAACTGGGCAACAACCCACCGAAAGTGAATTCCACTTTTCAAGTGCAACGGCTCTTTTTCATCAGCAATTCGCTATCAGCCACACGAGGCACTGCCCACTACACTTTCCTTACCATCATGTCGCACGCCAGCAAACACTTCATCTCGCCTCTCGAAAGGCCTCGATCAGCAGCCTTTCCCCCTTCCAGGCTAACAACATCACCCATGAAGGATGTGTCCAGAACAGCATTGGTCTCCGCCTCAACCTCAACAAATGAGAGCAGCAACCAACCTATCAAGAAACCAATTCTCACCCCCTCCCTTGGCTTGAAAACCCCTCGAGCCACTACAGCAAAAGAGAGACCTCCCCTGGCCGAAGATTTATCTACAACAGGTCCTGAAAGCGTCGCGACGAGCAAAAAATATGACCTCGGAGCTGGGAAACCACGACAGGACAAAGAGCACCCATCATGATGGTGGCCCCTACCCCCACAGGAGAAGCACCTAACCTCCAAAGAGCAAGAGACCGCGCAATAGCCATGCACCCCGCATTGGAAACCCAGAAGGCCCAAACGCACCTTCCGATGAGACACCTCGTGCCAACCAAACTCCCCAACATGGTGGTCAATGGAGCACCCTGAGCCCCCTCCATACGCACAGTAGCGCTCATTTCCAATCCTCCAGGAACCCGCCCATCCGCCACGCCATCTCCGCCCCCATCCTCGTTCACCTTCTCCCCCAACCCCAATGGAAAGAATCGCTGCATAGAGTTTTGGTGAGCCTAGATCATAACCTTGAAGGAAGGTAACATATTCACTACATAAAATCGGCCAACTTACACATTTAAACTTTGACATTGTTCAATGCAACACTTCCATGAGTAAGGGAGGACAATACAAGGATTAAAAATGATGTGGCATGTCGGAGGCACGCGACTTTTGTCTAGCATTTCTTATAATAACGTCTGGTGTGCCCCCATTCCCACATGCTTGGGGCATAGCAACACGCTATTTATTTCAACAACACGAGGCAGGGGTCCATGGACCTCAAACAAAAGTACAGGGAAAATGTCTGGACTTTTTCAGTCTTCGCAGTGAATTTGCTCCCCATTCTAAAAACTCATTTTTCAAGCTTCTTATACCACCCATCTCAGATTTGAGTGTACTGCATCATCACCCGAAAAGTATAAATATAGCTAAAGATACATGATTAAGAATAAGACAATGGAAGTGGGGTATGGACAGGACTTACAGTTACTTTCCTCTCAAAGAAGTACTTCAGCGTGAGCATCATGCCCCGCACCATTTCAGTCAAAAATAATGTATTTATACTTCGCTCGAAAACTACAAGGGACAGCATACAATTTAAAATTTTACCATAAAAACCTATAACAAACGCATAATAACCAATAATGGTGAGTACCGGCACTCCAGTCCTTGGCAATATCCTTTTCAAGCTGTTCTCTTTCTTCATCTTCTGAAAAACCAACAATAATATAGAAACTGTAAATCCATGCTAGGAAAAGAAAAATAGTTTTACGATGTGTCTCATTGATCAAATGGTAAGAAGAGAAAGTTATATCACAATAGCATCCTAGATAGGGTTATAATATATCATTTTGTTCCGTTTAAGTAACCTACTCCAAAAGTTCAAATTTTAACTAGATTGTGCGGAAGCCTACTTCAAAAATTCGATTTTAAACTAGACGCTTGAATGGTAGTGTTGCAAAAAGTGAAGATGGAGTCAATTGGAAATTAGATTTCTTGTGGAAAGATCCGTCTATTGGGTCATATGAAATTATGTGCATAGTCTCAAATCTCTTAATTAGATTCAGGTATGATTGAGACCTATAAATGGGGTGTCCTATACATTTCCGAAAAATTCACTACTATTAGGCCCTTTCTATTGAAGAGCAGGACAGTCAGAATCATAAACATAACATTTTGTCAGAGTACGTATCATTTATCATGTAAGATGGGTAAATGGATCCTGTCAAGATCCATTTACCACATCTAGGAGTTTAGTCTCACATCTACTAGTGGTGGGACTTGGAGGGTCTGAGGAGGCTATATACGAAGCCCCAAACCCCCTTTGTATCAGATGAGAAAGTTCAATGAACGATCATCCCTTTAAGGCGTTCTCTCGTGGTTTCATCCCGCTCCTTAGGGAGTAGGGTTCCACGTAAAATCTCGTGTTCCTCAATGTTCTTTATCTTTTATTTCTGATATGTTTCTGCATTATATTTTCTAACATGGTATCATAGCGGGTTCGATTCTCGAGAGTTTCATGTTCTTTATTCGAGATTTGATTTTGGTGTTTTTTATTTTTGAAGATCATTCATGTTCATATATGGTTCGAGATTTGAGTTCAGTTCTAGGGTTTTTCAAAACCCTAGATCTTCCAGGAGCAGCCTTCACGCAAGGCAATGCATCATCTGGTCGCGCAAGCATCCGATCTCCAGGCCCGAAGGCAATGGCTTGGCCAATGGCAGCATGCTGCAGATCCCTGCAGACATGGTGACGGGAAAGAGAGTCCAGTCGACCACTTCAACCCCTGCTGCACTCCATCTTGGACGAAGGCACGCAACTCCAGTCAGCGATGGCCTCCCTCTCCATCTCTCGATGCTCAGGCAGAGCATCTCCCCTCTTGTGAACCCGTAACGCGGCTCCAGGCAGCAAGCAGCATCGTCACCTCTCCCTCCAGGCAATGAAGATCAGCCATTCCATCAGGTGGTCGTCGTCCTCTTGCTCCGCGCAGATCAGAAGGCGCCAAGGCGGTGCCCTCCGATCTCCTGCTCCAAGCAACATCTCCATCTCCAAGTGGCGAGCCTCCGATAACCGCACCTCAAGCGTGCCACTCGGAGCCCTAGCGCAATCCCCAAGCAGAAACCCCGTTGCAGGCGGCACGCCTCCAAGCCGCATGCCACATCCAGGTCGCATCGCCCCTCCATGCTAGTGGCCATCTTGCTCCCGATACAGGCGACGCCCCTCCATGCCATCGCACCTCCATGCCAGCGGCACCTCCATGCAGCGCCCCTTCTCCAGATCTAGGCAGTGGCGGAAAGAGGAACCCCATCGGGGCTGCGATTCGAAGAGGGTTCCCAGATGGAAACCCTAAATAAGGGTGGCCTGATTGGGCTGTGGTTTGTAAAAAAAATAAAAAAAATGTTTTTATCACTTGTGCCCCTCCGAGATATCGTAATATCAGTTATGCCCCTATCTTCTTGGTAATATCAGTTGCGCCCCTCACTTCTTTCTCCATTATCACTTGTGCCCTTCCGTCAGATTGACCGACAAAAAATTAAAATAACCATGATTTATTCAAACCATGGTGTGGTTAAGAAGGGTATTATGGTCCGGACAAAATCATGGACGAAGGAGGAGCTCGAGGGAGGAGCTCGGTGCAGACCGCGACGGAGGGAGGGGGAAGCGCAGGGTGCGGGGGAGGCGGGGAGCAGGGGGCAGCACGGGGGAGCACGGGGCGGCGCGGGGCAGGGGGAGGGGGAGCAGGGGGTGGCGCGGGGGAGGGAGAGCAGGGGGCGGCGCGGGGGAGCACGGGGTGGCCCAGGGGAGCACGGGGCGGTGCGGGGAGGGGGCGGCCCAGGGGAGCACGGGGCGGCTCGGGGGAGGGGAGGGGAGGGGGCGGCCCAGCGTAAGGACTGTCGAGAGGTTGCTGGAAAGCATGTGCGAGGAGTGGGTGTTAGAAGAGAGGAGTCTTCGTTATGATCATAAGAAAACCCTAGGCTCTCTTATATAGGGAGAGGCCTTAAGGGTAAATTACATGGACGTCTAAATAGAAAGGAGAAATAGAAACAAGGTACATAAACATATAATAATAATAGGAACTATCTCTACACTCCCCCTCAAGGTGGAGCATAGATGTCGATCATGCTCAGCTTGGATGAACATCTCTGGAAAGGTCCTCTGAGCAAAGGCTTGGTGAATACATCGGCAGTCTGATCTCCTGAGCTAACATGGGCCGTGGATATCAATCCTCTCTGGATCAGGTCCCTAGTGTAATGGCAGTCAACTTCAATATGCTTGGTCCTCTCATGAAAAGCTGGATTGTTGGCAATGAACAATGCTGCCTGATTGTCACACTGAAGCTTCATAGGTAGAGGTACTGCTACATGTAGATCTTCTAATACGGAGCGAACCCACATCATTTCCGTGCTGGCTTGGGCCATTGCCCTGTATTCGGATTCTGCAATGGATCTTGCCACCACCGTTTGTTTCTTGCGTTTCCAAGAAACCAGAGAGCCTCCAACAAAGACTGCAAACCCTGAGGTTGATTTTCTATCCTTAGGACATCCTGCATAATCTGCGTCTGCACACGCTGAGATGGATAAGTCTGCACCCTTTCTGAATAGTAGCCCTAATCCAGGAGTAGACTTCAGATACCTCAGTATCATGTGTATAGCATCCATGTGAACCTGTCTGGGCTGCTCCATAAACTGACTCACCCGGCTAACTGCAAATGCAATGTCTGGACGGGTTATAGTAATGTAGAGGAGTTTTCCCACCATCTCTCTATATCTCCTCTTATCCACTTCGTCAGTATCATCATCATATAGCTTCATGCTGGGGTCCATGGGGATGCTTGATGGTTTGCACCCATCCATACCAGTCTCAACCAGGAAGTCTGTAATGTACTTCCGTTGTGTCATCACCAAACCATGTGCATTCCTAGCAAATTCCAACCCCAGAAAATATCTTAGGGTTCCAAGATCCTTTGTAACAAACTGACGACCTAGGAATGCCTTCGCCCTTGCTATGCCCTGAATATCATCTCCTGTAACAAGAATATCATCCACTAGACCATTATGACAACCGTACCTGCCGAGGACTTCTGGACAAACAACGAATGGTCAGCATTGGACCTCTTGAATCCCTGGTGCTCAATTAGGTTGGACAGTTTCTGGAACCATGCTCGTGGACTCTGTTTCAGTCCATATATAGCCTTGTGAAGTCTACATACCATATGCGTCTCCCCCTCAGCAGTAAACCCGGGTGGCTGCTGCATGTAGACTTCCTCCTGTAAGTCCCCGTACAAAAATGCATTCTTGACATCCAGCTGATAAATGCTCCAGTCACGGACTACTGCAACAGACAGGAGGATACGCAGAGTCGAGTGTCTCGCCACTGGAGAGAATGTATCCATGTAATCAACGCCATATGTCTGTGTAAATCCCCGGGCGACTAAATGTGCTTTGTATCTATCCAATGTGCCATCTGCATAGTATTTGACTGTGAAGACCCATTTGCAGCTTACAACTGAAGCATCAGGAGGTGCAGGGACCAAAGACCATGTGCCACGGGACTGCAAGGCCCCCATTTCTTCTTCCATAGCCAGTTTCCAGCATTCACTCTTCAAGGCTTCCTGGTATGTCCGTGGTATGTCCACGGAAGATAAAGCAGTAGCAAACTTCTAGAAATCGCCTGTGAGTCGGTGGAAGGAAACCTGTGAAGCAAAGGGGTAGGATGCACACTGTCGTCTCTGTTTCCGAATAGCAATCGGAACATCCAGATCATCATCGGGGTCCACCTGTAAAGAGTCATCCTGCATATGGTACGAACCTGACCCGTCAGTAGAAACATCATCTGAACATACCTGAGGCTCAGTGATTGGCTGATCTGCTGTCTGAGCGGGACCTGACCGACGCGTATAGTGGTTAGGAAATGGTGATATGATTCTCCGAGGAATGGGTGGGGGTGGAGGTGGAGGTGGTGGTGGCGGTGCTGGCATAGGAACTGACACAGGAGACGAGTCAGGTATAAGACAGGTAGGTGGTGGTGGAACCAAAATATCATCAGCGGTGGTGGATGGTACCATTCTGTCCCCGGCTGGCGAGAAAAACATGACCGACTCGAAGAAGGTGACATCCGCACTAACGAAGTACCTGTTGGTAGTAGGATCATAACACCGGTATCCCTTCTGGGTTCTTGAATACCCAACGAAGACGCACTTGACAGCTCTTGGAGAGAGCTTGTCAAGTCCTGGAGACAAACAATGAACAAACGCCACAGCACCAAAGACACGAGGTGGCAGTGAGAAGAGCTCTTTGTCTGGAAAAATAAGAGAGATGGGTATCTTCTCTCCAAGGACAGAGGACGGCATTCTATTGACCAGATAGCATGCAGTAAGAACAGCATCCCCCCAGAAGGAAATAGGAGCACAACTTTGAATCAATAAGGTACGAGTGATATCCAAGAGATGGCGATGCTTTCTTTCCGCCACACCATTTTGTTGGGATGTATATGCACAGGTGGTTTGATGAATAATTCCCTTTAATGACAGAAATTGAGAAAGAGAACGTGTACAAAATTCCAGGGCATTATCCGTCCGAACATATTTGACTGAAGAAGAAAAAACATTCTGCACTTCATTAATCAAACTTTTAATAACATCTCCTGCTTCAGACTTATTCTTCAGAAGAAAAACCCAAGAGACACGAGAAAAGTCATCTACTACCACAAGATAGAACCTGTGTCCCTGGTGATCGGGAACACGACTCGGACCCCATATATCTATATGTAACAACTCGAAAGGGGAGCTACTGCTCCGACTCTGACGACCTGGAAAGCTCGACCTGTGATGCTTTCCTAACTGACAAGTTTCACAACGAAACGACGAACTTGGGGAGATCTGGGGCAGAAGATGGCGCATCTTCTGGAGCGGAAGGTGACCAAACCGAAGATGCCAAATGTAAGGTGAGACTGGACCAGCAGAGTGAGCGGAGATGCCAGCATAGGATTCCCGGACCAACCGATATAGACCGTTCTGCTCAGAGCCACAGCCAATCACCTTGCCCGTGAGTATGTCCTGAAAAATGAGAGAAGACGGGTCAAATATAGCTCGACAATTCAAATCCTTTGTAATCTGACTAATAGACAGCAAATTCAGTGAGAATTCAGGGGCATGTAAAACATTCTGTAGCTGCATAGCGGAGGTTAAGAAAACCTCCCCCTGACCAACAAGGGGTGAGTGGGAACCATCTGCTATCTGCACTGAGCGACCTGGAGAAATAGCCCTGTAGGCCTGTAATCTACCTCTATCTCGACACAGATGATGTGTAGCTCCTGAATCTATAACCCAGTCAGATATATCATGTGAAGGTATGACAACTGATGATCTACCTGAGGAACTGGCAGCGGCGGAAGAACTGGCTGAGGCTGTGGCAGCAATATCGGAAGAGCCACCAGATGAATCACCAGAAGATTGTGGCATAATATCACGGAGACGGGCCACGAGTTCGTCAAATCTATGATCTGCAGCAGGCGGTAAAGGAGACTGTGAATGCTCTGCAACCCGTGCAGATGCTGGGAACCCATGCTTTGAGTAGCATGTCTCCTCTGAGTGTCCAGTTCTGTGACAATATGAGCACGTCTGATTAGGTCGACCTCCTCTTCCCTGA
Organism: Ottelia alismoides; assembly: GCA_037367405.1. NCBI lineage: Eukaryota > Viridiplantae > Streptophyta > Magnoliopsida > Alismatales > Hydrocharitaceae > Ottelia > Ottelia alismoides. Next base: position 515,600 of record JAZKJV010007011.1, on the reverse strand, counting down.
GAGCCACGGCCACGTCCACGACCACGCCAAGAAGGTGGTCCACCTCTCCCACGTGAAGCTGCCATCGCAGATGGAGGTGGAGTAGAAGAGCTGGAAGAAACTGGGATACGATTGAGCCTCCTGTATACATCCTCCACTGGAGGAATGACTGCATCTGCTAAGATCTGTGACCGTGCAGCATCATACTCAGGGTCGAGGGCAGCAAGTAGAACACCCACCATGGTGGCGTTCCGGAACGTCTTCTGCTGCTCTGGAGTAGCAGTCAGAGGAATAGTACTGTAGAGCTTCTCGAACATCCCTCTTAGGGATGTGTATAGAGAGTGGAGAGGTCTGCCGGCCTGCTTCATGGTAAAGATGTCATGCTGAAGCTGCAACATCTTTGTCTCATTTCGCACCTGCGAATATGTAGCAGCAAGAATGTCCCACATCGCCTTAGCAGTGGGCTGATGGAGAACATCATTTGCTATCTCCATGGTCAACGTGCCAGACAACCATACTTTTGCGTAAGCATCATCGGCCTCCCATGAGGCATAGATCCCTGTCTTCTCCGCAGGCTCATCCTCGGTAAGAATGTGTTTCTTACCATTTGATTTCATGAGGCTCATAAACTGCATGGCCCATAACTCATAGTTAGACCCGTCCATCTTTACTATCGGCGCGGGACCTTTGAATGCGCCGGTGGAGGGCAAATCGACTTTCGATTCTGACATATTGCCGCAGGAAGAAGACGAAGGGAGAATAGACAATGTGATGAATGTCTACACCAACTGCATCAGATTTGAGTACGTGTGTAGACTTTCACGCACTCAAATCCATAAACCGGAGGAAGAGGGGTCTAGGGCACGCCGCCAAGGAAGCTTACAGCCCTTGAACCGTCTCGAGAACAACGCCTATGGAGTGCTGGAGACCACTGGAACCTTACAGCGGCAGTGGGGGGTGCCGCTGAGGGTACGGGTGCCGCTGGGGCGGCAGTAGGCGGCAGGGAGGGGTGCCGCTAGGGCTCCGGTGGCTGTGGGCGGCAGAGGGGGGGTTGCCGCTGGAGCTAGGGCGCCGCTGGCAGGCGCAGGAGGCGGTTGCTGTGGCCGCTGGAGGCGCAGGAGGCAGCCGCTGTGCGGCTGTGAGCCGCTGGAGAGGTGCGGCGGTGGGCTGCTGTGCGGCTGGAGCCGCGGGAGGGGTTGCGGAGGAGCGCCGGGAGCCGCAGATGGGGCGGCGGCGAGACGAGAGAGAGCGAAGGGAGAAGGGGCGGCGGGTGGGGAAGGGAAAGAGCCCTAAGGCGGCTCTGATACCATGTTAGAAGAGAGGAGTCTTCGTTATGATCATAAGAAAACCCTAGGCTCTCTTATATAGGGAGAGGCCTTAAGGGTAAATTACATGGACGTCTAAATAGAAAAGAGAAATAGAAACAAGGTACATAAACATATAATAATAATAGGAACTATCTCTATAGTGGGCAAGGATGTTCCAGGATCAGTTTGCTGTGAGCGTCAACCATGTCCACGCCTTGGCCATCCTTGTTTCCACCTTCCACTACGGGAAGGACCTCTGTGCCATCAATCAGGTAAAGATTTTGGATTTTCTAACGATGGTTGCTCTTTTTTTCTCTTCTTTTTCGTTTCTTTGGATGATGTTAGTTAGTTGTTTTACACTGCAAGGACTGCATTCGAACGACCTATGCTTAATGGAGTGGCATATGCCCAGAGAGTGATGCGTGAGGATAGAGAGAGGTTTGAGAAACAGCAGGGATGGGTAATCAAGACCATGACAAAGAAACCTTCACCTGATCAAGATGAGTACGCACCTGTGATCTTCTCACAGGAGACTATCTCGTACATTGAGGCCCTTGATATGATGTCTGGAGAGGTGAACCTCTTTTCCGTCTGGGAGGGGGCGGTGCGGGGGAGAGGGGAGCACGGGGCGGCGCAGGACAGGAGGAGGGGAGGCCCAGGAGGAGGAAGAGGATGGGGGAAGAGGAGGAAGAAGAGGATGAGGGAGAGGGTGTCAAAATGACCACTGAACCTTTTTTTAAATTAATTCCGCTTATGTCCTCAAAGTTAACGTCCGTTTGCACTGTGGATGGACGGCAACTAACCCAAGGGGCACAACTGATAAAACGGCAAGAAGTGAGGGGCACAACTGATATTACCAGAAAGATAGGGGCATAACTGATATTGCGATATCTCGGAGGGGCAAATGTGATAAAAACCAAAAACAAAGAGGAGAGGAGAGAGAAAGCTCAAGTGGGCTACGGCTGCATTAAAAAAAGGTCATGCTGCAGTTGGTCCACGTACAAAAAAAAACCTTACGCAGAAAAAAATGATGAAAGAAAGGGAAAGCCATCAAAAATGAAACGTCTTATTTTAAAAAAAAATGATTCAAAAAAGTGTGAGAAGAAAAGCCGAGAAAAAAATTGAGATCGGCTTTATGTGATTCATGTTTCTCCCCATATCTTCTTGTCTTCTCCCAACTCGGTCGATGTCTTCATTTCGACCAGTATAGGAGAAAGAGGGAGTATTGTGTAGAGTTACAGAGATTCAGATTCCAGACCAACAAGATTTTCAGACTCTACAGTTCTTCAGTTTCAGACTCTGCAGATTGGTTTAGAGTCTAAGTTCGGCTCCATAGTTAAGTGACTCATTTTCTCCAAGTTCTCCGGAGAGACTCCTTTTCAGATGTGTGCATGTTTGCCATCATTTTTATGCTGGTCCCCATCTTTTGTTTTGATCTCAGAGTTTTCATGTGTTCCATAGGGACTCCATAGTAGAGATCCCATTCCCTATGCCATGTGGGCTAGGGTTTTCATGTGGTTTCATAGGGACTCCAGAATTGAGATCCCATTCTCTGAGCCAGTATGGGAGGGAACCAGTTCTCCGACGATTGGACTTTCCAGACTCCATTCTCCAGCGACTGTGGACTCCGACGAAGATGTCTCCATAGCTTTTCAGTTCGGCCCTTTTAGAGATAGAGCAGTTGTCCACATTATTGTGGCGGGCTAGAGTTCTCCAACAGGAGACTCTCTTTCAGTTGTAGTGACTCTTACATGCGCAGTACAAGGAGGCTATATAAGAAGCCTCAGACCCCTCTGTATCAGATGAGAAAGGTCAATGAACGATCAGCCCTTTGAGGTGTTCTCCCGTGGTTTCATCCCGCTCCTTAGGGTGCGTTTGGTTCGTGGGTTATCCAGGGGTGGATAACCCGGTTTTGTGTTTGTGTGTTTGGTTGGTGGGTTAAGGGTTGGGAGGGTTTGTATGATGTGATTGTATTGGAATTTGAAAAAATTGGTAGTTATTATGATATGATTGTATTGAAATTTGAAAAAGTGGGTGGTGGTTGTGATGTGATTGTATTGAAGTTTGGATTAGTGAGTAGAAGTTGAGTATTTTTATGATTTTTAGATGATATGATGGTATAATATATAATTTTTTTGATGGGAAGAGAGTGTGCCCCACTAGTGGGTTAAAAGTGGGGGTTTTGAGGGGTTACCCACCCAAAGTGGGGGGTAAACCCCCAACCAAACGCACCCTTAGGGAGTAGGGTTCCACGTAAAATCCCGTGTTCCTCAATATTCTTTATTTTTTTATTTCTGATACGCTTTAGCATTATATTTTCTAACACATTTCAATACTTGTTGTATAAGTTGTCACTTCAACATGGTACAACAACAACAAAGTCTTTTCCCACAATTAAGTAGGATCAACTACAAGGATTTTTTGCCTCCATTTAGATCTATTATGGTTCATTCTCGAGGTTAAATCTAAATAACGAAGATCCCTTAGAATAGTCTCGTTCCAACACTTCTTGGGCCTTCCTCTTCCTCTCTTAACCGGCTCAACATCCTAAATATCGTATCTTCTAACTGGAGCATCAACTGACCTCCTTTGCAAATGGCCAAACCATGCAATTTTCTCTTACCTTCTATCGAAGCTAAACCAACTTTCCTTATGATCGCATCATTCTGAATCAAATCTTTTCATGTATGACCACACATCCACCTTAGCATTTTCAATTCTACTATCGTCGCTCTCTGCACATGTCTATGGTTCACATGCCAACATTCTGATCCATAAAGCATAGCAGGTCTCACGACTACTTTGTAATACTTTCATTTGACTTTCAAAAGGATTTTCTTATCACATAGAACAGTAAAGGCTCCTCTCCACTTTAGCCAACATGTATTTATTCTGAGTAACATCTCCGTCAATTTCCCCGTCATATTGCAAATAGATCCCAAGTATCTAAATGAATCTTTGTTCTGAATATTATCATCTCCAATCTTCACTTCAACATGGTATCAGAGTAAATTGTTGCAAGGTTCGTTTTCAAGGTTCCAGATTATTTGGATTGTTTTTTCAAGATGAACGAATATCTTTCAGTTCGTCTATGATCAAAAGCCGTGAAAATGGGAGCATTTGCTAGGGCATGAAGCACGGTAAAATGTCAATCAATGTGGTCGCACAATGATGCAGCGTGAAGCGGATAAATAGGGCCTCGTGTTCTACTTTTTATCCGTCATTTAGAGGCTAATTTTATTTACGTTATTTGAGTCATCATAATTTTATTTAAATAAAAGAGATCGCTTGTGATCTCAAAGTAGTTTCAATTTGAATTTCAAATTTAATCGGTTAGAGTCAAATTAGGATAAGTAGTTTTGAATTTGAATTTGAGTTTCTATTTTTGTAATCTCATCCCTCCAATATAAAGGGATGATAGACTATTGTTTATCTCTATCTCTTCTCTCTATTCCTTCTCCCTCGACACGATCTACGCGTTTCTTCTTCCTTGAATCTCGCGCAACCGGTGTGCTTCTTTGATCAACCACTCCATTTTCTTCTCCACCAAAAATCCACAAAAAAATTATTTTCCGCCGTCGCCGAATTTCCATTTGCGTCATTTGGTATCAGAGCATGGCCTACATATCGTCCTCACGATCTGACGATCCGTCCAGACATTTGCACCGACATGCGACGAAACGACGAGCCGAAGAAGCTTACAACAAGGAGATGGACGCACTGCGTGATTTCCAGTCCAAATGTCGAGATTTCCAGTCCAAATGTTGAGATACGATGGCTAATTTCGAGGCTATGTGCGCCACCCTATCAAGGTCTTCCACTACCAAAGCCGCTGTCCAGAATTTTGATGAAGAAAACCCCGCCGTCGATGAGGATTTGCTCGCTATCCAGGTCATTCCAGAAAAAAAAGTGTCGATCCGCTTGCTGTCCAGGTATTCTCAGACTTGAAAACCCCGCTGAAATCGCCCTGCAGCCCATTCACGGCCCCCTCGCTGGACCCCTCTGCCCTCCCCGAACCAACAACGTGCTCCCAGCCCCAAACCCCCCACCACTACCTCTTCCACAGCCGCCACCGCCTCTTCCCATAGCCCCCATACCTCTTGCATCACTGTCAAAGACCCTTCCAGCCCCGCATTCGGTCCCTTCCGCCACCCCTGCAACCCTGCGACGCATTTCCCTGCCCCAGCATCACCTCCCGCCACCCCCGTGGCCCCAACAATCTGTCCAGCCCTGCCCCTGCGCCTCTCCCAGCCCCTGCACCCTCTCCCAACACCCCTGCACCCCCCTGAGGCACAGCCCCAGCCCCCGTGCCCTCCCCAGCAATCCCCCTACTGTCGCCCCCTCATGCCGCCACCCTCACACCACCAAAATCTCCTCCCTCCGCCAATCCCGCATCCCTTGCGGCTCACCCAGTCCCAATGCCTGCTACCCTCGTGGCCCCAACGCCTCCTCCCCCTGCCCTCGCACCCCCGGCCCCTCGGCCCTCTCCCGCGCCATCCACCAACTGTCAGGCCTCCAACCAACACCGCCTCGTTTCCCCATATTGCCGCCAGCATGCCGCCAGCACCTCCCCGTCATTGTGATGTGTCCCGCAAACCGTACCGACCCAAGAGCCATCACCGCCGATGGGAGATCACATGTCGCCGCCTGCTAGCAACGATCACGTGCCGCCACAACATTGGAGGGGGAAAACCCTAACAAGAGCTTTGTTAGGAACGAGACTTGTGGGTGGATCTCGAAAATTTGGGAATATTGATTTGGCTTGGGTTTTTTATAAAAAGACCCCTCCCTCCAAAGTTCTTTACAAAAGGGTGAAAATTAAGTGGACTGAAAGGGTACGAAAATTGCAACCCACCCCCCGGCTGCAGAAATATTTAGAGTGCTGAAAGAAAGAAAACTGGGAGTCCTCCTTACCCAATTAGGATTAGGATCATGGGTTTCACCTATTTAAAGGCCCCATGGCTTAATTCATTGGCCACATCTCCTCCTCTACTCTACTTGTGTTATTGCTTTGCTATGGAATCTCCAAAGGCCGAGTTGTCCGACATGAAGATGCCACATCAGTTTTTTCAAGCACCATATCAAGGGAACGACATCTGAGTGGACGCTCGCATTCGCGCCACACATGTTATTCCATCATGAAACTACCGGCTCCAACGTTTGCACTGCACACGCATGGATTCCGCCATTTGCTCCTCACCAGTTCTTCCAGGGGATGATCAAAAATGCTGAATTAAATTTATCAACCCTCAGGCCTGCAGATCAAGCAATTCGTCGGGAGACGAATTTTTCAAACGGAGGAGAACTGATGCAGCGTGAAGCGGATAAATAGGGCCTCGTAATCTACTTTTTATCCGTTATTTAGAGGCTAATTTATTTACGTTATTTGAGTCGTCATAATTTTATTTAAATAAAAGAGATCGCATGTGATCTCAAAGTAGTTTCAATTTGAATTTCAGATTTAGTCGGTTAGAGTCAAATTAGGATAAATAGTTTTGAATTTGAATTTAAGTTTCTATTTTTGTAATCTCATCCCTCCTATATAAAGGGATGATAGACTATTGTTTTAGACAGGTCAGATTATATGAAAAATTGAGATTTTGTCTCTATCTCTTCTCTCTATTCCTTCTCCCTCGATGCGATCTACGCGCTTCTTCTTCCTTGAATCTCGCGCAACCGACGTGCTTCTTTGATCAACCACTCCATTTTCTTCTCCACCAAAATTCCACAATCAAATTTATTTTTCCGACGTCGCAAAATTTTTATTTTGCATCACACAGGTTAGCTGAGGGCAAGGATAAAGCAAGTCAATTGAGAAATAGCACGAGACGCAATTGCACAAGAAATGTGAAGTCACCGGGCCGATATGCAAGCAATGCTAGGAATATCAAAGCCAATAATCAAATGCATCCACGATGGAAGAGACATCTGAGCACATTACACTGATGAAGGAGAAGATGCAATGAGAATTGAAGCACCAAGTGGTGATGCACAATATGGGGATGATGATGCGAGTACGTGAGCCTGGCAGTACAGATAGAGACATGGGGAAAATGGTGATGTCTCAATAGGGTACACAAGGCAACATAGAGTGTTAGAAAATAGGAATGCGGAAGCGAAATGATAAACAGGGCATGAACTAGAAATATGAAACATTGAACAAAAAGATTTTTACGTGGAACCCTGCTCCCTAAGGAGCGAGATGAAACCACGGGAGAACGCCTCAAAGGGTTGATCTATGCATTGCACTTTCTCAATGGATACAGGAGGTCTGGGGCTCCTTATATAGCCTCCACAGAGCCTCTAAGTCCCACCACTGGTAGATGTGGGACTAAACACATGAATGGGGTAAATAGATCCTGTAGGTATCCATTTACTCATCTACAACATAAGAGGTGCACAACCAAGTACTCCAACACTCCCCCTCAAGCTGGAGCATGCAATGCTCAGCTTGGACAAACAAAAAGAAACTCAACTCACGCTACATGACACTACAGACAATATCAACTCAACGCACACAACTGTTGGCTGCTGTCGAGGGCGTTGCTTCTCATGTCGTGCAGGTGAGGAGGACGAACAGGCTGGATTGTGAGTCAACTGAATCTCCTCGTTGGACAGCATGTGCTATGTACTGCGCATGTCAGAGTCATTGCAACTGGAAATAAATCGCCTCGTCAGAGTACTCTGGCCCACCACAACATGTGGACAAGTGCTCCATCTCTGAAAAGGTCAACTGAAAAGGCCATGGAGTGCAATCCTCATTGAAGTTCACAAACACTGGAGAATGGAGTCTGAAAGTCTTCTTGTCGGAGAACTGGGTCTCTCCCATCTGGCACAGAGAATGGTACTCTACTCTGGAGTCCCTATGATACCACATGAAAACCCTTGCCCACATGGCATAGGGAATGGTCCTCTACTCTGGAGTCCCTATGGCTCACATGAAAACTCCGGCTGAAACAACAAGAATGATGGTGACTATGACAAAAGATGGCATACACGTGTTCATCTGAATGGACTGCATACAAGTGTGTGTCTGTAATTGAGGACTCGGAAATATCTAACGTCGAGTCTGAACATTTGAGAAACTGTAGAGTCTGACATCTGACCAGTCTGGAGAATATGACATCTGAATATGGAACAAGACATGTGATTCTACACAACACTCCCCCTTTCTCCCATACTAGTCGGAATACATGGCATCGACTATGTTGGGAGAAGACAAGAAGATGAGGAGAAAACATGAAGACACTTAGCCGATAATATTTTTTCTTTTCAGCTTTCTCAATCAATCATCATTTTTTATTCATTTTTTTAAATAAGCCATTGACACATTTTTTATGGCTTTCCTTTTTTGCACAAAAATTCTGCGTACGACTTTGCTTTTGTGCGCGCCTATTTTCCTTTTTTTTTTGAACGCTCAACTTGGGCCCAAAGATCAGGCCCACACAGGGCATGAATAAACCTCACTAAATTTTTTTAATCAAACATTTTTTTGTACGATCCTCTCTCTCTCCTTTTTTTAAAACATAAGTTCAACTATGGGCCCAAATATCCCCCCTTCCTTTTTTTTGAAACGCTCTCTTTTTCTTCCAAGGCCCACTTGGGATTAAAACAACTTATCTTTTTAAAAAATCGGCCCAACACCCTTTTTTTGCTGGATTTTTTTAAATGCCGTCCGCTACCCTTAGGGTTCCCAATGTGGGAACCCCTTTCGCATCACCAAGTGCCCCAATAGGGGAACCCCTTCATGCACGTCGCCTCGATGGTGGGGACCTGCTGGAGCGGATAAGCGGCGTCGCCGCCCGGAATAGCCTCGCGTCGCCTACGCGAGATGAGGGAGGAGGTACGTGTAGTGGAGGCCACGCGAGGGCACCACCTGGATTGTGCGAGAAGCTCGTCACCATGAGCTCGAAGGATGAGCATCACCGCTCTACCTGGAGCCCGGAGCTCGATTGAAGCGTCACCGCCTTGAGATTCTACCGCACACCTGATGCCGACAGGGAAGAGGAGTCGGTGCGCGATAGGACTCCGCCTGGAGCCGCACCCCACTGAAAAGGGCGACACCGCTACTATAACCGAGAGGAGGAAGGAGATGTGCGTGCCGCCATGCACGCAGAAGCTGAAATGACTGGAGTTGCCTGCGCAAGCCAACATCTGCGTAAGCCAACATCTTTGACGGGCTCTTCTTTTCTTGGCTATAGCCCCCTCCAGGGAGGGGGCCGATGTTGGAGTGCCGCCTGCGCACTTGGACCATTGCTGAAGGAGTTATGGAGAGAGGTGCAGCGGACGGTGGTTCTACTCATGTGACGAGGATGGATGCTGGAGGCTGGAACGAGGGAGCTTCGCTGCCAGGAGATCTGATGCATGCACGATCAGATGTTGTGCCGCCTTACGTGAAGGCTGCTCCTGGAAGATCTAGGGTTTTGAAAAAAAACTAAAACTGAACTCAAATCTCAAACCATCTATGAATATGAATGATACAAAATAATCTTCAAACTGAAATCTTCAAGAACAAGAACTCAAACATCGAATCTCGAACAAAAATAAGGAACTTAGAATCCTCAAGAATCGACCCGCTCTAATACGATGTTAGAAAATAGGAATGCGGAAGCGAAATGATAAACAGAGCATGAACTAGAAATATGAAACTTGAACACAGAGATTTTTACTTGAAACCCTACTCCTTAAGAAGCGGGATGAAACCACGGGAGAACGCCTTAAAGGGCCGATCTATGCATTGCACTTTCTCAATGGATATAGGAGGTATGAGGCTCCTTATATAGCCTCCACAGAGCCTCCAAGTCCCACCACTAGTAGATGTGATACTAAACACATGGATGGGGTAAATGGATCTTGGAGGTATCCATTTACTCATCTACAACATAAGAGGCGCACAACCAAATACTCCAACATAGAGGTAGGAAAAGCCAACCTGCAATTGCACGATAACCATGTACGGCAGATCCTAGCGAGCGACGTGATGCAGATTGGATTCTCCCAAACCTAAAAGAAGCCTTCAGAAGCCAATGATTTTTTAGGGTTTTAGCCCAGTTGGTTTTTTGTTTTTTGTATTCTATTCTTTCTTTGGATTCAACAAGACCAAAGGTATTGGAAATAAAAGAAAAAGGAAAATAGTCCCAAAAAATCAAAGTATTGTTAAAAAAGGAAAAAGAAACGCGAAAATAAGATGGTTTAAAAATGAAGGAGAAGGAGAAAACAAAAAAGAAAGAAGGAAAAAAGATGGATGGAAACGGAATAAGTGTTTTTTTTCCAAACATCTTGCAACTTGGTTAACACCTATATGCTTCCGACAAGTATGGAAGAAAGAGGATATCAAAATAAAGTCTTGGATTCTATACCTTTAATTTAGTTCTCCTTAGTCTTGTTTCCCTAAAGTCTTAGACTCTATAACTTTGATTTAGTTATCCTTAGTCTTGTTTCCCTCCCTATAGAAGAGACATGATTTACCTCCATCCTCCTATTCATTACTCCTGAGACGAGATCCTTTTCATGTTCATGTGAAAGAGACCACATTTTCTTAGACCCCTATACAGAGAGACCATTCTCCCAATTTTCGTATAGGAAATGCCCATTTCAAGGTCTCTATGAAAGGTCCATTTTATATATATATATATATATGGTTCCTACATAAATGGTCTAGGGGTAGTGCAGTGAGCCTACCACTTAAAAGACCAGGGTTCAAATCTTCCCTTGTGGGGGATGCGTTAGGTAATCGACAACCATCGTAAAAAATTGCCGAATCTTCAACATGGATTTGAGCAAGAATCCATGCAATCGGCCCTACTTATAGTGGGAAAAGGCTTCGCTCACCGCTCACCTCATATATAGGAGAGAACCACTTTTTGTCCCTTCACAGAAATGGACTCATCTTCTACGAAGGAGACATATTGTGGGCCAAGGATATACCAAAGGACTCATTGTAGTTCTTGTAGCTATGATAAATATGGATGCAAAGCACAAGGGATTGATTTCAACCTAGATACTTGTACTAGATGTGTTGGGAGGTTTGACCTCGCACATCACAGAAACGCAAAATATGCTAATCAAGTTCAAAAAAGATATGGCTCATTGTATAATCGATGTAGCAATCGCAGAAAAAATTCTATCACAATGTTAAACTACATGGATACAGAAATGATTTAATCACCATTTCACAAGTCACGTGAGAAAGGGAATGTTACCTTTAATGCATGTAGTGTATAACGAAAGAGACCTTATTTGAGCCTGACCCGATGATTGTTGCACTCACAGGCACGATGTTGAATCGTCAGGCTCCAATGAACTTGAAAGATGATTCCCTCCACCATTGTCCATGAAAAATGACATGGATTAATCATTACGCTTCGGATTTTGACTTACAATATTCACTTCTCGAATACGAAGCACGTACACGTAGAGAATGCTCATTTTTGCAATTGGGCACACCAAATACAGAGAGGGATGGTGAGGGTGGATGACCAAAGTGTGGAGGCTAAGGGAGTAAGGATGCAAATGGTCGAATACAATCTTTTTTAAAAGTGAAATACAAATGCAGATATGATATTAATGTCTATAAAAATTGTGTTACCATATCCTTAAAAAATAGGTACGAATGAAAACTGATCAGATCAGATATGGATAACATTAGAAATACTTTATAGATTTGCTTAAATATGCATGCATTTGATGGATTACACGTGATATAGATATTCTGAATGTACTTATTTCATAACAATTGTCGAGATATCTCTTATCTTTAGTATTGCTTTCCCATTATATATTTATTTTTGTCTACTTCATGTAATTTACTCAATCGGTTCCTCTCCTATATAAGAGAACCCAAGGGCCTTTCATTAATTCAAGTAAGTCTTTTTCTCTACATGGTATCAGAGAGACGATCCTAGATCAGAGTTCTCGTACCCCACCAAATCCTAACCCTACCTGCCCAACCCCTCCCTCGACCGCCACCGTTCGTTGTCGCTCCATTGGGCAGTCACCCGGCCTCCAGGTCGTCGCCTTGCGTGCCTAGGCCGCCGCCCGGCCTACCTAGGCCGCCGCCCGGCCTACCTAGGCCGCCGCCCCAGGCCTCCAAGCCGCGGCTCCTATCTCTCTAGGTCGCTGTCTCAACCGGTCAGGCCTCCCCGACTGTCATCTCGGCCATCGTTGGCCCTCCACGGGCATCTGTGCACCTCTACAAGTCGTTCTACGGTCTGAACTGGTCTGATTTTGACCGGAAAACGTGATTTCTGACCTATAAATCATGTTTTCTGACCCTAGCAAGCAACGACGATTGATGAGGTTGGTTGTATGAGTCTACACGTACAACCAATCCTCCATATGATCGTGTAGACTCATTCATATCGGTCTACTTCCCAGTTGAGTTCCATTATTTGGTCACTTTACCATCATGTCAGAGAACAAGGGTGACATTTTCTCGTCCGGAGCCTTCAAGGGCCCGGCTCCCATCACTAAGATGGATGGGACCAACTATGAGTTGTGGTCTATGCAGTTTCTCACCCTCATGCAGTGCAACAACAAGAAGCACATACTGACAGACCCAGAGCCAACGGATAAAACTGGGGCAAATGCTTCTAGGAAACAAGATGATGCATATGCGCGTGTTTGGCTATGCGGGACCCTCACCACAAAGATAGCCAATGATATTCTGAAGCAGCCCACTGCCAAGACAATGTGGGATACTTTGGTTTCCACCAATGCTCGGGCGAAGAATGAGGCCAAGATTCTTCAGCTATAGATTGACATCTACAAGGCCAAGCAGAATGGTCATCCTCTGCACGTGTACTACAGTTTACTCTGTGGCATATTTGAGAATCTTCATAGCTGTTGGAGTATTTGGTTGAGCGCCTATTGAGTTGTAGATGGGTAAATGGATACCTCCAGGATCCATTTACCACATCCCAGTGTTTAGTCCCACATTGTCCAATGGTGGGACTTGGAGGTTCTGTGGAAGCTATATAAGGAGCCCCAGACCTCTTGTAAGTTGTAACAGATGAGAGAAAGTCAATAGACAAACACGGCCCTTTGAGGCCTTCTCCCGTGGTTTCATCCCGCTCCTCACGGAGTAGGGTTCCACGTAAAATCCCATGTTCTTATTCTTTCTTTATCTTGTTCCATGTTTACGCTTCCGCTTCCTATTTTCTAACATGGTATTAGAGCGGGCTCGATTCTCGAGGATGTTCTTTATTTTTAAAGAGAATCGATTTTAGTTTTTGTTCATATATTCGAAGATCGATTGTTCGATAAGTTCAGGGTTCAAATTCTTGAAACCCTAATTTCTCATCATCAATGATCGAAGAGCTTGTTTGCCTCTAATAACGGTAATATGCAAGAAGCTTCTGGTCGATCCACTGCAAGTCTTCAATCATGGTCGGCGGCTTCAAGAAAACAATTAGGGTTCCATCTCGGGAACCCTAGATCCAGCAGCAGGCACGGCTTGCATGATTCATCTTCGGCATTACACATATACAGGAGGCAGAGCTCTCTCTAAACGGTGCAAAGGGCACCAGTTCCAGGCCGAGCCCACGACAGGAGGGGCTCGTGCTTCAGGCAGCAGCAGCGCACCCAGGAGTATTTGCCCACGCCCAGCGGCGTTTCCCTCAATCTGTGGAGCGGCGCCGTCATACCCAGCTTGTCTCCTCCCCATCGCGCAGACGGCGGCATACCGCAACCTCGTGTGTAACCCTTCTTCTCTCTCGCGCGGTATTCAACATCGACCAAGGAGGCATCGCCGCTCCTGTTCCAGACAACGCACAGCGGCGCACCTGCTACAACATGTGAACCTTCGAGCGGGTGCGCAACGAACGACAGCGGCGGCGGCACCACGCAACCTCGGCTCCTTCGATCAAGTGCTCCTCACGCATTTCTCCCTCGACTCCAGGCCGCGCAAGACTCGCACGCATCTCCCCGCAACCCAAGGCGAACCTCCAGTCCAGCTCCTCCGAGCCCCAGGCGGCACCCCGACATCTCCGCCTTCGAATACTGGCGCAGGCAGCAAACCCACGAGATGATCCCGCTCCTCGCACCTCCTCGCTCCTGTCCAGGCGCGGGACTCCTCGCACAGTACCCTTTGGCGTGTCCCTTTGAAGTAGCAAGGGTTCGATGGGAAACCCTAGTTTTCCTGAGAAAGCTCACCCGATGCCCTACTTCAAATGAGAAATGGGCCGATCCACTTTGTGAGAAAAAAATACATATCGAGGATGGCTGGTTCCAGGCCAAGTTGCTCGAGAAAAAAATGAGAGTTTTTTTTGTAAAAGCCCAAGGGGGACTGGTTTCAAAAAAAAGGAAAGAAAAGAAAAAGGCGCGTACAAGAAAAAAAAGCCGTACGCAAGTATTTCGAAAAAAATCTGATTTGAAAAAAAAAGGAGACGCGTACAAAAAAATGTACGCAAATTGCAAAAAATCTATTGTGGCTAAAAAATGAAAATAGCCGGAAAAAAATTTTGAGAAGCCGGAAAAAAAATTAATAATAATATCAGCATTAGAGATGTTTTCTTTCACCCCAATTTTATTATCTTCTCCTAACTTGGTCGATCATTGTCATTCCCATTTCCGACAAGTATGGGAGAATGGGGGAGTATATATGTAGAGTCACAGGTCTTGATCCATATTCAGATGTCAGTCTCCAGACCAATCAGATTATCAGACTCTACAGTTCGGTTTCAGACTCGACGATCATGGTTCCCGAGTCTCTAGTTTCATACACGCACACGTATGCGATCTTCTTTCAGATGTGCACATGTTTGCCATCATTGTCAGTGGTCCCCATCCATTCCTGTTTGTCGGCCAGAGTTTTCATGTGGTATCATAGGTACTCCAGAGTAGAGCACCATTCTCTGAGCCAGATGGGAGAGACCCAGTTCTCCGACGAGGAAACTCCAGGCGCAGTTTCAGACTCGATGGTCAGATTCCGAGTCTTCAGTTGACTCACTCTCCAGCCTGTTCGTCCTCCTCACCAGCACGACATGAGAAGCAACGTCCTCGACTGTAGCAGTATGCGTGTTGGGTTGATATTGTCCGTAGTGTCCTGTAGTGTGAGTTGAGTTTCTTTCTGTTTGTTTGACCAAGCTGAGCATTGCATGCTCCAGCTTGAGGAGGAGTGTTGGAGTATTTGGTTGAGCGCCTATTGAGTTGTAGATGGGTAAATGGATACCTCCAGGATCCATTTACCCCATCTCAGTGTTTAGTCCCACATTGTCTAGTGGTGGGACTTGGAGGCTCTGTGGAGGCTATATAAGGAGCCCCAGACCTCCTGTATCAGATGAGAAAGTCAATAGACAAACACGGCCCTTTGAGGCCTTCTCCCGTGGTTTCATCCCACTCCTCACGGAGTAGGGTTCCACGTTAAAATCCCGCGTTCTTATTCTCTTTATTCATTTTCCACGTTTCGCTTCCGCTTCTTATTTTCTAACAATAGCTATATGCATATTACTACATCTCTTGAGCAGCAGAAGGCATATAGGAACTTCACAATGGTTGGAGATTTCATGGCCGACCTTGATACAAAGTATGATACAGCACGTACTCAGCTTCTCATTGGCGCCACCATACCTCCCAAGGAGGAGATCTATAGTCGTCTCAGTCGGATTATCATCTCTCCTACGATAACTCATCCGCCCTCGCCTGCTATGGTCGTTTCTCGTGGCCGAGGAGTGACGACCCATTTTAGAGGACGTACCCCTCGTTGCAGAGGCGATGGGCGTTCGTGTGGCCCTTGCACCTTTTACTGTCGATCGGGACATGTAGAGGATACATGCTATCAGAAGCATGGATATCATGTCTCCGGTCGCGTTGCAGAGTAGATTGAGCATCCTGATACTCTTGCTTCCCAGGCCGATCCTCGTCTGGATGATATCGTCTCTCGTATTCAAGAGATCGTGACTCTTGTTGCAGGAACCATCACTACAGATACCGATGTCGCAGCCAGAGCCTCTTCGAGCTCCTCATGTATCGCTTATGCTTCACTGGTAGTAATGGTGCAGATATGACAGAGTATATTATGGACTCTGGTGCTTCCCATCATCTTTGTGGAGACAGAGCACAACTGAGGTCCTATAGGACCATACCACCTGGAAGATGGGTTGTCATTGCTAATGGGAACCACTTACCCATTACAGGACAGGGGGAGGTGCATTTAACGTCGTCTATGCATCTTTAGAATGTTTTATATGCTCCTGACTTTCAGCTGAATTTGCTTTCCATTAGTCAGATTACTAAGGACATGCATTGTCGTGCCATTTTTAACCCTTTGTCTCTTGTGTTTCAGGATATACTCACGGGCAGGGTGATTGAATGTGACCATGAACAGCGGGGACTCTACAGACTGGTCCAACCTCCTCATGTTGGCATTTCTACTATACCTATTGGACCAGTCTCATCATATTTATGGCACCTTTGTTTTGGTAACCTTCCTCTGCAGAAGCTGACATATTCTCCCTCAGATTTCCACGAGATCCTCCTTCCAGTGTGAGGCATGCCAGCTTGGGAAGCATCATCGTTCCTCCTTTCCATCCCATCAGAGTCAGAGTAGTTCTCAGTTATTTGAGCTCCTTCATTTAGATATATGGGGTTCGAGTTGTGTTCCTGACCACCAGGGACACCGTTTTTATGTAGTTGTTGTCGATGATTTTTTGAGAATTTCTTGAGTCTTTTTACTGAAGAATGAGTCTGAGGCTGGATCAGTTATCAAATCTTTTATTAATGAGATAAAGAATATTTTTTCTGCCAATGTCAAATATATTCGTTCCGATAATGCTTTAGAGTTTTTGCACCTTATAGCTTGCTGACTTTCTTAAATCTATTGGTATTGTTCACCAGACCTCATGTGCCTATACATCCCAGCAGAACGGTGTTACCGAGCGCAAACATCGTCGCTTACTTGATGTGACCCGAACATTATTGATACAGAGTCGTCCTCCTCATGCCTACTGGGGAGATGTTCGTACGGCTTGCTATCTGATAAACCGCATGCCTTCGTCTGTGTTGGCGGAGAAGATTCCTTTCTCGAATGTGTTTCCCGAGAAGGATCTTTTCTCTCTTACACCTCGTGTGTTCGATTCAGTTGCTTTTGTTCATAATGTCTCTCCAAGTCGTGACAAGCTCTCTGCATGAGCTGTCAAGTGTAATTTTGTTGGCTACTCTCATACCCAAAAGAGGTATCGTTGCTTAGATCCGCTCAAGCGGAAATACTTTGTCAGTGCTGACGTTATTTCTTTGAGTCTGTCATGTATTTTTCTTCTACAGACGATAGACTAGACCCGTCTAACTCTGACGATGAGATCTACATGCCTCCACCTCCTACTGTCATGCCAACATCTCCCTCAACTCCTGCTCTACCACCACCTACCCAACCACCACCGCCACCACCTACACCTACTCCCGCCTCTACACCTGCTCCTGTGGCTCCACCTTGTACTGTGACTCAGTTTTTGCCACGTTTTTTTACTCACGGGTCCCGCTCGGTCCCCCCTGCTCAAGGGCCTTGCCCATCATCCAGCACGCCTCAGATATGTAATGAGCTCATTGTTTCTACTGATGGCACTACTGAGTTGTCTGTGCAGTAGGATTCTATACAGGATGAACAGGTGCCCTTGGCGGATGATCTTGATGTGTCGATTGCTCTGCGCAAGCAGAAACATATGTGTGCTGCTTATCCTCTTGCAACCCAGGTTTCCTTGTGCAGACCGTTAAGTATTTCAGGCAGTCTACCTTGGCACTATCAGCTGTGGAGATACCACGGACATATCAGGAGGTTCTTCAAGACAGTGGAGATTAGCCATGGAGGAGGAGATGGTTGCGTTACAGTCATGTGGTACTTGGAGTCTTGTTTCTGCTCCAGTTGACGCATCCGTTGTGGGATGCAGATGGGTGTTCACTGTGAAATACCGTGCAGATGGCAGTATGGATCGCTATAAGGCGAGACTTGGGGCACGTGGGTTCACCCAGACTTATGGGGTGGAGTATTAGGATACTTTCTCTCCAATTGCCAGGCATTCTACTCTGCGCATACTACTTTCTGTTGTTGTGACACGAGATTGGCCCCTTTACCAGCTTGATGTAAAGAATGCCTTCCTCTATGGTGATCTACAGGAGGAGGTCTACATGCAGCAGCCACCTGGGTTTGCTACTGAGGGGGAGTGTCAGAAGGTTTGCAGGCTTCACAAGGCTATCTATGCCCTTAAGCAAAGTCCAAGAGCATGGTTTCAAAAGCTCTCGGACTTGATAGAACAGCAGGGGTTTGTACGGTCGATTGCAGATCGCTCTTTTTTTGTGCACAGAACCCAGAGAGGTACTATTGGCATCCTTGCTTATGTTGATAATATTATTGTTACAGGGGATGACGAGCAGGGTATTCAGAGTGCCAAGAACTTCCTAGGTCAGCAGTTTGTGACCAAAGACCTTGGTAATTTATGTTACTTCCTTAGACTGGAGTTTGCCAGGAACCAGCGAGGTCTTGCAATGACTTAGAGGAAGTATGTTACAGACCTTCTTTCAAAGACAAGCATGGCAGATTGAAGACCTGCCACTACTCCTATTGACCCAAGCATGAAGCTATATGATGATGAAATTGAGGAGATCGACAAGAGGAGGAATGGGGAGCTTGTTGGCAAGCTACTATATGTGACTATTTCCAGGCCCGACATATCCTTTGTCGTGAGCAAAGTGAGTCAGTTTATGGAGTAGCTTAGACAGGCACATAAGGATGCAGTCCATATGATTTTGAGGTACATGAAAACTTCACCGGGTACGGGACTTCTGTTCAACAGAGATACATCTCTTTCAGTTACAGCATGTGCAGATGTGGATTGTGCTGGGTGTTCAAATAATAGAAAGTCCACTTCAGGTTTCGTTGTGTTCATAGGTAATTCCCTGATTTCTTGGAAGAGCAAGAAGCAGAGCGTGGCTGCCAAATCGAGTGCTGAGTCGGAATACAGGGCCATGGCGTAGGCTAGCACGAAGATGATGTGGGTCAGATATGTTCATACTGACCTGACTATAGAGGTGCTTCTTCCCATGCACCTCCAATGTGACAATCAGGCTGCTCTTTTCAGTGCCAACAACCCAGCTTTTCATGAGAGAACCAAACACATAGAGGTGGACTGTCATTACATTCTTGACATGATACAGAAGGGTATTGCCACTACTCATGTCAGCTCTAGAGATCAGACAGCATATGTTTTTACTAAGGCCCTAGCTAGAGGGTCTTATCAGAGATGTTGCTCCAAGCTGAGCGTGATCGATATCTACGCTCCAGCTTGAGGGGGAGTTTTGAGATATTTCTTATCTTTAGTATTGTTTCCCATTATATATTTATTTTTGTCTACTTCATGTAATTTGCCCAATTGGTTCCTCTCCTATATAAGAGAACCCAAAGGCCTCTCATTAATTCGATTAAGTCTTTTTCTCTACAACAATTATATGAAATACAGTTAAAGTATGTACAAAATTATGTCACATATAAATAAAAACCAATATATAAATGACTAGTCGGATGACTAATGGACTAGTCGACGGACTGATAAAAATAATCTTAAATATTTTTTCTAGGACTTTATTTAATATAAAGTAAATATATAATATGTACCATCTAATAAAAATTCCATTAGAACGTTTGTCTAGTTAACTAATAACCACATATAAAGAGGTTGAGGAGCTTGCACCAAGGTGCATGCAACTTTATATGCATCGGTACCACAAACGTTCATTTTTATTTTTTTAAATGAAATTATGTGCTTTAATTCATCATATATCACCGTAATGTCATTCAAAATTCAACTTAATTCAAAACTTCTAACCCATCCATCAATACTGCGAAATTTTAACGATCACAGAATTGCTGAAATTGAGCCCTTCCAGATGGATTTTAGAAATGTATGTTTTACACGAAATTTAAAACACATATTCCACTAATAATTCTAAGTGAATCCTCCAAGGTTTCATTTCAAAAAATGAGCGTTTGTGGCATCGATGCATGTAAAGTTACATGCACCTTGGTGCAAACTCCCCAACCTCAAATACAAATATATAATGAGCATATGTATTAAATGTATTTTTTACATTTAAAATGGCTAAAAAACCAAACCAGATACTTTTATTAGTCACGCATGTTTATTCTTTATGCGGTGACCCTTCTGATCGAATATTGATTACATACTCCTGCAATATTGTTTCGATGTATAGTACCTTCAGTTTCCACTTGTTCTTAATGTGGAGAAGGCTTTTGGAAGGTGAGTTTTTATTTTTTTATGTTTTTTAAGATTGATTTATTAGAGATTTTATATACTTTGGTGTTCCCTTGCTTGTTATTGAGTTTCTGGTGCTTAGGTATGATTTCTCTTATTCGTTGAGATCTCAGGGAGATTTGTTTTAGAATTGTTGATGGATTTCTTGGGATTTGTTCAAATTTATTCTAGGTACCATTTATATCTCTTAAACATTATAATATACAAGCTCAGATGTCAACTTTGACTTAGTGATTTTTACAATTCGAAATTTATGCATAATATCTTTTATTGTAGATGTGATTTTGCTAAATAAATTTAAGTCCAACAGTGTAACTGACTATGGTACTATATATAAATTCTGAAATTGTGTAATATAGTAATAATCACTACAAAACAATAAAGAGAAAATAGTAAATGACTAGTCAATACTCAAGTTAAAAGGGCCGAAGACAGCAAATGATAGAGGAGATGGAAATTAAAAGGGCCCAAGCAAGGCTGAAGTCGCCCATCCGAATAACACAATTAACTCCCAAATAATTGTTTCATTCCATACTTGGTCAATCCCTGCTATTAGATTACATCACCCTAGCAGCCATAGTGCTGCCCTTGCTCTAGTGATTCTTTTCCCTTCAGTTGTAAAGATTTATTCACATAAATTAAATGTGTCTATACTCTTTTGATCCAACGATTACTAGTCGAAGTTGTCATCCCCTTCCCTTTACTAAACATAAACTGCAGCAAAAAAAACATATAGTGCTTTTAATTTAATTCTACACCAACATTTTTTTATTATTTATATTGATATTAAGTTGAGATAACAGCTCCATTAGCAGAGACGTTTTGACATAGATGCTTAGCATCGGCCTATTTTCCTCACTACTTTTTTTTCTTAGAAAGATGTGCTTACTAGCAGTTGATGCCCAACGATTTCCACCACATAAGTAAGATAAATTGATAAAAACACTGATACCAGTTGGTCCAATTAAGGTTGCCGTGTACCGCACGGTCCGCACCTTTTGAAGTAGAATAAGAGCGTAAAACTGTTCCATATGAATGGTCATTCAAAGCCGGCACAGATATTCTCACTCTAACCTGCAACAGTAAAGGTTAACATTACTACGCTAGCAAACAGCATGTCAGTGCATAGAGAAGTTAATAAGGAAACAAAACTAGAAGTACAGTGACCAAAGGAATTTAAATGATTATAGAGGCCGTCTATACAAATGATTTATGGAATAAAGATTCAATGAAATAAGGATGAACGAATGTAACTGTAAATCTGAGAAGAAACTTCATCTAATGCATCTAGCTTCAGGTCTTTTGTTGAACCCAACTACCTAAAGTAGAGGGTATCCAAGTTGCATAGATTGATTATACTTAACCGTACTCAGGCAAATAATCTAAAAAATTAGACAAACAATGATGTGCTTCTTTTGAGCTTTAGGATCTGATACATCACCTTATGTATTCCAACAACCATTGGTCTAACGAGAGCCAGTAATAAGCAAAACATCACACCAAGCCTGGAAATATAAAATTCTGAAGAGTTTTTCCAGTCTATTACACTAAAAAATGCTTCCTTTGATATTAGAATGGACGGTCCGACCTATAAGAAATGTATCCACAAGCACCATTGCAAGTGATTTTCCTCATGGCCATAATCGTATCACAGAGCCCCTGTGCACTCACATGCTCTCCACTTGAGGTGTTACATTCACCTAGAATCTGCCTCTTTGATCCAAAGATTATTACTGACCTCCTGAAACAATAGCATATTCTCCCTAAATCTCTCAACTCCAGCGTGAACCATTTATTGATATGGCATATTCTAAAACAGCCATAAAAGCATCCACAAAATAGCAACTAAAAAGAATTTACATAAATATATATATAACCTTTTGATATACTTTCATATTTTGCAGCAGATCCTGCAAGGTTACAACCTTCACCCGAATGATCCAACAAAGCTTATCCCACAAAGCATTTCTTCATGAGCTGTCAACTTTGTCAGGAAACATGTCAATATGATTGATACAAAGAAGGGCTTCCAGACAACACAGAGTAAACTATCACCATTCTCCATTCCTCAGTTGCTCAAAAGCTGTCTACATGCCTTTTCACCATTCCGATTGCAAAATAGTAGCTTTGTTTTTTGTCGATGCAAAATAGTAGCTTGAATGTGCTACCTCGTATAAAGCCACACAGATTATTTCCAAGCCAGGGTTCAGAAATTTCATTCAGGAATGTTAAAGAGGATGACATCCCTATGTGGGGCTCACCACATAGCTTGTATTAAATTATAAAAACTCATACATGTGACCAACGGGAAACAAGGCCCCTAAAATGGCCAAGTACATTTTCTGCGTAGAATCGTTGACCGTGAAAAATATGCCCATTCCTAGCAGCCCAAAGGCCCCAAAGTTTGGGGAAACATCCTCCTGGAAGTTTCTGCACGCAGACAGAATCGAGTCCCGGAAAGCGGTGTCACAATCCGTCCTGAGCCAAGAAATATCAGCTCCTTCCCAATCTGATATCGAGGTTCTACATCTAAAAAATAAATGATCCATATCTTCCTGCTCCTCACCACATCTTTCACAAATGGGACCCCCCGTGTGAAGTAATCTATCACGTCAAACCTTGGTAAGCGACCAACCATGCTTAGCGAGCCAAAGGAAAACCCCAATCCTCTGCAGAATTTTCTGACTACAAATAAGTCTGTAATCACCCGTAACTGTCCTGTGTTGTATCTCTCTTAACCGAAAATTTACCATCGAAGCAAACGAATCAATCTCTGCCACTCGTGAGGCCCTCATGGTCAGCCATGTCCCCAAGTAGAGCCATGTGTTCATTGAATCTTTGCTCCGAGAAAGCCGTCGAAAAGCAGTGGCACCAAGATCCCGTCGTCCACACCTCATGTAAAAGGGCATCCTAATTTTCTGAAAGGGGGATGATCCCTAAAAGCACCCAGACTTGTCCACTTGTCCAGACAAAATCTAAACTTCTCACCATTGTCCACCACTGGGCGAAGTGACTCCCCTAACTCGGGGAGAATCTGTATGATACCCATCCAGAATGAGGATGGATATCTGACAGAGGTCACGATCAAGGAGCTATGAATGCCATAAATATTCCGCATCAGTCTGCAAACCACATCTTCACCGTCACCTCATAATCTGAGAACCCATTTGGCAGGAGGGCCTTATTCATAAATTCAAGCTTCGGTATCCCAAGGTCACCATCTTTCTTTTGTGTGTCATCACCTCCCAGTCAATGGACGGATCCCTTGTTTTTCCTCCTTGCCATCTGACCAAAAGAAGCACTTCACTAGACCTTCAATCTTCCTCTGTATCCCAATTGGGATTAGTCTTGTGGAGCTGAAAAATATAGGAATAGCCAATAAGGCATGCTTAAGGAGCACCCCACACTCACCCCCCCAAGAGAGCATTCTTGCCTTCCAGACTGCCAATTTGCTTTCCATTTTATCAAGGACCATCTTCCAGTCCGCCGAACGTAGACGACCAGCAACAAGCGGAAGACCCAGGTAAGCGACGGGCAAGCTCCCAATCGGGCATTGCAAATTGGAGCCAATCTCATGTATCTCCCCTTAGTCAAGGCCAAAAGGGATATCGGTGGAATTCTCCTTGTTAATCTTCACTCCCGAAATATCACCAAAGATGTCCATAATACATAATGTCCTCACATGATCCAATCCCCCAGTAATGAAAATCATTGTGTCGTTCATTGAGAATTGGTACGGCTATCTCTTCTTTGTTGTATCATGCACACATTCCACCGCCTTATCATTACAGTCAAAGCATCAGCTGCAATCACTAATAAAAAGGGGGCAGTGGGCATCCATGGTGTACGCAACGCTGCAGGTATCCTCCCTCCGGTCATCCACTCAGCAAAAATACAAAAGACGTCATCGTGACGTACCTTTTCATCCATGAGATCCATGTAGTCAGGAAGCCCATCCTTTCCAACGACTCCCAAAGAAAGCGCCAGTTCACACAGTCATATGCTTTAGAGAAATCCACCTTCCACAATAAACCTTTCATCTAATTCCTCTTCCAATCATGCACCATTGCGATATTCATCTTTGCGTAGATGAAGAATGGGATACTTCTCCGAAATACAATACCAAGAAATCTCCGACATCAAGCATCATATTTGACTACCTCAATCAATGCCCGAGTAAAGAAATCGTCTCTTCCTCTATCCCTCAGAAATGCAAGCATCGAACCATCAGCCATGGATCTCACAGGTATAAATGCAGATTGCCCAAGTGAAATTATATAATTTAGTACTAAACGGAGTCGGTTGGCAAGAACTTTGGCGATGATAAGGTAAATACCATTTGAAAGTGCTATGGGTCTGAAGTCTTTAATCCCGATGGAAACCTCCATCTTCATTAATAGGAACATGATGGCCTTATTGAGATGATCAAAACCCTGATTATCTTCCCTGAAATCCTGCAGAACATCCTAATTAACCAGCTCACAAAACTCTCTGTAGAAGAATATTGGAAAACCATTTGGGCTAGAGTGCCATCTGCATTCAACTGAAAAGTTGTCTGCTTAACATCAGCATTCGTAAAATAAGACACAAGCATCTCAACCTGAGGTGCCGAGATCAATTTGACCCCCTTACCACGCCAACCCCAACCTACACAAGAGATTCTTCTACTAAAGCCATAAAAATGATTCTGAAAAGCAAATTGCACTTCCCTATCACCATGAACCTCCTCGCCATCAACATTGAGACTGAATATGATTTCTATGTCTTCTAACGCTGGCCACGAAGTGGAAGAAACGTTTGTTATTATTTCTGTCCCTCAACTAACACGGCATCGACCTTTATCTCCACTCAACCTCCCTCTTCATGTCCTCTAGGTGAACCACCTACAGTTGTAAGTTCCACTGCTCCACTTTCTCAACAGTCAGCTCACGAAAATCTTCTAGTCTATCGAACTGGACAATATATTCTTATGTTGAAGCCCTATTGATGCGACGTTGTTCACGGTTGCATCTATTGTATTCATGCAGATGCCTACGTAGCACATTAATTTCTTCGCCAATCTCATCACAGTCGAGCGGATGGTATTAAAAGGCTAGCCTCGAGGTGGTCGAGGCGGGGCTTTTTAGCCTCGAGGCGTATGCCTCAGATGGAATTGATGAGGCGTACGCCTCAGAAGTCGAGGCGATCCGAGGCAGAGAGGCGGTCGAGGCGGGGCGAGGCAGTCTGCGACGCGTTTTCTAGAATTTAAAGCATATTTTAAGGATTCAAATTATCTTATTGGTAGTTTTAGATGCTTATAAATGTATAGTTGTCTAGGATATATATTTACAAGATGAACGCTTGGAATTTTAAGTTTGTTCATATTCATATTGAGCATTAAACTTGTCTAATTTTTCCAAGAAATTCTTAATATTACACTTTTAAATAAACAATCCATAAAGTTTAAAAAGCTAGTGTTAAGTGAGGTGACATAATGAGAAACGTAATATACCAACTAGAAAAACAAGATTAGATTCAAGGCATGTCAACGTTGTCACATTTTATATATTAGTCATATAACAAATACATCTAATCATAATTATTTATGCACCACAATATTTTTTAGCGAAAAATATGTTGTCTTTGATATGTTAATGACAATTATAGCTAATGATTCTATTTTTGATTGGGTAGAAATTTAGTAGATAGGTTTCTGGAATTTAAATATCCTTTCTTTCACGTTCTTATCTTCATAATTTCATCATATATTACAATGTTATATATTATATGTATTGTCAATTAAGATAATTTCATCATAAATATATTTATTATACTTTTTGTAAGTATTTTTCTATACAAACTGAGGCTTACGCCTCGAACGCCTCGAGGCTACGCCTCGCCTCCAGGGAAAACGCCTCGTTCCGCCTTTCATTTTTTCAAACCTTGGTCGAGCCGTCAAGTTGACAGCTCTTCCAAAAAGCTTCGACCATCTCCCTAAAACCCTCCTCAAGAAGCCACGCTTTCTCAAACCTAAAGATCGTTCTCAAGCGCACTTCCTCCCATGAAGACCACATCATGGGATTGTGATCTGAGTGAGTGTGGGGCAAAGCCAGGTACATGCCAATGGAAAAAATTGAATCGCTTCGGTGATATCAAGAAGCAATCAATATGCAATCTTGATTTAGAGTTCCTCCGCGTGTACCGACATCTGCCTGCACCAATGATTTCCAATAATGTATGTGCTGGTGCTTTGGGTCTGTTGTGCTCTTGGCAGCACTTGTAGCGCTTTTTGTATTTCTTTTACTTTGTTCACTTATTAATGCATCGCCGGGGTGAACACCTTTGAGTGTCTCCCCCTTTTTTGAGCTTCAAAAAAAAGTCTCATCAAAGCACCCTGGCTCTCATCAGCAAATTTGCAGTTTTTATCATTTAAATAAATTGCAATTCAATTTTAATAGGATAAATAACCAAAAAAGGCCTCAAATATATGTCGATTCCCAATTAGAGGCCACATTTTTAAATGTAACAAAGAGGGGCCTGAACTTTCAACTTCAGGGTTTAACGCCAATATATAAGGGTCATGGAAGCTTACAGAGTCCAGAGTCCTGTATTTGAGGCAAAATATAAGATTATGCCCTCTTTGTTACATTTCAAACATGAAGACCCTAATTTGGAATCCGTACATAAATTGGAGATCTTTTTTGTAATTTACCCTTTTTAATATAGTAAATTTTTCCAAGCTTCAACTTTCACATATCTTTTTATAGGAAAAACATATGTATATATGACTTACATGTAAGTAATAATCTCCTAAAAATAAGCCGAAAAACTATCAACTAAAGCAAATATATTCTCAAAACAAGTAAAAGTTCAAGTTTAAGTTTTATATTGATTGCGTATAACTGGATATGATATATATGTAATGTGGCTACTCGGACCAAATATATGGCTTGGACCGCATAATACCATGCTTGGAGAATATGGTCCGGCCCACATGTCAGGTTTGCATATGCAATAGCATGGTTTGTACAACCGCATTCACGCACCTTGCTCCAAGCCATATTATCTTCATTATCTAAAATAGCTACAACAAAATAAGAAACTCTCTAAAGTAAAGAGATATGCTAAGAACATACATAACATGCAATCTAACATTCCATTTAGACATCTTTTGAGTCCCTTGTGACCTTTTAGAATGACAATCTCTTTGTGGTCATGTCATAAATCACATCTTCTGAAACATGAAACATGCATATGTATAACCTTAAAAGTGAGAAGCAACTCAAGCAAGCACATTACATATTTCTCCATTGATCCATACGAGGATTTTCTAGTCATGTCTCAAACTTATACAATATGATCATCCAAAAAGACCAGCTTAATGCTATAAAAATAGTCAAAATCCACCTTCGTTATCAAGAATCATCAAAGTTCTTGCATTCCCAACAACATCAACCATAACTTTTATTGATTTAATCGGGTCGAGTACATGGATTATTAACAACAATAACAAAAAATTTTCCCACATTAAATAAGGTCGACTACATATATTCTTTGCCTTTGGCCATTCTCGGTATTATAGATCCAAATATAATTTGGGCCGTATCCTAGCTTAGAGACAAAAAAGGTCATATCTTTCCTAATAGTTTCCCCTTAACATTTCCTTCATTTTCCCTAACCCCTCTAGAAGACTCTTCTTCCAACTTCTCATAGCTTCGAATGGAAATACCGGATGGCCTTCTTTAGACATGTTCAAACCATCTTATGCGAGTTTTTCTCATTGATCCTTTATAGGTGGTATAGCAACCTCTTCTCTGATACTCCTAAATCCAATCCTTCATGGGAGCATAGATGCACAAATCCATCAGAAGAGCTTCGTCTTGGCTAAGCACTCTTTCCACATTCATATAATTAACTACCCAATACTCGTCGCCACATAGCATTGCATGCCTCACTGCAAATGTAGTATTTCCCTTTGAGTTTCAAAGATATCTTCTTATCAAAAGGAATACATGCAGCTCCTGCCCACTTCATTCACCATGCATTAACTCTATGTGTGACCTCTCTGTCAATTCTTCCATTCTTTTGAAAGATCGAATCTACGTACTAAAATCGTCCTTTGGAATGAAATATGTTCCAAGATTTACTTATGTCATATGTTTAACTTCCTTGACATTGCACTTAAATGTATACAGCATACCCTTCCCATATTGCATAACAATTGAAAATAATATTTTGTGATGTAATTGCATATAACGTCCAAGCCAAGACCCGAATCGTTATCGAGGATAATTAGCCCACGCAATTTGTTGGGCTTCGGTCTAACTAGACCCCTTGACAATATTTGAAAATGCTTAAGCCCAAGTTGTTTAATAGTCCCCACTACTTGTAATCAACTACCAAACTTTGTGATTACAACTTTGTGATTGATGGGTGTGGGTTTATGTTGGGGTGTACAATCTCCCCCATACATATATATATGCAACGCCCTCATTGACATATGGCCCACTATACCTAAAAATAGTGGCAGATATATAATATTGATTCTTGGGTAACCCTTTCCTCCATTATACTAAAGTAGGGGTGGCTCCATCTCTTGGGATGAAATCTCTTTAATAAGGGTGGCTTCATCTCTTAGGTAGCCTTTTCCATTATTAGAGGAAACATGCTCTGATATCATTTGTAAAGTCTTAGACCTCAGCCAAAGCTGTTATGGAGGAAAAATGCCCTTTACAACTAGTTGGGCTAGGGACCAACTGGTACTATTGACCACATCCTAAAATGCATAAGCTCAAGTTGTTTAGGAGTAATCCCCAATACTTATAGCATACCATCACGCTTTGCAATTACTAGACGTAGGACTATGTTAGGGTGCGACAATCCCATCCTCCTATATGTGCAACGTCCTCAGTAACCATCAGTTATTCCCAGTAATTAGGGATGAGCATTGGGTCGAGCCAGTCCAATCCACCCCAAGGTCCAACCCATGTAGCCTGACCCAACCCAAGACCAAAAAAACATGGGTCAAGCTTGAGCCTTGATTTTAGGCCCAAATTTTTTTGGGTCAAGCTCGCACTCAGGTCAACCAAGCTCACCTGACCTGCAAGCCCAGAGACCGACTCAAGGCCCATGTTTTGGCTCGGTAGCCCGACCCGTATTAGGCCCACTTAGTCGCTACTTAAGTTTAGCCGAGGCCTCAATCAGATTCCCCAATCTCCCACTCGAACCATGCCCTAACTATACCACACCACCCTCGTGCACTCTAACCCTACCACCACCCACATGCTCCCCCGTGTTGCGCGGTCGTGCTCCCTTCCTCCAAAGGTTTGGTGAGTCAACAACAGCTTCCAGGCTCCAATGACCAATCTCCTCCAGCGGTGGCGCCCCCCCAGTGGTCAGGCCTCGCCACTCTCCATCGACATTGTGTGGTCGTAAACAATAAAATGTTATCTCTAGTTCTTTAAGCTTTCACGCGTAAGGATCATAGATTAGAATGGCTACTTTGTGTTGAATACATCAAAAATCCAACGAGATTTCTGCTATGTTTTTTTGTGTCGAGAACATCCAATCAGGAGCAAACTTTGTCAACAAGCAGGTGGCATCATTATATCATTATTCTTCTTTCTCGCAGTAAATTTGGACATGGACATTGAGAAGTTGCATCAATATGTGTATCCATTAAGATCCTCAATGCGTACAGAGGAGGATAAATGGCAGTGTTGTAAAAGTCGCCCGACTGGCCCGACTAGTAGGTCCGACTTGTCTAATCAGTGGGGTGGCCGACCAAGTATTGACTAATTCCGACTAGGTACACTAATCGACCAATTTTTGCTTAGAGATGCCGTATTTTTTTAATGTTTTGCCTTTTTTATAAGCAAACTTATTATAATATGCTTAATGTTTTATTTAAATTCAATTACTTCTTTTATTTTATTATGGTAGTATAAAAATGTACAAAATCTATGTAAATATATGTATAAAAATGAGTTATATATTTAAAATAATCATAAAATTCAAAGCCGATTAAAGTCCGACTAAATCCGATTAGTCAGCCGACTGCTGATTAATCCTTAGTCAGTGACCCAACCGACCGAGTACCGACTACCGAGTTTTGCAACCTTGAGAAATGGCATTTCCAAAGAGGTATATATATATGTGTATACTCGCAACTTCGACTTAAATTGAAACACGAGCAGCATATTGTTCGTAACTTCATTTGATATCGATCTAACATTGAAATATTTAAAGGAGACGTCGAATACTATGAGGAGATGCTCAGCATAGCTTGTAGATTTTTCGAACATAGCCGGTAATGTGAGGGGTCTCAGAGGCGGGCTTACCCGTAAGTATTCACCATATTCTATGCTCGCAGATGGTGTTTTTTTGAAGAAAAAACGACCTCCACCGTATAGGAGTTTGCCCAAAAACTTCACCATTTATCACCAGAAATTATTACAATGCTTGCAGATGATGTTGTATATATTGACTTGATCTTTTGTCATATACACGTTTTCAAGATGTATTCTGAAGACATTAACTCTTGAAGATGCAACACTATGTTTCCAACATGTTCGTAATTAGTTTGTCTTCTAGTGATAATTATTTTGAAGGACTAGGAGTCTAATTGTTTTTACCTTTGAAAAAATACTTAGTTACCATTGTTGTTCACGTATGAGAATATTCCATAAAGAATGCGAGATTTTTAGCTTATTACATTAAATGTATAGGGACATACAAGTAGAATAGTGAAACCTAATGACATCTACATTATATATGGGTTGGGCTTGGGCTTGGGCTTGGGCTGGTCAAAAAAATGTGGGTCTGAGTCCGGCCCAAAGTCCGACTTGTTAAATGGGTGGCTTGGTCTGGGCCCTATAGGGCCTGACCCATGCTTATCCCTACAAGTAATAGTGGTGGTTGCATGCTCTTGGTTGCCCTTTTCTCCATCTCTTTGATATGGGTGGTTACACCTCTTGGGTAGCATTTTCCGCTATTAGAGGGAATATACCCCGATGCTATTTGTAACGTCTCGAGCTTAGAACCAATCATGATCAAGGATTACTGGCTCTTACAACTAGTTGGGATCGAGCCAAATTGGCCTTGTTAAAAACTGACCAAAATGCGTAAGTCCAAGTTGTTTAGTAGTAGTCCTTACTATTTACAACTCAATATCACGTGTTGTGATACTACATAAGGGACTATGTTGGGAGTGCTACATTGCACCTTTCAAATGGTATCAACCTCCATTTACAATAAATAACCTTATTTGAGATTTCATAGAGTGCAAAGCCCCCATCTGCACATCAACATCAACCGATAGGCCTCCAAGACAGAGATATCCAAACCATACCTCCCTTTTTAGAAGTTTCACTCCAAAAGGACACCATTATAACCTAGAAAAACTCCAATATACTAAAGAATAAAGTGACATGACTCGAGCATTGACTCTCTTACCAAGTCAAAGTGCTGACACTTGTGCATTCTATACACTGCCAATAGGTGCCCATCCTAAATTTATAGCCTTTACATTTCGTTGCAATAATAAGCTATTAGCAAAAGCAACATCAACCAAAGTAGTAGCAACATCATTCATAATCGTCAATATACAAACTCCCATGGTATTCAAAAAATTAAGACATTAAAGGTACACGTACAAAAGATGTCTTTATCTCAATAAGTCACCATTAATCCCCATAAAACCATGGTTTACAATTTCAATGCCAATGTTTTTTTTCACAAAAGTATAAAAAAAGACATGTAGGGGCATATGTCGTCGACATGCCAACGAAATCCTAAAAATCCTAAATGGGTCAAAGTCAACGAAATTTCAAAGACAAAAAATTTCCAATAGACCATGAATGCATAAATACCGGATATTTACTATCCTCTTAAGGAAATGAAAGAACTTGAAACATGGCATTCCATACCATTATCATTGTTGGAAATCAATATATTTGTTATTTCACAAATTGCATATTTATATAATGAAGACTACATGAGTTAGTATATCAGTCGATGTGAAATTAGTTGTGATCAAAGGAACCATATCAATAAGCAAAAAACTTTTGGAGATTTAGAATTTAGTGAGATGATATAAAGGAGCTCACAAATGTTATAACAGATCTCAAACCTAGAAAGCAATCGCCATATTGCTATTGTTTGAAAAAGTGTGCCTCGAGGAGCAAAGGCACTCGAGGTGAAATGATGCGGAGCCAAAGAGCCTCGAGGCGACCGCCTTGGACCCTTTGGCCGAGGCGTATGCCTCGAATGCCCGAGGTGGTACCTGATGAGTTAGGAATTTATCGAGCATTTTTTAAGAAAGTGATTGGTCCTATTGGTAGTTTCATGTTTACAAAGGCCTAGATGTTGAGGATATATTTATGCAACATGAATGCTTAAATTTGACATCTTTCATATTCATATTTATCATTAACATGTCCAATTGTTTCAGTAAACTCTTAATATTACACCCTTAAACATATGAATCTGTAAATCTCATAAGCATGTGAATTCGAATACCCATATAAGAAAAATTTTCGAGACAGAACATTGTCCCCTGCAACCCCCGCAAGGGACGGCCCACCTACGCAACCCGCCCCCCAAGCCCCCCCCCCCAGGCTCGCTGACCGAGCAACGAGACCCACGTACTAGTAGGGTATGGTGCAGGGGGGTATCGAACCGTTCTTCAAATGGGTTCAGCAAAACATACGATTAGGATTCAAATCATATGATTTATATCAAATCTCGAATATCGTTAATGACAATTATAGCCAATGACTCCCTCTTTCATAAATTTTTTAGTGATGGTTATAACCAATGATTTCCTTTTTTAATGGACTTGGGTAGAAATTTAGTAGAAAGGTTTATGGAATTGACATACCTTTTTTTCATGTTCTTATCCTCATAATTTCATCATATATTACAATGTTATAATTTATATGTCTGTCAAATTAGATTATTTCATCAATAAATATATTTATTGTACATTCTGTAATTATTTTCCTATACAAACTCGCCTCCACGGAAAACGCATCATTCCACCTTTTTTTCAAACCTTGCATATTGAACCACCCCTGCCCCCTTTGCCACACTCATGTTGCCTCCATATCACTTGATACTTCAAAGAACTACTAATAACAAGAAGAAAGATAAACCAAGGAATGGACAATATATCGACCATCAATTTGAGCCATTACTTATGATTTCAAGGTGGAGTGAAGTTCCTCTCACGCTATGAGAAGAGGTGTTCAAATCCATGTCAGCAAGTATCTAATCCTACCCATGTTATTTAACTATGGATATACAAGATACCTATTCGAAAACAACCAGATCTAGAATCTGATATCTCATGACCCATGCCCTAAGGCCACATAAAGCTAGCACGTTGTTAGGAGAGAAGGCATAAAGATGTAGAACATTAGGATTTACAAAGCAAGTTTTATGTAGTAGGTAAAGACAGACCACGTTTCTCTTAGAAAAAAAACATATTCTAGGATTGTTCCCCTTATATTTCTATGCATGAGATAAGCCTTGTTAAGGCAATTCTCATTTTATCTTGATCTGAATTTAGGATAACCGGAGTTTAGAAATGCCACTATAAACAATTATAAAATATCATTTGGGTTTAAAGTCTGTGTTTTGAACTAGTGACTTTTAAATTACGAAAATGAGGAGTATGTCAATTAACCCTATTTTTCAATATCTCAATCTATCCGGCAGGTGTCGTAGAATTTGAAGCATAGGAATGATTGCATCCCCACTTCATAAGCCTTTCCTTTCTCTTAAAGGCCACCTCATCTAAAGGATAGTAGTAGGTAACTATAGCATGATCCTATTTCCCTCGATACTAACTATACCACAGCTTCCCACGAAATGTGGACCATAATCAAGAAAGAGTGATCAACAAATTGAGGGCAAAGTGGCGGAAGAATAGAATTGCATATCATTATAGAAACCCTAGGGCTCTCTTATATAGGATAAAATGCATGGATGAATTACACAAGCGCCACATGAAAGAAATAGAAATAAGAAATAAATACAATGAGATCAAATATCTCAACACTCTCCCTCAAGCGGGAGCATATATGTCTATCATGCTCAGTTTGGAACGACATCTTTGAAATGTACTTCTAGCAAGGGCTTTGCTGAATATATCAGCAGTCTGATCTCCAGTAGAAACATGGGAGGTGGATATGAGACCCTTCTGGATCATGTCTCTGGTATAGTGGCAATCCACCTCTATATGCTTGGTCCGTTCATGAAATGCAGGATTATTGGCAATAAAAAGATCTGCGTGATTGTCGCATGGAAGCTGCATGGGAAGAGGTACCTCATCTGCAAGATCGGTCAAGACCGATCTAACCCACATCATCTATGTGCTCCCCTAAGGCATGGTCGTGTACTCAGACTCTGCACGCACTGGATCTAGCAAACACTGTCTACTTTTGCTTTTCCATGACACGAGTAAGCTCCCAACAAAAATAGCAAAGCCAGAAGCATGGCCTCAAATTTCAGCGAAATTCAGTCGAATTTCTGTCGAATATCGATATCCAGTCGAAATCGAAATTCGACCGAAATGACCGAAATATGGGGGTCCTAGTACAAAAACTGACCGAAATTTCGGTGAAATTCCACCAAAATTCCATCGAAATTCTGTTTTGGTCGATACCGAAATGGTGACCGAAACCGACATTTAAGGCCTTGGCCAGAAGTAGACTTCCTGTCTCTAGGGCATCCTGCATAATCTGCATCTGTACACGATGTCACCTCAAGAGAAGTACCTCTGCTGAATATTGAGACCAGTACCCAGTGAAGTCTTCAAATATCTCAGAATCATATAGACAGCATCCATATGAACCTTCCTGGGTTGCTCCATGAACTGGCTCACCTTGCTTACAGCAAAGAATATGCTTGGCCTGGTGATAGTAGCATAGAGGAGCTTCCCAACAAGCTCCCATTATCTCCTCTAGCCTACCTCCTCAGTGTCATCATCATATAATCTCATGCTCGGATCCATAGGGGTAGTAGCAGTCTTGCACCCTGTCATCCATGTCTCAAGAAGAAGATCAATTACAAACTTCATATGGGTCATCACAAGACCACACCGGTTCCGGAAGAACTCTAATCCAAGGAAGTAACGAAAAATACCAAGATCCTTAGTCACAAACTACTGACCTAGGAACTCATTGGCAGCCCGAATGCCTTGTTCATCATCACATGTGACAATAATATCATCAACATAAATCAGAATGGCAACGGTACCTCTCTATGTCCCCGGAACAAAAAGCGAATAATCCGCAGTGGACCGTGCAAATCCCTGATGCTCTATCAACTCTAACAGCTTTTGGTACCAAGCTCTCAGACTCTACTTCAGGCCGTATATCACCTTATGGAGCCTACGCACCTTCTGAGACCAACCCCCCCCCTAGCAGTAAACCACGGAGATCTCCATATAGAAACGCATTCTTCACATCAAGTTGGTAAAGAGGCCAATCTCAAGTCACAGCAACCGATATAAGAATGTGCAATGTCGAATGTCTGGCCGCTGGTGAGAAGATATCCTGATAGTCCACCCCATAAGTTTGGGCGAACCCTCGTGCTACAAGCCTTGCCTTGTAGCAATCCAAACTTCCATCTGCATGTTGCTTTACCGTAAAGATCCATCGGCACCCCACAATAGAGGCACATGGAGGAGCCGAAACAACACTCCAGGTACCACGAGACTGCAAAGCAGTCATCTCCTCCTCCATGGCAAGCCGCCAGCTACTATCCTGTACCGCCTCCTGGTATGTTTGTGGGATAGTGATAGCAAAGAGTCCCACGACAAACCTCTTGTACGCCTCTGAAAGATGATCCAAGGAAACATGAGCAACAGGAGGATAAGTGGCATAGTTACAACGCGGCTTCCTCAAGGCAATGGGTACATCAAGATCATCAGCTTCTATATTCTCTGGTATCAACTGCTCATGTACAGTATCATGTGGTATAAGCATATCACCAGTACCATCGATAGAAACAACGTGTTCATTACATACCTAAGGCGTTCTGGATGATGGGGAAGGCGCATAAGCAAAGGGATGAGTAGAGTGCCTACGAATGTAAAATCGTGGCAGGAACTGTGTCCGAGTAGACGGAGGTGGAGGTGATAGAGGAGGTGGTGGTGGAGATAACTGTGACTCAACATGAGGTGGTATTAGTGGAGATAACAGAGGTGGTAGAACAAAAACATCCTCTCCAGAGTCAGAGTTAGACAATCTGTCACATGTATGAGAAATACATAATAGACTCAAAAAACGTGACATCAACACTTACATAATGCTTTCACCCTACATGATCAAATCATCTATAACCTTTTTGGGTATGAGAATAGCCAGCGAACACACATTTGACAGCTCTTGGAGAGAGCTTGTCATGACCAAAGGCCACAGACCCAAAGACCCTTGGAGTAAGAGAGAATAGGTCTTTCTTGGGAAACGCAATCAAGAAAGGAACCTTTTCTCCAAGGACAGTAAAAGGTATGCGGTTCACTAAGTAGCATGCAGTGAGGACCGCATCACCCCGGAACGAATGAGGAGCTCGATTCTGAATCACAAGAGTCCTCGTGACATCTAGAAGATGACGGTGTTTGTGTTCAGCAACACTATTCTGTTGCGAAATGAAAGTACAAGAAGCTAATGAACAATATCAAGAGATCTGAGAAAGTCATACAGTTGTAAAGTGGAAAATTCCAAGGCATTGCCACTACGAATAAACTTCACATTAGTAGAAAAATATTCTTAATTTCAATAAGAAACGATTTAATGACAGGACTAGCTTCGTATTTATTCTTTAACAGGAAGACCCAAGATAATCTAGAAAAATCATCCACAGTGACCGTATATAACTGATGTCCCTGATGATCGGGAACACGACTAGGAACCCCGATGTCAAAATGAAACAACTCAAACGATTGACTGTTGTGACGGCTCTGACAACTCGAAAAAGAAGAACGATGGTGCTTCCCCTACAAAGGATGGTGTCCAAAGCGAAGATGTCACATAAAAGGAGAAACTGCTCCAGAGGAATGGTAGCAGCACCAGCACACAGAGGTTGGACCAGTCTGTAAAGTCCTCTATGCTCATGGCCACATCCAATCACATTGCCCGTGAGTATATCCTGAAACACAAGAGAAGATGGGTCAAATATGGCACGGCAATGTAAACCTTTTGTAATCTAACTAATTGACAAAAGATTCATCTGAAATGTTGGAGCATGTAAGATATTTTGCAGGCGTATCAAGGGTGCTAGGATAATCTCTCCCTAACCAACAATGGGTAGATGAAATCCATTTGTAATCACCACTGATCTAACAGGAGAGATAAATCTGTAAGAACTAAAATGAGCTCGATCTCCACAAATATGATGAGATGTTACGGAGTCCATGATCCAATCAGTCAAATCTGAACTGCTACAACCGGTAAGTGCATAAGCAATACCTGACGAACTTGTAGAAGCTCCGGTAGCAGCTAGAACGTCTAAAGATCCTATAGTCGGGTGGGCGGTGTGGTCATCATTTCTCTTAATCTAGAGACAATATCGTCCAACCTCGCATCATGAGAAGAAGTCAGAATAGTCTCTGTCTGCTCAGCTACACAGGCAGAAGCAGGATACCCATGCTTCAGATAGCATGTCTCCTCTGAATGACCTGAATGGTGGCAGTGCGAGCATGGGTCACGCTGACGTCCTCCTCCTCGACCACGGGATACTCATTCGCGAGACTGAGAAGTACCCCCTCTGCCGCGAGAAGCTGCCATCAGAAAGGAGTTTGGGCCATGGTAGTAGACGAAATAGTGATTATGCTCAATCTCTTGTAGACCTCCTCCATTAGTGCTATCGTCTCTCCATTAAGCAATTGAGTACGTGATGCATCGTACTCAGAGTCAGCGGATGACAGGAAGACTCCCGTTATAGTGGCATTCCAGTATGCCTGTTGCTGCTCAGTGCTTGTAGTAATAGACATAAAGCTATGAAGGCACTCAAACATGCCTCGAAGATGCGAGAAGTGGGCATGAAGAGGCCGACCATTTTGCTTGGTCGAGAATATGTCATACTGCAACTGGAGGATCTTGCTCTCATTCTTACCTTGTCCATATGTGTTAGCTAGGATGTCCCAAATAACCTTGGTTGTAGGTTGATTGACAATGTGTTGGCAATCTCCATGGAGAGGGTCCCGGGAGCCAAATCCACACATAGGCATCATCGTGCTTCCAAGAAACATTAGCCTAGTCTTGTCCGTCAGCTCAGAATCAGTCAAAATATGCTCCTTGTTATAGCACAGCATAAGGGTGCGAAACTGCATGTACCACAACTCATAGTTGATCTCATCCATCTTTATGATGGGAGTTGGGCCCTTGAAGGTACCGGACGACGAAAATACGTTACCCTTGTTCTCTGCCATGAAGAAAAAATGTTGAAAATCCAAAACAAAAATGGGGAATATACTACTCTGAGCAAGTCTACACACTCATATAAAGGATTGGTTGTAAGTGTAGACTCATACAACCATCTTCTTCAACCAATGTTGTGGTCTAGGGCCGGAAAACGTGATTTATATGTCTGAAATCATAGCTTCCGGTCGAAACCAGACCGTATAATACGGCGGCAGCAGCCGGATTGTGGTCCGTAGGAGGTGGGGCAGTCCACAACCCGCAAGAGCAGCTACAGCCGACCGGCAAACAGCCCGCAAGGCTGCGGCGGGTGGCAGGCATCCCGCGAGATGGTGGCGGACGGCAGGCAGCGGCCTGCGGGGGGTTGCATGCGATGGCCGGCTAGGGGGTAGCCTGCAGGGGTGCAAGCAATGGCCGACGACGGGGGCGAGGGGATTAGGATTTGGTGATATACGGAAACCCCAGTCTAGGACCGTTGCACCGATACCATGTTGGAAGAATAGAATTGCATATCATTATAGAGACCCTAGGGCTCTCTTATATAGGAGAAAAGTCCTGGGTAAATTACATGAGCGGTGCATAAAAGAAATAGAAATAAGAAATAAATACAATGAGATACAAATATCTCGACAAGAAGAATTCATTCTATATAGCAATACGGTGTAGTAGAAGCATTGGAAGGGGGATTGAACTAGGGGAAAAGACGTATGAGATGGGAATAATGGGTACCTGGTTGAATTCCCTGCTACTCTCACTATCCTCCATGGTCAATTAACCCTCTTATTTATTAGCATATTAATCTCAATTTATCTTGCAGTTGTCGCAGAATTTGAAGCATAGGAATGATTACAACCCCACGAACAGGCAGGCACCCTGGACCACCAA
The DNA here is from genome assembly GCA_037367405.1 of Ottelia alismoides. Classification (NCBI taxonomy): domain Eukaryota; kingdom Viridiplantae; phylum Streptophyta; class Magnoliopsida; order Alismatales; family Hydrocharitaceae; genus Ottelia; species Ottelia alismoides. The sequence continues at coordinate 475,766 of JAZKJV010007011.1, read as the reverse complement.
TCGGAAAAGGGGAGATTCTTTACTATAATGGCAGAAAGCATGTTCAGAAATTTTCATTCTATATGGTAGTAGGATGAAGTAGAATCCTCGGAAGGGGATTGAACCGGAGGGAAAGCCATCTAGGTGGGGGATAATGGGTACATGGTTGAATTCCCCACTACCCTCCCTATCATCCATGATGCCCATCACATGGACTCTGCCCAAATGACCCGACACCCCAACCACATGCATGTGACCAAATTCTCCCCTCCACCTGAGCTACCCACCCTGCACTCTACCAGGACCAACACACCATTTTCATGCATATGACTCAATGCTCCATCCTGATGACCATGTCATCATACCTTATAGGATCTTTATATTTGTTGGAGTATTTGTTTATGTGTCACTATGAGAGAGATAGGTAAATGGATCTCTCCAGGATCCAGTTACTACATCCATGAGTTTAGTCACACATCTACCAGTTGGGAGATGTGGAGACTCAGTCCCCATACCTATTGTATCCAGATGAGAAAAGCAATAGACTATCAGCCTTTGAGACGTTCTCCCGTGGTTTCATCTCACTCCTTAGGGGGTAGGGTTCCACGTAAAATCGTGTTCTTCATGTTTCATATTTCTTGATTTAGTGCTCTGTTTATTAAATCGCTTCCGCATTCCTATTTTCTAACATGGTATCAGAGCGGATCGTTCTTGGTTGATTTTGAAGTTTTATTCTTGAAGATTTTTTTTAAGATCAGTCAAGCTTGTTGATCATTCGAGATTTGATCACTTTGTTCGTTGAAGATTATTTTTTGAAATGATTTGTCCAAGTTCAAGATCAGATCGGTTCTAGGATTTCAAACCCTAATTCTTGCTTAGCAGTTGTCGACGCTAATCTGATCGATTCGCACTTCTGATTGGTTTTAAGGTTCTCGATGGAACCCTAATCCTGGAGCAATCAACGAGATCCCCATCATCAGATCTCCCAGGCAAGGTGGAAACATCCACAACCCTATTGTTTTGAAGCCCCATCGAGTGCCCTAGTCGAAAGTTGTACTGCCCTAGGCGTGCGCCAACCTCCCAGACCGGTGAGAATAAAGATAGCGTCGCGGGGTCATCTCACATACTTGGTACAGGCGGCTGTGAGCCTCATCTCGTGTCGCTCCATCTCCCCGCAGGCGAGGTTGATACAGGAGTTGGTGCTCTACGTGGCAAGTGCCGCCCTGAGTCTCCTTGCCGAAGCAGAGGAGGCGGCGGTTCCCCAGTCCTCCAGTCAAAGCGGCGGCGGCATCTGAAGGCGACGAGGACTCCAGCCAACGCTCCAGCGATGCTCCATCTCCCGTACGAGCCGCACAGGCAGCAAGCGGCACCCATCCAGCACCAGACGTACCTCATCGAGCTCCAGGTCGCACCACCTCGAGCTCTCGACCCCAGTTCTCCACGGCGGTGCCGATCAACACTATGCTCCTCGCGTCATCTTCCAGAATCCCGTCAGCGACGCACCTTCTATCTCTCTCTGCGGGAATCCAAGTGGAAGCCCCCACCGTGGTGGCGCCACCATCGCACAGGAAGGCCATATTGATATCGGCGATATATCGCCGAAATATCGCTCATATCGGCGCACTTTTGTGAAGGAAATACCTGAAAAGGAGGATATATAGCCATATTGATACCCATATTGATCTCATCTTCGTATCGATATATCGACGATATATCGCGATATTTCCTTCCATGCCTTCGGGGAACCCTAAGGTGTGTTGAATGTGTGGGGGGGGGGGGGCAATGTTGCTGCAAGGGCCAGTGCCGAATAGTTAAAAAAAGGGCTTTGTTATTGGGGGGCCAACATAAAAAAAAGGGGTATGTTAAAAAAAGGAAGAAGAAGAAGAAAGAAATTTTGTCGAAAAGAGGCGCGTACAAAAGAAAAGTCGTATGCAGATTTGCAAAAAATATCTTTTGAAAAAAAAGAGAGGCGCGTACAATAAAAAGTCGTACGCAAAAGTTTTTAAAAAAAAGGAAGAAAAATCGGGGGAAAAATGTGTGTGTCAGTTTATTGGGTTTTATTTTCCCCATTTATTATCTTCTCCCAACATAGTCGATGTCATGTATTCCGACAAATATGGGAGAAAGGGGAGTACTATGTCGAGTCACAGGTCATTCCAGAATCAGATGTCAGGTTCCAGACCAGTCGGATTTTCCAGACTCTACATTTTAGATATTCAGACTCGACGTCAGATGTTTTCCGAGTCTTCAGTTTCAGACACGCACTTGTATGCGGTCTTCTTTTCATATGATCACATGTATGTCATCATTGTTTGCGCTCCCCATCATTCTTGTTTTGTCGGCCAGAGTTTTCATGTGTTCCAAAGGAACTTCAGAGGAGAGATCCCATTCCCTATGCCATGTTAGCTAGGGTTTTCATGTGGTTTCATAGGGACTCCAGAGTAGAGTGTCATTCTCTGTGCCGAGTGGGAGAGGCCCAGTTCTCCGACGAGGAGATTTTCAGACTCCATTCTCCAGCGATCATGAATTCCAATACGAGATCCTTCTGAGGTTCCTATAAGAGAGAACCCACTTCGAGGTCCCTATGAGAGAGACCCATCTTTAGAGGTTGTGTATGGATAATTAGTGACGCTCTTTGTTCAGCTCTTTTCAGAGATGGAGTAGTTGTCCACGTTGTTTTGGGGGGCCAGCGTTCTCCAGGTAGAGACTCATTTTCAGTTGCAGTGACTCTGACAGGCGCAGTACAAAGCACATGCTCTCCGACGAGAAGATTCAGTTGACTCACTCTCCAATCCGTTCGTCCTCCTCGGCATGAGGAGCAACGTCCTCGACAGCAACCGACAATTGTACGCGTTAAGTTGATATTATCTGTAGTGTCTTGTAGCATGAATTGAGTTTTCTTTCTGTTTGTCCATGTTGAGCATTGCATGCTCCAGCTTGAGGGGGAGTGTTGGAGTATTTGTTTATATGCATCACTTATGAGAGAGATGGGTAAATGAATCTCTCCAGGATCCATTTACCACATCCATGAGTTAGTCCAACATCTACCAGCTGGGATATGTGGACACTCAATGGGGGCTATATATAGACCCCGACACCCATTGTATCCAGATGAGAAATGCAATAGACTATCAGCCCTTTGAGTCATTCTCCCGTGGTTTCATCCCGCTCCTTAGGGAGTAGGGTTCTACGTAAAATATTGTTCTTCATGTTTCATATTTCTTGATTTAATGCTATGCTTATCAAATCGCTTCCGTATTCCTATTTTCTAACAATATTTATTTCCACTATAAATCTTCCCCTACCAATTCAATTTAGTAAAAAAACGATTTTGTTCATAAAAAAACAAAAATCCCCATCCAACATTTGAGATAATGAATCGTGTATTCCCCTCTAGAAGCTTACATTAACAACCCGCCAATGTCTCTATTTATTTATGTAGCTGATTGTGACTGCAATTTGTATGTTATTCACTCTCAATTGGAGTTATGCTATCTAAGAAATGCTGAAAATGTGCTGATGCAATCCCATAGTGCGGTTTAAATCTAGTCCTTTGGGTAGAAATCATACTGCTCAACTACCATAACATTTTAGTCATAGTACTTGGAGTTATGCTATCAAAGAAATGCTAAACAAGGCTCTCCTGACAAAGTGTGTTTCTAGACTTTAAGGGAATAATAATTATTACTTTGCAAGTTAATGAGAGGTATTTATGGGACTGTTTGCATTTTTGTGCTTTGCCTCACTTGAACCTTTCCAACTATGTCCTTCTAAAATGGTACCTAAGATACGGTCTATTAAAGGGAATAGTTGCTCTTTCAAGTTTTGGGTTGGTGACTAGCCTGGGAATAGTTCTTCGTGTGATCGTTTCCCGAAGCTTATTGTGTTGGCATTCGATTATGACATGAGTGTTATGGAGGCATGAGCTGATGGTGCAAGATACCCACATTTTATTCAGGTTTTCCTGAGCAGATATTGTAATATTTAATGAAGATGACAGAAGAGCTTGGTTTTGTCAAAGGACCCTCGATTAACCAGGACCATTTGTGCTGGAAGGATGGTGATTTCTCGATCAAGAAAGCCTACAAGGCATGTCTATCCCCATCGCGGTTGATCCTAGTGATTTGCAATAAGACTACATGTTGATTTGGAGTTTTAGAATGTCTCTAAAAATGAAGGCGTTTCTATGGTTATTAAGACGTGGTCGACGACTCGGTTTATGACAAAGATTCACGTGCCGAAGTTCTTTATAATACTTGAAGTGTCTTGCATGTCAAGTGATGACAACCTAGAAGATAAAATATGTGTTTTTGACATGTGACTAGTATATGAGGATTTGGAGGGAAGTGTCAATTGAGTCGTTTGATTTTTCATATTTGGAGAGTCTTTAGGCTTCCTGAGACACCATTATATTCAGCAGACCGATTAGTTCACAAATGAGACCTCTCTCATCTCATCTGTGTGGGGCCATAAGCTATTTAGTTGGCTCGTAATTTGGTCGTTTTTCATCGAACGAGGCTTTATGCTGAGTCGCACACCATGACAAAGCTCTTTTTGGACTTTGTCTCCATAAGTTGGGTGATGTTTCTTGTTAATATATAATGGGGGCTGGCACCATTCTGGATGCACGCTCTTTTTTCATTCAAAAAAAGAGACTCGCCTCAAAATAGCTGAATTGCAATTCAAAGTATGCATCGATACTAGAAATGAAGGGCCTCTCAATTGCAGGGAAGAGAAATATAAGAGCCATATGACTTGATTTTCATGCACAATATGCATAATCAGGTCGTCCATCAAGCCACGATGTTGTCAATGCATATGAACAGTGAAAGCTCTAACTCTTTTTAACTAAAATAGAATTATGGAAGCATGCCGAAGTACTTTCAATTAGTTTTCCGGTGTCAAGATCAACACACCGCTAGACCTTCTTATTATTCACCTAAATCCAGCCAATTAAACTATCATTCTGTTCCTGTTCCAGAGCAACATCACCATCTAAGCGATTCGTGACGCAGCACTAAAAGCTAGTTGCGAGCCTTTCTGTACCTACTTGGATGGATGTCTCCATTTCACGGCGAATGCAGCGGACGCAGAACGCAAACACATTTCAGTGTGACAGAACAGAGAAAGCAGTTTTAGGAGGCAGCTCATTTTATTCTCGGGCTATTTCACATGATCCATTCAAAATTCTTTCATGACAGGTAATGGTCTTGAGTGAAGGCCCTATTCCATTGCTTCCACTCTAGGACGAACTCCTCCCACCTTGCCCGCCTACCTAAACACAAACCATGCATAATCCATTGCCGCGATGCACTAGCTATGCACTTAATCCATAACGGAACGTCGTCTGATTCCGGATCTCCGCAGAGCATAAGTTCACAGTATTCCCTACCTCTCTCCCTCCCTCCCGGCCAGAAATGTAGTGCAAAAAATTGAGATGATTTTGATGGCTGTGGATTCGCCTGTCAATTGGACGAGGGAACCCTAGATTTGAGGGAAGATGGAGGAGGAAGATCAACTCACGGGCTGGTGGCGTGCACGAAGGGCCGAAAGCGCTAGTCGGGCGAAGTTCCCCGCCATGGGAAGAGCGGAGTGGCGTGAGAGAGGAGGATCGGTGATCGACGTCTGCACACCCCTCGCAAGCAGGTCGAGACAAGCCCGCAGGCCGAGCCTTTAGTACGGTTCTATTAGGGCTGTGAGTCACCAATTCACGCTTCCCTCATGCTTGTGAGTCTGCCACGTGTCCGTTTAAGCCAACCACAAATAAGAAATTTGATTCAAGACAAAGATAAAGAAATGAATACGTTGAGAGCGAGCATAAAGTTCAATAAAAAGGAAACCACAACAACAACAACAACAACAAAGCCTTTTCCCACAATTAAGTAGGGTCGGCTACATGGATTCTTCGCCTCCATTCAGATCTATCTTGGGTCAATCTCGGACTTATATCCAAAAAACTAAGATCCCTTCGTATAGTCTCTTTCCAACACTTTTTGGGCCGTCCTCGCCCTCTCTTAGCCGGCTCAACATCCCAACACTCGCATCTCCTAACTGGTGCATCAGTTGACCTTCTTTGCAAATGACCAAACCATCTTAAGCGGTTTTCTCGCATCTTATCCTCGATCGGAGCTACACCAACTTTATTTCTGATTGCATCATTTCGAATCCGATCTTTACGTGTATGTCCACACATCCATCTTAGCATTTTCATTTCTGCTACAGCCATTCTCTGCACATGTCTATGGTTCACAGGCCAACATTCAGAACCATAAAGCATAGCAGGTCTCACGGCTGCTTTGTAAAACTTTCCTTTAATTTTTAAAGGAATTTTCTTATCACAGAGAACAAGTGCAACCACACATCAAGAAAAAGATTGTAACGATGTATTTATTCCAAAACTGAGAGAAATCATAGATGATCGAAGAATTAATGCCCTTTACTACTCTGGTATTTTATAAAAATACAGATACGAGATCTCTGTGAGAGCACAAGGAAAAGAATAAAAATAGATGGATGGAAATGCTTGGCGCAACCTTCCAAATTTTTTATATCTTAGAATCCCCTTAGAGCCACCTTTGCTAGCACCTCGAGCACTTAAAGACATAGACATCTCTAGTAGACTCGTGTGCCTACAACTGGAAAGAGCTCAGAAGCCTGCTTTTCCTCCATGCTTCTATTATCCTTACGAGCCTATGTTATTAAGGACGAAGCCAACAACTATAGATAGACTGCAGCTTCCTTTTGGGAAAGAAAAATAATTGCTTATGTAGATAGATTTCACACCTCTTGATTGGCATTAGTTATAGAGGAGAACAATACTAGGCTAGCTTCCTTGTTGCAAGAGTTCCAGAAGCATCCTACCTCCTTTCCAAGATGCAATCCCTAGTGCTTTCTTCTAAAGTAAAAACTATAGAGCACCATGAATACTATCTTACCTCGAAAATCATAGTTAAAGAGATGTGGCCATTTATAGATGGACATCTTTGAAATTTCGAGAAAATTAGAAATGAAATTTACACCCCAAAGGTCATAGTTGCACGCTTGCAAGAATGGCATTTCACATTCAGCAATTCCATCCCCACTTGAGTTGTAACTTCCTTGTCTTCTTCCTTGTTGTCCTAACTGTAACACCTCCAAGTTTTGAGGCTAGGATTCCTATGTGAAATGGGTTTCTGAACACTCATGTGTTTTTTTGGCCACGGGACAAAAATTTGGAGGACTTCACAAAGTTAGTGGACTAACGACAAGTACCACAGGTAGGCATGGATGTCGCGGTCTTTCTTTTGGCACAAGATCAAGTGTTCGGTTGCACTTAATGAAATTACTAGTAGATCTTTAACTGCCTACGTTGGAGCGTGGGACATACTAGTGACATATCAAATGATACAGAATAGTGACATGGCATCGGTTGTAGAAGACGATGGGACTTTGAAGGTCCATATTATCTAGATGAAGGGGCTTTAAGATGAATTCCACCTTTCAGTTGTCCAGTTTAGGAAGCAATATATGAAATTAAGAATGTTGATATATGCTTTTGAAAAGCACATGATTAACAATGCCACCAAATGGTCGACTGAGAAAACTTTCGACAAGCCTTATAAGAAGACATCTACATATGGGGTTAGAACTTCGAGTTGATCAATGTATTTGAAGTATGTAGAATGTAAGAGTATTGGAAATACTCTGAGATAATGCATTCATAATAAATTGTATGTCATGACGCTTCCACTCCGAGGGAGTGATAAAATCGGATGGATTTTAGTGACTTTGTTGAATTTTAATGAACGAGATTTGATCTCAATTCATAGAACCAAATATAATCATAATCAATTAGAGAGTTGGTTCAGTATCTGACTTGACTAGATAGCTCAAGATGGCTTGAACCCATATATTAGATCTTATCTAATGTTTCGTCACCATACATGGTCCATGCAATCTCCTCTAAAATTATCTCCAAGTATTTGCATATGAAATACAAAAATGTTGTAATTGGATTAGGACTCGCAGATTTTGGGAAATTGAGGATTAACGTGTGAAAATGATTTGCACATATAGACTAATGTGACTATGATTTGTAAATTTTTGGGAATGGTGTGAATATTATTTACATCAAGGTGAATATGATTTAGTAATTAAATGATGTGATTAAGATTCACATTTTCTACGTAGGAAAAAATAGGATTAGATTCATATCTATGTAAGTTAATGCCAGTGTGATTCCCATTTAATATTAGGAATTATGTGAATATGATTCCTATATTATTAATAACAATGTAAATTGGATCTGTGTTCACCATTTAATAAACGTAAATAAGATTTACATTTTATTATTGATGTGGTATGGATTAAATTAATTTTTTGCAGAGAATATGCAAATTTTGAAGGAAGGTTTTTAAGGCCTCGCGCATTACGAAAGCATGTTGATCGGATTAGATTGAAAAACAGACTTGTCATACAAGTCGAGGTAAAATGAAATTTAAAGAAATATTTGAAGGAATCACGTGGATTGAGAACATCTCCCAATCCATTCCATCAATATCGCACGAGTATAGGATTACCTCTTGAAGCGTGAATGTGGTCCTCAAGTATCAAAAGCAAGCAACCTCATGTCTAAAATATGATCCGATAGAGACATCACTTGTGGGCGCAGGGATGAACCACGTACTTCCCGTAATTCAACGAGATGATCTAAGTCTCCTTGCTCCTGATTTTATCGTATGAAATCCTCCTTCGTCATGATCCTGAATAACCAAATATGAAGAAATTCTATACAAGATTGATCAAATCGATCTGCAACGTAACAACATTGGTGTTATGCCTACAAGGGGACAACCCTTTGAGGCAAGGGAGAACATCCAACATTAAGAGCAGTATCCCAGCGAGGGGATGTCCCTTGGAGAGAGAGAGAGAGAGAGAGAGGAAAAGGCTTGTTGCTCCTAGAATGAATTTCATGGGGAAGGCAGAGTCTGCCTCTCCTTCTATACTTTTTCAGACCGTTAGGATTGCAATCCTAATTATTGAATCAATGGTCATGATTAAAGAAGCTCATAACCACTTTTAAGATCAGATTTGATAACAATTATCAATTAAAATATTCACTTAATCCTCTCAATGAATTAATTAACAAATAATTAATAAAATAAAACTAAATAGGATGCTCCTAAAAATAGGGGATGTCCATCATGGTTGTTACAACCATGGATCCCCCCCCCCCTTTTAGGGAGCTCTTTTGTATTTTCTTTTATATTATAATAGTAGTAATATTGCAACAACCATAAAAATATTGGTTTAGTAATTTATTTTGAAATTCACTTTATTAATAAATGATTCCCAATTATTGTGATAATTGTAAATAAGCTATTGACAAATATGAATCATATTTATAGGTCCAAAACTAAACATAAACTATATTTATATTTATTGTATAGTGTGAATCCAATTAACATTAACATTAATTTGTGAATCCTATTCACAACCAAGTCTCAATTATTGTGGATAAAACTATACACATTAATCTTATACAAGATAATTAAATCCAATTTAATTATATCTAAATCCTCTCTATACGTATCCAAATATAATGTGGATCTTATCCACATTATTCTTGGATGATTGTGGATAACACTACCTAAAAAAATGTTATTCAGGATAATTAAATCCAATTTAATCATTCTAAGTTCTCCTCTTTACCAAGTGAATCAAACATCATTTAACAACCGTAATTCTCATATTTATCTATTTAGGAACATTCCTCAAACTCCTTTAAGGATAGTGTGCCTTCTCTGCGGATACCTGGAGGTATGGTCATGGAGATTGTAGACATATGTGTAGTGACGTGGATAATGAGATCTAATCTCATACCCAGATCTAGAAGACCTTTCAAAGATGTATGATCATGTCAAACAAAGTACTCAATCTTCTTACCTTCTCTAAATCCAGTTTAGATCAATATCCATCATATAGACTAAGAATGTATAACTAGTTCAATGAGTGGAGTCACTAAAATCCAAACCTGATTCATCACTCCCTCGGAAAGGAAGCATCATGTATACAATCATTTAAGATCACATCACCATCGAGTATTCGTATCACTCATACATCCTACATATTGGAAGAAGGATTAAAACCCGAAGTCCTGATCCCATTTTAGTTGTCTCCTCCATGGTCTAATCAGTTAGTTTCTCATTTGATCATTAGGAGTTGGTATCAATCATATGTTTTCCAAAAGCATGTATTATACCTTCAAATCATGTCATGTTTCCAAAACAAGATGAACAACGTTGGAATTTTATTTATACCAATATCTCATAAGTGAGATCATGTCGTCCGGTTCAGTAGTGAACTTGTATGATCCCTTTGAGAGATCATATTACTCATATGCCATTGTATGCACACCAACATGCCAGTGTATGGACCTTGATTAGGTCATCAACCTAATGGTCTGCCAAATATACATACTCATATATATAATGATACATATGTCTCCGATTAGAGGATGTGTGACCGTATTGCAACAATATACGATATATGTCTCAGTTTTCTCTATCTTGATAAGTCAATTCCTTGACCTAGCTTATCCAACACCGTTGAAACTCTATTCCTATGAAGTGGACTTGCATCAAGAGGTCGGCTGGATGTCATCCTTTAGAGTATCGATTGATGTCTCCTTCTCAGGCTTTTCTTAATAGTCATTTGACGATGCGGTTGACCATCAACATAACCCTTTAGATATTCAACCCTACACCAGCCTCTATGATCCAACCTTTGGATCAACACCTGTATGATATCAAGACAACCATAGTACACAACCCTATTTGTATGAGGGAACCTATTATGGAAATTATTTATTCTTCATTTCAAATTAAGGAGTGATTTGTAATAACGTTTATTGCATATTGTCTCGCCACGGGCACTCATGTCCAACAATATTGCCATTCAAATATTCGAAGGCATATTCCTGCAAGGAGAATATGATTCATTGCATTCATAATAGGAAGAGAAATCTCTTCTCCTCCCACCTATAGTCGCCCCCCCCCTCTTATATAAGGAGATGTGAGACTCTTCCAACCACATGATAAGAAACTCTAAATATGAAGAGACTTGAGAAGGCACTCTCTTCTCCCAAAATCGTAGCCTCCCTATCCAACCTAATGGTTATCTACTTTCTTCTCTCTGTCTCTCCCTTGTAACCGTCCACATCGACAAGAGAAGAAGATCGTCTCCTTTGTGTCATGGTGTTCGCGAGGAAGAAAGTGACCCCCCTACAATGTGGAGATCAGGGAGGATGAAGAGGTGATCAAAGCGTGATCATCTCATACATGGACAAAGCATCCAAGAGAGAGACATCTCTTTTGCCAATGTGAGATTTGTGTGACTAATATTCTCCTTGCATGTATGTCGAGTGCAGATTGAACTTGATCTGGGAGGTCTCTTCACTTAGAGGATATTCTCCATCTGAGGTATGTACCCTATAATATCGTGGTTCATGAAATAAAGTGAGAATCATTCTCGCATCCACATGGTTTCACTTTATGCATTATTTTTGTTGTAATTACCTTGTCGCTCATATAATGAGCACTTGTTTATGATCCATTTATTTATGTGCTTTCCATGATGTGTGAGGTTCAGAACCTCCTTCAAGTACAACATGTCAACCAAGCCGTCCTTATAAGTCATGAAAATCTAAGTTTCTCACCTAGAGACCAAGGGTGCATGCTCATCCCTCTTGACACCTATCTTTACAAACCCACACACCTTGGAAACACATCAATGTGTAAGGCGGAAGTCCACCATGAGAAGATTCATCTAAGGGCACGAACAACCATATAATAAACAAATTATTGCTATCAATCTATTAGGCATTTGATATTTACTTGTACTCATACACTATCACAAGAAACACGTGTTAGACTCTCCACACAGTAATTCTTCGACTCATAAGGAGATGGGCTCATTTCCTTTATGTTTAATCCGGAGAAATATCATTTTGTTCACATTATATGTTTTCATTAATTCATCCAAAACCATGATTCTCAATGCATTTCTATCATTTTTCATGGTTGAAAAATTCAATTTCCACCTTTCAGTTCGGGTCCAACATGTCAATTGGTCGATCACAATTTGGGTTCAAAGAAGTCATTGAATTAGAAAAAACTAACTTGCTCAGGCGAGGGAAATGAGAGACTTGTTAAATGCAAGTGCAGATTGATCTTTTGTATTAATCACCCATAATTATTAGGCATCTGTTAAATCTGCCTTGGTTTTCCCTTAGTCTCTATCTTTGCTTACTTTATTGCTCACTTCGCTCAGCTCGCTCTCAAAAAAATCATGGACCATGATGCTTAGTTCGAGCTTGATTTTTTATTGGGAAGTTTCTTTACATGTCTAAACTCATCATGATAGCTCCATTGACTTAGGTCTTTATGGGCCTTAGTTCCTCTCAACCAGGATATAAGGTCGCTTTCACAGTGTAAGCCCTTGCTCTCTCTTGTTGTTGGGTGTTAAGCATCATCTAATTTATCTTTGTCTGAAGCTTGAATTTATCATCTCCTATGATGGTCGTACATTGATAAACCTTGAAATACCCTAATTAATTTTGTCGAATTGTTGTAGTAGTAGGACACTTCAGATTATTTGGAAAGACCACTTAATAAATTTCTCAATTAAAGCGAGCAGTCATTGGGCAAGCCCAAGGTCAAACTCAGAGAGGCCAATATCTCCTTAGCTTATTTTTTAGGTGATTTAGAAACTAGGTTTTCAGAGAAGCATTTTTAGTTTTTATGCAATTAATGATGACATGCAATTCCAGACAAGTTTAGGGACTAAAATACGTTTCAATCAAATGAAATTTAAAAATCCTAAAACTTGATTAGAATGTGAAAAATAATGATATTAATATACCTTATTTTTTGATATAAATCGAATTTATTATGAATTAAAAATGCATACAGGGTGATTTTTCGTAAATTGATTATAATAAATACCAAACCTATTTATTTCTCAGAAATAAATTTATCTTAGATAGGCCTTTGTGAGAGGTAACTGGGAAAAATGTTAGATCCTAAAAATAATGGGTCTACAATATATTAAAAATTAATTATTAAGATCATAGCTTAATTTATTATGGCCCTGCATACTGTGAATTTTTGGGATTTTTTGGAGTAATAATCAATTTAATAGCAATTTCAGATCACGTAGTGGGCAAAATACACAATTTGTCATCAAATAATTATATTAAATCAACCATATTTCACAAATTTACCAATCAACGTCCACAAAATAGAGAACGAATAGTTCTACAAGATGCAATTTTTAAAATGAATATATGATATGAAATGAATGCTCAAACAAGGACACAAACACAAGGTTCTATGCAATCACAGAAAAATAAATAAATAAATAATGTTGGCGAGGATGATACTGCAATTACCAAAGACTGGGGGGCTTATGCAATTTTTACATGTGCGCACATGATGCTGGTGTCACCAAAAGGCAAGGATCCCTTGCTATTATTCTCGTAATACGAGGGGTGCGGTGCAATTTCTCCCATGTTGACGTGTCGCATACGTGAGGGAGGAGGGTTGGGGAGCTGGATTGAAACACTGGAAGTATAGGGGGTTTGAGGAAATTTCTCCCACGGATCATGTGCCTCGCACATGAGGGGGAGGGGAGATGGGAACGGCATGCGGCTCAACTCCCGAGCCTAGGATGTCTAGGCGGTGGTTGGCATGGGTCGAGGCTGTCCAAGGTGACGGGGGCAAGCGGAGCGGGCTTGGCGCGTGAGGAGAAAGGTGCGATGACCAGCCGAGGAGTGGGCGATGGCCTCAGTTGATGGAGGGCTTCAACTAAAGAAGGCGGAGAAGATGTTCCCCTGGTTGTCAATGTCAAGTGATGCAAGAGATCTGGGTGGCATATGCCTAGCCAAGAAGATGGCGGTGACTAGATGCTCAAATCGAGAGGCACGAGGTGGGCAACGATGCGACCGAGCAAGCTTGAATACACGACTATGAGGATGAGGTCGAAGATGGCGATCGTGTTGTTTTGCACAATAAGGAGGGTGTGGTCGGTGGGGTTGCTCGTCAAGGCAGAAGCTTGGTCGACACACTACTGGTGCCTGTAACTCACTGGAGCGGCTGCAGATGGTATGGGAGGAGTCGACTATCGTTGGTAAGGCGGAGGAGGCGACTGTCGGGGGTGATGCGCATGAAGCTCGAGGTGCTCGAGCTTCGTCGATAAGGATAGCAGGAAGGTTGATGGCAACGGGCAAGCTCGGCCAGAGAAGCTTGGTGATAGCGGTGGTATGGGCGATCAGGGCAAGGTGGCGAATGGGACTGAGATGGATCTCAAGAGATGGTGACATAGCGACGATGAAGTGTTGAGGAGGTAGTAACAGAGAAATTGTAGGGAACAAAGAAGAAGAAGAGAAAGGGAGGAGAAGAAGGAGGAGAAGGGAGGAGGAAGAAGGAAAAGAAAAAGGGATCACTTGGAGGTCGTTAGATGCGTGGAGGAGCGGGCTCCGCTCCATTCTTCGCCCGAGAGCCAAACGAGGCTCGAGCTCTAGCAGTCGCACGAGTAAGGCTACAACAACAAAGGATCCTTCGTCGGATATCGCCTAAAGAAGGGAGGTGTCATCGCTCAACGGTGGATCTCCGTAGTTATCACCTACGGGCGGCCGGAGCTCTCTCTCTCTCTCCTCTCTTTGTGAAAATGATGAATCGATTGACGCGATGGTGACCTTCGACTCTTTATTGGTAGTTTGGTGGGTACCAAGATGGATGGGGAGATCGTGATTGGCGAAGGGGTCGCGAGTCGTGCTTACGATATGGAGGATGATTGGGATGACCGCAAGAGTCGGGGGCGGGGTGGTTGCTGTTGGGAAGAAAATCTGGAGGATTGATAATTATTAATGGAGTCGTCGTTGTTATCCCCAAAAAATCTCGTGACAAACAAACAATTTTTTTCTTCTCTCGTTGCAAAATATTTATATAAAATAATGTGGAGCAAGGGAAATATTTTGCTACTTATTTACGTGTATAATGGACAAGATCGAATTCAGGGAGGCTACAATTCCTAAGGGTTATTCAAATAATCGACGGAAAATAAATTAAGAGAAAAGCAGAAATCTCAAAAGCAAACTATCCATGATTTTTGTGGAATTTTTCTCCTTTTTAATTTTTAATTTTTTTATTTCTATTTTTTATTTTCTGATTTTCAAATTTTTAGTGATTTTAATTTTGCAATTTTTTTAATTTCAAATAAGGAACAATATGCACAAGATAAGAACTACGCACACATTATTTTTCAATTGTATAAAATATGCTCAGAAAAATCTAAAGAAAATATTTTTGGATTTTAAAGACTTTGAAATATTTTTGGAATTTTTTGTAGAATTTTCAGATATTTTTATATTTTTCTAAAAATCAAACAGTGGTAGAAATGATAAATAGTGCACAGCCTGGAGTAGTTTGCAACTTAAAAATATTTTAATTATCCAAAACTCCTAGCAACTATTTTTATGATAAAGTATAGGCAAATATCTACAAACAAGAACATAAATCGTGATTTTTGAATTTTGTAGAATTTTTTTATGATTTTTATAAGGTTTTTAATATTTTTTTATTTTTTGGGTTTTGAAAAGAATTAATGTGTGAAATTTGGAAAGAAATTAAAAGATAATGAAATAAAACTACTCTAATGTTTTTTGGAATTTTTAGAGGAATATTCAAATTTCTATGAATTTTTGAATTTCAAGAAGAGAAAAAGACACTATTTTTTATTTTCTAATAATAAGGAATGATGACAAAATGCAATGAAAAATTTATGCTAAAAAGATAAGCATATCAAGAGCATAGCATGATTTTTGGAAATTTTAGTGACCAAAGAAAACATTTATTTCAATAAGAAAAGCAAGCAAAATAAAGGTCTAGAAGTCAGGGACTAAACTGCAAGTATTTAATGTTTGTTCATCAAAATGTAACAAAAATAAAGTTGCAGGAGAAAGATGCAATTTACCCACTGAAGATGGCGTAAGGCACATGATGCTCTGGATGGCAGACTTCTTTGCGAATTTTGAAACCTCTAAGGGCCAAGTTGTAATTTTTCAAATTTTTTATTTCAGAACCCGTTAGGGTTTCTTTGGGCTCCTTCGTTCCTCTTCAAAAATACCAATAGGGGCGCCACCCCTCTGAATTCTTGTCGAAGTAACTTGGCGACGGGCAGATCAACTGAGGTTTCTTTAAGTGACGGTATCACGGCGGAGAGGAGGGACGCAGGAGACGCTCTACGGTGGCCGGCTGGAACTGAGTTCTGTGGCACGTGCGAGGGCGGACAACGAGGCAACCTGTGGCGGAGGGCGACACAGGGCGATGGAGGTGGTGGATGCGGGCCTCACACAGGGGCTGGACTTCAGGAGGAAGGCTGAGATGACGGCGGGGATGGAGTCGGTGGAGATGGGTGCAGCTTGGGCGAAGGTGGCGCGTGAGGATCGGCGCCTGCGCGATGGACGCGCGGGACGACGTCGACGATGATGAAGGGTGGCGTTGGCGGTGTTGGACACCCGCGGCGGAGGTGGCTTCCGTAGTCGATGGAGGAGGCAGATTCAGCAGAGGGCTGACCGTCGGTCGGGGGCGCTCCGCCCAGATGGTGGAGGCGATGCCCACGACCCGGCAGCGTGGCTGCGATGGAAGGGCGGTGGCGGCAGCGGAGGGCCCACCGACAACGTCTAGCGCACGAAGTTTTTTTAATTTGCAAATGTAAACAGAGATTACTTTTTTTAGAAACAGAACTGTAAATAATGATTTTAAAAAAACATTTTTTAATTTTTTAATTATTTTTTAGGTGATCCCGCAAAACAAATGTTAGAAGGAAGGGAAAATATTTATTTTTTTTGTTTTTTAATTAATTTTTTATTTATCAACAACTTAGGATGCAAGCATGATGACTCGATCCTAAAATCAAACAGAAGATGTGAAGCTTGCGGTTCTGAGGGGAATGGCGGATGGAACTGGATCTCCGACCATCGTGCGTGGTCGGAGGTGGAAGATCGTGCGAGATAGAAAAGAATGCATAGTGATCGAGAAAGTGAGATGAAAAATCGAATTGGTGGCGGATCAAATCGTGATGGATTTTAAGATCTAAATAAAAAATGACAACGAAGAACAAACGCGAGAAAATAAAACTATGATTAATCTATTAAAACAAGAGAAAATGGATCTCACCTTAGGAGCGGAAAAGACCTCGATCACCTTGACGAAGGCCGA
This sequence comes from Ottelia alismoides, assembly GCA_037367405.1. Taxonomy (NCBI): domain Eukaryota; kingdom Viridiplantae; phylum Streptophyta; class Magnoliopsida; order Alismatales; family Hydrocharitaceae; genus Ottelia; species Ottelia alismoides. Next base: position 458,529 of record JAZKJV010007011.1, on the reverse strand, counting down.
CTCGCTGTCACCGAATGGCTCGGAGTCTAGGTACCCTTCTACTACAAGAAGACTCTCGGAGATCGGTCTCCTCTCACCAAAGATTGATCAAATTGAAATGACAGAGAATGAGCCATATAAATAGAAAAGATAGGAATTGAAATTTGAATTTTTTGATGAAGATAAGAGATAAGAGAGAAAAAATTGAAATGAGATAAAGTGTAAAGATTAGTGTTAAAATTATTTACAAAAATTAACTATTTTTTTGTATATTCGTCATTTTATTAAATTGAATAAAAAATGTTATTTTTTTTATTTTTTGTGATGGTTATTTAAGAACATCAACTATATACATATACTATATACATATGGTACATTATACACATAGTTAGATAAGGAAATTAATTCTTTTATTTTAAAATTTTTATTTTTTTATTTTTGTTTTAAATAATTAATAAAAATATTTACAAATATTTACAAATGCGATATGTACAAATACATGGGAAAATTGCACAAACCATCCCAGAAACTGACTTTTCACCTGTAACTCTAAAAATTATGAAATCACAATCATTTTTAAGATAATTTAATTTAGAATACAATGGAAGTGAGTTTAGTTCAATTTGAGTTCATATGGAATCGGAATTGGTCTTTCAATTATTGCTTAGTGGCTTTTTCAAAGTGTGGTTGCTTTTATTCTGTACATGATTTGATTGTGCAATTATTTTTATTATTTAGGATACATTTTTATTTACAACTTTTGTTTTAAAAATATTTTGTTTGAGGTCAATTTATGTACAAATAAAATAGTGTAGTATACAAATATACACAACACACAAATTTTTTAGATTTTCTGAATAAGGACCCTATCTCCCCCTACTTTATTCCTGGTCGATCAGATCAAGTCTTGACCTTCTCTCAGGATTCAGGTCAGCCTGTATCTATTACATATATACAGTCTTCCTTTTTTCCTTTATTTTTCCTTTATTTATTTATTTATTTATTTTAGGTTAAAATGGTAAGTGTACAATATTTACACATAGATGCAAGTTAGTAAGAATATGGAGTTAGTATTATATACAAATGTTTTTGTAAAGGATTTTAAGCTAAAATAAATGAATAAAGATGATGAAATGCAGATTCATCATCCTCCTATGCTTTACCTTTACCAGTCCCTTAGTAAACACTTATTTGAAAGAATAAGTGAACAAAAAGAAAAATAAAAAGAAAGGGAAAATAAATAAATTAAGATAATATTGAATATTAAACTTATCTTCATAAAATTGTAGTATGGAGCTCTGTCAGACCTTTGGATTATTGGTGTGGAGGAACCTTAACAGGAAATGGACTTAAAACCTAACAGCCTCTAAGCTCCACAGGTCTACTATTCAGGTCTCCTCAACAGTCAGATCAGAACAAGTCTACATACACAAATTCTTATGACTATGAATCTTTACTTGTACGGTGTAAGTGAAGTATAGCTCCCCATCTCAAAAGTAGCAAAGAAACAACATCCCTGAAAAAGGTAACTCTAGTTCCCCGGTCTAGCAACTCTTTCCTCGAGGAACAAATATTTTCCCTTCTAAGTTCAAGTACAACCAGCTTAAGAAGAGGAGATGGAGAAAAGAGTGGACGGTAACCAGTGTATGTACCTATCCTTGGATGCATGACCAGTGGAGCCAAGTCATCCAGCTACAAGCTTACATATATTTGATTTTGAAGCTCTTATTAATTTCTTTTTTTAGCCTTGTATATACACTCCGCCAGGCATTTTACTTTTCAATCAGGCCTGTCCACTTTTGGAGATTCTGCATTTCCCCCTTTTTTGAAAATATATACAAGGTGCAGCATGTACATAAGGAGTTTTTCCTCTTGATCTAGTAGACTATCCCTCTTTTGAAGCATTATTGCAACCCCACAGCATCCTGTCTTTAGACCTCAACATCGCTAGACCAGGTTGAGACGTACTTCCCTCCCTAGAGGAAGACGAGAGGTTTCGCCTAGATGTACTACCCTCGTATGCTACTCCAAGCCAAAAGATTCTGCCTCCTCACTACATCCTCCATGAAGAGCTACGTGTAGAGTGTTTGTCCAAGATAAGCCACGGTCTGAAAGAATCATGCGTGTGTTGTTAAATGTTATACTTAGACTAATAAAGATGACATGTGAACATAGTCTTATGGACTCAAAGAATTAAGTCACTAGGACCTGAAAAGTCTTAACTCCAGTTCTTATAAGGTTCCTCTGAAATTAAGTGGATTAAGGCTCAACTAAGCTCCATTCTTCAATTTTATTCCAGACTTAGTTTAAATATCAATACTATCCTGAAAAATGCACATGCAAATGCAAAAAGAAAGCTTTTTTTGAAATAATTGTCTAATTTTGAACTTTTTGGGTTTTTGGAAAAAAAGAAAAATGATGCGCATGCAAAAAGAGTTTTTTTAATGCAACTTTGTTATCGATTTTTGGTTTTGTAGTTTTTTTTCACAAAGGAAAAGGGTTAGTAAAATATATACAAGTATATACAAGTTTTTTTTCATTTTTTCCATTTTTTGTTTATTTTATTGTTTTTTGTTATTTTTATTTGTTTTTTCTGTTTTTTTGAAAGGTGATCGAAGTCTATGTATACACTCGTGGATTTTACGGATGTATATACTTATCCACAAAAATAAATATTAAAAGTACGAGTTATGTCTAAAGTATATATACAATATATACGATACCCCCTATACTTAGCTCGAACTATGTCCTCATAGTGATCAGAGAGCGACAAAGGAAGACATAACTCGTGCTACGTATAGAAAAGTGAAAAGACTCCTATGCTACAACGACTCAAAGAAAAGAAAAAAAGAAGAGAAGTTGGTTATCCCCCTATACTTAGGACCAAGTAATCCTAAATATAGTAGAGTGTACAAAAGGGAAAACCGATGAAGAGAAGTACATACTCAATGGAAAACACAAAAAAACATGATATGAACACCATCAGCCACCTATACTTAGGGTAGAGTATCCCTAAGTATAGGCAACAACAAGAGTGATGAACAGAACGGATATGAACAACATAAATCATTCACCCCCCTTATACTTAGGATAAAGCACATCCTAAGTATAGCATACACACACACACACACGGAAAAAGGGGTGGATCATAAAATGAAAGAAGAAAGAATGAAATGAAAGGATATACAAGAGGAGTGGATGTACAAAGTTCAAGAAGGTCGAAAGCGAACCTTCTTGCGGACCGTTGAGGAATGGATCTGACAAGATGTAGGTCGATATTGGGATCATCATTAGACATAAACTGAGTAGGATCGACCAAGAATGTATCCTCAGTGGTTTCATAGTGTACAAGCACGAATCGGTTATTGGAAGTAGTGTGGCCATGTCTTGCCTGGGAAGTCTCGCAAACATCAAAGTAAAATGGCTCGAAATCATTATCATAAAAAGTAGGATCAATTTCATCCTGGCGAGCCTCTATTGGATCATCATCTTTATTAAAAGGCCCAAATTCCTTTATAAAAGCAATCGAATCAAATTTGGCCTTATCAGTCTCATCTGAATTATGGTGAATAGGAACGGACTCATCATTGAAAGTATTCAAATCATGTCTGTCCTATCTAATCTCAGATTTTGTCATCTGCTCTAGGGTGTCTATCGTGTAAATCCCGCGGATGTCATCAATGCATCTCCACATACCAGAAGGGGGAACTCCAAGGTCTATGCTTTCTGAGTCTTCCTCCTTTAAGAGGAATTCTTGAGTTTCATTATCATCCAACATACAATAATCTCGGGTATTATCATCGAGGTCAATTTCCTTAGAGTTGGCTAACACGGGCGGGCTCTAATGGGATGCAGGTCTTTGGTCAGTAGTGGGTGTAGTGATCAACTTATCGCTCCCGACATCAGAGCGGAAGCGAATCTCTCCTGATCCATGGTCAATAATGGCTCCCGTAGATGCGAGGAACGACCGTCCCAGGATGATTGGAGGGTGTTCCACAAGGGTGGAGGTCTCCATGGGCAATACGACAAAATCATAAGTGAAGTTCATGACCTGAATAAAAATGACGGTGTTTTCTAGAATACCCTTCGACCTCTTGATAGATCCATCAACAGATTGAACTATCATCCTAGTTTTCTTGAGAGGCCCAAGATGAAGATACTGTACCATAAGGGAAGGGTATTATATTGATCGGCGAACCGTCATCAAGGAGAGTGTTATCACAAGAATAGTCAGATATGGAGCAACTCACAAGAGGTATGGCAGTGTTCCCTTTCTTAAAATGTGGACGGTGAGAGATGGCGTAGGTAGTGGCCATGGTCAAGATATGACGCTCAAATCTGCTCCTCCGCTTTCTCTTCTTGTGTTGAGGAGCAGATAAATGGGTCATGGCCTGGTGAAGTGGGGCTTTAATGATCTCGTGAATGGTGGCCATCACTTCAGGTTCAGTTAACATTTGTTTGAATTTTTGGACCTACTCCATACAAGGGAGGAGATCGTAATCAACATATACACGAGGATTGCCAAGAGCAGTCTGTATAGCGGAATCCTCGGGGTCAAAGTTAGGACATGTGGTAAATGACTGTGTGGGAAAATGATTTGGCATGGGTACCCTCTCCTCACAAAATGAATCGAGAATGTGTCTCCCAGGATCTTTTTGGATTTTTACAATTTTTTTTTATTTTTTTTGTATTTTTGGCGATTGCAAGCTCTCATGATTATCCTCAAGTGAATCCATATCCTCAAATAGTGGAGCAATGTTCTGGCTCTTATTTATGTGAAATAAATTGGTAATCCTTGAATTCATATGCTCCATCATCTGATTTAGGGTCTCAAGTGTGGACACCATGAAAGGTGACTCCAAAATCTCAAGGTCGGGTGATTGGAATAAGGGTGGGTGAAAATCATCTTCCGATTCTTGAAATAATGGGTTAGGCGGATATGCACAAAAATCAGGAGAAAAGTCCTCCTGGAAAAAGGAAGGTGGATCGGCTGGATGGTACAGGGTATCCACGAAGATCGGATTAAAATAACTCCAATCGGCCATCTCAGAAACAAAAGACGGGGATCGAGAGAACACGATAGTCAAGTCAAGCTATGCAAGAAAAAATACGCAAATGCGCAGAAGGATCTAGTATGCACACAAGCAATCAAACACAATATAAACCCCCAGTTCACCAACTCAACGCAATGTGAAGACCATGAAGGTTCGATCAATTATCTTGTCAATTTTTAGAGTTTGGTGAGTATACAATATATCAGAGCGGTTAAAGCGAGCTGTTAGGAACCCAATGTTCCCAGAAGACTGTCCCAATCTCACAACTAGTTTTTCCCAACCAGTATTGGTACGAATCGTTTACCGGCTACCCGATCTGCCCACTCTGCTAAGGAAATCCTAGATCGATTACCGGCTACCCGGTGAAGTCCTCACTGGAGAACAACTAATCACAAGATAGTAGTCTGAAGAGAGTTCAGGTGTGGTTCTATCCTAGTGTGCGGGTCACTCTCTCGCTCAAGCAAACCAACCAATGAGGGGGTTACTCTCCCCAAAAGAATGATTTTTCCTTACATTTATTTTAGGATCGAGTTTTCTTTAGCAGTCCTGATTTTAGGCAGTTATCACTTGGTTTGAGTATTTTCAATGAATCACCTACCGAGTGTCCAATTTCCTTTTAACTTATGTGACTGAAAACAAGGAAGGAGATCAGAAATGCCAATGCACGATTAAAAACATGCATGCAGGGGTTAGAGATGCGTACCTTGTCGCCAGTACTCTACATGCAAGATGATCCGCGCAGAATTGAAATTCAGAAAAATAAATTGACCTATATGCAAATGCAAGTGAACAGTCCTAACAATAACTTCTATTAATGGGCAAGAACAAGTTAATTTGACTAAGTCCAACTACGCTCTATTTTATAGGTACATAAATTCTTGTTTAGGGTGTTTGGACTTAGTTAATTACCTGGCTCAAGCAAATTAATTAAAGAAATCAATAGGTAGCTCACGAAATCCGCGTGAAATAAAGAAAAATAAGGAGATGAAAAAAGAACCGGTGAGGTCCCCAAAGTGCACTGGCACTTGTCGAAACAGACTCCCCAACAAATGAATGTCCGTTTACAATGGTTAAAATGCTAAAAAAAATAAAATGAAAAAAAGTCCTTTTTTTGTTCTCCTTCAATTCTTCTTTTCCTCCTCTCACACTATCCTGCGGCTTGGTGAAGAACCAGGCCACCTCCACTTCGCTTGGGTGCTCCGGCTCTCCTAGGATCACCTCCTTTGCTCCGCAGGCCCTCACAAGAAAAATAAAAGAGAGAATGTGTAAGAAACACAATTATCAAATATAAGTAGAAAAAAATGAAATGAAACAATGAACATGAATAATGGAGTGAATGTGGCAAAATATATACACAAATATTTACAACCAAGAATAACAGGTCAAAAGAGATACCTAACTACCCTTGCTGTGCCTCCCTGGTATGGCACTATTTTGTTGGGCAGGATCTTCGAGGATTGATAATTATTAATGGAGTCGTCGTTGTCATCCCCAAAAAATCCTGCGAAAAATCAATTAAGAGAAAAGTAGGAATCTCAAAGATAAACTATCCTTGGTTCTTGTGGAATTGTTCTCTTTTTTAATTTTTTTATCTTTTTAATTTCTATTTTTTATTTTCTGATTTTCAAATTTTTAGTGATTAGTTTTGCATTTTTTTAAAATTTCAAATAAAGAACAATATGCACAAGATAAGAACTACGCACGCCAAATTCTTTTTGTAATTTTCAATTATATAAAAATGCTCAGAAAAATCCAGAGAAAATATTTTTGGGTTTTAAAGATTTTAAATATTTTTGGAAATTTTTGTAGAATTTTCAGATGTTTTTGTATTTTTTCTAAAAATCAAATAGTGGTAGAAATGATAAACAGTGCACAGCCTGGAGTAATTTGCAACTTAAAAATATTTTAAGTACCCAAAACTCCGCAACTATTTTTATTATGAAATATAGGAAAATATCTACAAATAAGAACAGAAAACATGATTTTTGGATTTTTTTGTAGAATTTTTTTATGATTATTATAAGATTTTTAGTATTTTTCAATTTTTTGAGTTTTGAAAAGAATTAAAGCGTGAAATTTGGATAGAAATTAAAAGATAATGAAATAAAACTATTCTAATTTTTTTTGGAATTTTTAGAGGATTATTCAAATTTTTATGAATTTTTGAATGAATTTCAGGAATAGAAAAAGACACTGTTTTTGATTTTTTTAATAATAGGAATTGACGACAAAATATAGTGAAAATTTTATGTTAAAAAGATAAGCACATCAGGAGCATAGCATGATTTTTGGAAATTTTATTGACCAAAGAAAACATTTATTTCAATAAGAAAAAGAAGCAAAATAAAGGTCTGGAAGTCAGGGACTAAACTGCAAGTATTCAATGTTTGTTCATCAAAATGTAACAGAAATAAAGTTGCAGGAGAAAGATGCAATTTACCCACTGAAGATGGCGTAAGGCACGTGATGCTCTGGATGACAGACTTCTTTATGAATTTTGAAACCTCTAAGGGCCAAGTTGCAATTTTTTAGAATTTTTTATTTCAGAACCCCTTAGGGTTTCTTTGGGCTCCTTCATTCCTCTTCAAATATACCAATAAGGGCACTGCCCCTCTGACTTCTTTTCCAAGAAACTGGGCGACGGGCAGATCAATTGAGGTTTCTTCAAGCGGTGGTATCATGACGGAGAGGAGGGATGCAGACGACGTTCTACGATGGTCGGCTGGAGCTGAGTTCTGTGGCGTGTGCGAGGGCGGACAGTGAGGCAGCCTGTGGCGGAGGGTGATAATGCATCCCACTACCCTTGTTAATTCGAGCAAATTAATGTTCAAATTAATTGATATCGTTCATTACAGTCGGATAATGAAAGCAGATCAAAAAAGCACTTTCAATTACAGTCAAATTAATTTCGAGCGGTAATTTTTTTTACTTAGTTGGAAGTCCAAGGTCGAACTCAGGGAGGCAGCTGTCTCCTTAGGTTGATTTTTAGCAAAATCCAATGTATGATTTTCAGAGGAGATATTTTTGGTCTTTTTTGTATATTTTATGCAAGACACATGTAAAATCAGGCAAGTTTACAAGTTAATTAAAAAATATAGTCAAATTAATTCCAAAAATTATGAAACTTGGCCAGATAATGAAATATGATGAAATTAAGCTACCCTATTTTTTTTTTGTAATTTTTAGATGCATGGATAATGAAAAATGCAGACTTTAGTGAAAATAACTAAGCCAATTTTAATAATTACCAAACGATGCTATTTCTCAGAAACAAAATTAACCCAAATAGGTCTAAGTAAGAGCTATCCAAATCAACTTAAATTTCGTTAAAACACTTCACGGTTGATTAATTAAAAATCAATTAAGGTTTTCACTAAATGATGTTTCTAAGACAAACTATAGGTGCAAATGGTGTGGTTTTCAGATATGTTGTAGCATAAACTTAAATCTACCAATGATGATTTTTCAGAGATTTTTCGATAAGCAGATAATGCACAATCAATTAATCAATAAAAATGGGCAAAATGTTGCAATTTTTCACCAAATTAAATTCCATAAATATTCTGCAAATCAGAAAAATACAAATAAATGCTAACATGGTAGAACAAGAGTTATGCTACACAATGCAATTTTCGGAATTAAAAATGGATGACAGAATGATGACAAAATAAACGTGCAAATGCAGGGGTATGAATGAAATACAGAAAAAGAAATATGAGCTCAAATGAATAACAAGGACTTACATGTAATTACGTAAAACTTAAACTTTGTTTGAAAACTTGCAAAGGGGTGCAAGTGTGCCCTTTGCAAATTCCCTTTTCTTTATTACGCGATAGATCTCCTCTGCTTCTTGGCTTGAAACAGGGGAGGAGGCCGAGCTTCACGGTGGAGGCGTCGCACCCACTGGCGGCTGGGCGTGCGCGGCCTGGAGGAGTGGCAGGGAGATGGCGACGGCGGCGCGCGGCGCGAGGAGACGGCGCACGACTACGTGCGGGTGGCCTGGTGGTCTGTCGCTGGAGGTGCGCCGGGCCGCGCGGTGGCCTGGGGTGGAGCAGCGCAGCTAGGCGCGTGCGTGGCGAAGGAGAGACGGCGTCGTGGGAGGGGCGCACGGCCGACCTGCCGCTGGCCGATGGCTGGAGAGGGCGGCGCTGCCAACTGCGGGAGCCGGGCTACGCGCGCACGTGCGCCCAGCTGCTTGTGGCGAAGATGGCATGGCTGCGGTTGGAATGGCCGAGAAGAGCGCGTTTGAAGCTGGAGATGGCGTGCCTGGAGCGCGAGGCGGAGGGCGGCGCATTGTGGAGGCGCTGGGCCTGGTGGGGTTCCTTCCTGTGGCGGTTGGCGGAGCTCGGTGGCCACTGCTGGCCACGCGAGGTGCTCGCGCGGCTGGTGGAGGACGACCAACACACGACCAAGGGTCGTCGGGGCACGACGGCTGTAGATGGGGTGGCCACGCGCGAGGCGCGCGGAAGGGCGGTTGGGCGCCGTTGTTGGCATGGAGGCCTACGCGCAGTGGGACCGTGGAGGTCGTTGGCGGCCTGGGGGCGTGTGGGCGGAGGAGCAGCCGCAGCTTGCCGCCGCAGCGGAGGCGCGCGGCGCCAACAGCACAGCGGCGCATTTGCGGCTAGAGGCGCGGGCGGTTCCCTGCTGAAGGGCGGCAGGGGCTGGCCGTGGAGAACCTGCAACTTTTTGTTTTTTTTGCATTTTTTGGTTTTTTTTTTATTTTGTAAACATGAAATAAAATGTGAATGGACAGGTGGATTTTGATGGTATTGGTGATAATGAAATAAAATGAGGATGTTGAATGATGGTGGTTTTTGTATGATGATTTGTGTGTGATGTGTGGTGAAAAATGTGGTGATAAAGATTATGATGTGGTGATCAACAAGGAAAAATTGTTAGATAAAAATAATGTAGAAGATAGAAATAGAGAAATTACCTGTGAATTGTCGAAAGTGGAGCCGCATCGTGCGGCTTCCGTCGTGGCCTCGATCCGACTCGGCAAAAAATCGGAGAAGCTATGCAGCTTGGATGCGGCTGCGACGAGGTCGATCTCTCCACCGCGGATCTCGCCTTCGGCTTGTCGTCGCTCGACGTCGAAGAAGGAGCTGTCACCTCACGGCTTTGACGGAGCTAGAACCTATCTCACTCGTAGAACGACGGATGAAGGGAAATGATGGAGGTGATGGTGAATAAAAAGGAAGGGAAGGGAGTTAGAAAATGAGTGGAGAAGGTGGAGAGAATGGTGGAGGAAGTGGGGTAAGTGTGGCTTGGAGTAGAAGGCAAGTAAGGAGAGAAGAGGTAAAAGGGAGAAAAAATAAACAAAATAAATAAAATAAAATTGTAGGCTAATTAAAATAATTAAAATAGTAATAATAAAATAATAATAATAATAATAAATCTGAAAATAATAAAATAAATCCAAAAATAATAAAATAAAGGGGTGACATGTGGCGACTCCAAGAGCGGCTACATGTCGCTCCTAGAAATTCAAAAATTAAATGTAAACAAAAATAAAAAAAGAAATAACAAAAGGAATTAAATCAAAAAGTGTCAACACGAAAGTTGCTCATCTCGACGAGATCTACAACTTTTGTGAAGGGACGAAAATCAAAGGAAAGCATATGTACAAAAATGTATTTTTGGGTGGTACCTTATAGATATAAAATACCGCATTTTATCTTTTCTATTTTTTTGTTATTTTTACTTAAGAGAAAAATCAAAAATAAAAATAGAGAAAATATAAAAAGATTTTACAACTTAATCTATTTTTTTGGATTTTTAATAATTAAGAAAATAAAAAGATAAAATGAAGGGCAAAACGATCAATATGTACAATATACAAAAGGGGCCCAAAACCCAAGTTTTGCATACGAGCTCCGATTTTAGTGAAATTGGTCTTGTTTCGAAGGTCTTTGAATGTATATCACTTTAAAAGTGAGTAGACCTAAATTGGAGGTTGTATGTGCATTTTAAGGTCTAAGGTCTTCAACTGGGTTTGGGGTTTTATTGGTCAATTTTACAAGCTAGTATTTGTTGATATTTTTCTTTAATTAGTGTTAGTAATATATACACTATGGAGTTGATTTTATTGGATTTGGAGTTAGTATAAAATATATACAAATAGGTGAATTTTGGTGAATATACAGGTGAATATTACAGATGAATTTGGCTTCTTATTTAATGCAAATATTAATGCTAAAATGCAGATATTATGCTTGCATGCATGAATGCTAATTATGCAAGATAAGGGGAAATATGCTGCTATTTACTCGGGAACGAAGCTCTATTTTCAACTTTCAGAGTGATGAATCACGGATTCATCAGAGGGCGACACAAGGCGATGGAGGTGGCAAATGCGAGCCTCGTGCGGGGGCTGGACTTCAGGAGGAAGGCTGAGATGGCGATGGGGATGGAATCGGTAGAGATGGGCGTGGCTTGGGCGAAGGTGGTGGGTGAGGATCGGCTCCTGCACGGTGGAGGCACAGGGCGAAGTCGACGGCGATGAAGGGTGGCGTTGGCGGTGTTGGGCACTCGCAACAGTGGTGGCTTCTGCGGTCGACGGAGGAGGCAGCTTCAGCGGAGGTCCGGCGGTCGGTGGGGGACACTGATGAATCCACATTTCATCATCTTTATTCTATCATTTGGCACCAAAAACCCTAGCAAATGCATGTAAATACCTTTAAATAGAGCATCTTAGCATTCATGCATGTGCATCTAAATAGTGTATAAAATGCTGTAATTAAGGCCAAAATTATAGAATAAATAAAGAAAAGAAAAAGAATAAAATATTGTAAATATTTTATGACCCAAAACCCCGAGACCTAGGCATCTTGATGAATAGGTCGACCAGGAATAAAGTAGGGGGAGATAAGGGTAAAATACCTATACATTCTATTCATTCTTTATTCATTTTGGGACCTATTTTTGGTTCCACTTTTTATACATCAAATAAAGAAACTTTGTACATGAAAGTTGTAGATAATATTACAAGGAAAAATACAAAATTGATTTCACAGAAAAATAATTTACAGATAAAAAGTTATGGTCTGAATAAAAATCCAGAATCCCAACTTCCCAGACCCGTATCTCACAACTGACAACTCCAAATGCAACATACTCACCTTTAATTGTATATAGAACAAAATAATCTATCAAATGGTGGTGGTTTCGCATTTGGCGGAGCTACGGTTTGAAAGTTGAGTTTTGGACCCACATTGTATACTTGTACCGAATAGAATATTCAATTTATTATTTAATCATTATTTTTATAATCTTATAAATATTACTTATAATAAATATGTAAATTAAAATCAGAATAAAAGTACAAAGAAAACTCAAAATAAAAATCAATAATTATAAGATCATACAGGTATAATACCAATACTCCTACCTATGTAACATACTCTTATAATTTATTAAATATACAAAATAAATCAGAAAAATAAAATAAAAATATATTTGTGTATATAAAAGTATTTTATAATTTTAGAAAATAAGAAATGAAAATAATAAAAATAACATACACAAAATAAAAATAAAATACTAAAATACATAGGTAATATACCTATATAGGGCTAAAAAGTAAACTTGTAAAAATGTAACTCATAAAATAAATTAAAAATCATAATAAAATACTACATAAAATAACGAATATTTTTTTATTTTATAATAATTAATTAATTTGGCCTTTTTCTATTTTTAATTGAATTTTTAAAATAATTATCAGTGTTTTTCCTGGTTGGTCCACGTGGACCAACCAGGAGGCGTCAACAGTTGACTTCGGTCAACTGGACGCCCTACCCCCTGTACCCCTGTCAGAAGTCGATTTTTGAGCCATTTTCTTGGCTTTTTCGCGGCTAATCCTTGCACTATTTCGTGATGGTTCCTTTTGCAAGTCCAAACCTCGAGCATTGGTCTACCTCGCCCTGTGATTACCTCGGGCCTTGGATCAACGTGATGCTCCAGGCGCCTTGATCTTTGGAGCACTTTGGTCAAGGGTCAAACCAAATATAACGACCCCCCATGTTTGATTTGAATTTTGAGTCCCCTTGGTCCACCCCTCTCCGCCTCTCTGGTGCTCTGAGCCTTGCTGGAGGTGACAGCTCCACCGCGTGCTTCTCAGCCAGGGCGAACGAGGTCGAGGACGACTCCGCCACCTCCCGCAACCTCGGCGGTCGAGGTATCTTCTTCCCTCTGGCTTCGGCCATTGAGGTCCCCTTCACCTTTTATTTCTTGCTCATTAGCTTAGCCATAGGTTTAGGAACATTAGCCCCCAAGAAATTTTAAGTTTCATCACTTCATTCGCCAAATCACAACCCCTCGCCGGAGCGCAACTCCGGCCACCCGTCGCCACTTCGCCTTTCGCTTCGATTCTGTCCACCTAAGGTCCAGGCAATTTGCCCTGGACCTCTTAATCATTTTTGCAGGGTCAAAGGGCGTTGACTCGCGCCTGGGCGCGATTTTGTTGCTCGCCGGAGCTCAGCCGAGCCCTCCAGCTCCGCCGACCGCCTGCGAGTGCCACAGCCGTTGCCGTGGTCTTTTGACGCCTCCAGGAGAAAGAGAAGACCCTCAGGAAACTCCACGCCCATTTTGAAGCCTCGACGTCGCCGGAGCTGGACGGAGGAGCTTGAGGAACTTCGCCCAGTCGGAGCTCCGCCGTGTTCTTCCACCTGCCTCCCCAGCCGTTGGATCTTGGAGCACGCCCAGATAGCACACCAGCCGTTGGATCTCCCCACGCCTCGACCGTCGATCATCCTTGGAGATCTGATCTCAGCCGCACACCCACGTGTCACCAGCACCCGCTCCGCCGTTGGATCACGCGTCGAGGGTATTTTGCAACCACACCCTCGCGCATTTTGTATTTATATTTTAGTCCAGTAACTTTTATTCGTAGTTTAAATATTTTTGTAAAAATTGCAAGAAGACCCTCGTCTTTATTTTATTTGCATTTAGGTCCTCTGCCACGTCACCTCACGTGACCTGTACACGTGAAGTGAGGGCATTTTGCATAGAGGCCCTCGGTCTTTGTTGTATTTCAGTCCATTACCAAAACTTTCATATGTAGCATTAACTTTTTGGAGAAATTGCATGCAAGCCCCCAGGTTTTTGGAGAATCACATTTTGGTCCTCGCCAGGCGCGTGCAAGTCACGCGCCCAGTGGGTAAATTGCGTTGGTAACCCAGCGGGTTTTGTAATTGATGTTTGGTCCTGAAAATCGAATATTTAGTTCAAACTTTTGTGGAAACTTGCATGTATGCCCCTGGATGTTTGAAAAATTGCATAAATGCCCCTGCCAGGCCTGATTAATGATTGGATGCTTGTTCTAATTATTTAACTTATCATTTTAAGTCCAAAAATTCCACAAAAATAGGGTTAAGCTCCTGGATACTTGTACTTTGATGCTGCAATTTCAGTTTTTGATTTTATTTTATTTTTATATTTATTAAAAATCAAAAACATGCTTTTTATTCACTATCTAGCTTAGAAAATACCAAAAAATATCAAAATACCTCGAAAAATTCCAAAAAAAGTCCCTAGTGTGTATTTTACCTTATTTTAGTGTCAGTCCAAAAATCACTAAAAATCTCAAAAGAAAAACCCTAAAAATTAGAAAATACATAAAAACTTCAAAAAAATATATAAATCAAAGAAAACTCCAAAAATCACAAACTCAGTTCCTGTTTGTTTTATTTTTTCATTCTCTTTATTTGAAAATTAGTGTGAAAAATTTTGGTTGTTGTGTGCTAATTTTAATTCCCATTTTACTCACAGCCAGCACAATTTTCACTGTTTTCCCTTATTTCAGTATTTAAAAATACCAAAAACACCTTGAAAAATCTCCAAAAAATCACAAAAACAGTAAAAAAATCCTAAAAACATCAAAAACATTTTATTTCTGAATTTTTGGTTATTTTAGCATATTTTTATAAATATTTGATCTTCTCTTTTATTACATTGTTTCTATTTTCCAATATTGAAAGAAAGTAAAAAAATATATAAAATATAAAATTATAAAAATCAGAAAATTAAAAACAGAAATACAAAATTAACAATTAAAAAAAATAATTAAAAATAAAAAACCCACAAAAATTCCTTTGATTGCTTGCTTAGTGTAGACATATCACACACATTCACTTGTGCACAATTGTTTGAATTACCCTGTTTGCTCCCTGTGTTCGAACTCTCTGCATACTTGCCCTTTACATCATTTGTGCAAAATTAAAAATAAATTTTAACTCCACATTATTTCTAATGTATTGATCTTTAGTGTAGGTTAATTGTTGATTTAGTCAAGATCTTGTGTGGTCAACACACCGACTGTTGACTCGCCTTGTGAGTCAATACGACCGCGCTCGATTTTGGCTTTATCAGGCACTCCGCCCAAATGGCAGAGGCGGTGCCCACGACCCGACGACGTGGCTGCGATGGAAGGGTGGTGGCGACAACAGAGGGCCTGCCAATAGCGTCTGGTGTGCGGTGTTTTTTATTTGCAAATGTAAACAAAGATTATTTTTTTTAATTTTTTTTAGAAACAGAACTGTAAATAATGATTTTTTTAAGTTTTTATTTTTTTAAATTTTTTTAATTGATTTTAGGTGATCCTGCAAAACAAATGTTAGAAAGAAGGAAAAAATCTTTATTTTTAATTAATTTTTTAAAACAACTTAGGATACAAGCATGATGACTCGATCCTTAAATCAAACGGAAGATGTGAATGCGTGCGGTTCTGAGGGGAATGGCGGATGGAACCGGATCTCCGACCATCGTGCATGGTCGGAGGTGAAAGATTGTTTGAGGTAGAAAAGAATGCGTAGAGATCGAGAAAGTGAGATGAAAAATCGAGGTGGTGGCGGATCAAATCGTGATGGATTTTAAGATCTAAATAAAAAATGACAACGAAGAACAAATGCAAGAAAATAAAACTACGATTAATCTATGATTAAACAAGAGAAAATGGATCTCACCTTAGGAGCAGAAAAGACCTTGATCACCTCGACGAAGGCCGACTCACTGTCACCAGACGGCTCGGAGGCTAGGCACCCTTTTGTGACAAGAAGACTCTCGGAGATCAAGCTCCTCTCACCAAAGATTGATCAATTTGAAATGATGGAGAAGGTGCCAAATAAATAGAAAAGATAGGAATTGAAATTTGAATTTTTGAATTTTTGGATGAAGATAAGAGATAAGAGAGAAAAAAGTTGAAATGAGATAAAGTGTAAAGATTAGTGTTAAAATTATTTACAAAAAATAAATTTTTTTGTATTTTCTTCACTTTATTAAATTGAGTAAAAATTGTTAATTTTTTTATTTTTTGTGATGGTTATTTAAGAACAACAACTATATAAATATACTATATACATATGGTACATTATACACTTTGTTAGATAAGGAAATTAATTTTTTTGTTTTAAATTTTTTATTTTTTTATTTTTTTAAATAATTAATGAAAATATTTACAAATATTTACAAAATACAATATGTACAAATACATGGGAAAATTGCACAAACCACCCTAGAAACCGTCTTTTCACTTGTAACTCCAAAAATTATGAAATCATAATTATTTTAAAGATAATTTAATTTAGAATAAAATGGAAGTGAGTTTGGTTCAATTTGAGTTCATATGGAGCCAGAATTGGTCTTTCAATTATCGGTTAATGGCTTTTTCCAAGTGTGGTTGCTTTTACTCTGTACATGATTTGATTGTGCAATTATTTTTATTATTTAGGATACATTTTTATTTACAACTTTTGTTTTGAAAATTATTTTGTTTGAGGTCAATTTATGTACAAATAAAATAGTGTAGTATACAAATATATACAACACACAATTTTTTTTGGATTTTCTGAATAAGGACCCTATCTCCCCCTACTTTATTCCTGGTCGATCAGGTGAAGTCTTGACCTTCTCTTGAGGTTTGGGTCAGCTTGTATCTATTACATATATAAAGTCTTCCTTTTTTCTCTTGGCTTTCCCCTTCCTTTCTTTATTTTTTTTATTTTAGGTTAAAATGGTTAGAAGTGTACAATATTTACACATAGATGCAAGTTACTAAGAATATAGAGTTAGTATTATATACATGTGTTTTTATAAGGGATTTTAAGAAAAATAAATGAATAAAGATGATGAAATGCAGATTCATCAGTTGCACGGGAGAAACGGACTACCGTTGGCGACATGGAGGCGAGGTGAGGGGGATGATAGGTTATCGTGCGAAGAAAGTCAGAGCTGGGTCATTGGTGGTTGGAGGAAAGGGCGGACAAACTGCACCACCGCGAAGGGCAGAGGCGGTTGGTTTGTCCGCACGATGCGCACGAGGGGAGAGGGGAACACGGGGGCAGTTACAACCACCATAGGAGGCAAAGGAAGGGATCGTGCGCGGTGGTTGCGGGCGGCAGGCGCGGGAGCAGACATGCGGGAGAAGAATAGAGGGTGCCTTGTGGCACGCGGGGGGGTGACTGTAAAGCCTTGAACTTGGCATATCTCAGATCCTATATAATAAGATCTGGCTCATCAAGAGAAAACCAACGAAATTTGTTTCGGGTGAATCGGACTTCATTTCGCATTTTTATGATTTTTGGAAGAAAGAGAAGAAAGGAAGGCTAAGATGTCATTAACCCATAATGACTGTCATTAAGACTAATTAAACATGATTAAAGAAATTAATGACGATTGGAATCCGCTAATGATCATTAGTAAACACTAATCAGAAGTTAATAAAAGATAAGCGTAAGCCGCGAAAGTTATATCGCGATTAGTGAAAGTTAGTCACGATTAGTGTTAATTAAGCGTCATTAGCAAATCTAGAATCCTCTAGAATGTTCTAACTTAAGCTCCAAGTTTTGGATAAGTTTTGGCTAAAACCATGGGCCGAAACCATGGGCTGCTAAACCATGGTTAAGGTCTAAACCATGGTTTTCTAACCATGGTTAGTGGTTTTCTGGGGCCTATAAATAGACCCCCCTACCCATTCATTCTCTACGACTTCCACTACCACCACCACCCCAAGGGCTAGGGTCGAGAGGTCGGGAGGAGGAGTGGGAGGCGAGGGAGGAGCGCTAGCGAAGCGCTGCCGGGAGAACGAGGAGGAGAAAGGTATGATCATCTCTTAGTTTGTTTCGTAAGCTAGGATTTCAATTCATCCTCTTTTCTTCCAAGTTTTGTTCTCGATTCATCTTTCTTTCCGTTTCGTTTTCCTGTTGTGGTTCGAAGAGAAATCTGTGTAACACCCTACTTAGGTGCGGGCGGCTATGCACGTCAGTGACCCTGTGATTCGTCACACGTTCACTCATCTAAGACGCGTGGTATCTACCGATTCTCCATCGTTTATATTTCTATTTTTTCTATCATGCTTTTATAATTATGTTGATGGAGAAATCTGTGTAATACCCTACTTAGGTGCGGGCGGCTATGCACGTCAGTAACCCTGTAATTCATCACACGTTCACTCACCTAAGATGTGTGGTGTCTACCGATTCTTCATCTCTTGTTGTTTGAGTATATTCTTTCAGTTTCATTATTATTTTCCTCTCGATTGATTTTATAGAGGAAACTCTTTCTGTTTTTATTTTGAAATATGTCCCGATATAAGGGGAAACTCTATCGAACTTTTCCGAGAAATATATCCCGATATATGGGGAAACTCTGCCGAAATTTTAAGAGAAATATGTTCTTGACGTTCTTCGTGTTCTTCGCATTCTTTGCGTTCTTCGTTTGTTCTTCGCGTTCTTGACATGTTCTTATCGTTTTGATACGAAAATGAAATTTGATCTTTTCAGGAGCCTTAAAATAGCCTTTGTAAAAATGAAACTCGATAAAACCTTGCATACACGAGAGAGAGCTCGATTAGGTAACGAAATCCTTCCTTTTGCTGTTGGGTTTTCATAAGAAATTATTGAAATTCTTGATTTTGTGTTCTTTGCTACGAAGAACCCTAATTTTGGCTATTTTTGAGAAAAGTCTGAAGAATTGCTTTGTGATTCCCACTAAAATAAGGTTTACGCATCAAATTGATGCGTTGGCCTTGAAAGTTTGGGTTTGGGAGTTAAAACAGGCATAAATACGAGTATATATGCATATGAATAATATATAAGTAAGTCTATACTAAGTATTGTTGATTATGCAAATCGAAGACTTAATGAAAGAATTACATCATGTGAATTGATGTGGTTTGAGTTGGATCCTGAAAAGGATCGTGTGTCACGTTAAGGATGGCTGGGAGTAGAACTACAGGTCGGGCATGCAACCTGTAGGTTTGTCGGAAGGAACCCGTATTGGCGTTTCCCTACCTAGGTGGTACACGGTTGCCCTGTTATGATAAGTGCGCACAAATTGAATGTTTTGCAACACGTGGTATCGGGAGCCAATATATTCGGGTTGGAACGACGGAAGATGTGGTCGTGCGTGCCATGTGGAGGCACGGGTGGTTCAATAGCGGCTGGGTCACGATAATATGTATTTAAAGCCTCTAGGTTATATGATTAAATGTTAGCCTGAGGTTTTAAGCAACCGAGTCCTCGAGGACGGTGTGCTCATTTGATTTTCCAGGCTGAGGGTTGAGACCCTGTTTAATGAAAGAAAAATAAATTGTCAGGGTAGTATTGGAGGATTGGTTGAGGCGACGTGCGGCGGCATAAGCTTACCAAGATCAACACAATCTCCAATCCCGAAGTGTCCACAGCTTCGGAGTCCAAGAATGGTGGGGTTCCCCTGGACTAATCCCTGATGTGGAATAGAAAGGAATAGGACTTAAATTAATGAGAAAGAATGAAATTTTTGTGATATCAAGTTTTGAAAAATTACACAATTTATTTGCTTTTCTCTTCTTTGTTACTTAGCATTCGCTAATTTTATCCTATGATTTATGGAAAACCCAACAGGTATCGATGAGCCATCGCAAGGACTTTAAAAATTCATCCAGCTTACATACTAGACATCCAGCCAGCCACAGTAGCTTTACTTTTTAAGGTAGTTAGTAATCTTTTGTATATTTTCCTTTCAAGCTGATGTACATGTAAGTGGTTATAGTGGGATAGTGTATCATCTGAACTTTATTTTGTGAATGGAAAAGTGTTGAAATACTTTATTCTGAGTATTTTTATTTGCAGTCTATTTCTGAATGTTAGTTGTGATTGTTGAATAAATTATTGCTGAATAACCAGATCCGGATATGGGAGGATCCGACGGTCTGGGAAACAGGGTGGCGACAGTGACCATGTAGCGAGAAATTGAAAATAAAATAAATAATAATAATAATAATAAAATGAAAGAAGATAAAATAAATTTGGGTTGACATGTTGCGGCTGCAGGAGCGCCACATGTCGCTCCCTAAAAAATCAAAACTTAAATCAAGAGAAAAATCTAAAAGAAATATCAAACAAAGTCAAATCAAAAGGAGATCTACATTAAAGTTTCTCGTCTCGATGAAATCTACAACTTTTGTGAAGGTCCCAAAATCAAAATAGATCATTTGTAGATAAAGTATTTTTAGTGGTACTTTATAGATATAAAATACCACATTTTTGTATTTTGCATTTTTTTATCATTTTTAAATAAGATAAAAATCAAAATAAAATCAGATAAAATATAGAATAAATATTTACATAGTAATATATTTTTTGGATTTTTAATAATTTCAAAAATAAAGAAATAAAATAAAGGAAACATATGTACAACCTAAATATACATACTTAGATTGATTTATTCTCTGTGATTTTGCTTCATTTTTTGGATCTTTTCATATTTTTTAAATCATAAATAAAAGAAAATAAATGTAAAATAAATAAATAAATAAGAGTTATTTTTATACATAACATAATAGGGTCAAATTAGACAATATGTACAATATACAACGAGGCTCCAAAACCCAAGTTTCAAATATAAACTCCGATTCTTTTGAATTTGGTCTTGTTTTGTAGATAATTGAACATACATTAATTTAAAGTGAGGAGGGGCCGATAGGAGGCCGTATAGTGGGAGATATTTATATTTTACGACCTTTTGCCTCAAACTAGGGCTGGGTATTATTGGGCAAATATACAAGTTATGTACTTTTCTTTAATTAATGTTAGTAATATTTACATTATAGAGTTGATTTTAGTTAATTTTGAATTAGTGAAAAACAAAAAAATAGAGGAAAATATGGGTAATTACATGTGATAATATACAAAAGAATTGAGGCTTCTTATTTATGCAATCATGCATGCTAAAATACGAATATTATCTACAAGTGCATGAATGATAATAATGCAAAATAAATGGAGAAATGCAGCTAATTACTCGGGAACAAATCTATACTCAACTTTTAGAGTGTTGAATCACATATTCATCATACATCCATGACCTACCCCTCTCTTCTGGTATGATCCCTACCCTCCTTAGTCGAGCTGATTTATCCTCCTTAGGCATAAGAAGACAGAAAAACACAGAAAGATGTGCGAAATACTTTTGACGACTGCTTGGTACATGATATGCATTCAATCATCAAGAAACAACATATACAACAAATGTGTGGACCTTTCTCGCATCTCTAGTATTTTTCTCTATTCCCTTCTTCCCCCCTAACCCCTCCCTCAAACAACTCCCCAGAAAACCTCCAATTTTCTGTGTATATTCACCGCAAGGTGAAAGTCAACACACAAGATCGATGAGTCTTTAACCCTGACCCCTGTCAACAATCAAAAGGTAAGAGTCAAACAATTATTCTAGGGTCGATGGTTCCCATGAGATAAGTCTTCCCATTTATATATTAGACATGGCTACTAGGTCAATTTTTGGTCATGGTCGACATCTTTCTCGGCCTTGATCATAAGCCTATTACATGTACCTTCACTTAAAAGAAGAGGGGAAAAGAAGCTTAACCAGTTACTAAGATGATATAGATAGAATGACGAGGCAAGAACTTATTGAATCCATTTGTTTGAAGGTCAAAAAATAGTCCGCAGTAGGCATCTAGGTAGACTAATTCAGATTGAGTCTACGACTTACTAATATATATATAGTTAAGTCATCACGGACCAGTCGTACATGATATCCTCCTATAATATACAATTGCTGACGGAAAGCCTCACTCCCCTGCTTCCTTGCTTGTCATTACCTTCATCTCAACAATGCACCATTGCGTGTCATAGCTTGAACCGGTAGAAAGGAAAGCTAGCAACATCCTACCAGACTCAGCACTTTTGCATCACCAATGATCGATCACTTATTTAGATTAATCCATCATCAATGATGGATCGCTTAATTGGGTTGATCTATCATTCATGGCAAGAAGCCAAAATTTAACAATCACATACTTAGGGTGATTGATCGTTTTTGGAATTTCCGATACAGAGTTTTATTTTTGATGTCAACATTCATTAATTTTGTCGCCCTTATTGCAAAAATACGACATACATAAAAATCCAACATTTAACATTCCCGATCCAAAAAATCATAACATGCCACAAGAAACACCTACTAGGTTATAGGGGTTTACATATACATAAGACCATGAAATTTATGGAATCAATGGCAAGAGGAGGGTCTATTCTGTGACATCCTAGGATATTTTATCAAGATATACTCTCATCCAGAAATAGTATTCTCGACATGCCACAAGATGAGTATGTGCGCACGATAACGACTCGCATTGATATCTACAAAGGTGCCCTCAGATTGCCAATCAAATTAACTTCTCCAACATCAATGGTAGCTCTCTAGTGACAAATCTGGTGATGATAGTAGAGCTCCAGCAAGGAGGTGAAGAGAGAGGTTTAGTGTTTCAGTCATCTCCCCTCCCATTTGTAGAAAAAACCAGAATTCAGATTTTGTTTGGATCTATAAATGGATCACTCGTAAAGTGGAAGTATTATCGCTATTGATCGACATCTCTCTTCATCTCAATATGAGAGGTGATGTCCAATGCTTCATTTACGCTTGTACGTTTGAACCCTGTGAGCTTCTCTTTAAGATATCATTGAAGTTGGCTAACAAACTTGGCGAGGCACTCCATAGGTGAATCTTCTAAAATAGGGGAGTAACATAGTAGCTCATTGAAATAAATATAATACCATGTATTGTCATTAGACCTTGGGTAATAGAGGCCTCTCCTCTTTATTTTCTCCCAAGTGAGAGGGGCCGAATTGAGCTTGAAATCGTTCTTCAAAAGTATCTGATCGAACATGCTCTATTGATTGTTTAGATGCAGCTTTCCACCATTGTTGTGCATAGTCAACTAGAGAGTAGTATGCAAAATGCACCCAATATTCTGTCATTGCAGGTATCATTCTCAATCCATATTTCCACCTTAACATGTGTAATTAGGCCCTTAAATTGTGAAATCTTTCCCTTACAATAGGATTCAAGTAACTTTTGATGCTTAAGAAGGGCCCCCTCCATTTCTCTTCCAACTACGTAAGAACATATTCAGTAGAAGGTCGATAGATAGACTCTTCCTTGGAAGGATGTATAGAACCCTTAGCTTTGGCATCCTCGGGTCTGGATGCCTCGGGTCTCTCACCTTGGGAATTGAGTCTCTGCTCCAATGATTGTTGTCTTTGCTCCATCTCTTGGAGTATTACCATTATTGCAGCCATGCCTAGTCAAAATATGATCTACCATGATCCATAGATGAATCAAGGTAATCAATTAGTTTTTATTCAGCTTAACATGATGTATATTGTGACACTAATTTGAGAATGCTACTTTTTTGCATTCGAATAATAAGAAAGGGAGTTTTTAATACACATTTAGTTTTTAAATACCAATAATAGATGCTAATAGCGGAATAATTTATTGGAGTAAGCAAGCTCTGATACCAAGCTATTACGACCCCGATTCTGAGCTGTGGGATCCTTCTTTTTATTGGATCTTATTACCTAGCAATAAATTTGTTCAATAATAACAGATAGTATTTCGAAGTAAACTTAAATAGGAAATGCTATAAAGAAAGCACTTGACACAATTCCATTCACAAAATTAAAGTTTACATAGCACAATGTCATGTTATATTCAATAACATGCACACAAAATTTTAAAAGAAAAACACAAATATTTACTATTAAATACCTTAGATTGAAGGGAAACTACTAGTGGTTTTATGACCATTGTCCTTGCAATGGTTCTACGATGCCTATTGGCTTTTCAGAAAACATGGGAAAAGGGGTGTGCAAGTGCCTAGTATGGAAGAAAAGAAAATCAAAACAAGTGTATTAATTTACAATGATAATTATACATCAAAATTTCATCATTATTTATCCTTTTTAGTTATTCCAATTTCATTAGTTTCATACTCATTTTGTTCTACATCAGGTATTAGTTCGACACAAACTATGAAGTTGTGGTACTCAAGGATTAGAGGTTGCTTTGCACTAAGCTTATGCTACTGTATGGTGTCTTAACCAATCCACAATGCTACCTTGATCACTTTATCTTATCTTATTATTCTAGTTCTTCAACCCTCAAACTATCAAACAAGGAAACTCGCCATCTTTAAGGACTCGATTGTTTAAATCTACATGCTTATAACCACTTAATTCTCTTTACTAGTGCCTTCATGTACATCTTCACTCAAAAAAATCATCTAATGAATCAATGTATAGAATATTGCAAGTAATTTATTTCACATGCTCAATAACTCATGGCAAGGCAACTGCGTACACATAGGTTTAGCCTTCCACAAGCAATTATTCTGACAAACCTACTTGTTGCACACTTTGATTCGTAATGTATACTCCAATTCATCCTTATCATTATGGAGAAAACATAGTTTGTTGTTGAATCCACTTAAAAACCATGTCAATTTTACATGATGTGGCAATCATGCCGTTTTTTATATCAAACTTTAACTTGATTCGCTAATATTCATATCGATAACCTTATAAACATATTTACTTTATTTGTTTAGCTCTACTTCCAAAAGGCCTCATCTAAATATTCACAAGACTACCATGAAACATAGTGATTGTGTACATGTGGTATTACACCCATTCAAATATTATCAAGAATTTTGACGTAAACGTGAATCAATCAACAAATAGTTCTTTTAATAAGCATGTGTATATTCTTTGATGATGAAGAAAATACTAATCAATAATACATTCTAGTTTAAACTGAAACCCCAATAATAAAAGGAATGAATTCATTACATAAAGTATAAACTTTCAAGCACCAATCTGCTTTCATTAGTATTCAGTGTGGATGATTGACGACTCCTGAAATTATTGAAATCCATTTTAAAATCAAGAACTTACAAAGAGTGTGAATAACACGAAGAACATAACTCTTTTCTAAAATTCAGTGAAGTTTCCCCTTATAAAAGGAGATATTTCAAAGAAAATTTTAGCAAACTTTTTCAATACATCGAATGATACCTCAAACAAAATGTTGTCTGATTTATAAAAGTGATATTTGAAATAAAACAACAATGAGACTATATAGAAAGAATGATTCAAAAATAGTAAATGAGGAAGAACCAACACACCTCGTGTCGTGGATGGGTGAGGCATATAAAGACTCACATGTTCACCGATGACAGGACCATTTTCACCCAAGTACAATATTACTAAGACTTCTATATCACATAACAACACTACTATTAGCATATATAAAGAATCATCATGTCGCATAACATGGATGGTGAATCATGTGAAAGATGACATGTTCACCGATGGTAGAGTCTCCCTCACCTTAGCATGCAAATGCTCATGTTTCTCCCTTATATGGAAATAATAATATATGAATGGAGAGGAACTTGAAAATCTAGTTTAATAAGTTGGATTTGTTTACCTCATACCTTATTCTGAGTAGGAGAGGATCACACCTTTCCTTTCCTCCTCTTTCTTCATACAACACTTTGTTTGCGCTTATTCACCCCCTCCCTCTCTCAAACCCTCAACCTTAGCCATGGGGGTAGTGTATAGAATTGAGATGGATATAATGAAGGGGTGGGTGTTATATATAGGTCTCCACCTTGTCTATGTATCATCCCACTCATTACCTGGTCATTGAGACCAAATCGTGCACTATTTGATGTGAAAGATGATGACATGGCATCCTCGTCACTAGTTATGCCATGGCCAAAACCATGAGATACTTTATAAAGTACTAAAAATCATCTTCCTCAGATCTTATAGTGAATATGGACCTAAGATCCGACCTGACGAGATGAGTTCAATAGAGCTTGTTTCATCAGAATCGGACGTAGTTTTGCTATAACAAATTTTGGAAACAAAAGAGGCTGATGTTGGTTAAGACATCATTCACTCTTAATCACCATCATTAGTACCATCAAATATTGATTAAGAATATAAATTATTATTTAGCTTATTGATTGTGATTAAGGAATGATAATCATGGGTAGTAGATGTTAATCATATTAGAGAATAATTAATCACGATGAGTGCTAATTAATCACATAATGCTAATGAAGTGTTATTAATGAAATCACATGCTTCATGATAAGCTTGGGCAAAACTATGAGCAGAAATCATGGGCTACCGCCAAACCATGGCAATGAAGGAAGCCATGATTTTGGGAAAACCATGGGTGAAACTATGGATTCAAAACCATGATTGCTTGGATTTGGGAGCCTATAAATACCTCCCTCTTCATTCCATGTAGCTCCATTCCACTCACCACCCCTAGGGATTGGGTTGAGAGGCTGAGAGAAGGGGAGGGAGGTGAGGAGTTAGCATTAGCAAAGCACCGTCGAGAAAAAAGAAGAAGGAAGATGATGTGCTCTTCTCCTCGACAGCTTTGGGTAGGAGGTAAGTAGATTTGTTTTCACTTTTCAATCCATTCCTTCAAAGATTGTACTTTATTTCAAGATTCTTTAGATATAAAGGGAAACCTTATCAGAATTTTCCTTGAAATATCAACTGTTATAAGGGAAACTCGATCTATATTTTTCTTGGAATATCTCCCAATATAAGGAGGCTCTCTACCAAAATTTTATTTGAAATATATCACCAATATAAGGGAAAACTCTGCCAAACTTTTGAGAGAATTCATGTTATTCATGTTTATAGTTTGTTCTTTGTGTTCTTTGCATGTTCTTCATGTTCTTGACTTGTAAATGCAATTTAATCATTTCAGGAGTTGTTAAGCCCCTAGTTGAATACAAATAAGTGCAGATTGACACCACTTGAATGTTAACATGATCATGTAATGAGATCGTGTCTTTTTATTGTTGGGATTTTTGTTTTAAATCAAAGAAATGTATTAATTTTATGTTCTTTGTTGCAACGAATGCCAACATGCTTATTTTGCAATCTAAAAGATGAATGATTCATGATTCACACCAAAATATTTGATACAATTGAATAGATGTGGTGATGCATACATATAACTATTACGATTCCTAAAAATATGATAAATTAGGTATTATGGAGATAGATGTTATATCTTAGCATTTGTATATGTATCTACCCACTTCATGTTAGAGAAAGCAAGCTAAACATTTATGTATAGTGTTGTATCATGTGATATTAACATGTTTTAAATTGGACCCAATGATATATTGTGGCATATGCTAGGGATGACTTGGAATGGATACTATAGGTCATGCACAAAACCTGTAGATTTGTTAGAAGAAATACGTGTGGAAGGCCAATCCTATGCGGTACATGGTTGTCCAGATATGTTGAGTGTACGTAATAAATTATTGGCAACACACAATATTCGATTGCCATCAAACGGATTGATTGGCTAAAGATGTTGATGTGCCATGTGAAGGCATACATGATTTAATAGTAGCCGGGTCACAATAACATATATTTTAAAGACATTGGTGTAGATGAATACATGTCATTAGCCTGCAGTTTTAAGCAATCGAGTCCTCGAGGATGGTGTGTTCCTTTTTTTGATAGGTTGAGGGTTTGAAAACCCTCGATAATGAAATAAAATAAAAACTATAATGGTAGTATTGGAGGATTGGTTGAGGCAATGTGTGGCAGCATAAGCTCATCAGATCAATGTAATCTCCAATCTTGAAGTGTCCAAAACTTCAGTGTCAATGAGAGGTGAGGTAAATCATCTAGACTAATCCCCGACGTGGAATAAAAGCAAACGATTTTATGTAGTGAAAAAATGGAAGTTTTCTAGAATAATAAGTTTTCATAACTTACCATGCTTGTTTTATTTTCTCTTGTTCATTACTTAGCACTTGCTAATATCTATCATGTGATTTCTGAAAAACCCAATAGGTATCGACGCACAAGCAACCCCATCGGGGGCGCTCTACTTTCGTGATTAGTGTTCCCAATGAAGTGGAACCCTAATATAATGTGTGGGCCTTCTATTTTGAGGGGGGTGATAAACCAAAAATCGTCATCAATTATGTGTTCCACACAATATGAGAGCACAACCGTTGAGGCGATCGACGAGAGCCTTGGATTAATCAACAATTAACCCATAATATGTTTAAAGCAATGAATATAAAAAATGTGGAGTTAAAATTTATTATAACTCTACAACAATGTGTATAGCGTGTAAGTATGTGTAGAGGTCGAACTCGGGGAGCAAAAGGTAGATAGGAGGTAAATGAATGCGCACAAAAAAATTGTCTTTTTATCTCTTGCCCATTTTTATTTTTTGTGGGTTTTTGGATTTTATATTTTTTTATTTTTGTTTTACATTTTTTTATTTTGTTTTTAATTTTTTAATTTTATATTTTCTTTTTGCATTTTCATATTTTTATATTTATTTTTCTTTTAAATATAAATATAAGACATATAAGGATCTATATACATATATAGTAATGTATTTATAAATACTAATAAATATGATTAAGATACAAAAAAATTGTTTGTGTCTTTTATCTATATTTTTAATGTTTTTGTAATTTTCTATAATTTTTGTTGATTTTTATACATTTTTAAATTCAAAAATATCCCAAATAAGAGATTAAATAAATGCCCGAAATTGATTTGAGTATTAAAAATAGTAAATAGGTTCCAAAATTACTCAAATCAATTTTAATATATAAATATTTATATAAAGAGAATTGTAAAATAGAAAAACATATTTTTGGATTTTTTAATGATTTTTTATATTTTTATAAGAGATTTTGGGGTTTTTCAAATTTTAAGGTTTCTCTTTTCCATTTTTAGTGATTTTTGGTCTGTAATTAATATATGATAAAATGTACTATATTTATATTTTTTGGAATTTTTAGACTCGCTTTTACATTTTTTTTGGTATTTCTAATTTAGATAGGGAATATAGGTTCTTTTTCATTTTAAAAAATGATTAAAATGCAAATAAAAATGGGCGTGAATGTACATGGCATAAGGCATTTCATCCTATTTTGCATATTTGTAAGAACACATTAGGTATTTTTAATAAGTAGACAAAAAATATAAAATTATAGATCCTGGCAGGGGCATATTTGCAATAAAAAAACTTCAGGGGGCTCTCCACAATTTTGCCAAAAATATACAACGTAACTAAACTTTTATTGGACTTTTTAAAAATTACAAAAACGTCAAGGGTATACATGCAATTTGCCTAAGCACGTGGGACTATACGTGAACTTAGCTGGACTGGACCAAAGTGCAAATACAAGAATTACAAGGGCCTTTTTGCAAAATACCCAATTTATTTAACACGTTAAGTTTAATTTACAGGACTAAGCATTAGATATACAAAAAGAAGGGGTTAGATGTGAAAATTACCCCATACAAGGCACGGATCGGACGGTTGCGCTTCATCCACTTAGACACGTGTCATGTCCCCGTAGCTTGAGGACGCTTTGGTGATGATCGGTTAAGATCTGATCGAGGACTCCATCGAATGTCTGAAGCTTGGCGAAGATGGACGACTGCTGTTAGACCTGGAGAAAATGTGGGCCGGGCCAGCCAATGGGCCGGGCCGAACGGGCCGAGGTTAAAAAACCTCTGTCCAAAGCCATCCCATGGGCCATCACATGGCCCATTTCGTTCTTTTTCAATTGATTTTTTAATGACATTTAATATGTATAAATGAGTTTATCAATACCAACTATACTTTATGTAACTAGTCTACGTAGTTCACATGTTACTTGACATGTAAACTATTGAATTTTATTAAAATTAATGTAACAAATGAAAAATTGAAAGCGTATCATATTAATACATGTATAATTTGGCATATATTTATATATATTTTTTATTTTTTGCCGGCCGGGTCGGGCCGACCCATGCTTAAATCTCCAAGCCCAAGCCCAGCCCATGAGCGAGCTGGGCGGGTGGGCCCCCAGCCCGTTGGCCAGGTCTAGCTGTTGTTCGTTCTGGGCTCCGTTCTTGATTCGACGACAGGGAGGTGATGATGAAGAACATGGAAGAACTCACAGCGATGTGAGTTTCTTTCGGCCAGATTACCCCCCTCTATCATCCTTGGCTGCTCCAAAATGGGTCCAAACGCTCCTGGGGCCTTCGTCCGTCATCTAGAGAGCTCTAAGGGACCTGAGGGTCGTCAGAGCTCTTCAACGAGGTCAGGGAAGCATAAGGTGCCTAGGTACCTTAGTTCTGCGCAGAATCGACCCCAAGGGGTCGTTTGGCCACCGACACCTGCAGAAAAATCAAGGGCACGAAAACGACTGGTCCGGGGTTTGTTTGGTGTGGATGAGCTGAAGGTGGCGTGTGGCGGCGAGGTCCGATGGGGTTGGATGGAGTTGGACCTCGTATTCCAGATCCGAGGGGGATCTGGGGGAGCGAAGGTGCAGGGGATGGAATAGAAGCGACGGGGAAGGCTGTGAGGGTGGAACACGAGGTGGAGAACTGGTGGAGACGGTGGGGTAGGATTCGCCGGAGCGGAGCTGTGGCGAACTACGAATATGGTATTTAACGCTAAAATGCTAAGTTAAGCACTAAACTAATGACATAATTAAAATGCATGGACAAAAAGCTATCTAAAAATAATGAAAATGCGCAGCTTGATGAATCCTTGATTCTCACTCTTTATTCTTTTATTTTAGTCATTTATCTTGGCAAATCAGCATGTAAATACAATAACATAGCAATCATTATGCATGTGTTAATATTGCATAATTAGCATGTGTTTGTGCAAAAATAAAAGAATAAAGAAAAAGAAAAAGGAAGGAGGTATCTAGAATAAATACAGAGTGACCCGAACCCTAAGAGAAGGTCAAGCCTTGATCTGATCGCCCAATAAAATAGTAGAGAGAGATAGGGCCTACTCTGTGTTGTACATATAACCCATATATGTAAATAATTATTTTTCACCTAAATAAAATTAAATTATTAATTTTAGCTCCTTGTATATATCCTAGAAATAAAACAAAAATAAAATAAAAATCAGAAAAATTAAATAAAAATAAAAATAAAATCCTCTCTCACTTGTACAAAGACACATGTATATATAACACAATCATCATTTATTTTATACCTGTAAATAATCCATAAAAATAAAACAAAAATTATTTTGTACTCGTAAAGTTATGTTGAAAATAAATAAAATATAAAATTAGGGGTATTTGTGTAAAAATAATAAAATAAAAATATTTGTACATAATACATAGGTATACTATACCTGTATATAATACTATATAGTGTATATACACTAATTGATTTTTCATAGAAATAATTAAAAATCATAGAAATTGAAAAATAATAAACATTTTTTATTTTATTCATTTTTTCATTTAAATTTATTTATTATTCTTAATGCAATTATCTTTATTTTTCTCTTCTATTTTATCATGCAACGTAGCTTGTCCTTATTCTACACCCCTTCTGATTGGGCCACGTCAGGGATGTTGACCCAGGTCAACGTCGCCTCCCTGGGCTGACCCGACCCGATTCGCTTTGTCAGACCTCCTTCTCTCTTTTTTCCAGCACGATTCCAGCCGCCTCTCACTTTGATTTCTCCCCCGTCGCTTCTCCTAGGATCCATGATCCTCGTGAATCCCTAGGAAGGCGCGGATCTTCCTAGGGTTACGTGCTATCACTCGATCTTTGGAGGCACATGGAGTCGGCTATATAAGCTCACCTTCGCTTTCCAGTGTTGTAGCTCGTTCCTCGCCACTTCTTTCAAGCTTAGACATCCCTAGTCGAGGGACAACAGTTGGGAGACACCTCTGGAGTAGAGTTTGGTGGCCTGAATCAATAGCTCAGCTACGTGGTCGGAGAGCTCCGCCGCGTTTAGCCTCCCCGCCTTTCGCAGCGAGGTCGAGGCAACTACCCCGACGACCCTCTTCGCCTGAAGTTCAGGAACGTGTTCCAACATTTAGGTAATGCTTATTTTGACTTCATTTTCCCTATTCCATCGAATCTTTCCGTTCGACACTGTCGTAGTTCATCTGCTCCGACCACCCGGGTCAGAGCCCCATCTTATCCCCACAACCATTCAGATCGAACCCTCACATCATCCCCATCTCGCACCGTAGTCTGATCACCCTTGGACTCGACCCTCAGGTCGAGATTAAGGCTAGCATCTCCCTCTGTCGCCCTCGCCGGAGATCAAATCCCATCCACCTTCGCTTCTTTCACTTCCAGCTTCAATAACCCGGATCGGAGCTTCGCCCTGAATCCTTCTATCCCTTGCAGGTATCCTAGCGTGATAGGAGCTTCTGTTGGAAGTCCAGCTACCCGGCAGAGCAGCTTCAGGCGGAGGTCCCTCATCCAACACGTCTGACCATTGGTTCATACATCGGAACCTCCTACTAGACGTGGACCACTTTCACAATGATGCAGGACTCCTTTGATCCTTCATCGAAGTTGGATCTCGATCCCTCCTCTGTCGAAGCTCATCCCCGACGAGTTCTTCCATCTATCTTCTCTGTCGTCGATGAGGAGACTAGCTTTCCAGATTTGATCTTGACCGTACGCCACGCTTCATCCTTAACGATCGATCAGAGCAGGCATCAGATCTGCATCGCACGTCCTCTCCCTTTTCAGAGCCGACAGATCTGTACTGTAGCAGAGAATCGTTGCCGCATGTCTCTAACATTCCCTCCACCATCAGATCTTTTCGCAAGAGACGATCATGGCCGTCAGAGCCATCACACGTACCTCACGTGCTTCAGGCTATATTGCATATTTTATCCCATACTTTAATGCTTTCTTAGTTAGTCAGAGAATAAAGTTGTAGTACAATTATTTTGCAGTTTGGACCTTATATTTTCAGTATTTGCATTTTAGTCCTTCTGAACCTGAGAGACGTGCATGTTCACGTGATTTTGTGGGTTATTTATATGTTTTTTCCTGAACTTTATGAATGTTATGTTTTGAATGGAACTTTTCTGATAATTATAAATATACCCCTATGCGTGAGTTTTTGAGCATGTGCATGAATATCCTAGACATTTTGCAAATTTGGCCCTGAGATTTTTATACATGTTATTTATTGGTCTGGAAACTTTAGTATAATTGCATTTAGGTCCCTACTGTTAGCAATGTGAGCCCGAGGCGAACCATTCCTACAATAAATGTTATTGTAATAAATGATTTATCAATAAAAGTTATTGATGTTTTGTTTCACTCCCTTTCTGATATTGAATGAATGAATGCACTATAAGGTCCCTCTGTACAATAAGGGTTATGTACCATGGCCAACTTGATAATCATACAGCTGTTGATTCAAAGAATGAATCATAGAGGCTGATGACTGGATGAATATCTAAGGAGTTAGATGGAGGACTCATCAAGCATCATCAATGATTAACAAGTAGTGATCTCCAGTCTGAGTGGGAGATGGCAATCCCATCTCATTAGACTGATATCTGATTGACCTCTTGATGCAGGTCCTCTGCATAGGAATATTGATTCGGAGGTATCAGATTAGTTGAGTCAATGAGTTGACTTAGCGAGATCGAGATAACCAAAGACCTATGATGAATACTGTCACATCACAGGCAAACATCCTCTGACCAGAGACAGATATATTGCTATATGTCTGAGCATGTACATTTGGCAGACCAATAGGTTGATGACCTAATCAAGGTCTATACACCGGCGAGCTGGTGTGCATGTAAGGGCATATGAGTAATATGATCTCTCAAAGGGATCATACAGGTTCACTTATGAACCGGGAGACATGAGCTCACTCATGAGGTATTGGGATAGACCAAATTCCATGCATGGTCATCATGCTTTAGAAGCATGATATGAATTTGAAGGTAAGATATATGCTTTATGAAAGCATATGATCTGTACCGTATCCCAAGGACCAAGATTGAGAAACTTAATGATCAGACTATGAAGATGACAGTGTAAAAGTGATCTTTATCTTCATGATGATCATGAGTCTTCCAGTATGCAGGATGTGCAGGTATTAGGAATACCTGAAGGGTGATTTGATCATAAACGATTGTATAACCATGACGCTTCCATTCCGAGGGAGTGATGAAACAGGTATGGATTTTAGTGACTCCTCTCATCAGAGAAGTAACCTGATCTTAGTCCATTTATTGGACATTGATCTGAATGAGATTCAGATGCAATGAGAAGATTAGATTTACGGTCTTGATTTGATCAAGCATCTATGAGAGGTCCATGGGATCTGGATTTGAGATGTGATCTCAATATCCAAGTCACTATACGTGGAACAATACAATCGCCCTGTCCTTATCTCCAAGTATCTGAGGAGAAATAGCATTGTTCTTAAATGGTTTGAGAACAATTCCATGAGATCTAAGCAAAGAGAAGTTGATAATTAAATGTGATTTAATTATCATAATGTATGAGAAATCATCCAATATAATTAAATGTGATTTAATTATTATGGATAAGAATAATGTGGATAGTAATATCCAAATTATTTCTAATATATTATAAATGTGATTTATAATGTATTAGAGAGAGTTAAATATAATTTATATTAGTAGATTAATTATTAATGTGTATTGGATACACATTGTCTAATTAATTGAAAATGTAAATTACATTTTGTTTTGGGTTGTGAATGTGATTCACAATATTCCAATGTCAAGATTGCAATATTCCCAAAATTAATTGAGAATTATTTTTGGTGAATAAAATTGTTGTAAAATAAGTAGAGAGAAAAATTAGGAGTTGTGCAAATCCCATGTAATCCATGGGATTACCTCCCCATAAGGAAGAGGGGGGGCGGCACCCATTCCCTTTAGGACTTGGTGGCCGTCCCCCTCTCCCTAATGGGAAGGTGGCTCCCAATTGCCTTCTCTCTCCTTATTTAATTGGTTTAATTTGGTATTAATATATATTTGATTTATCAAATATATTTAATCAAAATTAAATCACAAGTTGTTGGCTTTTAACAACAACAATCTTGACCATTGGATTATCATAAATCAATCTCAACCATTGATTTTATGAGACACATGGATTGAGATCCATGGATCCCAAAACCCTATAAATAGAGAGGCACTCTTGGCTTTCTATTTACACATGCTATTGTAGCAAAACTCTCTCTCTCTCTCTTTCTCATAGTCGACGCCCCCTCTTGCCCTCTCTTCTTGGTGGACGGCCATCTTGGTGGAGAGGATTGTCGTCGCCCGCGCCCTCGTGCCGCCGCCTCGACGCTCTGCGGTTCTTCGTCTACTTGGAGTGCTGCACTCGCGAAGGAGACGTACGATCTCGTGTGTCGAGATCAGGAGCAACCGTGCTTGGATCAACATCTTGGATTGCGAGGACACCGCGGTTCATCCCCGCGCTCGCAAGCGATCTCTCCGACGATCGGACTTGAGACAGGAGGTCTCTTCTCTTAGAGACTCGATCAACCACGCTTCAAGAGGTATTGCATTATGCTTGCTGTGGTTATAGATGAAACGATTCGAGAATGGTTCTTGAATCATGTGGTTTCATCGAATAAAATTTTTTAAATTCCGCTGCACCGAACAACTAGTACGACTAGTCGTTCTTCGTCGTATCCGATACGACGCTCACGCTTCCGTGATGCGCTTGAGGATCTCTCCATATCCTCCAAGTGGTATCAGAGCCTTAGGTTGACGGTTTCGAATAGTGATTCGTTAACCAAGGACGACTTGGGTTCGTTTAGGTCGCGAAAGTTTTTCATCGCATTTGATTTCGCAGATCTGTTTAGTTAAGAAATTCGGCACTGTTTGAATTGTTTAAACACGAATTTTTAATTGGATTATGTTCCCCATTAAATAAGGAAACCATAGGATCTGAGTTTGCGTAAATCGGATTTCGTATGCTCGAGATATGGTCGTTTTAATGGACATATATGCACTGTTGCGAGAACTGTGAATCTGAACGTGATTAAAATGTTAATTACTGTTTAGACTTGCCTCGAAATGCGTGAAACATCACTTAGGTTCTGTCCTAAATCAAATTAGCAAACTTTAGAAATTGACTTTGCTTAATTTGGATTTAATATGATTGAGATATGTCAATTTTAGTAAGTAGGGGTCACTGCTGAAATTGCCTTCCTAATCTAGAACCAAGTGATTGTCAATTAGAGAAATTAATTGTTAATTTCGTGAAATAATCTTGAAAAATATTTGTGAAATATTGAAACATGATTATTTGCCTAATTGACTTGGCCCCAACCAATTAAATGATTAGATTTGATCTAAAACTTAATTGGAACTACAATCATCAAACTTCTTGCTTGAATAGGACTTGGGAATTTGTCTAGCAAATTTCCTTAAAATCAAAATTGTTTTGATTACTATATGGTATAATTTCGGTTGAGAAACCGATGATCATCTCAAGTACAAAGTAATCAATTTGGCATTATCCTTTCCCGAGGTGGATATGGTGTCTAGTCGGGGATCGCTGGATCAGCGGGTTGCAACGTATGTGGTCCGCCCCACTCCCGTCGGTACTGGCCATGACAGCGGGTAGGGCCGGGATAATGTCCGAGGGATTATGATGTATTTTTTTCTAATTATTAAAATTCGAATTAATACGTACTTTGAGAATAATATCATATAAGTATATTCAAGCATAAAACTAAGTTTGATTGATTAAATTGGATTGATAATTAATTTAATATGATTAAGTTAATTATATCCAATTGAGAATACTCTAATATGATTAGAGTTGATAATTCCCTTGGAAGAATTAATTATATGAATAAGATTCATATTAATTAATTAAATTTGAATAAGAGGTGGAGGATCACATAAGTGACATCCATGGTCTCCCGTCAAGGCGAAGGGTTTCGTCGCCAAATAATTATATGTGGGAGATGCCTGTCCGAAGTGACAGCTCCCGCATATAATTCGTTTGGATCGAGCTCGTCGCTTCTCGAAAGAGTAAGGACGTATGCGTAGTGACCCCAATATCGGGTCCTCATATTATTGAGGCGATATTGGATTGCGCATAGCGAGTTGTATTCCTGTTGACGGTTGGTTCAATTAATGACGAGTCAACATCACCTTAGGGGTGGTGGGCTCGGGCATTAAAGACCGAATTGGGAAATGCAAGTTGGACTTGCAAGGCGGAATGAGTTCCCGCTTCTCTTTATTGGAGTCATAGGTTCTCATATTATTGGGATATGACAAAGATAAAGAGGAGATCCCAGTTCTTGCTTGAGATATATTGGTAAGTATATCTCCTACTTTGAAAGTGAATAAGGGAATAAACTTTCATAGTTGACATAGCAAGACTAATTTGATTTAAAATGCCTAAATCAAATAAAATTAAATTGAATATATGATTATATGTTCTAATATAGTGCATTCTCAATTTCAGAAAATGAAGGCCATGAACCCTCTGAATAGGCTTCTGGAGGTCAACCAATTGACCGGACCAAATTACTCGGATTGGATCCGTAATTTGGAGCTTGTGCTTTCAGCGGAGCGCATCAGTTATGTGCTCCATGATGACAAACTTGAAAACCCTAAATCCAAGGAAGAAAAAGCATATAATGACAAGTATGATGAAGATCATGTCTTGGCTAGATGCTATATCTTGGGTTCTCTCTCCAATGTTCTTCAGAAGCAACATGTGGAGATGAGCACTTGCCAGGATATCATGCAGAATCTGAAGGAAATGTTTGGTGACATTAACCGCACCCAGCGGTACAATGTTATGAAAGATCTTCTTCGCTGTAAGATGCAGGAAGGGACCTCGGTCCGCGATCATGTACTCAAAATGTTTGGGTACTTGTCAGAGCTTGAGACTCTGGGGGCGACGATGGATGCAGATATGCAAGCTGATTTCATTCTGCTGTCATTGCCCAAATCTTTCAATAACTTTGTAGTGTCATTCCACATGAATAAGCTGGAACTGACGAATGCTGGGCTTCTTGCTGCATTAAAGTCTGCAGAAGACGTGATGAAGAAAGATGGTCCCTCTGGCACTGCAATGGTTGCACAGGTCAAAGGGAAGCGCGGTCGGAAGCAAGGTTCTCGGAAGGGCCCGGCCCAGAAGAGAAAGAAGAAGGGACAAGGTGTTGCCTCATCTTCCAATGCATCCACTTTAATGGCGTCGAAGAAAACCGACGTCTGTCACCACTGCAAAAAGCCGGGGCACTGGAAGCGTAACTGCCCAGATTACCTGAAGTCCTCAGACAAAGGTAAAGCTCCAGCAGGTATAAAATCTACTTTCATCATTGAAACTAGCTTTCTCGTCGGACGAGAAGGAAGTTGGGTTGTAGATTCTGGTGCTTCTGTTCATGTATGCAATTTGTTGCATTTGTTTCAGGAAACTAGAAGTCTTGAGGAAGGGGAGATAGTCATCCAGATGGGATCTGATGCAAGTGTTGCAGCAGTCGCCGTCGGGACATGCAGACTATCATTATCTAGTGGAAGAGTCCTAGTACTTAAAGAGTGTCTTTATGTACCTGAAGTTAGAAGGAATCTAATATCTGTATCTAAGCTAGTTAGAAGTGGATATTCGTTCCTGTTCTGTAATAAATTAGTCATAAATCATTATGATAAATATATTGCAGAAGGTGTTTTAACTTCTGGAGGACTCTATGAATTGTGCATTAATGAGAATGTCATGAATGTTACAACCACTAATAAAAACCCTAAGAGATCCAGGGAGAATAAAAATCATTCAAATATGATTTGGCATCAAAGGCTTGGTCATTTGTCTGTTGATAGGATCAACAGATTGATAAAGGATGGACCTTTAGATTTCCTACAGGTCCAATCTTTGCCTACCTGCGAACATTGCATTCGAGGTAAAATGACTAGGATGCCTTTCCGTAACAAGGTTACTAGATGCGAAGGTATTATTGACCTAATACATACCGATGTATGTGGTCCCTTCAGTACCGCGACTCGAAATGGATACCGATATTATTTGACGTTTATCGATGACCATTCGCGATACGGGTTTATCTTCCTTTTACGTCACAAGTCTGAAACCTTTGAAAAGTTCAAAGAATTCAAGGCTTTGGTTGAGAACCAAACCGATAGGAAGATTAAACGAATTCGATCTGATCGAGGTGGCGAGTACCTATCAGATGAATTCAAGGAATACCTTAAGGAGAATGGAATTGTTTCAAATCTCACTCCTCCTGGAACTCCCCAACTTAATGGTGTTGCTGAAAGACGCAACAGGACCATCATGGACATGGTCCGTTCAATGATGAGCAAAGCACATTTACCTCTTAGTTTTTGGGGATATGCAGTAGAGACTGCAATATATATCCTGAACAAGATTCCCAGCAAATCCGTACCTAAGACTCCTCATGAGCTCTGGTATGGAACCAAACCTAGTGTTAATCACCTGAGGGTTTGGGGTTGCTTGGTCCATGCTAAGAATGTGGATGCAAGTAAGCTGGAATCTCGCACTCGTGAGTGCTACTTCATTGGGTATGTTAAAGATGGTATTGGATATCAACTTTATGACCCTGAGACCCAAAAGGTTTTTGTCTCTAGAGATGTGAAATTTCTGGAGGATGATTTCCTTAAAGGTCAAGACAAAAGTGAAGTAGAGGAACTCATTGAGTCCCCTGAGGACTCTGAGCTTCCTGAAGCAGAAACTGAAGAGATAAATAAAGATGAAACACCCATACCTCTTCGAAGGAGTTCGAGGGTGGTTGCACCACCTGAAAGGTATGGATTCCATGTGTCAGGTGAAACTGACATTGATCCTACTTCATTTGATGAAGCACTCGCGGATCAAGACATGGATAGATGGATGCTAGCAATGAAGTCAGAAATTGACTCCATGCATAAGAATGGTGTATGGACCCTAGAGGATCCACCTAAAGGGGTAAAACCCATTGGGTGCAAATGGATCTTCAAGAGAAAGAGGGGACCTGATGGGAAAGTAGAGACTTTCAAGGCACGGCTCGTAGCCAAGGGCTACACACAGAGGGAAGGCATCGACTACGATGAGACGTTCTCTCCTGTGGCTATGCTTAAATCCATCAGGGCATTGTTAGCTATAGCTGCATATCTTGACTACGACATCTGGCAGATGGACGTCAAGACGGCTTTCCTCAATGGATATCTCGAGGAGGATATCTACATGGAGCAGCCCCAGGGCTTCATAACTGAGGATGGCAAAGTATGCAAGCTGAAGAAATCCATCTATGGGCTCAAGCAAGCTTCTCGTAGCTGGAACATCAGATTTGACGAAACCATAAAGAGTTATGATTTTGTGCAGAATCCTGATGAACCTTGTGTGTATAAGAAGCTTAGTGGGAGCGCCATTGTGTTCATTGTGCTTTATGTAGATGACATCCTTATCATTGGGAATGATACAGGGATGATGACCAGTGTGAAGATTTGGTTGTCCAATACCTTTGAGATGAAAGATCTTGGAGAAGCCTCTTACATCTTGGGTCTGAAGCTGTTCAGAAACCGAGAGAAGAGGATATTGGGATTGTCACAACAAGGATACATTAAGAAGATTCTTGAACGATTCCGTATGGATAGTTCCAAGAAAGGATTCCTACCCTTGAGACATGGTATACACCTATCTAAAGGAATGGCTCCTCAAACTGTTGAGGAAAAGAAGGCCATGGCTGGATGCCCTTATGCATCAGCCGTAGGAAGCTTAATGTATGCCATGATGTGTACTAGACCAGACATCTGCCATGCAGTGGGAGTGGTAAGTCGTTACCAATCCTGCTATGGAGAACAACACTGGAATGCAGTAAAGAACATATTCAAATATCTTAGACGGACGCAAGATTACATCTTGGTCTATGGAGATGGTGATCTCCAAGTCTTGGGATATACAGATTCTGACTTCCAATCGGATATTGATGATCGAAAGTCGACATCAGGGTTTGTGTTCCTGTTGAACGGTGGTGCTGTGAGCTGGAGAAGCAAGAAGCAAGACACCACGGCAGATTCAACAACAGAAGCCGAATACATTGCCGCATCGGATGCCGCAAAGGAGGCGGTGTGGTTGCGCAAGTTCGTCCAGGAGCTTGGCATAGTTTCCTCTGATACTCCCATCCCGCTACTCTGTGATAACACGGGAGCCATTGCCCAGGCGAAGGAACCCAGATGGCATCAGAAGAGCAAGCACGTAGAAAGGAAATACCACATCATTCGGGAGATTCAAAAGCGTGGTGACATCATCATCACCAAGGTGGCCTCCGCCGACAACGTTGCTGATCCTCTTACCAAACCTCTGACACAGAAGGTTTTTGACCAGCATGTAATGAGTATGGGTTTAAGGCTTGTTCCTGAATGGTTCTGAGGGCTAGTGGGAGATTGTTAGCAATGTGAGCCCGAGGCGAACCATTCCTACAATAAATGTTATTGTAATAAATGATTTATCAATAAAAGTTATTGATGTTTTGTTTCACTCCCTTTCTGATATTGAATGAATGAATGCACTATAAGGTCCCTCTGTACAATAAGGGTTATGTACCATGGCCAACTTGATAATCATACAGCTGTTGATTCAAAGAATGAATCATAGAGGCTGATGACTGGATGAATATCTAAGGAGTTAGATGGAGGACTCATCAAGCATCATCAATGATTAACAAGTAGTGATCTCCAGTCTGAGTGGGAGATGGCAATCCCATCTCATTAGACTGATATCTGATTGACCTCTTGATGCAGGTCCTCTGCATAGGAATATTGATTCGGAGGTATCAGATTAGTTGAGTCAATGAGTTGACTTAGCGAGATCGAGATAACCAAAGACCTATGATGAATACTGTCACATCACAGGCAAACATCCTCTGACCAGAGACAGATATATTGCTATATGTCTGAGCATGTACATTTGGCAGACCAATAGGTTGATGACCTAATCAAGGTCTATACACCGGCGAGCTGGTGTGCATGTAAGGGCATATGAGTAATATGATCTCTCAAAGGGATCATACAGGTTCACTTATGAACCGGGAGACATGAGCTCACTCATGAGGTATTGGGATTGACCAAATTCCATGCATGGTCATCATGCTTTAGAAGCATGATATGAATTTGAAGGTAAGATATATGCTTTATGAAAGCATATGATCTGTACCGTATCCCAAGGACCAAGATTGAGAAACTTAATGATCAGACTATGAAGATGACAGTGTAAAAGTGATCTTTATCTTCATGATGATCATGAGTCTTCCAGTATGCAGGATGTGCAGGTATTAGGAATACCTGAAGGGTGATTTGATCATAAACGATTGTATAACCATGACGCTTCCATTCCGAGGGAGTGATGAAACAGGTATGGATTTTAGTGACTCCTCTCATCAGAGAAGTAACCTGATCTTAGTCCATTTATTGGACATTGATCTGAATGAGATTCAGATGCAATGAGAAGATTAGATTTACGGTCTTGATTTGATCAAGCATCTATGAGAGGTCCATGGGATCTGGATTTGAGATGTGATCTCAATATCCAAGTCACTATACGTGGAACAATACAATCGCCCTGTCCTTATCTCCAAGTATCTGAGGAGAAATAGCATTGTTCTTAAATGGTTTGAGAACAATTCCATGAGATCTAAGCAAAGAGAAGTTGATAATTAAATGTGATTTAATTATCATAATGTATGAGAAATCATCCAATATAATTAAATGTGATTTAATTATTATGGATAAGAATAATGTGGATAGTAATATCCAAATTATTTCTAATATATTATAAATGTGATTTATAATGTATTAGAGAGAGTTAAATATAATTTATATTAGTAGATTAATTATTAATGTGTATTGGATACACATTGTCTAATTAATTGAAAATGTAAATTACATTTTGTTTTGGGTTGTGAATGTGATTCACAATATTCCAATGTCAAGATTGCAATATTCCCA
This sequence comes from Ottelia alismoides, assembly GCA_037367405.1. Lineage (NCBI taxonomy): Eukaryota > Viridiplantae > Streptophyta > Magnoliopsida > Alismatales > Hydrocharitaceae > Ottelia > Ottelia alismoides. The sequence continues at coordinate 415,383 of JAZKJV010007011.1, read as the reverse complement.
AAATTAATTGAGAATTATTTTTGGTGAATAAAATTGTTGTAAAATAAGTAGAGAGAAAAATTAGGAGTTGTGCAAATCCCATGTAATCCATGGGATTACCTCCCCATAAGGAAGAGGGGGGGCGGCACCCATTCCCTTTAGGACTTGGTGGCCGTCCCCCTCTCCCTAATGGGAAGGTGGCTCCCAATTGCCTTCTCTCTCCTTATTTAATTGGTTTAATTTGGTATTAATATATATTTGATTTATCAAATATATTTAATCAAAATTAAATCACAAGTTGTTGGCTTTTAACAACAACAATCTTGACCATTGGATTATCATAAATCAATCTCAACCATTGATTTTATGAGACACATGGATTGAGATCCATGGATCCCAAAACCCTATAAATAGAGAGGCACTCTTGGCTTTCTATTTACACATGCTATTGTAGCAAAACTCTCTCTCTCTCTTTCTCATAGTCGACGCCCCCTCTTGCCCTCTCTTCTTGGTGGACGGCCATCTTGGTGGAGAGGATTGTCGTCGCCCGCGCCCTCGTGCCGCCGCCTCGACGCTCTGCGGTTCTTCGTCTACTTGGAGTGCTGCACTCGCGAAGGAGACGTACGATCTCGTGTGTCGAGATCAGGAGCAACCGTGCTTGGATCAACATCTTGGATTGCGAGGACACCGCGGTTCATCCCCGCGCTCGCAAGCGATCTCTCCGACGATCGGACTTGAGACAGGAGGTCTCTTCTCTTAGAGACTCGATCAACCACGCTTCAAGAGGTATTGCATTATGCTTGCTGTGGTTATAGATGAAACGATTCGAGAATGGTTCTTGAATCATGTGGTTTCATCGAATAAAATTTTTTAAATTCCGCTGCACCGAACAACTAGTACGACTAGTCGTTCTTCGTCGTATCCGATACGACGCTCACGCTTCCGTGATGCGCTTGAGGATCTCTCCATATCCTCCACCTACTTGCTGTGTGACTTGTTTTTAATCAAATAAAAACCTAGTTCACTCCAAAAATTCCATAAAAATTATTGTTAGATCCTACTAACACGTAATATTTATGGTCCTTTTTGTGAATTAATTTAGTTTTATTTGATATTTTTTAAAAATAAAAAACATATAAAAATTTCTCTATCTATTTTACAAAATACCTAAAAAATATAAAAATTGGCTCAAAAATTCCAAAAAATTAGTGTTTGCTTATTTAAGTGTGTGTTGATTCCAGTACCATTTTTGTTGCAAAAACCCTTATTAAAACCCTGAAAACTCAAAACCTTTAAAAAATTATAAAAATCATTAAAAATCCTAAAAAAATTAAAAAAATAGGATTTTAGTTTCTGTGGTTGGATAATTTTGTTTACTTTCTTATAAAAATCACAACAAGGACATTAGGGTATTTTTAGTATTTCTAAATTTGTCTTTTAGTCCGGGATGTAAACTGTTTCCCCTTCTTGCCTTTGTGTAATTTTTATAAAATCATATAAGAATTAGAAAAATCCCATAAAATTACCAAAAATATATGAATATTTTAAAAAAAATATAAAAATATTTTGTTTCTGATTTTTGAATATTTTTGATCTCAATAAAAGTTGTGAAGGCTTGCTTATGTGTTTGTTTGCCTTATTCTCTTGTTTGCTTTTTCCTTAATTTAAAATTATAAAAATTTGTAAAACTAAAAATTACAAAAATATGCATGTTCTAATCTGATTACTGACTACTTCGTACATTTCCGTGCTTCTTGAGTTCGACCATGGTCGCTATACAAGGTTAAATAAATAGCGGAGACTGCTTACATTGCTTTTGTGCTTTGATTGTTTGATTCGAGTGGTTTTGATTTTTCTTATTGAGTCTGATTCGCTGATTGGGGTCGCAACGTCCTTGATTTACTTTTATACTTAACACTAGTTGGCCAGTCGCTCATCACAGCTCTTACCTGGCTTTTGGCCACGGAGTAGAGGTCACCGACGATGACAGCCTGGGTGCACCTCCCTTCTCCACGAGCTTCCAACACCTCAGGGGATCCTCTCTTGTCACAAGAGTGCTCGCTTTGGCCTAGATCTGGGGCTATAGGGCTTGAGGGATGACCAAAGAATCAATGGAGGAGAGGAGGTTTTATTTATAGAACAAGTGACACACCCTTATTGACCGACCGCTTGAAAGAATTTGGGGTTATGTACAATGGATTTATAAGGCTGGCGTGGATCATGATTGATATGGGAGCAATTTCTCTGAAGAATGTGAACATGATAGATGGATGGATAATGTGGGAAAAATGGCTGAAAATCAGGGAGGATACGTGTCATGTCAAGTCAGGCGTCTGGTGGGAGAGTTGACCAGCGATCAACAGACGACCTAACATGATTGGTCCACGTAAGGTCGCTACAGGACAAAACTGTAAAAAAATCAAAAATAATTATTTTAAAATAGTATTTGATTTTATTAATTTTTCCGTATAAAATAAAAAACATTATTATTTTATAGTATTTTATTATGATTTTTATTTTTTGGCTTTATTTATTACAAGTTAATTTGTAAGTGTTTATTTATAGGTATATTTATCTATATTTTTGACCATTTTATTTTTATTATGTATATTTTATTTTGTTATTTTATTATTTTATTTTATATATTTATAACTTATTTTTATATACATAAACATATTTTTATTATATTTTTATGATACTCTTTGTACCCTTAAATAAATAGATATGTACAATATATATGTATACTTATAGGTATTTCATCTATGTATTATATACCTTTTTTAATTAATTTTCTTTTGTTTTATTTCATATTTGTATTTTTAATATAATATACATGATATTTACAATATTATAAAAACATAAAAGAATAAAGATCGTCCCCTTTTATTTATATACATATATTTTGCCTATATATTAATATAGACCTATTTTATTTTTATGTTTTCTTTTTGGTTTTATTTTGATTTTAATGTATGTATAAGTTATATATAATAATTATAAAATTATAAAAATATGAATTTGTAAAAATAATAAGGAATGAAAATAATGAATATTTTATTCGGGTATCAAGTACAATGAAGGTCCAAAACCTAATTTTCACACCTTAACTCTAAAAAATATGAAACCAATCCATAAAATAGCTTATGAAAAGTTATATACAATTAGAGGTAATTTGATAAATTTTGAGTTTTTATTTGGATGATATGGGTATGTGAAGTTGGGATTTTGGCTTTTTATTTTGTGCGTAAAATATACACAGTGCATTATTTTTGTACAAACTCAATTTTGTATTTTTATTTACATTATTATCTACAACAACTTCATGTACAAAGTTTATTCATTTTATGTATAAATAAAAAATAATAAAATAGGTTTCAAAATGAATAAAATAATGAAATTATTATTATGTATTTGGCCCTTATCTCCTCCTACTTTATTCCTTGTCAACCGACTCAATTCTTGAATTGGTCTTGGGGTTTGGAGTCATAAAATATCTTCGATATTTTATTCCTTTTCTTTTCTTCTCTTTATTCTATAATTTTGGCATTAAAAATCACATGTTTACACAATAAATACAACAAATGACGAATGCTATTTTGTACAAATTAAGGATATTTACATGCATTAGCTAGGGTTTTTTAGGCAAAAATGATAAAATAAAGGTGATAAAATGGAGATTCATCACCCCCCTATACTTGCCTTTGCTAGTCCCTAGCAAACACTTATGCAATAAGTATAAAAAAAGAATAAAGAAGAAAAGAAAAAGAAAGAATAAATGGAATTGATTTCAATTATTAAACTTTATCTTTACAAAATCAAAGTTTAGAGCTCATGTTAGACCTTGATGTGAAAATGTTTGTGGAACCTGGTCGGGAACCAAATTTAAAACACAACAGCCTTCGAGAGTCACAGAACTCGGTTCAAACCACCTTAATAGCCATGTCGGAACTAGCCTACATCATACACAAACCCTTATGACTATGAAGCTGATTTGTACAGTGTAAGTGATAGTGGCTCTCCCCAACTGAAATGACAAAGGAACTGACTTCTCCAGAATGACAACCCAGTGATTCCCTAATCCAACAACTCTTTCCTCGAGGAGTGGGGTATTTCCTTCTAAGTTCAAGCAGCATCCGACTCAAGAGGAGGGGGTGAAGAGAAGAATGGACGGTAGCTAGTGTAGCTACCTATCCTGGGATGTATGAGACCTGTGTAGTCAAGTCATCCAGCTGCAGGCTCACATGGTATAACTTTGATGCTCAAGCTTGCTTATTTTCTATACAACATATATACATACTCCGACATGCATTTTATTTTCAATCAGACTGTCCACTTTTTTGGAGTGTTTTTTTTCAACATATTATTTACAAAAACATTTACATAAGGAGTTTGCCTCTTGAGCCAGAAGACTATCCCTATTTTGAAGCATTATTGCAACCCACACTCTCCTGTCTTTAGACCTCATGACAACTGGACCGGGTTGGGGTGCACTTCCCTCCCTAGACGAGGATGAATGTTTCCACTCATGTGCGTCTCAAATCGGAAAATCCATTCCCCTTATCACTCCAACTGAGTTGAGCCAAGTTAAAGATGCAAGTGTCCAAGTTAGGTCATGACCGACAAGAGTCATGCATGTGTCTCGAAAAGTTCTAGTTAGTCAGTTGAGGTGACTTGAACCCAGTCGTGAGTCTCAAAGAATTAAGTCTGAATAGGCTTGAAGTACCTTAAATCTAGTTCCCAAAAGGTTCCTGTGCAGTTAAGTGTAGTAAGGTCCAACCAAGCTCCAATCTTCGACTTTATTCAGACTAGTTCATACATCAAGCTCAATCTTGAAAAACTGTGAATGCTATGCTAAAAAATGATGTAATTTTTTTAAAAATTTTTTGCAAATAAAAAGAAATTTTTGGCATAAGAAGAAAATATGTACACCTATTTACAGAGGCGTGCTGTTTTTTTATTTATTTACAAGGATTGAGAATTTAAAGAATTTACCAGTTTAAGAATGTTATTTTATTTTTATAGGTATATATACAATTGGTAATTAATTTTATTTTGTATATAAATATATATGTTTATTCTTAATGATGCATTTATTCCTCAAATTTATTTGCGAAAAATTTGAAAACTATAGTACAAAATAATTTTTGCAAATATTTACAAACATCTAAAATCTATTTTGCAAAGATTTTTCAAACAGAATATATGTAATTTTCAAAATATTTTCACAATCATTTTCAAAATTATTTGCAAATAGGTTTTCAAAGAAGTTTTATTTCACATTCATTCTTCATTCTCACAATGACAAGGTCTACTCGACATGGAATATGCATGAATGAAACCTTTGAAAAAAAGATCAAGAAATCTCAACTAAACACGATATTATCAAGAAATTTCATTAATAAGAAAGACCATGTATTTGATTCACCAAATACATCATTAATTGATATGTATGGCGCAACCCAATATTTGTTTGGGGGGTGTCTAATTTCTTCAAATCTGCCTTTGATTTTCATTTCCATATCGAATATACTACGAAAAATGCCCTATGTCGACCTGCCTACTAGCGTCTCAGTCTTGCAGCTTAGAATATAGGCCTCACCCACTACTAAAAAATGGCAACCCGCCGGTCTCCTTTTCCCGAAAAATCGTTCTAAATTCTGCTTTCCCTGCTGAGGAAGAAGCATATAGGGGGGCAAATTGGGGTTCTTTCCGAGCCGAGAATCATGATCAGGCAAAGACAGAGGGTGAAAAGAATTTTTAGAAATCAAAATAATTTTACAAAGGTTGAAAACGTTTACAAAAAGTTTTCCAAACGGGTCAAACCATTTTCCAAATCATTCTGTAGAAGTATTTTTAGCCTGATTTATTAATCAATATATAAAAAAAGAATTTGAGGAATGAAATTGTATTTTGTTATTAATTGATTTAAGGAATTGTCTATGTGTATATATAGTATTTTAGCCATATTTATTATTAATTATATGAAAGTACGAGTTATGGCTAAAGTATATACATAGTATATATGACCCCCTATACTTAGCTTGAGCTATGTCCTCATAGATCGAAAAAGGAAAAAGAGAAGTCATAACTCGTACTGAGTATAGAGAAGCTAATACTACAACGACGAAAGAAATGAAGAGATAAAAGAATAAGAAGGTGACTGTTTTAAGATCAAATAATCCTAGGTATAACAGACTTTACACCAAGCAGGGAGGGTCAAGGGTGGGAATAAACATAACACAACTCGGTCTGTCTCCCCGTATACCTAGGGTGAGATATCCCTATGTATAGCAAAGCAAATCAACAAGTGAGGAGACAACAGAGGGGATCAAAGAATGAACAAACTCAGGATGCACCCCTAATGAATATGCATTTCATCATCTTTATTCAAATAGCTTAAAATCCCTTATAAAACACTTGTATATAATACTAACTCCATATTCTTACTAGCTTGCATCTGTGTGTAAATATTATACATTTATTATCATTTTAACCTAAAATAAATAAAGAAAGAAAGAAAGGAAAAATAAATAAAAGGAAAAAATAAAGAAAAGAAAAAAGAAGAAGACTGTATATATGTAATAGATACAGGCTGACCCGAACCCCGAGAGAAGGTCAAGACTTGACCTGATCGACCAGTAATAAAGTAGGGGGTGATAGGGTCCTTAATAAAAAATCCAAAAAAATTATGTGTTGTGTAAATTTGTATACGTACACTATTTTATTTGCACATAAATTAACCTCAAACAAAATAATGTTCAAAACAAAAGTTGTAAATTAAAATGTGTCCTAAATAATAAAAATGTTTGTAAAATAAAATCATGTACAGAGTAAAAGCAACCACACTTGGAAAAAGCCACTAAGTGATAATTGAAAGACCAATTCCGGCTTCATATGAACTCAAATTGAACCAAACGCACTTCCATTGTATTCTAAATTAAATTATCTTTAAAATGGTCATGATTTCATAATTTGGAGTTACGGTTGAAAAGTCGGGTTTTTGGGGCAGTTTGTGCAATTTTACCATTTATTTGTACAAATTGTATTTGTAAATATTTGTAAATATTTTTTACTAATTATTTAAAATAAAAACTAAAAATTTTAAATTTTAAAACAAAAAAACTAATTCCCTTATTAAACTATGTATATAATGTACCATATATTAGTATATGTACATAATTGCTATTCTTAAATAACCACCACAAAACATAAAAAAATAACATTTTTTATTCAATTTAATTGATGACGAAAATACCAAAAAATATTTTTTGTAAATAATTTTAACTTTATCTCATATCAAAATTTCTCTCTTATCTCTTATCTTCATTCAAAATTTCAAAAAAAATTCAAATTCCATTCTCTATCTATTAATATGGCTCTCTCTCCCTCATTTCAACTTGATCAATCTTTGGTGAGAGGAGCCTTTTCTCCGAGAGCTATCTTGTCGCAGAAGGGTGCCTAACCTCTGAGCCATCCGGTGACAGCGAGTTAGCCTTCATCAAGGCGATCACGGTCTTTTCCACTCCTAAGGTGAGATCCATCATTTTCTCTTATTTTTCATCTAAATTAACCTTAGTTTAATTTTTAGGGTTTTAATTTCATTGTCATTTTTTATTTAGATCTTAGGATCCATCATCACAATTTGATTCGCCCGATCCGATATTTCATCTCATTTTCTTGATCCTATCATTTCACGTTCTACCTCCACGATCTCTCACCTCCGACCATGTTCGATGGTCGGAGACTTGATTCCATATGCCATTTTTCTCAGAACCTCATCCATTCACATATCTCAATTTTGTTTTTTTGTCCGAGTCATCATGCTCGAGTCCTCATTTGTTTATAAACAAAAAACAAAACAAAAAATATTTCTTTCTTTCTAACATTTGTTTTGCAGGATAAATAAAAAACAATAAAAAAATACATAAATAAAACTATATAAAAAAGCTCTGCAATTTTTGTTTTTTAAAAAATAAAAAAAATCTCTTTTACTGTTTCTGTCTTTACAATAAAAAATGAAAAAGCGTTGCGGCGCCCACCACCGTGAGCGCGGCCCCAATGCAGGCAGCTCCCTCCAGATCTGCACCATAACCTAACCACCAGACCGTGCCCTCGCGCGAGTTCTACCGCCTGACCAGCCCGCTCCTCCGCGCTGACAACCGTAGCCCTCGCCATCGCCCAAACGTGAGAGCACCGCGAACCTTCACCCACCACCGACCTTCCCAACGGTGCCCCTTCGCTCCTCATCTGCGCCGCCACATGAAGAACCCTCCATCAAATCGCACAACCTTCTGGAACAACCTCAAGAACACACCATCGAGCATCAGCCCCACCGCGCCGTTGACCGCTATCTTTCAGATCCGCTAGCCCGTTAGATCTCAACCGCCAACCCGTCATCCGCCGCCCCCTTGGAGACCTGATCGCAAGGGCAACACCGCTTCCCTGTTTTAGTTGAAGAATGAAGGAACTAGGAGAAACCCTAGGGGGGGATTAAAAATTAGAGAAATTACAATTGACCCCCCAAGGTTTTTGAAATTACGTAAAGACATGCTGCCCCGCCTATCACGTGCTATACACATGTTCTTTCTAGGTAATTTTCATTATTCATCCTGCAATTTATTTCTATTGATTTTAAATCCAAAACATTGAATAATTTGCATTTTAGTCCTGTCTTTCCAGACATTATTTTGCATATTCTTTTCAATGAAATAAATATTTTTGTTGCTAAATAAATTCCCCAAAAATCATGCAATGCTCCTGATGTGTGTATATTTCTAGCATAAAATTTTCATTGCATTTTATGTTCATTTGTTATTATAAAAAAAACAAAAACAGTGCCATTTTCTCTTCCTGAAATTCAAAAATTCATAAAAAATTGAATATTTCTCTAAAAATCCCAAAATTAGTTTTTTATTATCTTTTAATTCCTGTCCAATTTTTGTGCATTAATCATTTTCAAAACCCAAAAAATTGAAAAATATCAAAAATCTTAGACAAATCACAGAAAATTCTACAAAAATCCAAAAATCATGATTTCGCTTCTTGTTTGCATATGCGTATCTATTTAGCATAAAAATAGTCTCCATGAGTTTCGGGCACTTAAAATATTTTTAAGTTACAAATTAGTCCAGACTGTGCACTATTTATCATTTTTGCCACTGTTTGATTTTTTAAAAATACAAAAACATATTCAAATTCTAAAAAATTCTCAAAAACATTTCAAAGCCTTTAAAACCCGATAATATTTTCTCCTAGATTTTTTTGACCATTTTTGATATAATTAAAAAATACAAAAAGAGTGTAGTATGCATATTTCTTCCCTTGTGCATATTGTTCCTTATTTTTAAAAATAAAATTGCAAAAATCAAAATCGTTAAAAGTTTGAAGATCAAAAAAATAAATAAAAACATTAGAAATAAAAAATTAAAAAAATAAAAAAACCAAAAAATCACAAAAATGAAGACAGCTTGTATTTGAGATTCCCTTCTTCTTTTAATTGATTGTCGATTAATTGAATAACCCTCGGGAATTGTAGCATCCCCTGAGTTCAATCCTATTGCTATATAGGTAAATAAGTAGCAAAAATTTCTCTCGCTTCATTATTCTCATCTAATTATTTTTTGTTGCTTGAGAAGGAAAAAAATTATTTGTTTGTTGCGGGATATTTGGGTTGCAACAACCACTGCGCATTGATTTTCATATCCTGATTCCAAAACCCAAGAACCTCGCCCAAAAAAATGGCGCTGTTGATGGGGATTTTGGGGATCACAATGACAACTTCATATCCTTTAATAATAACCAATCTCTGAAGATTTTTCAGTCAACAAAATGGCGCCGTTGCCAAGGAGGCACCACGGGGGTAGTGCTTTTCTCTTTTGACCTGTTATTCTTGGTTGTAAATATCTGTTTATATTTTGCCACATTATTTCATTATTCATATTCTATGTTTTTATTTAATTTTTCCTCATATTTGATAATTATGTTTCTTACACATTCTCTCTTTTCTTTTTATTGTGAGGGCCCACGGAGTGAAGGAGGCGATCCTAGGAGAGCCAAAGCACCCAAGCGATGCGGAGGCGGCTTGATTCTTCACCGAGTTGTAGGATAGCGTGAGAGGAGGAGAAGAAGAATTGAAGGAGACAAAAAAGGATTTTTATTTTTATTTTTTTAGCATTTGAACCCTTGTAAATAGATATTCATTTGTTGCGGGGCCTGTTTCGCAAAGTGCCGGTGTACTTGGGGGACCTCATCGATTTTGTTTTCATCGCCTTATTTTTCTTTGTTTTCCCCAGATTTCGTGAGCTACCTATTGATTGCTTTAATTAGTTTGCTTGAGCTAGATAATTAATTAGGTGCAAACACCTTAAACAAGAATTTCTGTACCTATAGAATAGAGCGTAATTGGACTTAGTCAAATTAACCTATTCATGCCCATTAATAGAAGTTATTGTTAGGATGGTTCACTTGCATTTGCATATAGGTTAGTTTACTTTTTTTATGTTTCAATTATGCACGGATCACTTGCATGTAGAGTGCTGGCGACAAGGTACGCATCTCTAACCCCTGCATGCATCATTGTGTTTAATCGCGCATTAGCATTTCTGATCTCCTTCCTTGTTTTCACTCACATAAGTTAAAAAGGAAATTGGACACTCGGTAGGCGATTCATTGAAAATATTCAAACCAAGTGACAACTGCCTAAAATTCGGGACTGCTAAAGAAAACTCGACCCTTAAATAAACGTAAGGAAAAATAATTGTTTTGGGGAGAGTAACCCTCGCTTTGTTTGATTTATCTGCAACGAGAGAGCGACCCGCACACTAGGATATAACCACGCCCGAATTCTCCTCAGACTACTATCTTATGATTAGTTGTTCTCCAGTGAGGACTTCATCGGGTAGCCGGTAATCGGTCCAGGATTTCCTTAGCAGAGTGGGCAGATCGGGTAGCAAGTAAACAGTCCGCACCCATACTGGCTGGGAAAAACTAGTTGTGAGATTGGGACAATCTTCTGGGAGCATTGGGTTCCTAACAGCTTGCTTTAACTGCTTTGATAGATTGTATTCTCACCAAACTCTAAAAATTGATAAGATAATTGAACGAACCTTCACAATCTTCACATTGCGTTGAGTTGGTGAACTGGGGGTTTATTTTGTGTTTGATTGATTGTGTACATACTCGATCCTTTCGTGCATTTGTGCCTTTTTCTTGCATAACTTGACATGGCTATCGTGTTCTCCTGATCCCTGTCTTTTGTTTCGAAGATGGTCGACTAGAGTTATTTTAATCCGATCTTCGTGGATCCCTCGTACCCTCCAGTCGATCCACCTTCCTTTTTCCAGGAGGAATTTCCTCCTGATTTTTGTGCATATCCGCCTAACCCATTATTTCAGGAGATGGACTCTGATTCTCACCCACCCTCATTCCACTCACCCGATCCTAAGATTTTGGAGTCACCTTTCATGATGTCCACACTTGAGATCCTGAACCAGATGATGGAGCATATGAATTTGAGGATTAGCAATCTATTTAACATAAATAAGAGCCAGAACGCTTCTCCACTATTTGAAGATATGGATTCACTTGAGGATAATCATGATAGCTTGCAATCGCCCAAAATACAAAAAATAATAAAATTTTAAAAATCCAAAAAGATTTCGAGAGACATATTGTTGATTCATTTTGTGAGTAGGGGGCACCCATGCCAAACCATTTTCCCACTCTATCATTCACCACATGTCCCAACCTTGACCCCGAGGATGCCACTGTACAGACTACTCTTGGCAATCCATGTGTACATGTTGATTCTGATCTCCCCCTTGTATGGAGGAGGTCCAAAAATTCAAAAAAATATTGACTGAACCTGAAGTGATGGCCACCATTCACGAGATCATTAAAGCCCCACTTCACCAGGCCATGACCCATTTATCTGCTTCTCAACACAAGAAGAGAAAGCAGAGGAGCAGATCTGAATGTCACATCTTGACTGTGGCCACTGCCTACGCCATCTCTCACCGTACACATTTTAAGAAAGGGAACACTGCCACACCTCTTGTGAGTTGCTCCATATCTGACTATTCTTGTGATAACACTCTCCTTGATAGTTGTTCGTCAATTTATATAATACCCTTCTGTATGGTACATTCTCTTCATCTTGGGCCTCTCAAGAAAACCAGGATGATAGTTCAATTTGTTGATGGATCTATCAAGAGGTCGAAGGGTATTCTTGAAAACGCTGTCATTCTTATTCAGGGCATGACCTTCACTTCTGCTTTTATTGTATTGCCCATGGAGACCTCCACCCCTGTGGAGCACCCTCCAATCATCTTGGGATGACATTTCCTCGCCTCTGCGAAATCCGTTATTAATTATGGATCAAGAGAGATTCGCTTCCGTTCTTATGTAGGGAGCGATGTGTTGATTACTACACCCATTACTGACCAGAGACTTGCATCCCATGAGAGCCCGTCATGTTAGCCAACCCCAAGGAATTTGACCTCGATGATAATATCAGAGATTTTTGTTATATGTTGGATGATACCGAGACCCAAGGATTCCTCCTCAAGGAGGAAGACTCGAAAAGCATATACCTTGGAGTTCCCCCTTCTGGCATGTGGAGATACATTGATGACATCCGCGGGATTTACACATAGACACCCTAGAGCGGAAGGTAGGCTCTGAGACTAGATAGGACAGACATGATTTGATTGCTTTCACTGATGAGTCCGTTCCTATTCACCCTGATTTAGATGAGACCGATAAAGCTAAATTTGATTTGATTGCTTTTATAAAGGAATTTGGGCCTTTTGATAAAGATGATGTTCCAATAGAGGCTCGCCAGGCCAGAATTGATCTTACTTTTTCTGATAATGATTTCGAGCCTTTTTATTTTGATATTTGCGAGACTTCCCAAGCAGACCACACTACTTCCACTAACTGATTCGTGCCTGCACACTCTGAGACTGCTGAGGATACATTCTTGGTCAATCCTGGTTAGTTCATGTCTAATGATGACCGCAATATCGACCTACACCTTATTAGATCCATACCTCAGCGGTCCCGCAAGAAGGTTCGCTTTTAACCTTCTTGACCTTTGTACATCCACTCCTTTTGAATATCCTTTCGTTTCAATTCTTACTTCTTCCATTTTATCATTCACCCCTTTTCCGTGTGTGTGTATATATGCTATACTAAGGATGTGCTTTATCTTAAGTATTGAGGGGGGGGGGGGGTAAAGGATTTGTGTTGTTCATATTTGTCCTGTTCATCACTCCTGTTGTTTCCTATACATAGGGATACTCTACCCTAAGTATAGGGGGTGGGGTGATGTTGTTCATATCATCTTTTTTGTTTTTGAGTCCGTACATTCTCTGTGTCAGTTTTCCCCTTTTGTACAGTCATCTATACTTAGGATTACTTGATCCTAAGTATAGGGGGATCACCGACTTCTATTCTTTTCATTTTCTCTTTGAGTCGTTGTAGCATAGGAGTCTTTTCACTTTTCTATACTTAACACGAGTTATGTCTTCCTTTGCCGCTCTCCGATCATTATGAGGACATAGTTCGAGCTAAGTATAGGGGGTGTCGTATATATTGTATATATACTTCAGACATAACTCATACTTTTAATGATTATTTTGGGGATATGTATATAAATTCGTAAAATCCACATTTGTGTATATATAGATTTTGATCACCTTTAAAAAACAAAAAAACCTAAAATAAACAAAAAAACAAACAAAAAAATAAACAAAAAAATAAACAATAAACAAAACAAAAAATCCTTGTATATACTTGTATATATTTTACTAACCCTTTTTCCTTTTTGAAAAAAAAACTACAAAACCAAAAATCTATAAAAAGTTGCATAAAAAACTCTTTTCACATGCGCATCATTTTTCCTTTCTTTTCCAAAAACCCATAAAAAGTTCAAAAATTAGAAAATTGTTTAAAAAATGCTTTCTTTTTGCATTGTAAATATTTCTTGCATTTGCATGCGCATTTTTCAGGATAGTATTGACATTTAACTAAGTCTGGAATAAAATTGAAGAATGGAGCTTCGTTGGGCCTTAATCCACTTAATTTTAGAGGAACCTTATAAGAACCAGAGTTAAGACTTTTCAGGTCCCAGTGACTTAATTCTTTGAGTCCGTAAGACTATGTTCACATGTCATCTTGATTAGTCTAAGTATAACATTTAACAACACACACATGATTCATTCAGACCGTGGCTTATCTTGGACAAGCACTCTACATGTAGCTCTTCATGGAGGAGGTAGTGAGGAGGCAGAATCTTTTGGCTTGGAGTAGCATACGAGGGTAGTACATCTAGGCGGAACCTCTCGTCTTCCTCTAGGGAGGGTTGTGCATCTAAACCTGATCTGGTGGAATTGAGGTCTAGAGACAGAATGCTGTGGGGTTGCAATAATGCTTCAAAAGAGGGATAGTCTACTAGCTCAAGAGGAAAAATTCCTTATGTACATGCTGTACCTTGTATATATTTAAAAAAAAGGAAAGAAAAAAATGCGGAATCCCCAAAAGTGGACAGGCCTGATTGAAAAGTAAAATGCCTACCGGAGTGTATATACAAGTATAAAAAAAGAAAGAAAGAAATTAATAAGAGCTTCAAAGTCAATTTTTTGTAATCTTGCAGCTGGATGACTTGGCTACACTGGTCATTCATCCAAGGATAGGTAGCTACACTAGTTACCATCCATTCTTTTCTCTATCTCCTCTTCTTGAGCTGGTTGTACTTGAACTTAGAAAGAAATATCCCCATTCCTCGAGGAAAGAGTTGCTAGATCGGGGGACTAGATTTACCTTGTTGAGGGAGGTTGTTTCTTTGCTACTTTTGAGATGGGGAGCTATATTTCACTTACACCGTACAAGTAAAGATTCATAGTCATAAGAATTTGTGTATATAGACTTGTTCTAACCTGACTGTTGAGGAGACCTAAATTGGAGTCTTATGGAACTTAGATGCCGTTAAATTTTAAACCTATTTCCCATTAAGGTTCCGCCACAGTAATAATCCAAAGGTCTGACAGAGCTCCATACTACAATTTTATGAAGATAAGTTTAATATTCAATATTGTCCTAATTTCTTCATTTTTCCTTTATTTTTCTTTTTTTGTTCACTTATTCTTCCAAATAAGTGTTTGCTAAGGGATTAGCAAAGGTAAAGCATAGGGGGATGATGAATCTACATTTCATCATCTTTATTCATTTATTTTAGCTTAAAATCCCTTATAAAACACATGTATATAATACTAACTCCATATTCTTGCTAACTTGCATTTGTGCATAAATTTTGTATATTTATTACCATTTTAACCTAAAATAAATAAATAAAGAAAGAAAGAAAGAAAAAATTAAAGAAAAGAAAAAAAAATAAAGAAAAGCAAAAAAGAAGAAGACCGTATATATGTAATAGATACAGGCTGAATCGAACTACGAGAAAAGGTCAAGACTTGACCTGATCGACCATGAATAAAGTAGGGGGAGATAGGGTCCTAAATCAAAAAATAAAAAAAATTGTGTGATGTGTATATTTGTATACTTACACTATTTTATTTGTACATAAATTAACCTTAAACAAAATAATGTTCAAAACAAAAGTTGTAAATAAAAACGTGTCCTAAATAATAAAAATATTTGCAAAATAAAATCATGTAAAGAATAAAAGTGATCACACTTAGAAAAAGCAACTAAGTGATAATTGAAAGACCAATTCCGGCTCCATATGAACTCAAATGGAGCCAAACTCACTTCCATTGTATTCTAAATTAAATTATCTTTAAAATGCTGTGATTTCATAATTTTGGAGTTACGGTTGAAAAGTCAGTT
Source organism: Ottelia alismoides (assembly GCA_037367405.1). Lineage (NCBI taxonomy): Eukaryota > Viridiplantae > Streptophyta > Magnoliopsida > Alismatales > Hydrocharitaceae > Ottelia > Ottelia alismoides. The sequence goes on along the minus strand of JAZKJV010007011.1, from coordinate 399,558 downwards.
TTCTGGGGTGGTTTGTGCAATTTTCACATTTATTTCTACATATTGTATTTGTAAATATTTGTAAATATTTTTACTAATTATTTAAATAAAAATAAAAAATAAAAATTTTAAACAAAAAACTAATTCCCTTATTTAACTATGTATATAATGTACCAAATGTATATAGTATATGTATATAGTTGATATTCTTAAATAACCACCACAAAAAAATAAAAAATTAACATTTTTTATTCAATTTAATTGAGTGATGAAAATCCAAAAAATATTATTTTTGTAAATAATTTTTAACACTAATATCTCTCTTTATCTTTATCTCATTTCATTTTTTCCTTATCTTTATCTCTTTTCAAATTTTGAATTTCAAATTCTTTTCTTTCTATTTATATGGCTCCTTCTCCCTCGTTTCAATTTGACCAATCTTTGGGAGAGGAGCCTATTCTCCAAGAGCGTTCTTGTCGTAGAGAGGTGCCTAGCCTCCGAGCCGCCCGATGATAGCAAGTCGGTCCTCGTCGAAGCCATCACGACGTTCATCTGCTTCCATTTGTGAGATTTATTTTATTTCTCATTTTTAATCTATGTTAATCATAGTGTAATTTATAATTTAATTTCATTGTCATTTTCTCAATTTTAATTCGTAGATTTTAATCACAGCTAATTGTCCTCATCACATTTTATTCCGATCCGATTTTTCACTCACATCAATATCTCTACATTTCATGTTCTATCTCTCACGACCTCTCACATCCGCTCATGCATGGTGGCCGCTTCTCCTGATCTTTCTCCCATCTCGACAAATCCATGTTTCCATTCACATCTTCATTCCAATAATTGTGGATCGAGTCGCCGTGCTCGTGTCCTCCTATGATTGTGTAGAATAAAAAAATAAAAAAGTATATATGTTGTTTTCTTCCTAACATTTTTTTGCAGAATAAAATAAAAAAAATAAAAAATCTAAAAAAAATTGCAAAAAAATAATAAATTACAATTCTGTTTCTGTTTATAAAAAATAAAAAAAACAATTTTTTTGTTTGGTAGCAGGCGCTGCCATCCCCATCCACGGGCGCCGCCTGCTGCCCACCTCCAGCGGACTCCCGGCGCTCGCCATCGCCCAGTGGTGGTGCCAATCGCCATCCTCCGCCAAACCACTCCACCTGCACCGCAGCCCCAGCCCGACCGCTACCGCCCAGTCGTGCCTCGCTGCTTCCCCTCCTTCTTGGAGCTACCGCTTGGAGCCCTCCTCCTCACTCCCGCCCAGCACCGCGCGACCGACGCCTTCCTCCTTTGTCATGAGGCGTGTGTCACCCCGTCGTGCTCGCGACCTTCATTGCCACTCTCTACGCTGCCGGCCAGGAGCTCCACCATGAGCCCCGGCTTCCAGATCCGCCCTCCGCCACCTGCAATCGCGAGGCCCACAACCCGTCCTCGCCACCACCGCGTGCCACCGCACACCTCCGCTGTCCGCCCCTGCCGACCTCCGCTGTGCGCGGCGCCTGCCACCTCCACTGTCCACACAAGCAGTAGCGCCCCCCCAGCAGTTGTGCCCCTCTTGGCCCCCTTTTTGTTTGAAGCAACAAAGAAAACCCTAGGGTATTATTTTAATTGACAAAATTACTAAAAAGACCCTTGGAAGTTTTACAAATTGCAAAAAGAAGCCCGCAAAGGAATCACGTGTTGCACACGTTAGTTTTGGGTATTTTGCAAAGCTTATCCCGCATTTATTTCCTATTATTGTTTAATCGAAAACACTGAATAATTTGCATTAGTCCTGTCTTTCCAGACATTATTTTGCATGTTCTTTTCAGTGAAATAAACATTTTCGTTATTCAATAAATTCCACAAAAATCATGTTATGCTCCTGATGTGTGTATCTTTCTAGTATAAAACTTTCATTGCATTTTATTTCTATTTATTATTATTAAAAAACATTATCATTTTATTTTCCTGAAATTCAAAAATTCATAAAAAAATGAATATTTCTCTAAAAATTCCAAAAATATAAGATTAATTTTATTATATTATCTTTTAATTCCTATCTAATTTTTATGCATTAATTCTTTTCAAAACCCCCCAAAAATTGAAAAAAATATCAAAAATCTTTGAAAAATCACAGAAAATTCTACAAAAATCTAAAAATAGCGATTTCACTTCCTATTTGTAGATATTTGTCTATAATTTAGCATAAAATAATTTCCAGGAGTTTTGAGCATTAAAATATTTTAAGTTCCAACCAGGTTGTGCAATGTTTATCTTTTTTACCACTATTTTATTTTTGAAAAATACGAAAACATATGAAAATTCTACAAAAATTCCCAAAACATTTCAAAGCCTTTAAAAACCAAAAATATTTTTCAGGATTTTTTGAGCTTTTTTGATATAATTGAAAAATACAAAAAGTATGGTGTGCGTATTTCTTCCCTTGTGCATATTGTTCCTTATTTTTGAAAATAAAAGAATTGTAAAGATCAAAATCATTAAAATTTGAAAATAAGAAAATAAAAATATTAGAAATAAAAAATTTAAAAAAATGATAAAAAAATTGACAAAAAACTAAGATAGTTTGCATTTGAGATTCCCTTCTTCTTTCAATTGATTTTCGATTAACTGAATAACCCTCGGGAATTGTAGCCTCCCTGAGTTCAATCCTGTTGCTATACAGGTAAATAAGTAGCAAAAATTTCTCTCGCTTTATTATTCTCTTATATATTTTTGTAGCTTGAGAAGGAAAAAAATTGTTTGTTTGTTGCGGGATATTTGGGTTGCTACGACCAATGCGCATTGATTTTCATATCTTGATTCCAAAATCCAAGAATCTCGCCCAACAACCTCCTATACTTATGACAAAGAACGTCCTAAGTACAAAAACTGACCAAAAGTGGCGACAGCTTTCTAGTGGAAAAAGAGAAAATGAAAACAAAAAGAAGAAAAGAATAAAAGAAGAAAAGATATGTGAAGATAGATGAAAAGAATGTAGAGAATGTACGCGTCACTCCCCTTATACATAGGGTAAAATATCCCTAAGTATAAGTTACGACAAGAGCGATGAAATGGAACGGAGAAAGAACAACACGGTGTGTACCCCCTATACTTAGGATGATATATCCCTAAGTATAGACACACATATATGGCGAAAGATCTAAGGTACACATGACATACAGGAGAAAGAAGGAATGCAAAACAAAACAGATATATACAACAAGTAAAGAATGGGGAAGTACATGACGATATATGATAAGCGAATACCATACTCTTGTCATCGTCTCCTTGTGAGAACGATAACACAGTTAGAAAGTGAAAAGACACCTGGGTATACAATCAAGTTGGTGTCATCTACCTGGAAAACATATAGAGAATGAAACTAGTGACCGGTAGCTTGAAGTAGATCATCAGCTCATAGGGAAGGAATGATAGATCGGAGCCGATGCCGTAAGACATGGAGGAAGAGTGAGTAGTACAGAAGCCTCCAGGTCAATCAAGGTCTCAGGAAGATAGGAAAGGTGGATCGCAAGAGACTTTCTCTGCAGTACTGTGATATCCGGTGGTCATAAGATCAGAACGGTCATAGAGACACACCGAGTACCACAAGACATGGCTCAACCCCACGAGGGTCCTCAAGGTGAGCAGCCTCAGATGAGTCAAAGATCTCAGAATAATAAAGAGACTCAGCTCCGTGCTCCAACAGAGAGGAGACACAACAAGATAGGAGACTGAGTATACATGTCAGAAGACCCAGCTTTGTGCTCCACCAGATAGGAGACACCAGAAGTGAAACCAAGTACCTACAAAATGATATACACTCCTGCAGATAACCCTCAGGGATTAGTACGTACTAGTCAATGAATAATCAGACTAGCCCACCCTTGAGAGGGTTGTCAAGGTGAGTAGACTCAAAGGATTCAGATCCATCAGACGGATCATCAGAAGCGGTCTTGGTAGGCGACTGATTGTCTACCAGCAGAAGAGATCGACATATCAAGAAAATGTGGTAGCGTCCCGCAGATAACCCTCAGGGAACATGCTGCCAACTAAACAGAGAATAATAAGAGGCAGATGGCTCATCCTTACGAGGACCGTCATGAGGAGAAGACTCAAAGGAGTCAAGACAAATCGGTCCTAATGATTTGATAGATCAGATATATATCAAGGTAGTAAGATCGAAGGTATATATCAGATGACCCGGTTCTGTGCTCCAACATAGAGGAGGCACAATTAGCAAGTGGAACCGAGCATAAAGAATGTGTTGCATCCTCCCGCAGATAGTCCCTGGGGAGTGACACAAACTAAGCGGATAATAGTCAGAGTAGATACCGTCCTTGCGAGGGTCGTCAACGAGAGAAGACTCAAAGGAGTCTGAAAGATCGGCCTCGGTAGACGACAGAATGACTACCCGGCAGAAGAGACTGAAAGATCAAGAAAGTGACATAGTCTCCCGCAGATAACCCTCAAGGAGTACTATGATATAAGCGGTTAATAGTCATAAAAAGATAGCTCATTCTTGCAAGGACCGTCAAGGAGAGCGGACCCAAAGGAGTCTAGACAGATAGGTCCTGTGATCCGATAGATCGGATACATACCAAGGCGGTGAGACCAATAATACATATCAGACGACTCGGTTTTGTGCTCCAACAAGATGGACACATAAGCTAGAGTGAAACTGATCGTAAAAAAATGTCACATTCTCCTGTAGATAGTCCTCGGGGAGTAATACAAACTAAGTCAATCGAGTCATGGGAATGCTAGCATCAAGGTCCTCAAATTTATCAATCAATCAGTCCTCAGGCGGGCATAAGATCGTGTGAGGGATGAGAAAGTTAGGTCAATCACAGTACGGTCCCTCAAGTCAGTCAAACCAGTTGAGATGGCTCAATATGTAAACAGAAATCCTCTAAGTGCTACAAGTGGATGAAAGAATCTGGAGATTGAGGATGGATCAGTTAGAGAGATGAGTGAGACCATGAGGGTTCCCGGACACCGTCGCTCTGAAGTCCAAATTAAGATAGTCAATCAAACCTCTAAATTAAGACGGAAGGAGCCACAAAATAGATCGATTAGTCATAGCTCATGAAATCATCATCACATCATCAAAAATATATCATATCCTTAATCCGGTGTGCGTGATCAGAATTCCTCAAATAAGAATCACACATGGTAATCGTACAAATATCACAAATCCTCAATAAGCTCTATGCATAACTCGGAAGTCATATCCACCGAAAGTAACATGCCAATCTCAGCATCCTCAAAATGTGCCCGACTTACTCAAATAATCAGTGTAAGTCATAAGCCTCGATGCAGGCTCCATCTCTAAGCGCAACAATCCCGAGTAGAAGAAGGGGTGATACAGAGGGAAGAGGAGGGTGGGCGAGATGAACGTGGACATAGACAAAATTGTGGATCAAGGAGAGGGCCTCCTTGAACTAGACCAGATATGGGTGATATGGGCAAGGAGAAAAGCCGTAAAATCCGGCAAAGACTATGAAGCTCAAGACCCAATATCATGACTCTAATGCAAGTGAGGAAATAAATGATCAAGAGAGATAGAGAGACTCAATAATAAAAAATGATGACTCACACTCATGGGACCATAGACTCAAAGAGAGATGAAAATGCAGATGGACTCAAGGCACAATCAATGAACAAAGCAGGCCCCTGATCCACCTACTCAACACAGTGAAGACCGAGATATTGGTCTTTTATCTTTTCATTTTTAGAGTTAGATGATTTTCAAGAAGTTGTACACACCGAAGAAAGGCTTGGGATTTGGGCACTAATCCTTAGCATGTACTAGGAATAAAATGCACAAACAATGAGGGGCTTTCTCTCCCCGAAGAAATGATTCCAATATATTTTATTTTAAAGTCTAATAGAGTTAGCAGTCCCAATTTTATTTCTGTTATCACTTTTTTGTTTATTTTTTCAATGTACGTGCCTAACGATGTTTTCAATTCCATTTAGCATCCTAAGTGAGCAAAATCATAGGGAGGAGGTCGGAAAAGTCATGCAAGTCGGAAATCGATGACGCATGCAAAGTCAGAAGACTTACAGTGCTTCCTATCTTTCTCCATGAGGGATGCATAACAGAATTGAAACTTATACTACATGCAAATGCAATACGTGAAATAACCATAGGTACATAAATTGCTATTATCGTGAAGAACTATATGCTAAATATCTAGAGATGAGATACAAAGGTCCGGTCTCCAAAGTGCATTGGTGTCCGCCACAATGGATCCTGCAAGCGCTGTATAGCACTTCTCTCGGCGCTCGATCTCAAATCCAAATAAAGAGCAATTCGAAATTTCACTAAGTCCAAAAGCAAAGCTATAGGTACATGCAAATATATTAGGGCTTTGGATCTTAGTCTATCGAGCAAAAAATTCCTAAGCTAGGGCTCATTCACACAAAAGAAATAAAATAAAAATCAGAAAACAAATAAAAATAAAGTGATAAAACATGACGGTGAGGCCCCAAGGGAACAATCCCTCGGGCAATGGACCTCGTGAAGTCGTTATACTTGTGAGAATCCAAATTATTACATATAAATGTCACTCTCTCTCACATAAATTCACACACATTTTTTAAAGAAAGATGCATAAAATGAAATGTAGCCGGAAGCCGTCTCAAAAATTTCCTCCAAGTTGTATTGGTTTCTCTCTCCTGATGGCTTAGTCAAAAGGCCAACTCTGCTTTGCTTGGGTGCATAGTTCCTCCTAAGAAGTCCTCCGTCGCGCCGCGGTCCCTCACAATAATTTCAAACATGAAGGAGTGTCAGGCAATTCACAATAAATATCAAATAATAATGAAAAATAGATAAATGACAGAAATAAATAAATGCAAAGATAAATAAATATATGAACAAGAGAGAATAGACAAAACTAAAAGAATCCCCAACTATGCGGCATTGCTCCCTAGCAACGGTGCCATTTGATAGACCAAAGATCGTCATCGATCATGTGTTCCACACAAGGTGAGATCACAGTCGTCGAGGCGATCGGCGAGAGCCTTGGATTAATCAACAATTAACCCACAATAAGTATAAAGCAATGAATATAAAAAACTTGGAGTTAAAATTTATTATAACTCTACAACAATGTGTAGCATGTAAGTATGTGTAAAGGTCGAACTCGAGGAGCAAACTGTAGAAAGGGGGCAAATGAATGCGCCAAAAAATTTGTCTTTTTATCTCTTGCCTATTTTTATTGTTTTTGTGGGTTTTTGGCTTCTATATATTTATTTTTTTACATTTTTGTATTTTGTTTTAAATTTTTAAAATTTATATTTTCTTTTTGCATTTTCAAATTTTTATATTTTGTTTTCTTTTAAATATAAATATAAGATATATAAGGATACATATACATACAGAGAAATGTATTTATAAATACTAATAAATATGAAAAAAAATCAAAAGAAAAATTGTTTTTGTATTTTATATATTTCAATGTTTTTATATTTTTTCTTTAATTTTTGTTAATTTTTATATATTTTTAAAATAAAAAATATCCCAAATAAGGGATTAAATAAATATCCGAAATTGATTTGAGTATTAAAAATAGTAAATATGTTCCAAAATTACTCAAATCAATTTTAATATATAAATATTTATAAAAAGAGAATTATAAAATAGAAAGCATATTTTTAGTTTTTAATGATTTTTTATATTTTTATAAGAGATTTTGGTTTTTTTTAATTTTAAGGTTTTTCTTTTTCCATTTTTAGTGATTTTTAGTCTGTAATTAAAATATGATAAAATATACTATACATAATTTTTTTTGGAATTTCTAGACTCATTTTTATATTTTTTAATATTTTCTAATTTAGATAGGGAATATAGATGCTCTTTTTATTTTTTAATAAATGACTAAAATATACAAAAATGCAAATTAAAATGTGGGCCTGAATGTACATGACATAAGGCATTTCATCCTATTTTTGCGCATTTTTAAGAGCACACTAGGTATTTTTAATAAATAGAAAAAAGCATAAAATTGTATGTCCTAGCATATGCATATTTGCATTAAAAATAAACTTCATGGGGCTCTATGCAATTTTGCCAAAAATATACAATGTAATTAAACTTTTATTAGACTTTTTTAACAATTATAAAAATATCAGGGGTATACATGCAATTAGCCCAGTCACGTGGGACTACACGTGAGTTGAGCTAGACTAGACCAAAGTGCAAATACAAGAATTACATGGGTTTTTTTGGAAAATACCCACTTTATTTAACACGTTAAATTTAATTTATAGGACTAAGCATTAAATATACAAAAAGAATGGTCTGGATGTGAAAATTACCCCATACATGGCGCGGATTAGACGGTTGTGCTTCACCCACTTAGACATGTGTCGTGTCCCCATAGCTTGATGATGCTTCGCCAATGATCGGTTCAGATCTGGTCGAGGGCTCCATCGAATGAGTGAAGCTTGGCGATGATGGGCGGCTGTTGTTTGTTCTGGGCTCAGTTCTTGATCCGACAACATGGAGGTGATGATGAAGAACAGGGTGGAACTCGCGGCGATGCGAGTTTCTTCCGGCCAGATCGCCCCCTCCGTCATCCTTGGCTGCTCCAAAATGGGTCCAGACGCTCCTGGGGCCTTCATCTGTCGTTTGGAGAGCTCTAAGGGATCTGAGGGTCACCGGAGCTCTCCAGCGTGGTCGGGGAAGCACAAGGTGCCCACGTACCTTGGTTCTGCCAGAATCGACCCAAAAGGGATTGTTTGGCCACTAGCACATGCAGAAAAGTCAAGGGCACGAAAACGACTGGTTCGGGGGTTTGTTTGGTGCGGATGAGCTGAAGGTGGCATGTGGCGGCGAGGTTCAGCAGGGGTTGGATGGAGTTGGACCCCGTATTCCAGATCCAAGGGGGATCTGGGGGAGCGAAGGTGCGGGGGATGGAATATAAGAGACAGGGAAGGGTGTGAGGGTGGAACATGAGGTAGAGAAATGGCGGAGATGGTGAGGTAGGGTTCGCCAGAGCGGAGCTGCGACAAACTACGAATATGGTATTTAACGCTAAAACGCTAAGCTAAACACTAAACTAATGACAGAATTAAAATACATGGACAAAAGCTATCTAAAAATCATGAAAATGTGCGCAACTCTTACCTGGCTTTTGGCCAGGGAGCAAAGGACGCCGACGACGGTGACCTGGGTGCACCTGCCTCCTCTGCGAGCTTCCAGCACCTCAGGGGATCCTCTACTGTCACAAGAGTACTCGCTTTGGCCGAGATCTGGGGCTCTAGGACTTTGAGGATGACCAAAGAATCAATGGAGGAGAGGAGGTTTTATTTATAGAACAAGTGACACACCCTTATTGACCAATCGATTGAAAGAATTTGGGGTTATGTACAATGGATATACAAGGCTGGCGTGGATCATAATTGATTTAGGAGCAATTTATCAAGGACATGAACATGATAGATGGATGGATAATGCAGGAAAAATGGCTGAAAATCGTGGAGGAGACGGGTCATGTCAAGTCATGCGTCTGGTGGGAGAGTTGATCAGCGGTCAACAGGCAACCTGACGTGATTGGTCCACGTCAGGTCGCTATAGGACAAAACTGTAAAAAAATGAAAATAATTATTTTAAAATAGTATTTGATTTTATTAATTTTTGTGTATAAAATAAAAAATGTTTATTATTTTATATAGTGTTTTATTATGATTTTTTATTTATTTTTTGGCTTTATTTATTGCAAGTTAATTTTTAAGTGTTTATTTATAGGTATATTTATCTATATTTTTGACCATTTTATTTTTATTTTGTATATTTTATTTTATTATTTTATTTTATTATTTTATATATTTATAACTTATTTTTATATACATGAATATATTTTTATTATATTTCTATGATATTCTTTGCACCCTTAAATAAATAGATATGTACAATATATATGTATACTTATAGGTATTTCATCTACATATTATATATATATTATTTAATTCATTTTATTTTATTTTATTTCATATTTGTATTTCTAATATAATATACATGATATTTACAATATTATAAAAACATAAAAGAATAAAGAATATCATCCCCTTTTATTTATATACATGTATAGATATGGGTATTTTGCCTATATATTAATATAAACCTATTTCATTTTGTGTTTTCTTATTGGTTTTATTTTGATTTTAATGTGTATATAAGTTATATATAATAATTAAATAATTATAAAATATGAATTTGTAAAAATAATAAGGAATAAATATAATGAATATTTTATTCGTGTATCATGTACAATGAGGGTCCAAAACCTAGCTTTCACACCTTAACTCTAAAAATTTATGAAACCACCTCCATAAAATAGCTTATGAAAAATTATATACAATTAGAAGTGTTTTTGATATATTTTGAGTTTTTATTTGGAAGACATGGGTCTGTGAAGTTGGGAATTTGACTTTTTATTTTGTGTATAAAATGTACACTGTGCATTATTTTTGTACAAACTCAATTTTATATTTTTATTTACATTATTATCTACAACTTTCATGTACAAAATTTATTCATTTGATGTATAAATAATGAAGATAAAAATAGGTGTCGAAAATCGAATAAAAGAATGAAATTATTATTGTGTAATTAGCCCTGATCTCCCCCTACTTTATTCCTTGTCTACCAACTCAATTCTTGACTTGATCTCGGGGTTTAGGGTCATAAAATATCTTCTATATTTTATTCTTTTTCTTTTCTTCTCTTTATTCTATAATTTCAGCATTAAAAACCACATTATTTTTACAATAAATACAACAAATGATGAATGCTATTTTGTACAAATTAAGGATATTTACATGCATTAGCTAGGGGTTTTACGGCCAAAATGATAGGATAAAGGTGATGAAATGGAAATTCATCAGGGAGGTGTGAGGGATGAGTGCTTTGTTTCAGCCCAACTAGGTCATACAAAATTTTGGGCACAACAGTACTAAAAAAAGGGAAATGCAATATTTTGTTCGAAGTGGGCCACAATTATTCAGAAAAAAGAAGAGGGTTTGAAAAAAATGAAACCATTAGTTTGTTGAGTTTTTGAGAAAAATTCGTATAAAAAAGGAGAGAAATCATACACATAAGAAAACAAAAAATTAAGAAAAAGCCGAAAAAGGAGACTGACTTATTATTTACTTTGTTTCCCCATCTTCATGTCTTCTCGCAACTTGGTCGATGTCATTGCTTTTCTGACCTGTACGGGAGAAAGGGGGCGTATTATGCATAGTTCTATAAGACATATTCATACTCTCCAGTTTAGATTCAGACGTCTAGATTTCAGACTCTACCATTTGGTGTGCACATGTATGCGATCATTATCTGAGTGGCCACCATCTTTGATTTGGACTCAAGGTTTTTCATGCTATCCATAGGAACTCCATAGTAGAGATCCCATTCTATGAGCCATTGCAGGATTAGGGCTTTCATGTAGGTTCATTGGGATTCCGGAGGAGAGATCCCATTCTCTGAGCCAGTATAGGATAGACCCAGTTCTCCGACGAGGAGACTTTCAAACTCCATTCTCCAGTGTTCGTAAACTCCAATATGAGATCCTTTTGAGATTCCTATGAGAGAGAACCCACTTTGAGGTCCATATGAGAGAGAGATCTACATATGGATAATTAGAGACATTCTTGTTTGACCCTTCAGCGACGGAGCTGTTGTCCTATGCGCAATCTTATATATGTGGCATGCCGCAATACTTTGATGAGGAGACTCATTCCAATTTTAGCGACTATGATAGATGCAGTAGAGAGCACACTTTCTCTATTGAGGAGACCCAGTTGATTTCATGCTCTAGACCTTCAGTTCCGCCTCACCAGCATGACATGAGAAGCAACGTCCTCATTTGGCAACCAGTAGAGTATGCATTGGGTCAATATTATATATAGTGTCTCGTATTGTGAGTGGGCGAATTGTTTCTATTTGTCCAAGCTGAGCATTGCATGCTTTGGCTTGAGGGAGAGTGTTAGAGTATGTGTCATCTCATAGATGACTAATGGGATCCCTCCAGGACCCGATTACCACATCCACGAGTTTAGTCCTACATCTATTGTGAGTGGGACTCAATATTACTGGTGAAGCTATATAAGAAGCCCCACACCTATTGTAATAGTTGAGAAAGAGGGAAAGTAATATAGAGTATCTAGCCTGTTGCGAGTCCTTCTCCTGTAGTTTCTTCCCGCTCCTTATAGAGTAGGGTTCTATGTTATATCCGGTGTTCTTCCAATGTTCTTTATTTCTTTATATCAGATATGCTTTGGCACTATTGTTTTCTATAAGTCTCCTAGTGCAATTACTCTCAGTGATGGACTTCTTCTATGCAATTCTACTCTAGCCACATCCTGATCGTCGCAACGTCTCTACTACAGACACGTCCTGATCGTTGTAAACCCGTCCTCATGCTAGGTCTTCTCACAACAATGACTACTCCGTATGGGTCTCTTCCCATTTCTCTCAAATGTATCAACTTAAGATGAGTTACTTATATTTTTTTGTTGCAAGCTGCAACTTTCCCATCTCTAGCTTGAGGAGGAATGGTAGAGTATGTAATAGATGTGTGTTTGGATCTCTCCAAGATACAATTACCCTATTCTCCTATTTAGTCCCACATCATATATAAGTGGACTCCCGTCCGTATGTGGGGCTATATATGAAGCACCACAACCCCTATTTTTATTGAGAGATTCATAATGCAATATCCAGCCCTTAGAGACATTCTCATGTGGTTTCATCCCGCTTCTCAGAAAATATGGTACCACATAAATCTGAATGTTCTTATTATTAGTTTTTTATATTCTTGTTCTGATGGTGGTAATCTCAAGAGAGAATTTATCTTGGGATAGTAACGGAAGTGCAAACGCGATGTGGGAGGCGGTAGCATTTTGTATCCGAAGGGTATCTAAAGAGACGATAGGCGAGTCAAGAGTCCCAGGCCAAATGGAGGCTTGGTATTGGAGTGGAGGGGTGCAAGAGAAGCTCAAAATTAAAAGAGCACGCTTTAAAGTTGTCTATGGATAGAACATAGGAAACTGTCGCAAACTACAAAATAACGAAGAAGAAAACAACAAAGGTTGCAAGCAAAGCTAAGTCAAAAGCTTATGAAGTTCTGTACAAAAATTTTGACTCTAAGGAGGGTCAGAAAGACATATGTAGGCTGGCCAAAGCAAGAGAAATACATATCAAAGCATTAAGGATGAGGAAGGGAGCGTGCATGTTACCCGGAAAGATATAGCGCCTAGATGTAAGTAGCATTTCCATAAGTTTTTTCATTAGGGAAGGAAATAGAGAGATAACTTTGGGAGATCTAGCTAGTAGTGAAAGTTACTTGAATCATGCAATCTATAGATGAACAAAGGAAGGATGTAGAGGAGCCTTTGAAGGTTATGAAATATGGAAAAGGTGTAGGACCTAATGACATTCCTATAGAAGTGTGAAGAGTTCTAGGTGAGTGTGGTTTGACCTGGCTTGCAAATTTATTCAATGTTATTTTGTGAAGAAAGGAAATGACTGAAGAATAGAGGAGAAGAATCGTGGTGCCTCTTTATAGGAACACATGAGACATTCAGAATTGTGAGAATTACAGAGATATCAAGCAGATGAGTCATTCTATGAAAATTTGGGAATGTATAATCGAAAGAAGGTTAAGGAAAGTTTCTAAAGTAAAGAAAAGAATTTCAAATTCATGACAGGTCGCTCAACTATTGAAGCCATCCACTTGCTGAGAAGCAGAATGGAGATTTATAGAGCTAAAACGAAGAACCTCCATATGATTTTTATTTATTTGGAGAAGGCTTATGACTCTATGTCACACGAGAGATAATATGGAGAGTTTTGTAGAAGAGACAAGTACATGTCCTATACATTAACCTCATAAAGGATATGTATGACAGGGCTTCATCTTGTGTAAGGATCTAGTCTGGGAAGACCGACTATCTTGACATCAACATTGGTCTACATCAAGATTTAGCTTTTAGTCCATTCCTTTTTACTTTGATTATTGTTGACTAGTTATATTTGTAGATGAGATACCTTGATGTATGTTATTCATTGATAATATTGTGTTGATTGATGAGACTAAAGATGGAGTAATTGAGACGCTTGAGATATGGAGACATGCATAAAGACTAAAGGATTTCATATAAGTAGCGTTAAGACTGAATATATGGAGTTCACTTTTGATGGAAGTAATGGTGAAGGAATTGAGGTGAAGATTGGCGACGATAACATTCAGAAGAAAGATTCTTTTAGATACTTGGGAACTATTTTCCAACATGACGTGGAAATTGATGGGGATATTACTCATATAATAAATACAGGTTGGCTAAAGTGGAGAGGAGTTGATGAATCCATGATTCTCACTCTTTATTCTTTTATTTTAGCTCTTCTTTTTGGCAAAACACCCTGTAAATACCTATAAACTCAGTAACTTAACCGTTTGCATGACATTGTTAATATAGCATATTTAGCATGTATTTTGCAAAAATAAAAGAATAAAGGAAAAAGGAAAAAGAATGATGTATATAGAATAAATACAGAGTGACCCAGACCCCGAGAGAAGGCAACAACCGGGTTGGAAGAAGCAACAGAAGGGGAAAGCCAATGCAAGAGTAGTTCCTGAGAGACAGTCCTCATTCTCACGTGCTTGAAATCCCACAAACCCTATTGCTTGATGGTGGAACATCCTTCTAAGAGCACTTTACTTAGCCCTAGCTCTTTCCTTCCTGGAGGCTGGCTATTATAATATTCTTCTTCCACGAAAATGCAGATTTTCCGCGCTTGGAAATCTAAAGACCACCATGTATAGATGGTCCTGTTCATCAGGTCCTCCACGGGTGCATTGGTCAATCCGAAAGGTTAAGGAAAGGTCCATTGGGGAAAGAGGGCATTTCTCTGAGTAGATTATTGAGGCTGACTCTAACCGCGTGGTTATGAGTCTTTTCCATGCCTTATCTACCTCGCTCCCGACGTCCACCCCCTGGGATGTCCCGTCTGGTCGACTAGGACAGGCGACTGAGGGAAGGGCTAAAAGGAGGGTCTCTGCTATTGGAAATCTCATTAATCAAAGGCTGCTTCGACCAGTATTGCCACGTTTTCTCTGTGCTCAGAGGTCAGAGTTCGGAACCTGAAAGCCCCTTTTTGTCTGATATAGTAATAGGTCGCTCGACGATTTTCTAGAGCAAGAAATATATCGAAGAGTTGGCGCTGGGTTAGCCTAAAATCATAGTTTCTCAGAGGTCTCAAATTCTCGAAAAATGAGCTTTTTATGATGACATCCTATGTTCGACATCTCTCTTGAGTTGACCTCCCGAAGTTGCCAACTGAGCTATCGGATTCAGATACAAAAAGAAGTACACCACACCGTCGCTCTGCTAGAGGCATCGTTTTAGTCAAAGAAGCAATGCATAGCACCGTCCTACCGATTTTCACAACTATCGAGAAAAGCGTCAGACCACGCAAAAAAAGGAAGATTCAAAGAGAAATCCGGAAAAGACCCGAAGGTCAACACTACCTCTCGACGACCCTCTCCATCCTCTTTTCACCCTATTTGTCGAGATTAGAGAAAAGACCGGGAGACTTGACCTGATCGCAAAATAAAATAAGTAGAGAGAAATAAGGTTCACTATGTATTGTACATGACCACTATACTTGTACATATTATTTATCTATTTATTTTATATAAAACCAAGTTATTCTTCTATACCTTTGTATATAACTATAAAAATAATATAAAAATAAAATAAAAATAAAATAAAAATCATAAAAATAAAATAAAAATAAAAATAAGATCCCCAATTCCTTGCACAAATTACACATGTATATTCTACGCTTACTATTTATTATATACTCTTAATAATTTGTAAAAATAAAATAAAAATTATTTATAATCCTAAAATTATGTTGTAAATAAATAAAATATAAAATAAAGGTATTTGTGTAAAAAGAATAAAAAAATACTCGAACATAATACTTTGCACTTTCTGCCATGCACTTTTCTATTGTTACTGAATGAATGGCAAGTTTTTAGAATTTGCATTTATGCCCCTGTGAGTTTGAACCACGTGTTGTGCGTGTGATTGAGTGGGATTTTTGCAGAAGCGACCCTAAGCTTTTAAATGGTGTTATTGATTTGGTGTGTGAACTTAAAATATTTATAAAGAGGTCCTTATGAACTGGGATTAATTGAATGCTTTTGATTGTACTAAATAAATATTAAATTAATTTGAGAAATTACATAAAAATTACCATTGACTCTTGTTAGTGTGTAATATTTACTATAATTTTGTGGGAATAATTTAGTTGCATTTTCTATTTTTAAAAATTCAAAAACCCTTAAAAATGTCTCTGTTTGCCTTATAAAAATTCGAAAAAAGCTTTAAAAATTACATAAAATTTCCCTTGTGTGCCTTTTTGCTTGCTTTACCTCCAGTTTTAATTTTTTCTTGAAAATTCATTATAAAAACCCTAAAAATTCCAAAACAACTAAAAACTTATAAAAAATATATAAAATCAAAGGAAAATCCAAAAATTCCATTTTCAATTTTTGTTTATAGTTTTTTATCCTTTTTATCATAAAATTACTAATCGGGATTTTAGGGCATTTTAAATATTTTTAACTTACAATTTAGTCCTAACTGTACGCTGTTTTGATTTTTGTGCACTTTTTAATTTTTATAAAATCACAAAAATAATTGAAAAATCTCGAAAATTACCAAAAATACGTTAAAACTCAAAAACCTAAAAATATTTTTACCTTAATTTCTGACTATTTTTGGCTCTTTAAAAATCCAAAAAGATTGTTGTGTGGCTTTGTTTCATTTTTGCTAATTTATTTTCTTATTAAAAATTAAAAATCTAAAAAAATTATTAAAAATCACTAAAAATATTTATTTTATTTGGGAAATTTGGCTAATTCGTATTCTTTTCATGCTCCTTGTGTTCGACCCTGATGGCTATACCAGGTAAATAAAATAGCGAACCGCTTACATTACGCTTCATTGTTTGATTTCTTTTGAGTAATTTTATTTTTCTCGTTGAGTTCACCTATCGATTGGGGTCGCAACGACCTCTGTTTTACTTTGATACTTAACCCTAGTTGGTAGGATGCTCACGAGGAGCCTCTATTGTTCTATGTGATAAGAAAATTCCTTCGATAATCAAAGGAAAGTTTTACAAAGCAATCGTGAGACTTGGTATGCTCTTTGGATCTAAATATTGGCATGTAAACCATAGACATATAGAGAGAATGTCAGTAGAAGAAATAAAAATGCTAAGGTAGATGTGTCGACATACATGTAAAGATCAGATTCAGAATGATGGAATCAAAAGAAAGTTGGTGTAGCTCCATTCGAGGATAAGATGCGAGAAAACCACTTAAGATGGTTTGATGATTTGCAAAGGAGGTCGGCTAATGCGTCGGTTTGAAGATGTGAGTTTGAGGATGTTGAGCTGGCTAAGAGAGGACGAGGAAGGCCCAAGAAGTGTTGGAATTATACTATCCGAAGGGAACTTAGTTTTCTGGATCTAAGACTAAGAATGACCCAAGATAGATCTGAATGGAGGAAAACAATTCACGTAGCCAACCCTTCTTAATGTGGGAAAAGGTTTTGTTGTTCTGATTATGCTTTGTATTATCTATTTCAATAGAAGGTACTTCTTTTAAGGAACACTTAGATTGCTTAAATATATTGTTGACAGATTAAAAATAAAGATGTTAAAATTAAAGATGAAGATGCTTCCTTGATTCGATTAGTTTCTCTTCTATTGTCATATAAGAATTTTATTCAGTCATTTATTGGTGGAAGAGAAGAGCTAATCCTAGGGTAAGTTCACGCGAGTTTGCATATGCATGAACTTTGATACATGGCTACTAGAAAGCAACACTCTCACCGTCACAGATCAAAGGTTGATGGATGGTACATGGGTACTTGGTTTAGGCTATTCTTATAATATGACCTCCAATGAAGATTATTTCCACACATGTGAGAATATAGATGGTGAAAACTTCATCATGGAAAATGATGCACCATGCAAATTTATAGGGATTGGCTCTAAGAAAATCAAGATGCAAGATAGAGTCATGAGGATGGTGACATAAGTTCGTTGTGTTCATGACATGAGAAAGAATATGATATCCCTTGGAGTTTTGGATTTTCGAGGATATAGGTAAGGCATTGAGGGTGGAGTTTTGTAGGTCGTCGACGGTGGGGAAGTTGCTTTCAAGGGTAACAAGCAAAAGACTTTACATATCATGCAAGGTTCTATAGTTACTGGTTTAGTTGCAGTGACATCTCAAGTTGTGAAATCGAAGTCAAAGTTATGGCATATGCAGATGGGGTACATGAGTTAGACAATGATAAATATCTGCAGTCAGAAAGGTTTAATCAGGGATCTTAATGGATCTAAGCTGGATTTCTGTGAGCATTGCGTGTTTGGGAAGCAACACAAGAAGCAATTTTGTAAGCAATTCACAGAAGAAAGGAGGTGCTAGATTACATTCATGCTGATTGCTGGGGCACCCCCAGTTCCCATCTTTAGGAGATGTCAGGTATTTTCTGTCTGTAATTGATGCTTATTCCAGGATGTTTTAGATGTTCATTTTGAATCACAATATTGACACATTTCATACCTTCAGACAATGGAATATCTTAGTGGAGAAACAGACTTCTAAGAAAGTCAAGCGTATGCATACTAATAATGTATTGGAATTCTATTCATAAGAGTTCATTGGGTTCTACAAGGTAAAGGGTGTTACAAGACACCATACTGCTAGAGATAGGCTACAATATAATATTGTTATAAAACGAATGAACACGACACTTCTGGATAAAGAAAAGTGCATGATCTCAAATATTGATCTAAGTAGAGCATTCTGGTTTGAAGCTATAAATATAGTTTGTTACTTGGTGAATCGAAGTCTTGTATCTGCCATCGATTGCAAGACAATCACAGAGGTATGGTCTGGTAATCATGATGATTATTCTATTTTACGAGTCTTTGGTTGCGCTTCACACTATCATGTTAGTGAAGGAAAGTTGGAACTAAGGCAAAGAAAGGGGTGTTTATATGCTATGGTTCATAAATAAAGAGGGTATAGAATTTGGTTCCCTTTTGAGAATAAAATAATTTTTAGCAGGAATGTTACATTTGATGTGAATTCTATGCTTCACTCGAGGCGTAAGTCTGTTGATACAATGTCATGTGGTGATATCCATGGATAGCTTGAGTTCGAACTGGAACCAAGTAGTGATCAAGTAATTGATTACACCACTTTTAATGAGGTCAATGCTGAATAGTCCGAAACTGAGCAGCCAAAGGAGAGCCTCATAAATAGTTATATCCGCCTCAAAGATATGATTTTGAAGATATGGTTGCATTTGCACTACATGTTTGTTGAGGTGGCAGAGTCTCCAGAGCAGTCTACTTTTAAGGAGGTTATAACAGAGGCAGAATCCGGGCAGTGAATTGCTGCTATGGGTGAGGAGTTGGAAGACTTCACAAGAATCACACATGAGAGCTTAGTAAGTTTCCAAAGAGGAGGAAAATTGTTGGCTACAAATAGATCTTCAATAAAAAGACATGAATCTCAGGCAGTGAAGGCATCGGATACAAGGAATGTATAGTTACAAAGGGATACAATCAAAAGGAAGGTATGCACTACAATGAGATATCACCTCCCTTTGTAAGACATCTATCCATCATTTCTACTAACGCTTGTTTGTAGCACATCGAGACTTATAGATGGAGCAATTAGTTGTGGCATCTTTCTCGCATAGTGAACTCGAAGAAGACATTCTGACGAGTCAACTAGAGGGATTCATATTTTAGGGCAAGGAAGATCAAATATGCAGATTGAAGAAGTTCTTGTATGGGATTAAATAAATTCCTAAGTAATGGTACAAAAGGTTTGATAGTCTCGTGATTGGTCTTGGGGTTCAATAAGAGCACTTGCAATTGTTTTGTTTGCGACAACGAGGTGGAGGATGAGTCGTTTATCTATCTATTGTTGTATGTCGATAAGAAGGAAAATACTGTAGATGATCTGAACAAGCTCCCCAGTTTAGAGTTTGACATGAAGGATCTTGGTGCAATGGAGAAGATTTTGAGGATGGAAATTATCGAGAATCTTGTAGAAGAAAATCTTTTATTATCTCAGAAGAACTATATGAGAAATTTTTGAAGAAATTTGAGATATTTACAGGAAATCCCGCAAGTATTCCATCTGCTGCAAATATTCATTTTCAGTTTTCTTGTGTACTTCATTCAAATGCAGAGAAGCACTTATCACGAATTCCCTATGCTAGTGCAGTTGGGAGTCTGATGTATGTCATGGTATGCATATTAGTAGATATCAATCATGTTATGAGCATTGCTAGCATATTCATGAGGAATCTTGGGAAGGAGAATTAACATGCACTCAAGCGGATTGTTCGTTATCTGAAAGGAACATTTGACATTGGCCTCATTTATAGAATTTATTCAGAAGGTTTGGTTGTCCATTATTCAGATTCATATTATACCGTAGATATTGATCAGAGGAGAATAATAACATGATATGTTTTTACTTTGGATAATCATGTCATTAGTTGAAAGGCTACCTTATAATTGCTAGTTATTTTATCCACGACAAAGGTAAAGTATATGGCTTTGATAGAAGCTGCAAAGAAAAGCATTTAGATGAAAGGTCTAGTTGGAGATTTCGGTCTATATTATAATCATACTATCATCTATTGTGGCAGTCTCCATGCAATGCTTAGCAAATGATCATGTGCATCATGAGAGGACCAATCACATTGATCTCAGATATCACTTCATTCATTCCAAGAAGAAAATCAATATGAAGATGATTGGCACAACAGATAATCCTATTGATATGTCACAAGGTAGTTCTTGAGAGTTAGTTCAAACATTATTTGGACTTGTTCAATGTCGACAATATGCAATAGCCCCAAGGAGCGTCTGACGGTGATGCTTGGAAAAGATTCTTAGAAGATTCAAATCAAGGTGGAGATTATTGATATGCCTTTAATCCTAACCATTTATTTCGCTGAATCCAGTTGAGGGACTATTTTCTGCACCCTCCATCAGACCCTACTAGCACAAGGATCCCGCTGCCTACTTAGTGAGCTGGGGGGAGGCGTGTCCCCTGCAGGAGTAGCATCTCCGTCTCGAAACAAATTTTGTATTTGAGTTATTGGATCAGTTTGTACTAGGAGTACTATATAAATTCCCTAGGATTAGGGTTCCCCATATCCTACGTATTTTTCCCTTCACTTACATCGAAACTATCGCTCTCGCCCGAGGCCGTTGCTCGGTAAAGGATGAATCTCGTAAATCCGTATGCATGTGGTTGCTTGTTCGTGCTTGCACATTTTTGCTTCCGCTACTCACAACACACATGATCCCTAAAACAACAAGGGCAAGAAATCCACATACTTAAGATGGAACCATCTCTTGTTTTTTCCTGTATTAATCCAAGAAACTGTAGTAATGTTGTCAATAATAGCTATACTAAGCCAAATATACAAGAAATATAAACGATGATTTAACATATTATTTCATTATTATCAATGAGAAGTTTGTGATTATCTACATTTGAAACAAAGAAAGGAGGGTTGCGTCTGTAGACTCACCAAAGAACAATAGGAATTTCATCATGCAAAGGAGTAAAAAGAATGGCTAGAGATGTTGGACATGCGAGCCCACAGCGAGCCATTATGCAATAACTGTTATTGCGAATATCATTCTCTGATCTGAAATGAAGAATAAATAATTTGCATAATAGGTCCCTTAGTACAATTAGGGTTATGTACCATGGCCATCTTGATGATCATACAACTGTTGATTCAATTATTGAATCATAGAGGCTGGTGCGTGGATGAATATATAAAGAGTTAGACTGAGGACTCATCACCGTCAAATGATTGTTGAGAGATGATCTCCAGCCTGAGTAGGAGATGGCAATCCTTTCTCATTTAGGCTGATATCTGACCGACCTCTTGATGCAGGTCCTCTGCATGGGAATAGAGATTCAGAGGTGTCAGATTAGTTAGTTCAAAGAGTTGACTTAACGAGATCGAGATAACCAAAGTCCTATGTCGTATACTGTCATGATATAAGTACACATCCTCTGACCGGAGACAGATGTGTTACTATATATCTAAGTATGTACATTTGGCAGACCAATAGGTTGATGACCTAATCAAGGTCTATACACCGGCACGATGGTGTGCATATAAGGGCATATGAGTAATACGATCTCTCAAAGGGATCATACAGGTTCATTACTGAACCGGAAGAAATGAGCTCACTCATGAGATATTGGGAAGAATCAAATTCCGCGCACGGTCGTCTCGCTTTGGAAGCTTGAATGAATTCGTAGGTTTGATATATGCTTTTGGAAAGTATATGATCAACACCTGGGTATGATATATGCTTTTGGAAAGTATATGGTCGATACCAACTCCCAATGATCAAGTGAGAAACTTAATGATAAATCCCTGAAGTAGACAGTGTAAAATTGATCTTATACTTTGGGATTATTCTGGGTCTTCCAGTGTGCAGGATGTACAGGTATTGGGAATACCTGAGGGTGATGTGATCATAAACGATTGTATAACCATGACGCTTCCATTCCTAGGGAGTGATGAAACGGGTCTGGATTTTAGTGACTCCTCTCAGTAGAGAAGTAATCTGATCTTGGTCCAAATGTTGGACATTGATCTGAATGTGATTCAGATGCAATGAGAAGAATAGATTTGCGGTCTTGATTTAATCAAGCATCTATGGGAGGCCCGAGATCTGGATTTCAGATGTGATCTCAATATCCAAGTCACTATACGTGGAACAATAAAATCACCCTGTCCTTATCTTCAAGTATTCGCGGAGAAAGCACATTATCTTTGAAAGAGTTCAGGATAATTTCATTGTCGATATAAGTATCCGAGCATTGAGAAACTGAATAATTAAATGTGATTTAATTATCATCATTAATATGAATTCGATTCATATTATAAAGAGAGTTATTTTAGATAAATAAATGTGATTTGATTATCAACGATGTAAATAATGTGAATGTGATTCATATTATTTGGGCACAAGAGAAAAGAGATCCAAGATAATTAAACGTGATTTGATTATCATGGATATGAATAATGTGGATAGAAATATCCAAATTAATCATATATATTATAAATGTGATTTATAATATATAAGAGAGAGCTATTTGTAATTTACATTTGTTAATTAAATGTTGATGTGAATTGGATTCACATTGGACATTAAATTGAAAATGTAATTTACATTTTATTTTGGGTTGTGAATATGATTCACAAATTTTTCAATGGCAAGATTGCAATGTCTACAAAATAATTGTGAATTATTTTTGTAGAATAATTTGCAACAAAAGTTGTTGCATAATATTGGAGATTACATAATAGAGATGAGAGCCACCTTCCATATATATGGAGTGGACGACCACCACTCCTATTAGGAATGTGTGGCCGTCCCCTCCTTCCAACATGGAAGGAGCCACTCTCTCTCCTATGATCTCCATAAGATCTTGATTTAATTGGCGATTGAATTATATTGATTTATCAATATAGATTTAATCTAAATTAAATTAATTGTTGTTGGTTTTTTACCAACACAAATCTTGGCCATTAAAAGAAACACAAATCAATGCTAGCCATTGGATTTGTGTAGTCCATGGATTGAGATCCATAGATCCCAAAATATTATAAAAGGGGAGGCACCCCTTTGCTCTTCTTTACAAATACACACATAAGAGAACATAAGTCTCTCTCTCTCTCTCTCTTCTCTCTACACGTCAGCCCTCTCTTCCTCTCATGGCCGTCCACCATGGATGCCCTTGAGAGGTTCTCCATCGCTGCAGCGTCGCCGTTATGCCACCCGATCGTTTGCTCGTGGATCTCCGTCTCCTTCAACGTGCGTCGCTCGTGAAGAAGGCGTCGGATCTCGTGTGTCGAGATCAGGAGATCCGCCGCTTGGATCATCAACATGGATTGCGAGAAGCACGCGATTCATCCCCGCGCTCGCGAGCGTCTCCTCCGTCGGATCAGACTTGAGACAGGAGGTCTCTTCGTTTAGAGACTCGATTGCAACCACGCTTCAAGAGGTAATTCTATTACTTGTTTGTGGTCTAGACGAAACGATCCGAGAAGCGTTCTTGGATCATGTGGTTTCATCGCATGATTTTTTTTTAAATTCCGTTGCAGAGAACAACTAGTGCGACTAGTTGTTCCTCGTCGTATTCGATACGACGCTCTCGCTTCCATGATGTGCTTGAGGATTGTCCCATATCCTTCAAGTGGTATCAGAGACTTAGGTCGAAGGTTTTGGATACGATCCGTAAACCTAGAACGACTTGGGTTCGTTAAGGTTGCGCAAGTTTTATCGATTTCATTTTCGTATATCTGTTTTGTGATTATTTTCGGACCTGTTTAAATCATTTAAACACAAAAATAATAATTGTATTTTGTTCCCCATTAAGTAAGGAAATCATAGGATCTGAGTTTACGTAATTCGGATTCCGTTTGCTCGAGATATGGTTGTTTTTATGAACATGTATTCACTGTTGCGGGTACTGCGAATCTTAATGTGATTAATGAGTTAATTACTGTTTTTATACGCCTAAAAATGCATAAAATATCACTTAAGTTCTGTCCTAAATTAAATTAACAATCTTCGGAAACTGATTTTATCTAATTTGGTTTTGAATTGATTGAGATATGTTAATTTTAGTAAGTAGGGGTCACTGCTGAAATTACATTCCTAATCAAGAACCATGTGATTGTCAATTAGTGAAATTAATTATTAATTTCATGAAATAGTTATGGAAAATATTTGAGAAATATTTAATGATGATTATTTCCTTAATTGACTTGGCCTAAACTAATAAATTGAATAGATTTGATCTAGATCATAATTGGAAACACAATCAACAAACAACTTGCTTGAATAGGATTGGGAATTTGTCTAGCAAATTTCCTTATAATAAAAAATATTTCGATTATTACTATATGGTACAATTTCGATTGAAGAACCGATGATCATCTCAAAGTACACATCGATCTATTTGGCATTATCCTTTCCTGAGGTGGATATGGTGTCTAGTCGGGAAGCATTGAGGTAGCGAGTCGCACCGGTTGCGATCCGTCCCACTTCCGTCGGTACTGGCCATGACAGCGGGTAGGGACTCGATAATGCCAGAGAAATCAATATGTATTTTTCTAATTATTAAAATTCGAAATAATACGTATTTTGAAATAATACCATATATATATATATTCAAGTAAAACCAATCAAGTTTGTTGATTAAATTGGATTGATAATTAATTTAATATGATTGAATTAATTATGTCCAATTGAAACACTCTATTATGAATAGAGTTATTATTTCTCTTGGAAGAATTAATTATATGTATATGATTCATGATAATTAATTAGAATTTGAATATGATATGGAGGATCACATAAGTGACATCCATGGTCTCCCGTCAAGGCGAAGGGTTCCGTCGCCAAATATTGTATGTAGGAGATGCCTGTCCGAAGTGACAGCTCCTGCATACAATCCATTTGGATCGGGCTCTTCTCTTCTCGAAAGAGTAAGGAAGTATGCGTCGTGACCCCAATATCGGGTCCTCATATTATTGGGGCGATATTGGATTGCGCATAGCGAGTTGTATTCCTATTAACGGTTGGTTCAATTAATGATGGGCAACATCACCTTAGGGGTGGTGGGCTCGGGTGTTAAAGACCGAATTGGGAGATGCAAGTTGGACTTGCAAGGCGGAATGTGTTCCCTCTTCTTTTTATCGGAGTTACATGTTCTCATATTATTGGGATGTAACAAAGATAAGGAAGGAGATCCCAGATCTTGCTTGAGATATAATGGTAAGTATATCTCTTACATTGAAAGTGATTAAGGGAATGAACTTTCAATGTTGACAAGGCAAGACAACTTTGATATAAAAATTCCTAAATCAAAGTACAATATATATTTAAAAAACATTTATGCAAATTTCTTATTTCAGATAATCCTTCATTAAACACATTCAATATTATACTCAATAACAACCACTAAAATATCATGGATTGGATCCATGATCTAGATATTGTACTTGCAGTTGGACACATATTGTATGTGGTTGCAATATGCAAGTTTCCTCATAATAATGAGGAGTTACAATCAAATAGACAATAGGACTACTACCCTAGGGTTTGTATGTATCTATAGTCTTGATCTCTCATCGAATGTACTTTGGAAGTGACATGTCGATGATGATCGTAATTGTCAAATAATCCTTATAAAATTCTAAGAAGATGTTCTGACATACATATGTGATCTCGACATTTAATCATGAATAACATGGTTCTCTGCATCATGCAGAATGGTGGCTCTATAAGAAATGATGTATTCAAATTGTTTGAGTACATGCTTGAGCCAATGTTTTAAGAGTTTAGATGGATGTAGATACGATGAGTGTCATCATTCTACTGTCTATACTCTGATCATTCATGATGCTTCATATTGTTCATATTGTATGAATTGAATGAAGCATGTATAAATGTTGAATTGCTCTTATATTGAAATCTTTTGAATTTAACATAAGAGACCATTATCTTAAGCAATGGTTGTTTATAGATGAAGGGACACCAGTGGAAGCATGGGTTTGACCCATGTGAGAATGAAAGTCAAAGAGTTGACTGTAATACTGTGACTTCCATATGAAATCCAAAGAGTTGGATAAATTCCAATACTACAATAAGCTGATGTGTTGATAGTATGACTATCAAATCTATCTAGAATCCTTAGAGAAGGAATCGTATAATACATCAGAATAATCTACATATAATCATTAAAATTGACTTACTTATTTGATAAGATGAAGTCTAACAATTGTATCTCAATCTTCTAAATGACACTTGCAATTGGTTGCATATATGTTAGAAGATTAGAAATTTGATCTTAAAGGTTCAATAGTCATCCACATGGATATTGATGCAATTGTTGCAACAATCCCTATTGGATTGATAGACTTCATGATTTCAGTGGGAGAGACCTTAGTCTTAGAGAATGTCTCTATGACCTAGATTTTAGAATACACACATTGTTTATTTCTAAATGTTGGAAATAAACATTAATTCTGTAATAGACCTATCATAAAGAGTTATGATGGAGATATTTCAGATAGTAATCTAAAATCTTGTAGACTCTACTAAATTAAAAATTAATGAATGGTTCATTAAGATTTCTAATACTGAAAATTAAATCATTAAAGATCAATAGGAGGATGAAGATCATTTGATAATGATATAGCATCATGTTTTAGACATTTGTCTATCGATGTGATCAATAAACTAATAAGAGATGAAACTTTAGATTGTCTAAAGATTCAAATCTTACATACTTGTGAATAATGTATTCAAAAGTAGAATGTCCAATACGCCCTTCCTTGGGAATTGTGTAAGATGTCAAGGTATTCAAAATCTCATACATATTGATGTATGTGAATCATCTATATCAGAATAAACATTATGGATATGTGATATCTATTGATGATTATTTAAGATATGAGATTTCTTTCCTTCACCTTAGAAAGCTTTGAAATGTTCAAAGATTTCACAATTTTGGTTTTGAACCAAAGTCTGAAGGAAGATGAAATGAATATGATCTAACATAGGTAGCTTGTACCTATTAGATGAATTCATGGAATACCTTATAGAGATATGAATATTATTTTTATGTCATTCCTCCTTATAAACCTAAACTCAATAAGAGTTGTAGGGAGATACAATTGGATCATGTGTGATATGATATGATCAATGATGAATATTAGCATAATTATCTATTAGTTTCCAAGGTATATATGTAGTAGAGACTACAATATATATCCTTAATAAGGTTCCATGCAGGTAATCTGGAATCTGGCACTGGAGAGTACTACTTCATTAGGAAAATAAAGGATGGTATTGGATACCTACTTTACGACCTTGAGATTCTTAAAAGATCTCATCTTTGAGGATATGATTCTTATAGGATGACTCTCTTGAGAATCAAGATGAAAATGAAGTAAAGGGACTCATTTAATCTTGAGATGATAATGAGGCTCCTAGAATCGGAAACTAAAAGGACAATTAAAGATGAAACACTAATACCTCTTCAAATAAGTTTGAAGATGGGTTCCATGTGTCAGTTGAATCTGACAATGATCTAACTTCATATGATGAAGCTTCTAAAGATCATGACATGGAAAGATGAATGTTAGCAATAAAGCCTAAAGTAGACTTCATATACAAGTGTTGTATATAGACCCTCGAAGATCTACTTATATGGGTAAGACCCATTAAGGTGTAAATAGATCTTCAAGAGAAAGAGGAAACCTGATCAAAAGGTAGAGACCTTCAAAGAACGGTTCGTGGCCATGAGCTACACACCGAAGAGAAGACATCGCTTGCGATGAGACTTGCTCTCCAGTGACCTTGCTTAACCCATCAGAATATTGCTAACCATAGCTACACTCAAATAAGCTTCTTGTAGTTAAAATATTGGTTTTGATGAAATCATAAATATTATGGTTTCAGATAAAAATCTTGATAAACCATATGAAGCTTAGTGGGAGTACCATTGTGTTCATCGTGCTAAATGTAGATATCCTAATCATTTGGAATGATCTAAGGATGATAATAATAAGTGTTTTATAATCTGGTTGTTCCATACCTCGAGATATGATCTCAAGTATACCTCTTAGATCTTAGTTCTGAAGTTGTTCAAAAGCAAAGAAAAGAGAGTATTGGGACCCTCACATTAATGGTATACCTTGCACATTTCCATGGAAAATTACAAGAAAGGATTCTTTCCCTCAAGATATGGTACTGACCTATCTAAAGGAATAACACCTCAAAGAGTTAAGGATGTGAATGCTAAAACTGCTTGCCCTTGTGCGTCAGTTTTGAGAATCCGAGTGTATGCTAGATGTGTACAAAAGCCAGATGTCTGCCATGCAGTGGGAGTAGTAAACGGTTGCTGATCCTACTATGGTGATTAAACACTTGATTGCAGTAATAACAATATCTTCAAAGATGATAAAACTTAGAGATAGTGATCTCAAAGTCTTATCTTCAAAAGTTTAAGACCTTGTAGATAGAGATCTATAAGGGTCTTAACTGTAGATACCTTAGGAGATAGAGATCTCTAGGATAAAAGGTATTCTAATAAGGATTATGGACATACTGGTTATAATAATTATCTAGCTATAGTGTCAAGGATACTATAAAAAAATTGAGCATTGGTTGCATAAGATGCAACATTCGCATTGGATGCGAGCACTGTTACTAGGGGATATGCAAGTGTCGTAAAAGGACTTGGCGTAGTCTCTTGGGAACAGAGTGACTGATCAGCTTACCTAGCTATTTTCTAAATAGCCTATGATTGTAACATGAGTGTGGGTTTAAATGATTAGCCCAGTAATGGCTCTTTGGTCTACTACGAGATTGTTGGACATGCGAACCCACAACGAGCCATTATGCAATAAACATTATTACGAATATCATTCCCTGATCTGAAATGAAGAATAAATAATTTGCATAATAGGTCCCTTAGTACAATTAGGGTTATGTACCATGACCATCTTGATGATCATACATCTGTTGATTCAATTATTGAATCATAGAGGCTGGTGCTTGGATGAATATCTAAAGAGTTAGATTGAGGACTCATCAACCACCGTCAAAAGATTGTTGAGAGAAGATCTCCAGCCTGAGTAGGAGATGGCAATCCTTTCTCATTCAGGCTGATATCTGACCGACCTCTTGATGCAGGTTCTCTGCATGGGAATAGAGATTCAGAGGTGTCAGATTAGTTAGTTCAAAGAGTTGACTTAACGAGATCGAGATAACCAAAGTCCTATGTCGTATGCTGTCATGATATAGGTACGCATCCTCTGACCAGAGACAGATGTGTTCCTATATGTCTAAGTATGTACATTTGGCAGACTAATAGGTTGATGACCTAATCAAGGTCTATACACCGGCGCGCTGGTGTGCATATAAGGGCATATGAGTAATACGATCTCTCAAAGGGATCATACAGGTTCATTACTGAACCGGAAGACATGAGCTCACTCATGAGATATTGGGAAGAATCAAATTCCGTGCACGGTCGTCTCACTTTGGAAGCTTGACCGAATTCATAGGTTTGATATATGCTTTTGGAAAGTATATGATCAACACCTAGGTATGATATATGCTTTTGGAAAGTATATGATCGATACCAACTCCCAATGATTGAATGAGAAACTTAATGATAAATCCCTGAAGTAGAAAGTGTAAAATTGATCTTATACTTCGGGATTATTCTGGGTCTTCCAGTGTGCATGATGTACAGGTATTGGGAATACCTGAGGGTGATGTGATCATAAACGATTGTATAACCATGACGCTTCCATTCCTAGGGAGTGATGAAACGGGTCTGGATTTTAGTGACTCCTCTCAGTAGAGAAGTAATCTGATCTTGGTCCAAATGTTGGACATTGATCTGAATGTGATTCAGATGCAATGAGAAGATTAGATTTGCGGTCTTGATTTAATCAAGCATCTATGGGAGGCTCGAGATCTGGATTTGAGATGTGATCTCAATATCCAAGTCACTATATGTGGAACAATATAATCGCCCTGTCCTTATCTCCAAGTATTCGCGGAGAAAGCGCATTATCCTTGAAAGAGTTCAGGATAATTTCATTGTCGATATAAGTATCCGAGCATTGAGAAAAATGGATAATTAAATGTGATTTAATTATCACGATTAATATGAATTCGATTCATATTATAAAGAGAGTTATCTTAGATAAATAAATGTGATTTGATTATCAAAGATGTAAATAATGTGAATGTGATTCATATTATTTGGGCACAAGAGAAAAGAGATCCAAGATGATTAAATGTGATTTAATTATCATGGATATGAATAATGTGGATAGAAATATCCATATTAATCATATATATTATAAATGTGATTTATAATATATAAGAGAGAGCTATTTGTAATTTACATTTGTTAATTAAATGTTGATGTGAATTGGATTCACATTGGACATTAAATTGAAAATATAATTTACATTTTAGTTTGGGTTGTGAATATGATTCACAAATTTTTCAATGGCAAGATTGAAATGTCTACAAAATAATTATGGATTATTTTTTTAGAATAATTTGCAACAAAAGTTGTTGCATAATATTGGAGATTACATAATAGAGATGAGAGCCACCTTCCATATATATGGAGTGGACGGCCACCACTCCTATTAGGAATGTGTGGCCGTCCCCTCCTTCCAACATGGAAGGAGGCACTCTCTCCTATGATCTCCATAAGATCTTGATTTAATTGATGATTGAATTATATTTATTTATCAATATAGATTTAATCTAAATTAAATTAATTATTGTTGGTTTTTTACCAATACAAATCTTGTGCATTAAAAGAAACACGAATCAATGCTAGCCATTGGATTTGTGTAGTCCATGGATTGAGATCCATTGATCCCAAAATATTATAAAAGGAGAGGAACACCTTTGCTCTTCTTTACAAATACACACATAAGATAACATAAGTCTCTCTCTCTCTCTCTCTCTCTCTTTTCTCTCTACACGTCAGCCCTCTCTCTTCCTCTCATGACCTCCATCATGGATGTCCTAGAGAGGTTCTCCATCGCCATATCATCGTCGTTATGCTGCCTGATCGTTTGCTCGTGGATCTCCGTCTCCTTCGGTGCGCCTCGCTCGTGAAGAAGACGTCAGATCTCGTGTGTCGAGATCAGGAGATCCGCCGCTTGGATCATCAACATGGATTGCGAGAAGCACACGATTCATCCCCGCGCTCGCAAGCGTCTCCTCCGTTGGATCGGACTTGAGACAGGAGGTCTCTTCGTTTAGAGACTCGATCGCAACCATGCTTCAAGAGGTAATTCTATTACTTGTTTGTGGTTTAGATGAAACGATCCGAGAAGCGTTCTTGGATCATGCGGTTTCATCGCATGAGAATTTTTTAAATTCTACTGCATAGAACAACTAGTGCAACTAGTCATTCCTCATCGTATTCGATATGATGCTCACGCTTCCGTGATGTGCTTGAGGATTATCCCATATCCTTCAAGAGATGCCAACGTTGATGGAGGAAATAAATTTTAATACACTGGATTTCCAGAGATAAACCAGAAAGGCCTTCTGATTCCATCCTTTAATTCTCTCACACACATGGTCTTTAAGATGCATAGAAAACCATTTTTTGGTATAAACACAAAACATATTAGCATGGGCGGGATCCAATCATTTGCGAACTACTTTTCATTTTTCTCATTGTTGGACCCATAACTGTTGGGACATGACCCCACTTGTATCATCTCCTCTCAGGTATTGGTTGTTGGGATACAGACCACCTGATACAAATGTGTATGTGCAATTGATCACCGTCGCAAAATCACGTGAAGAAAAGAATAATCAGATATGATAGTGGTCGGTCACCTCTCGCGACCACCGGAGAAAAAAGATCACTATAAATTAGAACGAGTACAACTCTCTCCGTTCTCTCGCTCTCTTCTCTCTCCCCCCTTTCTCTAAGGGTTACATTATTCTTGTGGTTGTATAGAGGCAATGCCTCCACCCCCTCTTTATATAGCCCGGTTACAACCCTATAATCATATTTCCAAAAGAACTATAAATAAAATACATCTCAACTACTATTAGGATTAGGAGTCCAATCCCATTAGAATTCCTAATCTTTATTTGACTCTAATCATAATAATCTCCCCACTGAGTTGAGTTCCATCACGATCTCTTCATCGTCCTGGGTCTGGGTACTGGGCCACCCTTGTCATATACAAGTCTCGTTAGCAGGATCTCACCAACTTTAGGTATTCCACCCGTCACTAGGTGCCCTCGACGTACCATGCATGATCTACTGCCATTCGTCACTAGCAGTATTCTTCGACGCCCTCATGTCAATTTATAAAAGAGACCACCATATAATGGTTTTCGAAGATTGTGCATCTGTTGCATCACATCATCTCGTCGACGTCGACCCTCTTTCTGATCTGTCGCATCATGTCCCTTCAACAACATTGAACTCAGCTCTGATACTAGTTGTTGTGATATGACCCGCTGGTATTGTCTCCTCTCAGATACCAATTGTTGGGATACGAACCACCTGATATATATGCATATGCACAATGGACCACCGCCAC
The DNA here is from genome assembly GCA_037367405.1 of Ottelia alismoides. Lineage (NCBI taxonomy): Eukaryota > Viridiplantae > Streptophyta > Magnoliopsida > Alismatales > Hydrocharitaceae > Ottelia > Ottelia alismoides. Next base: position 366,306 of record JAZKJV010007011.1, on the reverse strand, counting down.
AGAAGTACATGAAGAAAAAGAATAATAAGATATGATAGTGGTCGGTCATCTCTCGTGACCAACAGAGAAGAAAGATTGCTATAAATTAGAATGGGTACAATTCTCTCCGTTCCCTCGCTCTCTTCATCTGTTCTCTTCCCCCCCATTTCTCTAGGGGTTACATTGTTCTTGTGGTGGAGTAGATGCAATGCCTCCATCCCCACTCCCCCTTTATACATATCCGAGTTACAACCCCATGGTCCTATTCCCAATAGGACTATAAATAGAATACAACTCAACTACTATTAGGATTAGGAGTTCAATCCTATTAAGATTCCTAATCCTAATTGGACTCTAATCTTAACAAGAACTACCCTCTCAGCACACATGGTATGTGTTGCGGATTAATAGAAAGTGGTTGACTAACAATGGGAGTCATGCTTTTTAATATAGGGAACTCTCCATTTTATTGATGGGCATAAAACGACACCAAGACAAGTGGCTGGATGAAGCTGAGAATTATATAGCCAAGGGTTGATTTGCGATGATTGAGTTGGAACATGGAAGCAATGCAAGTTTCAAGTGTCTCTCCACTTAAGATATCACATCCTCATACCATAAAAGTCTATATGAATCTTTATTTTACCGATTTACATGTTTGAGGAATCGAAACAATAGCAACCTATGATCCTAGAACCGAAGAATTTGTTATCAATACTCCTTGTGAATATGCTCAGAAGTACTGGATCGGAGGAGTTGCTAATGTGAGGACATGACTCCAACTTCTTTTCGGTCTAGAAAATTCGAAGCTACTATCATGTAATTTCCCCTCCTAGTGCTACAATACTAACTGAGAAAAGCTGACCTATTTTCTCAACATGCCACTCACACCATTGTTTTCACCCAACTCTAGAGGAATTTTCATCCCAAGGGTAAGATGTTATTGCCCCTGAGCGGTAGCCAAATTTTTTTATTATATACCGTAGTAAGCCACCTCTTGAAGAGGTGGCTTTGGTTAAGAGAAAGCCGCCTCTTGAAGAGGTGGCTCTAGCTAAGAGGTGGCTTTGGTCGGGGATTAAACTCACAGGCGGGTAAACAGAACCCACCCACGCGCACGCGTTTCCTTTCTAGTAGTCGCCACTGCTCCCCTCGCTACTGCCGCCCAATGTGACTACTGCTGCCCATCCTCACCATCGGCTTCCTCCGTGCTATGCGCCCACCACCTCCGACCATCTCCACTCCTTCCCCTTCCCCAACCTCAAGGAAGGTATTTCCTATTGTGGGTTTTAGGATTTTTTTGGGGATTTTTTAGTGGAGTGTGGGAGGTGTTAAATTATAGATATTTTTTTAATCACTAATCCATTATTATCGACCTAATGTAATTTAGGATGTCTCGTGAAGTTCTTTCTTTTTGTCACTGTAGTGGAACAATTTCGAAGTCGAGTAAGGACGTGACCTATGTCAGAGGTCATATGATCAAGATTGGTAATGAAATATCATTTACGGGGTTGATTGAGCACATCAAGTCTGTGTTCAGATGGACTTTTCGCAAGGAGTCGAGTTGCAGGTGTTTCATAGAATGTCCCAAGATGATGTAACGTTTTACATAGGATGTGTCGAGTTTGATGATGATGTCTGAGAGATTGTGGAATATGCTGAGGATATGGGTGCTGCATATCGGCCCGTGATATTTACCGTCACTATTTCTATGCCCAGATTAGTACCTCATGGTGGAAATAGATATGTTCCTCCTGTGGTGAATATGGGTCCTTATCTAGGAACTCATGTTAATGATCTAGAACTTAATAGGGTGATGGAACCCTTACCACAGAATACCGATGGGGGGATGGAAAATGATGATAGTGAGGAGCAGGATCATCTGGGAACACATATCGTGTCTGACACACCATTTCTGAACATGAGAAGAGGTGATGGTTATATTTTGAATGGCAAAGATTGCATGAACTATGATAATGTGATCGGTATGAATAGTGAGTTAAAAATGGGATGCTTTTCAAATGCAAAGATTACCTGATGTACTCTATGAAGGTGTTCCATATTAAACGACATTACAACTTCATGGTAGTCGAATCAGACAAGAAGGCCTGGGATGTGCACTGCAATGAACTGACCATGGGATGCTTGTGGAGATTATGTGGTCATGGTGACCAATTGATGGACAGTCTGTTGTCTCAATGGTTGACAAGCTGCATAATTGCTTGAATCGTGTTGTCAATCAAGACCATCCATAGCTGGATTGCAACTTAATTGCACTTGGATTTTTTAATAAAATCAAAATATCTCCCTCAGTAAAGGTGTCGTATTTGCATACATTAATTCAGGATGAATTTGGCTTCCAAGTCAGCAGAAGGAGGGTTTGGGATGCAAGAAGGAAGGGAATAGAGATGGTTTATGGAGATTGGAGAAAATCTTACAATGAACTTCCGTATCTTTTTAGGGCTTTTGAAGAGGCTATTGCAGGTTCGTCTATAGATATAGACACAAAAACAATGAGTGCATGAGAGATATTTGAGAGGGCCTTATGGGCATCTGGGACTTGTATTGCGGCCTTCAGACACTGCAGACCCGTTATTAGTCTGGATGTTATACACATGTACGGAAGGTATGAACAGAAGATTCTAATTGTTTGCTCAAACGATGCAGCTAACCACATCCTACCGTTGGTATTTGCGTTTGTCAACGAGGAGGATGACCTTAGCTGGGCTTTGTTTCCGGAGAGGGTGCGTTTGCATATTTTCTGTGATCGTCCTAGACCGATTTGTATGCTTTCTAATCGTGCTCCTGACATACGTATTGCACTTAGGTAGCCGAAGGTACAATTTCTTCCACCATACATCCATTGGCGCTTCTGTCTATGACCGTGGGTTGCAATTTCAATGATGCGCACAAGAATCAATCACTGAGGCGAATGGTCATGAGGGTGGGAAAAGTCTATTCACAATCAAAGTGGCCAACTTACATGGACAAACTTAAGGAGTGTGATGGTAATGCTGCAAAGTGGTTTGACACCCATGATTGTCCTAAAGAATGGTGGATGATTGCATTTGATGGGGGGTACAGATTTGGTTACACCACAACGAACTTTATAAAAGCTACAACGTTGTTCTTAAGGAATCAAGAAGCCTCCCAAGTGCGGCACTGGTGTTGAAGACCTACTATAACTGCATTAGTTACTTCTATGACCGTCAGGAGGAGGTGCGTAATTGCATTACTCGAGGTGATAGATACATCAATATGCGCTTGACATATTGAAGCATTGGATCGACAGAAGAAATGGGTATCGATGTTTTCACATATAAGGAGCTTCTTTACACATGTACGAGGTCATCACAAGACAACGCATGACACAATTCATGCTGAAAGATGGAAAGAAACAAACAACTTTGTTTAGCGATGCATCATGTACCTGCCAGAAATGGAAAACTCATAGAATCCCACGCTCTCATGCATGTGCCATGGTATCTCACTTGAACACTGATGTGGAAGAATACATAGGTCCTTGTTATACATGGCAAGCACAATCTCACATCTACAAGGGGTTATTTTATCCGATTGGTGACAGAGACAAGTGGCCCAGGTTCGACCATCCACTAGTGATTCCAAATGATACCATGATAAGGAAAAAGGGGCGACCAAAGAGCAAGATGATTCATAATGAGATGGAAATGAGGGAGAACACAATTCAATCCTAATGCAGAATATGAGGTGTAGAAGGCCATAACATGAGGAACAATACACATGGGAGGACTCAAAATGCACGTGGTAATTGTGGTGGATTGGGTCATAATAGGAAGAACTGTCCTAACAGAAGTAGTACGCACATGTTATATTTTATATTTTTTTAAAAACTTTTATATATTGTTAGACAATGTTAGATTATTTCTAATGAATTTCATTTTTTTGAAACAAATAGAGTCGGGGCCAGTTGATCGGTCACTTTTACAACTACAATAGGAGCACTGTTCTTCAGTTGTTTGGGCGGGTGTATTTAATACTTCTTAAATTAATTGCAATACCATCACGGAAAATGTGTTTACATTACGTCTTTTTGGTTGTTTCAAGTGACAATATATTTGCGTTGTAGAAGGCGAGAAAGTACATTGAGGCATGTTCCCTTGGACGAATGCATTGTTCCCCACATTTGCATAGCGGGTTTTTTTGGAGTAATGCAGATGGATTTCATTTCTCTGGACTAGCATTTGGTTACTGTTCTTGTGGAGAGATGGCGCTCAGAGACACATATATTTCACATGCGCCATGGTGAGATGACTGTTACATTGCAAGATGTCTCTTACATTTTTGTTTTGAAGATAGATGGTCATCTTGTGATTGAGATGACTGTTACATTGCAAGATGTCTCTTACATTTTTGTTTTGAATATAGATGATCATCATGTGATTGGTCCTACCAACTTGCCAAATTGGGAGGGATTGTGCGAGCGTCTGCTTGGAGTCTGGCCAGAGTGACCCAACATTGATGGAGCTCATATACGAATGACTTGGCTGCTTGAACATTTTTCTATTCTACCCGATTAGGCCAAGAAGGATACAATTCTGCAGTTGACACGGACTTACATTCTACAGCTCGTGGGTGGTGTGATTTCCCCGAGAAGTCAGGAAATAAGGTTTCACTTATATGATGACTTGCGGGACTTACAGTTGAGGCTTAGCTTGCTTGGCGTACTTGTATAGGCAGTTATGTGTTGTGTCGAGAGCTAATGCAATTGAGATTGGTGGACCCTTGATCCTGTTGCAGTTGTGGGCTTGGGAACGCTTCCCCTATATCTCCCCCGTTGTTCATCACCCTCTAGTCTGGCAAGGGTAACCTTTGGGGGCAAGGTGGCATGCGGAGTTTGATATCATGACGGAGTCAACTCATGTGATTCGGCCATATAGGATGCACTTGACCTCTAACTTGTGGAGCAGGTATTGACTTAAACCTGATGTCAACCATTTTAGGATGCATCGCTTATTTTGTTTACATATCTAATGCTATGCAGGTGGTATGGACTCCGTACACCGAGGAGGTGTTGTCTCTGTTACCTTTATATTGTGGGCAGAGAGGACTTCTGGCGAGGGTAATGTCCCGACTGAGACGCAAGTACCACTGTAGTCCGACATAGAATTTGAGACTCCCATTCCTGAGTGTGGCCCATTTAGGGATCCTACCACACCGCCTGTACCATGGAGGGATCGAGCAGTTATGGATACATGACCTCCACGTTACTCATCTTCCCATTGGACTTCCTCAGAGCTGAAGGAATGGATATGAGAAATATTACCGATATCGATTGACACAGCCAACTTCATGGATTTGAGCCAAGCGCACCTGAGACTTCGATGGCCGATGACAGACTAGTCAAATATCAATACAAACAAAGAAGGGAGTGTAAAAGCTAGATTGATATCTATGCTATTTTTGTAATATAAGGCATGCGTGCCAATTTTATATGAATTTCATACGTAAATGTCTTTGTATAATATTTGGGATGTTATATTGAGTTTTGTGGTTCCCATATTGTATGATTTCCCTTGTTGTATGTTAACCTTTTATCCAACTAATTTATGAACCATGTCTTTCTAACTTGTGTTATACCATATTGTATGATTTCAATCTCTTTTTTTCTGTTCTCGCCAAAAGCCGCATCTTGAAGAGGCAGCTTTAACCAGAGCCACCTCTTAAGGAGGCGGCTACCTATGGTATAATAAAAAAATTGGCTACCGTCCATGGGTAATAAGTATTATAACTTACCACAGGTATGAAAATTCCCCCAACTCTGTTGAGAAAATAGAAAGAGTTATTTATTCCTTGGGCCCTAGGCTCTCTTATATAGGGAGAAGCATATAGGCAAATTACATAAAGTGGACAGAAGAACAAGAAAATAAATAAACGATACACATATATGAAAATATATCTCTACACTCCCCCTCAAGATGGATCATAGATATCTATCATGCTCAGCTTGGATGAACACTTCTGGAAGGGCCCTCTCAGTAGGGCTTTAGTGAAAATGTCTGTCGTTTGGTCCCCTGAGTTGACATGAGATGCAGGAATGAATCCCTTATGAATCATGTCACGTATATAATGACAATCAACATTAATGTGCTTTGTCCTCTCATGAAAAGTAAGGTTATTAGCAATGAATGAGGCAACCTGGTTGTCACATTCTAGCGACATGGGAAGAGATACATCTATATGTAGATCTGCTAGGACTACTCGAACCCACATCATTTCTGTACCTGCTTGAGCCATAGCTCTGTACTCAGATTCGACACTAGATCTTGCAACCACAGTTTACTTCTTACTTTTCCATGAGACAATAGAATCTCCAACAAATATAACAAACCCTGATGTAGACTTCCTGTCCTTGGGGCACCCTGCATAGTCTGCATCTGCACATACTGAGATAGTCATAGAATCACCCCTTTTAAATAGCAGTCCCACACCTGAAGATGATTTGAGATACCTTATTATCATATGTATAACATCCATATGAACTTGACGAGGTGGTTCCATGAATTGGCCTACCCAGCTGACTGTAAATGAAATATCGGGTCCGGTAATGGTAACATAAAGAAGCTTTCCCACCTTCTCTCTGTATATTCTCTTGTCTACCTAAACAGTGTCTTACTACCCTTATTAGTTTAATCAAATTAATGGTCAAATTAAACTTTGTGCCCTTCGTTGCAGTCGGATAATAAGAGCTAATCAAAAACCACTTTCAATTTAAGATCAATTAATTTCGAGCGGCAATTTTTTTACTTGGGCAAGCCCAAGGTCGAACTCAGGGAGGCAACTGTCTCCTTAGGTAGATTTTAAGCAAGTTCCAAGGTTTGATTTTCGGGGTATAATTTTTTTGGTCTTTTTCAATGTATTTTATGCAAGAAGGAAAAGACACATGCAAAATCGGGCCAGTTTACAAGTTATTTCAGAAATATGATCAAATTGATTCCAAAAATTACGAAACTTGGCCAGATGGTGAAAGTCCAATGAAATTAAGCTACTCTATTTTTTTGGATTTTTATGACACTAAATGGATTTACTGTGAATTAAAAATGAATGCAAGGTGATTTTAACTAAATTAATTTTAATAAATACCAAATCACAATATTTTCAGATATAAAAATTATCTTAGATAGATCTAAGTGTGAGGAATCCAGGAGAATTAATAAATCTAAATTTCTATGTGAAATGGACATATTAAAAATTAATTAAGGAATTCACTAAATGATTTATTCAAGCCTCGGGGTGTGTGCAAAAGAGTTGATTTTTTTACACGATGTGAACTTAATTATCTAGGTCTAATGTGAATTTTTGGTGATTTTTGGAGTCACAGAGGAATTACTACAAATTAAAAGGCATAAATGGTAAAATATGACAAAATTCTGCCAATTAATTAATAATAAAATCCACTATTCTTACAAAAATATGCCAAGTGTCACATATGAAAGAGGACAAATTAAGCTACACAATGCAATTTTCAAACTTAAAAAATGATTTAAAATGAATGCCTAAAGATGCGTGCAAAGACAGGGGCCTAAATTCAATTACAGGAAATAAAATTGATAAAAATAAAACGTGCTGATAGGGACGTATATGCAGTTACCTATAATGTTGAGGGGGTGGATGCAAATTTCCCACAGAACACGTGCTCCTCACGTGGGGGCTCCTGGCATGGATTGGAATGTAAATATGAAAACCTCCAGGGGCCTCGCTGCAAATTACCTAGACCGCACGTGCAAACCACGTGGGGGTCCCAGGCTCGGTGGACTTCGGAGGCTCGGATTGAGGCTCGGGTGACTCTGGAGGCTCGGATGAAGGCTCGGGTAGCTTCGGGGGATCCGAGCCTGGTGGTCGGGGAAGAGGCTCGGATCGGGCGACGTGGCTCGAGGTAGACCGTGGATCAAGTGAAGATCCAACGGTTACTGATGGCTGGAGATGTGGCGTGCCTGGATCCGTTAATGAAGATCAACGACGGAAGTTAGCTCCTGAGACGAAGGCGTGGACGATCAACGACCGTTAGATCTAAAGTGATCCAACGACATCTGGAGCGCGGGGGAAGCGGTGACGTGGCTCGATCAGATGCGTAGGATCCTCTTGATCCCACGGCTGCAGGACGTGAACGATGTGGTGTGCTCCGGACCGTCCGATCAAGGAGATCGGACGGCTGCTGCTCTTCTTCCTCAACAGGTCCGCTGCCTCCTACGACGGAGATGGCTGTGCTCCGGCGAAGGAGCCCTGGCTTCGCCTCTCTCTTAGGATGTTGGTGAAGGTCGTCGATGACTCCCAAGTGGCTGGGAAGAGTCGTGGAAGCGTCGGGAATCCACCGGAGGGCTCAGGAGTGGCTGAACATCGCTAGAGAGCAGTATCAGAGAAGCTCGAATGGAGCTCTGATGAGGTTCCGACCAATATAAGTTGACGCACCTGCAGGGGTCAGTGGAAAACCAAATCGTGTGAATGTGCTCGTGGGATGTTCGTGAATGCAGGGAGAGGACTGAGGGGCAGTGAAGCGGTCTGGTGATCGAGCTCCGCCAAGGTGGCGGAGCTTGCGTCGGCGTGAGGTGGAGTGCTTCGTCGGAGTGAATGAAGGTGGGTGCGAAGATCAGAGCTTCAAGGGGAAGCTCGGTGGATGCTGAGCGAAGAGAGAGGTGGCGTGTGGACGGCGAATAAAATCGGAGAAAAATCAAGAAGAAGAAGATGATCGGGTGGGAGATGGAGGAGTCTACCTGGGGTCAGAAGCTCAGATGAAGCTTCCAGGTCTTCGCTCAAGGGCCGGTAGTGTCCCGAGCTCGTGCAGTGCCGTGGAGGACCTGCGACACGACATAGGTGTGCCGCGGATCTCGCCGGAGGTCGTCGACCGTCTTCGCTCGATGTCGTGCCCAATTGCTATCACCAATGAGGAGAATGGAGCTCAGGGAAGCCTCCTGTACTGGCGGATAGGGCTGAAGGTGGCCGGAGCTGTGTATTTATAGGTTGGATATGGTGGTGATAGGTGATAGAGGGTGATGTTGGTGGAGGTCGTGGGACGTCGTGGGTTCGGCTCAAGGTGATCGAGGGTGTAGGCGAGGATGAGGGAAGAGTGGGGTATGTAGTGGTGGTGCCAGGGGGCGGAGATGGTGGTCGACGTGGCGCCCAAAATAGAAAGGGGGTGGCCCTCGTGCACGATGGATGACGTGGGGCACGGGGTGTGCGGAAGGTGGAAGACGACGTCTTGGCCGTTGGATCGGGTGATCCAACGGCTAGGAGAAGGGCGGAATGATGCGACTGAGATTGGATCGGCGGGGCGAGATCAAGGGCGCAGGGTGCGCCATGTAGCGGGCACATGTAGAGGAGCTAGCATGCAGTGGAGATGAAGTCCTGGGGTTTGGTCGAATGATCGAGAGGCGTTGCGAGATGGATGGCCAGGATAAGAAGTATCTGGCGAAGATCGGAGGGCGTAGGTGTCGCCACGTGGCGCAAGGAGGGTGCGGCGCTGGCGAGCGGTCCAAATGAGATCCATGGGTAGATTGGGCGGTTGGAATGCGTTGCGATGATGAACGTCCCAGATCAATAGAGGAGGTGAGTGATCGGACAATGGAAATGGAAGGGCGTGTGGCGCGCAAAGAAGCGGGCCGCGTGGCGCAATCAGAGGGTGCCACGTTGCTAGCTCTGAGTGGTTGAGAAAGAAAGTGAAGTTAGAGAAAGAAAGAGATCGAATTTGGAAAAACTCAAAACATGAAAGTTGTAGATCTCGATGAGATCTACAAGTTTCATGTTGACCAAAAATGGAGATGAGGTCAAATTTGATACAAAATACAAGAGTACAAATATACATACATATAGGATACAAGGGGCCCAAAAACCCAAGTTTTGCATACGAGCTCCGAATTGAATGAAATTGGTCTCATTTTAAAGGTCTCTGGATTTGTATTAATATGAAGATGAGTAGAACTACTTCGGAGGTTGTATGAAAGGTATATTGGCATTCTAAGGTCTAGTTCTCCAACTGGGTTTGGGTCTTTATTGGGCAATTTACAGGATAGGGATTTTGGTCTTCTTCCTTATATTATTAACTAGTAATGTATACAGTGTAAGGAAGGTGTTATTGGATTTTAGAGGGTATATAAAATACAAATAATTAGGTGAATTATTGGGAGTATTTTACAAGTGATTTTTGCACATGAATTGGCTTCTTGTTTAATGCAAGTATGAATGCTAAAATGCATGTATTGTGGATTTATGCATGAATGCTATTTATGCAAGATAAAGGGAAATATGCTGCTAAATACTCTGGAACAAGGCTCTATTTTCAACTTTAAGAGTGATGAATCACAGATTCATCACCACCTTATCAGTAGCATCATCATAAAGCTTCATGCTTGGATCCATGGGTATAGTCACGTGTCAACATCCAAGCATTCCCGTGTCACTCAACAAATCAGTGACATACTTCCTCTAAGTTATCACAAGCCCCTGTTGGTTTCTCGCAAACTCCAATCCCAGAAAGTATTTTAGAGCTCCCAGAACCTTGGTAACAAACTCATAACCCAGAAATTCTTTTGCTCTTTTTATTCCCTGCATATCATCTCCTGTAATAAGTATATCATCAACATACACCATAATAGCAGTCATACCTCTGGAGATTCTCTGTGTAAAGAGAGAGTGATCTGCATTCGACCTTTGAACCCTTGTTTCTCAAACAATTTTGAGAGCTTCTGGAACCAAGCTCTAGGGCTCCGCTTAAGGCCATAGATTACCTTATGAAGTCTACATAGATGTGAAGACTCCCCCTCAACAACAAACCTTGGCGGCTGTTGCATGTAGACTTCCTCCTGAAGATCACCATACAGAATGCATTCTTGACATCCAATTGAAACATGGGCCAATCTCGAATCACAACAACATATAGAAGGATTCGTAATGTGGAATGTCAAGCAACTGGGGAGAACGTGTCAAGATAATCCACCCCATATGTCTGAGTAAATCCTCATACAACTAGTCGAGCCTTGTACCTGTCAATGCTACCATCTGCATTGTGCTTCACCGTAGAAACCCATTTACAACTTACTATAGATGCTCCAGTGGGAGCTGGGCCAAGATTCCGGGTATCTCTCGACTGAAGGGCAACCATCTCCTCTTCCATAGCTAATCGCCACCAACTGTCTTGCAGAGCCTCCTGATAATTCAATGGAATTGCCACGTCTGACAATGCAATAGCAAATTTCTTGAAATCGCCAGTCAAGCGATCAAAGGAGACCATGCATGCTATAGGATATGACGCACAACTGCGCTTCTGCTTCCGAAGTGCAATAGGTAAGTCCAAATCATCAACCTCCACGTTTGTCCCCTGTAAAGAGTCTTGCTCAGACAGATTTCCAGACCCATCATTAGAACTTGTGTATTCAGAACATACCTCACGTGTGCTAGATGATGAGCAATGACCATGAGCAGAAGTAGGTCGGCATGTATAGTGATGCGAAAAAGGAGGATCTAGAACCGTAGTAGGTGGTGGAGACGCCAACTGTGGCGATGGTAGTGAAAGTGGTGGTGGAGTTGGTGAGGAAGGTGGTGATGGTGGTGGTGGCATGTATATTTCATAATCAGATATTGAAGAAGGTAACCGATCACCTGTAGGAGATAGTACATTACAAACTCAAAAAAGGTGACATAAGCACTAACATAGTACTTCTTGTACAATGGATCATAACATCTGTATCCATTTTGTTTCCTTGAATACCCAACAAAGACACACTTGACAGCTCTAGGAGAGAGCTTGTCAATCCTTGGTGACAACTAGTGAAAAAATGCAACTGAGCCAAAACATGAGTAGTAAGGGAGAATAATTCTTTCTCAGGAAAGGCAAGAGAAAAGGGAATTTTCTTACCTAAGGCCGAAGAGGGCATGCGATTAATAAGATAGCATGCTGTAAGGACAACATCACCCCAAAAAGAATGCGGAGCACGGCTCTGAATGAGAAGGATCCTCATAATATCAAGCAAATGACGATGCTTCCTCTCAGCAACACCATTTTGTTGGGAAGTATAGTCACATGAAGTTTGGTGAATAATACCTTGGGATAAAAAATACTTGGAAAGAGTATGAGTACAAAATTCCAAGGCATTATCAGTTCATAAATTTCACCGAGGTTGAAAACACATTTATTACTGTAGTTAGAAAATTTTTGATAACATTCCCGACTTCAGATTTATTCTTTAACAAAAAGACTCATGACAGATGAGAGAAATCATCCACTACAACAAGATAAAACCTGTGCCCCCGATGATCAGAAACACGACTGAGACCCCAAATATCTATATGAAGCGAAATAAAAATGGAGCTACTGCTCTGACTCTGATGATTGGGAAATACAGACCGATGATGTTTTCCAAATTGAAATGCCTTACATTGAAAGGATGGGTGAGGAGAGATCTGAAGCAGAACACGACACATTTTCTGGAGCGGGAGATGACCAAAGCGTAGGTGCCACGTGAAGGGTGAGACATGTCCAACAGAAAGAGAGGAAATGCTATCATATGGAGTTCGAACTAAGCGATAGAGGCCACCTTGCTCACAGCCACATCTAATCACCTTGCCCGTAAGGATGTCCTGAAATACAAGAGAAGACATGTCAAATATAACTCAACAATGTAAATCCTTCGTAATCTGACCAATAGATAAAAAGTTCACACATAAGTCAGGTGCATGCAATACATTTTGTAAATGCATAGAGGGCGTCAAACTAATCTCCCACTGTCTAGTGATTGGGAATGAGTCCCATCTGCAATAACCACAGTTCTTCCTGGAGGAACCTGTCTCTATGCTGTAAGTTGAATCCATGTCTCCACACAAGTGATGTGTGGCATCAGAATCCATAATCCATTCTGTAACATCAGATCCACTACTGCTTGTAAGTGCATAAATACTACATGAGGTACTGGAGGAGGCTGAAGCAGCTACATCAAAGTGACTCCTAGAGGTCGAAGAAGACATAACAGGACTGGCTGAAGGTATAATACCCCTCAATTGGGTTACAAGGTCATCAAATCGTTGATCCAGAGAGGAGGTAGCCGGGGGCTCAATCTGCTTAGCCACTCGAGCAGAGGCAGGAAATCCATACTTAGAGTAGCATGTATCTTCGGTATGTCCAAGACAATGGCAAAGTGTGCAGGGCTGACGAACATGACCTCCTCTGCCACGAAGTCCTCGTCCATGAAACTGAGAAGACCCTCCTCGACCTCGGGAGACCGCCATTGCTGAAGAAGTCCGACTGGCAGTAGAAGATGGAACTGTGATCTGATTGAGCCTGCGGAAGGCTTCCTTCATAGGAGGAATGGTATAGTCTGCCACAATCTGGGAACGGACCGCCTCATACTCAGGATCTAGGGTTTCCAAGAATACATCAACCATGGTGGCATTCTTATAAGTCTTCTGCTGCTCAGGAGTAGATGTGAGATGCATGAAGCTATAGAGCTTCTCGAACATCCCATGTAAGGATGTATATAGGGAGTGAAGAGGGCGTACATTCTGCTTGATAGTAAAGATATCATGCTGAAGTTGCAGAATCTTCGTCTCATTCTTTGCATGTGATTAAGTAGCAGCGAGAATATCCCACGCCGCCTTGGTTATGTGTTGATGGAGTATATCATTGGTGATCTCTATTGCCAACGTGCCTAAAAGCCAAACCTTGGCATATACATCATCCGCCTCCCATGAGGCGTTAATCCCAGTCTTCTCAGCTAGCTCTTCCTCGGTAAGAATATGTTTCTTACCTGTAGACTTCATCATGCTCATGAACTGCATAGCCCACAGTTCATAGTTTGACTTGTCCATCTTTACTATAGGCGCAGGACCTCTAAAGGCGCCTGTGGAGGGGATACCAACCTTGCTTTCTGACATGACGAGTGAAGAAGACTAGGATTGAAGACTTAGATAAGTGTTTGTCTACATGATATAGGGAGATTTTGTTGCATATGTCTCATCAAGGAAAAAAGCTCGACGACGGTGTCCCTCTTAAAAGGGAAGAATTGCGGCACCCCTTGTAGCGAGTAGGTGCAACCCGTCGAAGAGAGAGGGTATGCGAGGTCCTAGGCGAACGGTGGTACGTACAGGCTGCGCTGTAGGGCCACACGGAGGAAGGAGGTTGGCCCGCGGGGGTCACAGGGACCTAGTAGGGCCTAGGCGACTGCAAAGGGCCCCACGGGGGAGAGGGGAGTGGCCTCGCAAATGGGCGGTGGGGCTGCGGAGACCCGCATGGGCTGGGCGGCAGAATCCCTAGGCGATGCACGTGAGGGTGTTCATTATTTATCTTTTCCTTGCGATCATGATAAGGTGTTTTTTTGTCAGGCTTCTATTAATATGACAACCGGAGCTCAATTAAGCTCCTTGTACTTCGCAATGTGAGAGTTCTCTTTGCAAACGGAGAAAAGGACTTTTTCCTTTGGAAAGAAGTATAGAAAGTGAGTAACTTGTCAAATATCAACACTTTTTTAATCTTTCCGCAGGTTTGCTATAAACTGTGTAGCTAATCACCTGAAGCAAATCTATGCAAATAGGACACCTGAAATGAACAAAGACATACAAATTTACTCAAGTGCCTATACAACAAGGATAACTTGGGAGAACATGAGAACACTGCAGGTTCGATATATAGTGTAGAATTTGGCTGATTCACTTTCCGAAATGTGCCCTCATAAGTAATGCAAGCAATGTGGTCTTGGTCACTGCTGAAGTAATTTGGTAAGAAACATTTAATATTGAACAAGCAATGATCTCGTCTTTCATTCATCTAATAGGAATGCCGTGAAATGTGGCGGGCAAGGCTTAAGAAATGAAAATCGGGCTGGCTCGTGTTGAGTTGCTTGTATATAGGTAAATGATTCATGGATGAGGATCTGTTTACCCACTTAGAGACTTATATGTAACTCACCCCACATTATTTTCATACATATAGAAAAAAAGAGAAAAAAAGGTCATGGTTGTTGTGTGCAGCATGGATCATTTTCCCATGGTTTTTTCCTTCCTAACTGGAGGGTTTCCATGTAAGTCTTAAGTCTTGTATCTTGGTGCTTGTTTGGATTTGTTTTTCATGGTATTAGAGCCTCGCTGAGGCATTGCATTGAAGTCTTGGTTCGTGGGGTTGTTCAAGATTGACATTGGGTTTCTTTGCCCTCGAACGGTGCCCTTGCGCAACCCCGAGATTGGTAGAATGTTGATGCTACATTTTGACGGATTGATTTTCATTCCTTGATGCCCAGATTAGTTGGTGATTGCTGCTGTTGTGACGTTGTTGGCATCTCAAGACTGATGTGGGCTCCATTGGTGCTGTGAGGTACGTTCCCTATTGCGGGAGAGCAATTGTGGTGTGTGATATGCCTTGAGTGTTGTTAGGGTGCTTTTGCCCCCTTGTTTTGCAGGAGAAGAAGCTGTGAGATTGTGCCTGCAATGTGTTTGTAATATTACCTCGGAGAACAGAAAGTGTTGTGCACTTCAGCTGTTCGACGAAATGTCTCTAGATGCAAAGCTTATTGATAGAAATGCTCACAAAGCATGGTTATTCTACGAATAAATATGAGATCAACAAAGAATATCGAAATCAATGATCAAGTGTAGATTATGGTCAAATGACTCCAATAGTGACTCTGTAGCTACCGCTTAGAAGAAATATCATATTTCGAATACTTATGAGAATAAATAGTGGATTATTGATAGTGGTGCCACTGACCCTATGACGGCTGATCCCAAACTCTTTAGTGTTTATAAGTTGGCATCAGGTAAAGAACATGTTGCCCTTACCGATAGATCTCATGTTACAGTGCCGGGAAAAGGAGGTGTATCCTTTCTTGACAAATTTGCTCTCCACAATGCACTTCATGTTCATGACATGCCTCTAAATCTTCTTTCTATTAGCAAGATAACAAAATAATTGAACTATGAAATAGTTTTTTCTTCTGATAGTTTTATGTTGCAAAGACTCCATGACAGAGAAGAGAATTGGGATCGATGTTATTTTTGGAGGTTTGTATTGTCTACCCACTAAAGTGGCAGAAGCATTAACAACTGTGGTTTATGGAAGGAAAAATAAGAAGGTTTGTCTTAGTTTGGCCTTGCGGTGGCATACAATTCTCGATCATCTTCCATTTGATTATCTTAAAGGATTGTTTCATGTATTATTTGAAGAATTGAACTCTGCGGACTTAGTGTGTCATGTTTATTGAAAGACAAAGTACACTCGTGCAACTTATTCTATTTATGAGAGTAAAACAAGTGAAATTTTGAGCTGTTTCACTCTGACTTTTGGGGTCCCTCTAATGTTCCAACTCTTAATGGCTATAAGTACTTCATTACATTTATTGATGATTATTCCATAATCACATTTGTTTATTTACTTTACGATCGTGGAGAAGTTGTTAACACTGTGAAAAAGTTTTTCACACTTATTGAAACACAATATGGAAAAATGATTAAGCATTTTCAATCCGATAATGCTCATGAATATTTGTCTAAGGAATTGCAAGAATTATTTACTGCTAAAGAAATTTTTCATGTGACTTCTTGTAGCTATACTCCATATCAGAATGGTATAGCATAGTGAAAGAATGGACACATGCTTCAAGTTAGCATAACACTTTTATTTCAAAGAAATCTCCCCAAAAGATTTTTGGGAGAAGCTGTTTTCAGTAATGCCTTCCTTATAAATAGGATGCCCTCAAGATTGTTGAATATGACATCCCCTTTTTCTATGATTCATCTCGAGAGTAAGCCGTTTGCTCTTCCTCTTTCGTTGTATTTATTATTTCCATAATTCTGCACCTGATTGAAAGAAGCTTAATGCACGTACAATAAAAAGGTATTTTTTTGGGATACTCTCCTGCTCAGAAAGGGTATAAATGCTTCCATCCTAAATATGGAAAATTATATGTACCTAAAGATGTCACCTTTGTTGAGCATGAATATTACTTTCCTGTGCATTCCCTTCAGGGCGAATGGAAGTAATGGTGAAGGAAATGTTCAAGATGTTCTTATCTTAGACGTGTGTGATGTAACTATAAGTTCTATGGGTAACTCCAATCAAATTGATGTAAAAATAGAGGGGTGGAAGTCTCGTTCTCCTCATTGGCATGAAAAAACTTATAGCAATAATGATCAATAATAAAAATATGTTGCAAACTTTGCATAGAGAGATCAACCCCAACCATATTAAAACCCTACAGGATAAAAGTTCATTCACTTCCGTTGGTGCTTCAGACTACAATCTTAAAAGTGATCAGAAAAAGGAGGTCAATGACAACAGTAAAGATGCACGTGATATGAGTTGATCA
The DNA here is from genome assembly GCA_037367405.1 of Ottelia alismoides. NCBI lineage: Eukaryota > Viridiplantae > Streptophyta > Magnoliopsida > Alismatales > Hydrocharitaceae > Ottelia > Ottelia alismoides. The sequence continues at coordinate 349,009 of JAZKJV010007011.1, read as the reverse complement.
TTTTTGAAGAAGATTTGATTGCACAGAGATGTAGGCGAAGGGAGATATAGCCTCCCTTGAGATATGCTGAATGTACACGATTGCAAGAATGTTGGTTACCGATGAACGTCAAATTCGCCTCTATATTATTATGGAATTATGCTGTAGTACAGGAGGCGAATTTGGTTCAGCAAAAACCACATACTTTGAATGCTGTGGATTATTTATACTTGGCAAGTGTACCAAGGTCGAACACAGGGATACAACAGCCTAATCTGAGTATTGAATTTTGATTCATGAAGCACATAGTGATTTAATCTCAATTTCAGGTCCATATGCAATTTATAAGGCAATGCAAGTGATGCTATGCTGTATGCAATTTTTTAGATATTTTTATGCAAGTTAAGGAGATGATGTATGAACAAATATGAAAAAGAACAAGTATGCCAAATAAAAAAAACTACAAATATACCCTAAAATGTGAGCAACAGAAAATAGAATGAAATTAGAATCAATTTGAACACATCATTAAAAATCGGTCATCAAATCAAGCAAGACAAGTAGAGCATGGTCCCATTTTTCACATAAAAAAATCACTTAAATTAAAACAGTGTCAAATGAGACAAATAAGTATGCTAGAATGTAGAGGACAAGATAAGGATCAAAACGACACTAAAATCATGCAATTTGGACCTACGATGCTCAAGTTATGCTAAAAACAGTGCAAGGGCATAATTGTAATAAAAATGCAATAAAATAAAGGGATAAATATTGCATTTAGGTCCCTAGAGAGACCTAAATGCAAATAAAGAAAACCGCCCGAGGTCCTTTGCAATTTTCCCATTTGCGCGCAGGGACCTTTTTGCAATTCTTCAAAACCTGGAGGGCCTCCCTGTAATTTACCCAGGCACACACGTGGGGCACGTGCCTGGGGATCTTTATGCAATTACGATAAACAGTAGGGTCTTTCTTGCAATTTGCCCAGCACCTCACGTGCGCTGCACGTGAGGGGATAGGCTCGGGAGGAGGCTCGGGTTCGGGTCTACGTGGTGTCTGTCTGTGGTTCGGATTGAAGCTCGGATGACCCGAGCCTATTGGTCTGGAGGGGAGGCTCGGGATGCCACGTGTCTTTATCTCGACCTTCCGATCAGGAGGATCGGACGGAGGCTATAGCACCTTCTTCCTCCGCAGGCTGCCGGAAGAGGTGGGGATCCGGCGAGGTAGACAGAGCTCCGCCACGCACCATTCGCCCGCCTGATGATCGGAGAGGGTCACTGGGATGCTGGCGAAGGTGGTGGAACTCCGGCGAGGCTCCAGGCATGGTCAGAACTTGAAGTCGATGAAGCTTCGCCAGAGGCAATGGGCTCGAAGGTGCTCCGATGAGAGGTCCGACTATTGAAGATACTTGCAGGGGTTAGTGATAACCGAAGCCTTAGGCGAGTAAGGGGAGGTGAGTGAGCGGCCGTGAAGCGACGTGGGGCGATAACCGGAAGGCTCTTCACCGGCGGAGCAGGTGAAGAGGGGGGTCGGTACGGAGGGGGGTTCTGGAGAAAGGGAAGGGGGTCGGCGAGGGTCAGCGTAGTTGGGCGGAGCTAATGAGGATATCAGACGAGGATGACAGTGTCTGGAGGAGGGGGGATAAATTGGAGAAATTTCAAGAAAAAGAAGGGGGCAGAGAAACCTAATCGGGGAGGGGAACTCGGTGGCAGAGATTGCTTGGGATGAGGCTCGGAGGAGCCCCGGGGTCGTTGCCCAGCTGGACAGCAAGCCAGCGAGCTCGGCGGAGCTAGGAAGCGTCCGCTACTCGGCGGAGGAGTGCCGAGGGTCGACACCAGCAAATACCCATTGTCGCCTCGACGTTCCGCCCCTCCGCTGTCACCGGAGGGGCGGAGGAAGCTAGGGTAAAATCCAAGAACGGTGGACCCCGGCGAACGGAGGCGGAGGAATGGGTTTTATAGGTGGAGATATCCGACGGTTACAGTGGTAGAGGGCGTTTTGGAGAGGCAGTTTAATGGCGATGGGGTAACGTCTGGGAGTTATGGGGATCGCGCGAGGATGGTGGGGGAGCGGGCTATGAGGGGCTGCCGTTAGGAGAGAAAGGGGTGGCCGGAGGTGATGGCCAAAAAAGGAAGGGGGTGGATGGTTCGCGAGTTGAAACGGTTGGGGAAGGGGGGTTACGCGAGGTTGACGATGAGCCACAACCGTTGGATCGTGAGATCCAACGGCTGGGAGTAGAGTGTGCTTGGACGGTGGAGATCAGTTTCTAAGATCTGATCGAGTGGCTAGGAAGTAGGCGGGGGCGGGTGGTTAGGATTGCGAGTTTGTTGAGATCTACGGCTAGGGTTGATAGGGTGACGTGGAAGCTTGAGGGTCGTAGGATGAGAGTTTGATCGAGCGGCTAAGGCTCAGGCGCTAGTGGGCGATCATGATCTGATCTAGGAGTCAGATCAAGGGCTGAGAATTGCGGCGGGGATGGAGGGTTGAGATGAAGGCGGAGATAGCATGATCTAACGGCCCAAGAGAGGGTCGGGTGGCGCGAAGGAGAGCGGGCCACGTGGGTGGCCCAGAGGGCGCCACGTGGCCCAATAAAAAAATTCAGAAATAATTACAAAGAAAAATACAAAAGAAATAGTTAGAGGCCGAATTTGGAAAAAGTCAAAACATGAAAGTTGCTCGTCTCGATGAGATCTACAACTTTTATGTTGGTCAAAAAGCCCAAAGAGGTCATTTGTACAAAACGTATTTTTGGGGGTATTTTTAAGGGAATAAAAATATCGATTTTATGGTTTTGTGATATTTTTGTATTTTTTATCTTTTTAAGGGTCAGTGATTTATAGATAAGCTATCTACCTAATTTTTAGGGGTTTTTGAGTGATAAAATAGATACAGAAAAATAAGGGCAGTTAAATACAATAAATTAATGGTAAATTATACATAATATAGTACATGATAAAAACAAAGAATTAAAGGTGATTTTATTGGATTAATTAAGACAGGGGTTTTAATAGAGAGTTTTTAGCATGATGAATACGAGATTCATCATACCCCTATACTTAAACTATGCTCGTCCTCGAGCATCTAAAGAATGAAGGAGTCGGATTAATTCCTGACAGTGCGCGTGAAAAATTCAAGGCTTGATCTTTCGAAGACCCTTGATCTGAGTGATCCTAAAATTCCGGGTTTATCCAAGCCTTAGTCAAAAGGAATCCAACTTCTCTGATTATCAGACTCTCTTTTTTACATATAGTATAAGGATATGACATTTAGTGTACTACATTTCATGAGAGCCGAGTCGATGCATCACCCAAAGTTCGAGTCCCAAAGACTCTCCTCTAGACCTAATCCTCAATGCTAGGGAATAAGTCCACTCTTGCTTCAGTCCACCGTCTCATTAGTTTGTCAGAATTTGAAATATTGATGGACGGCCAGATGATGGAGGTACTGGGATTGTGTCAAATTTTCTCACCCTCACATTGGAGCAAGGGGCCTCTCGAGTGCCTTTTACTCAACACATGTAAATTATTATTTTGTTGATCAATGTGTCCGTCAAGAGAGTTGGAGTCGTCTGCACTTGTTTTTCTGGGAGTACACTGGGGTGTGTCTTTTCTGAGTATCTAAGATACCTTTGACACCCAGACTTGTATCGCTTACGATGCATGGCCCTTTTTGTGGTGTCAGCCTGACTCCTTGGTCCTAATTAGCGCTTGGTCCAAGTGGACACTTTGAAAATGTTTGGGAGCGCTCGCTATTGGTGGAAGCTCATTTGGAATTTGACTTTGGATTTAGAGCTTTTCTTTGACATTTCATTTCTTTTGTTGGCTAGCTCCACTGCTTTTACCAAGAGATTGGCGCACACTGATCAGCAAATTTCTTTAAGTTTCATCACACCCTGGCAAATAGGTAAATATCAAAGAGATAACATATGAATCTTGTTCACATATTGGCTAGAGTTTTTGCTAACACTCAGGTTTTCTGAAGCCTTCATTAACTTTATCCCGTCCTCGAATATCATAAGATCGGGTCTAAACTTAAATCTCTGATCCTAGTTCCTCAAGTGATATCTCATCTCAGCTCATCAATCATGCAGTTGTGGAAGTGACTGTGCTGATCTTATTTTCTTGAAAGTAGAGATGAAGAGTGCAATACAACACTCAAATCTTTCAAACCAGAGGAGTGTGGATATTTAAGTCATGAAAACCCTAATGACTAAGGCATGTTAACTCAGACTCTGAAGATCCCAAAGATCCAGTGTCCTCAAAATCCTCAAGCCTTGTGTGAGTGTGAATGTGTCAGGAATACACCAATTTCCTTAGGTTAGTGAATTTTTGTGTGATTTTTATCTTTTGCAATTTTTATGGGTTTTAATTTTTTAATTTTTTTATTTCCTCGGAGAGACAATGACTGGACCAGGCTCATATAAAAGTATACACTTTCAGCCAGTATGGGTGTAAGTACGGGCTGAGGCCCGTGTTACTTGAGGACGGGGCCGTATGCGATGTCCTCTAAACCACCCACTCTGCTAAGGGAGACCGAGGTTCCCTCACTGAAAATGCCTGCTAAACCTAGTAGTCAGAATCAACCTCCAAGAAAGATTTTTAATTTTTCAATTTTTTTTGAAACAGGAATATTTACAAAAATTAATCCCTCAAATTATAATTTTTTTACAGGTTTTTACTCAGCTCACTAGTTTACCAAAACCCAGCCCGAGAAATAAAATTTTTGAAAAGTTTTAAAAACGCGAGCTAAGGCTAAAGTATAATACAATAATACGCGGTATACCCCCTATACTTAAAATTTGCTATGTCCTCATAGCACCAGTGCCATGAAGCCAAGGCTCGGTTCAAGTACAGTGTGATATAGCGGAACTGAGGAAGAGGGTCCCCTATACTTAGGCCAAAATCGGCCTAAGCACAGGAAGACAGAACGAGGGAGAGATGAGCAGGCAAGTCCCCCCTATACTTAGGCTACAAATAGCCGAAGTAAGGTCTGTGTTAGGGGGGATGGTTCTATGATACAAGGGTGCGGGGGAGGGGGTTCGTGAAGAATAGATACACACACACACACACAGAGAGAGAGAGAGAGAGCGAGAGAGAGAGAGAGAGAGAGAATGAAATATACAGGGGGAGGGTGGGGGTGAGTATGTGCATGTGCAATGTAGGTGTGTGTGGGGGGGGGGATTTTTTTGAGTACAATATGCAAGACTGAAAATAAATATGCAGATGCAAGTTATTTTTTTTAAATACAAAATGCAATGCAATTTTGACTGCTACAATCTCCCAAATCCTTCACAGGTTCTTTTACGGCCTCTTCAACAGAAGTTCTCGACTTCACGCCTCCATGAGGACCAAGCGTCCTCGATCACCATGGGCCCTGCCACAAAAGATAGACGTTAGAAAACCCTGAGACATTAAATCAGCAAATGATATGCAAAGAAATGATGCATGAAATGAGGAATTGAAAATTTTTGAAATAAATAAAAAAATCAAAATCCAAAAAGTAAGCAAAGCCGTATCCCCGGCAACGACGCCATTTGATGAACGTCAAATTCGCCTCTATATTATTATGGAATTATGCTGTAGTACAGGAGGCGAATTTGGTTCAGCAAAAACCACAGACTTTGAATGCTGTGGAATATTTATACTTGGCAAGTGTACCAAGGTCGAACACAGGGATACGATAGCCTAATCTGAGTATTGAATTTTGATTCATGAAGCACATAGTGATTTAATCTCAATTTCAGGTCCATATGCAATTTATAAGGCAATGCAAGCGATGCTATGCTGTATGCAATTTTTTAGATATTTTTATGCAAGTTAAGGAGATGATGTATGAACAAATATGAAAAATAACAAGTATGCCAAATAAAAAAAACTACAAATATACCCTAAAATGTGAGCAACAGAAAATAGAATGAAATTAGAGTCAATTTGAACACATCATTAAAAATCGGTCATCAAATCAAGCAAGACAAGTAGAGCATGGTCCCATTTTTCACATAAAAAAATCACTTAAATTAAAACAGTGTCAAATGAGACAAATAAGTATGCTAGAATGTAGAGGACAAGATAAGGATCAAAACGACACTAAAATCATACAATTTGGACCTACGATGCTCAAGTTATGCTAAAAACAGTGCAAGGGCATAATTGTAATAAAAATGCAATAAAATAAAGGGATAAATATTGCATTTAGGTCCCTAGAGGGACCTAAATGCAAATAAAGAAAACCGCCTGGGGTCCTTTGCAATTTTCCCATTTGCGCGCAGGGACCTTTTTGCAATTCTTCAAAACCTGGAGGGCCTCCCTGTAATTTACCCAGGCACGCATGTAGGGCACGTGCCTGGGGATCGTTATGCAATTACGATAAACAGCAGGGTCTTTCTTGCAATTTGCCCAGCACCTCACGTGCGCTGCACGTGAGGGGATAGGCTCGGGAGGAAGCTCGGGTTCGGGTCCACGTGGCGTCTGTCTGTGGTTCGGATTGATGCTCGAATGACCCGAGCCTATTGGTCTGGAGGGGAGGCTCGGGATGCCACGTGTCTTTATCTCGACCGTACGATCAGGAGGATCGGACGGAGGCTGTAGCACCTTCTTCCTCCGCAGGCTGCCGGAGGAGGTGGGGATCCGGCGAGGTAGACAGAGCTCCGCCACGCACCATTCGCCCGCCTGATGATTGGAGAGGGTCACTGGGATGCTGGCGAAGGTGGTGGAACTCCGGAGATGCTCCAGGCATGGTCAGAACTTGAAGTCGATGAAGCTTCGCCGGAGGCAATGGGCTCGAAGGTGCTCCGATGAGAGGTCCGGCTATTGAAGATACCTGCAGGGGTTAGTGATAGCCGAAGCCTTGGGCGAGTGCGTGCGAGTGAGGGGAGGTGAGTGAGCGGCCGTGAAGCGACGGGGGGCGATGGCCGGAAGGCTCTTCACCGGCGGAGTAGGTGAAGAGGGGGGTCGGTATGGAGGGGGGTTCTGGAGAAAGGGAAGGGGGTCGGCGAGGGTCAGCGTAGTTGGGCGGAGCTAATGAGGATATCGGACGAGGATGACTGTGTCTGGTGGAGGGGGGATAAATTGGAGAAATTTCAAGAAAAAGAAGGGGGCAGAGAAACCTCATCGGGGAGGGGAACCCGGTGGCGGAGATTTCTTGGGATGAGGCTCGGAGGAGCCCCGGGGTCGTTGCCCAGCTGGCCAGCAAGCCAGCGAGCTCGGCGGAGCTAGGAAGCGTCCGCTACTCGGCGGAGGAGCGCTGAGGGTCGACACCAGCAAATACCCATTGTCACCTCGACGTTCCGCCCCTCCGCTGTCACCGGAGGGGCGGAGGAGGCTAGGGTAAAAGCCAAGAACGGTGGACCCTGGCGAACGGAGGCGGAGGAATGGGTTTTATAGGTGGAGATATCCAGCGGTTACAGTGGTAGAGGGCGTTTTGGAGAGGCGGTCTAATGGCGATGGGGTAACGTCTGGGAGTTATGGGGATCGCGCGAGGATGGTGGGGGAGCGGGCTATGCGGGGCTGCCGTTAGGAGAGAAAGGGGTGGCCGGAGGTGATGGCCTAAAAAGGAAGGGGGCGGAGGGTTCGCGAGTTGAAACGGCTGGGGAAGGGGGGTTACGCGAGGTTGACGATGAGCCACAGCCGTTGGATCGTGAGATCCAACGGCTGGGAGTAGAGCGTGCTTGGACGGTGGAGATCAGAACCTAAGATCTGATCGAGTGGCTAGGAAGTAGGCGGGGGTGGGTGGTTAGGATTGAGAGTTTGTTGAGATCTACGACTAGGGTTGATAGGGTGACGTGGAAGCTTGAGGGTCGTAGGATGAGAGTTTGATCGAGCGGCTAAGGATCAGGCGCTAGTGGGCGGTCATGATCTGATCTAGGAGTCAGATCAAGGGCTGAGAATTGCGGTGGGGATGGAGGGTTGAGATGAAGGCGGAGATAGCGTGATCTAACGGCCCAGGAGAGGGCCGGGTGGCGCGAAGAGAGCGGGCCACGTGGGTGGCCCAGAGGGCGCCACATGGCCCAATAAAAAAATTCAGAAATAATTACAAAGAAAAATACAAAAGAAATAGTTAGAAGCCGAATTTGGAAAAAGTCAAAACATGAAAGTTGCTCGTCTCGATGAGATCTACAACTTTCGTGTTGGTCAAAAAGCTAAAAGAGGTCATTTGTACAAAATGTATTTTTGGGGGTATTTTTAAGGGAATAAAAATACCGATTTTATGGTTTTGTGATATTTTTGTATTTTTTATCTTTTTATGGGTCAGTGATTTATAGATAAGCTATCTACCTAATTTTTAGGGGTTTTTGAGTGATAAAATAGATACAGAAAAATAAGGGCAATTAAATACAATAAATCAATCGTAAATTATACATAATATAGTACATGATAAAAACAAAGAATTAAAGGTGATTTTATTGGATTAATTAAGACAGGGATTTTAATAGAGAGTTTTTAGCATGATGAATACAAGATTCATTAGTTACTCTAAACTTTGCAAAAAAATATAAATGCTTTATTTCTCCACTTTCCACTTTTGTGATTCCCAAGAATGTTGTTGAAGCTAGTTTATATCCTAGATGGGTTTAGGCTATGCATGAGGAGATGAAGGCCCTTGCAAGAGACTGTACATGTGACATTGGCGTGCATTTGGTCGGTTTAAAGTCGGTCTACACAATAAAATACAAACCAAATGGTCAATTAGAAAGATACAAGGCCATAATTGTTGCAAGGGATTTCCGTTAAAAATATGACACTAACTACCTAGAGACTTTTGCTCCTATGACAAAAATGAATACAGTGGGGATTGTCCTTTCTCTAGCCGTTATCAAGGAATAGAAGCTTCATCAAATGGATGTTAAGCATGCCTTCTTGAATGGAGATCTCTTGGAATATGCTTATATGCACTTGCCACCTGACCATGATAATATAGGAAAATGTAGTAAATTGAAGAAAGCATTATATGGATTGAAACATCCTCCTAGAGCTTGGTTTGAGAGGCTTAGAGTGGTGATGATCAGATTAGGCTATCACCAAGGCAATGGTGATCATACTCTCTTTGTCAAAATGGGTGAAAATAAAATAGCTCTTCTTCTTGTTTACGTTGATGACATTATTATCATAAGAGATGATGAAGAGGAGATAACTTGTTTAAAAAGAGAGCTTGCTGTGATTTTTGACTTAGAGGATCCTGGGAACCTGAAACATTTTCTTGGTATTGAATCGACAAATTCGAATGAAGGTCTTGTTCTTTATCAAAGAAAATATACTTTAGATCTGTTGAAGGAAACTGGAAAGTTGGAATGTAAACCAGTCCCTACACCTATGACTGGAGTCACAAGTTGAGCATCGAAGATGGGAAGCAAGTTGATGAAAGTTTCGAGAGTCGGTACCAGAGACTTGTGAGCAAGTTGATTTATCTTATTCTTACCAGACCCATCATTATTTATGCTCTCAATGTGGTGAGTCAATTCATGCCTGCACCTATTGATATTCACATGAAGGCAATCACGCGCATCCTCTGCTTTATGAACAAGGATATTGGAAAAAGGAATTATCTTTATCAAAGATGCAAAAATTGAATTTGAATGATACACCGATCTAGATTGGGATGGATGCATCGATACAAGGAGATCTACAACTGACTACTGCATATTTCTGGGTGGCAACTTGGTGATTTGGAGAAGAAAATGACAATTGATTTGTGCTATGTCTATACTGAAGCTGAATACATGGATGTTGTCATGGGTGTTGCTGATATGATATGTGTTAAGACTATTTTGAAAGATATTGGAATAATTTTTGAGTTGCCTATTAAGTTGTTTTGTGACAAAAAGATTGTTATAAATCTATCCAACAATCTTGTCCTACATGATAGAACCATGCATGTGGAGATCGATCGTCGCTTTATTAAAGAAAGAATTGACTCTAAGAAGCTTACTCTGTCATACATAAAAACAGAAGATCAGGTGGCTTATGTCTTCACCAAGGGACATCCCATGACTAGCTTTGAGAAGAATGTGGGCAAGTGGGCATGTACAATCTCTATGCTCAACTTGGGGGAGGGGTATTGAGTCGCGTTGTATATGGGTAAATGGTTCATGGGTGAGGATCAATTTTCCCACTTAGAAACTTATACACACCCCACCTTATGTTTCACACATATAGAAAAGAAGAGAAAAAAAAGCCCTAGTTGTTGTGAGCAACGAGGATCATTAACTGATAAATCCATGATTTATCATCACAATTATTATTTATTATCCTTCTTACTTAAACTAGTCAATAAAATTTAACCCTAATTAACATCAATTAACATCTGAACCTATGTATATAATTAACCCTAATTAATGCATATAAATAAACCTATTAACGAAACCTTTAACGTGTCTTTATTAATCATTAAAAATCTCATAAAAAATAGATTAATGTTGTAAATATTTGTTTTGAAATTAAATACAAATTAAAAACAAAAAAGTCTCAAAAGAAATTAAAAACTTTAGATCTCAAAAAGATCAACAACTTTCATATTTTACACTTTTTCATTTGAAACTTATATACATTTGTTTTTTATTTTTCTTTATTTTATTTATTTTCTATTTTTTCTATTAGGCCACGTGACACCTCCACCTCCAGCCACATGGCCCGCCCTTTCTTCTGCACCCACATTCACTCCATGCCATCAATCCATCTTGATGGATTCCATCCTACTCGCTCCTACCCGCTGCACTCTCTGCCCTCTAATCTTCTCTCCAGATCAGATCAGAGCCCTCCACTTGCGCCCTTCCCTCAGCTATTTAATCGCATGATCCAACGGATGAGCTCCTCATCTACCTCTACCCAGCCTCTCTCTCACACGATCACACACCCAACTGCCAATCTTCACCCAACCAAAAATTTTCCTTTTTCTGCTTATAGCATTGTCATTATTACACATATTAAAAAAATGAAACAATAAAGACCAAATAAGCAACTCATTGTCATGATGTTAATCATGGAATATAGTCAATATTTTTCAAATCAATCTTTGAAAGAAAGTCTTCATTGTGTATACTAGAGAATATCAGAAGTAAAATGCAATGCTGAAACAAGCACGTTCTCCAAGGGTAGCTCACGACTCTAAATCTCTTCACGATCTTCACAACCCCATCTCCAAGTTCACTCCCAGTGGCCTCGCATCCGGTCCCACACCGATGCGCTTGAACATCTCGAACATGTTGCTTTATCTCAGGAGTGCTGCTGACTCGAGCATGCAGCTTTATCTCCTTCTCACTTGCGTGGGCCATGTGGGGGTCATCTTTTATGGAGGGGGATCTGCACGGATAAGAAGACGTGGCCTTCACATCTACCTTCTCTTGATAATTTTGCTCTGCTTTAAGGATGGTGCAAGAGAGGCCGCCTCCATCCTAAGTTGCTTATACATCTCAAATATTGCATCCATCTCTGTGAGTTAAAATTCAACCGTAATAACAAGGAAGAAAATCCATCATTCGAATATAATGAATGCATCCATATAAATGAAGTTAAACAAACGTTCTAAAAAGCATGAGACAAAAATTAAAAATCTAGCAGAGCAAGAGTCCAGCCGAAACAACAAATGTTGGATCCTCTTTCCATCTCTAATTTATATTAGCTCAGTTTTTAATAAAATGGTCTTGACATCAACCATACGACAATATCTCTATTTTGACAAGAGCGTATGTTTTAATTGATAAAACACAACTTGTTCATAAATTGGGGAGAAGTTGCGAGTTTTGGGCGAAAAAACGCTCATGAAATAAAATAGTAAAGTGCCAAACATGCTAATCCCGATTAATCAAAAGCTACCTAATGCATACAAAATATAAAAAATCAAACGGAATATATCAACCTTAGCTTGTAGCTTGTAAATAACAGTTCTCAGTGTAAGCAGGTTGTAGTTTATATAGCAATTTCCCTATATTTGTCAACTGAAAAATAGTTTTAAACGGTTTCTTACCACACTGGCAGACAGTGTACTCAAGTTATCTTTGACCAGTTACTCCCAAGCAGAACTTTCAATTGTCTGCATTTCACCATCAACAGCTTATTAAATATAATTATTTTCGATGATAATATATTAATATAAGGATTAGTTACTAGTCTAAGAATTTGATGTGATCTAATGCTAGTCTCATTCAATGATGTTTCCCATATTTACCATATTTAAAATTAAATTACATCTGCTCTAACTGTCACCATGAACGAGAGAGATATGCATACCTTTATGGAGATCTTGTTCATCTCACCAAGAAGGCATGACAAGAGCGACATATTACTCGATACAACATCCGCCACCCTGTTCAAAAGTAAAACTATAAAAGGTTGATATGCTCCGAGGTTTTTTTTTGCGGGGGTTTGTGGAGGAGAGGGGAGGGCAATGTGGTTTTAGGGTTTCATCGACAAACTTTAGATGATAGCATACACGTACACAAATTAATTTGCAATTGTGTCAACATGAAATTATGGCGACGGATTTAGGTGGCTGAAATCCATCATAATTAAATCTGTTGTCGAAGTACCATCACCACAACTTATTTCCATTGTAGTGAATGTTGAGCCTATTTTATCAATCAAAAGCAAAATGAAGATCACCTTCGTGAGTCTGAGCATTGTGAAAATGACGAGATTGCCAAAGTTGAAGGGCCTGATGTATTTTGTCATTCCATTAGCTACATTAGACCCTCCACTTGAGATGATTGTAAATTAAAGCACATCATAACAAAGTTACATATATTTTTCTAAGAAACTATGATGCAATGAAATGTTTGAGTGAAAACTACAAATATAAACTAATTACATATCCTAGATCAAAGAAGTAGCCGAAATAGATGGATCTCTCGAACACATCAAATCCCACAAACTAATGGATGAACTATCATCGACTATGAACTTTCTCGTAAGTAATTTTTTACACAAGAAAGGGTGCAGAATTACCATGTATGTGGCCACGGTAACTGAGCAATGTAGATCATAATACTTCATAGCATCATGTTGATGTTGCACTGCATCTCATGTGGTAAACTGAAACTTTTTGTGGTGGATTAGCATCATTTGTTTAAAGTGGAGATCAAATAATAGAAACATCATAAAAAAAACCAGCAAATTTTACATTAAATGTAGCAGATCGTTACAGGTTCAGCTTATTCAATTACTACCTACGCTAGCAATTTCCAAGCTTTGGTGATTTAATAGGTTCAAGGCACTAGTTTTTATATAGTAAAATCAAACAGGAATTTGCGAACTCACAGAGAGATGAACACCCTCTGATTTACAGAAAGAATGGAGCCTCTCTTCCAACCAGGGTGGCATTCCACCTGAATGACCGTGGGCCGAACGCATGTGGATTCGATCAAACCTCGTAGCTTCTTCGTAGAGAAGTTGATGACCCCAATGACTCGTGCCTTGCCAGAGAAGTAAAGCTCCTCCATTGCTCTCTATGTACCGTGTACATCAAGCGGGACGATGTCCTTGCAAGAGAAGACATCATCTTTGACACCGGTCGAGAAGTTTTTGTGTGCGGTATCGGTACCCTTTTTAACCTGGAAAGGCCAATGAATCTTTCCAATTTGAGACAACAACTCAGATATAAGATATCAGAACTGTTGTATGGTACATTGCACGTATGAGAACATTTTTCTCACCAGGTAAAGATCCACATAATCCAGTTGCAAATCGTCCAGCGTCGATTTGAGGGCCGTTGGGATGTCTTCGGGAGCTTGATCGTTGCATCTGAAATAGATCCACCTCATTTCTCGTAAAAATCACACTCAAACAAAAATCCTGGACTAAACGTGTTACAGAGTTCCAAAGCATTGAAGTACCAGAGTTTGGAAGTATGAACATCTCCTCATGTTTCACGACACCCTCTTCAAGCAATTTCCCTTAAGGCCAAACCTATCTGTAGTAGTGTTTTAACATATATCAGGAAAAACTAGTATACGTTGGTCATAATAATTCAGCTATAATTTAAAAGAAATGGTCAGATCAGTTTTTTCTCAATTAACTCTCATATCGAATAAAACATGTACTAAGTACAACTGTTCACCTCGTTTTCATGTCCATAAAATCGAGCGCAGTCGATATGTATGTATCCTGCCTGCATATACGAAAACAGTTAAATATAGTATGCCGTATACGACTAAATGACCAACATAAATTTAAATAAATGCTACTGGATTAAATTCAATATACTAGACTGAATTGTCAAATAACAAAAGAAAACCGCATTACCGATGTAGAGAGAATCGAAACATGAGGTGAATAGAATGTGAGATCTTGATGAAAACCAAGATACCAAGTGATTTATCATTTATATAATAATAAATCAAAACAAACAGAGAAATAACGAAAAGTTGGGTATATAACTGTATGGTTGTGTGTGAATTTTAATAAATAAAATTTAACAATATCTGTCACTTATTGCATCTTAATCTGTGTAGAAAATTCATTGCCATCTTGAAAGTAAGGAGAAATAAGATTAGTTACCCGTACTCCAAGCATGCTGATGTGCATAAATTTTGATTGGATACCTGCAAGAAACAAATTGCAACACTTCAATGCTTGAAGTATAGGTATCCTCATAATTAACTTAAGCTACAAAAAAACGAATATGTTTGTTATATGAGCAATCATAACTATGGGCAATCATGATTACCGCAGTTTGGACATGTACGATTCTAAATTTCAAAATAATGAGTGTGACTCAACATGCTTGTTATGTGGGTAATCATTTCCATAAAAATCGAATATAATCAAATTCTGAGAAATTGATTAGTCTTTATAAATATAAGGTGCAAAAGAGCACTATGATAGAATTAATGCAGGAACGCTGTGTTTTCTGCACAACCAGCTCACTGATGTAAAATCCCATTGATTTTTGTTACTAAAATCTATTTTAGAGCTTGCTTGATTGCGGGTTGTAACTCCCATCTGAAAGTTCCATGTCCTCTAATGAAGTGGATAAACATTTGTAAGTACACATCCTTACAGTTCTTTGCAATCTCACCAGTATTTTTCTGGTAATTCTAGCTGCAGTGGCAGTCACATTCTCATATGAAGGAATGTGGAGGATCCTCTTCCCCTTGTTCTCTATTTGGCACTCCTGGTCTTTGTTTTGATGTACCTGCATAAAATATCCGAAGCCACATCTTGGGTTATGACGCAAGTATTGCACAGGCTGTCCACCATGAAAAGAAAAGAAATAAAGGCATACGAGAGTTTTTGGGAAGTAATCACGTATCGCCTACTGGAGTTAGGACCGTTTCAAGTAGATCTGAGGATGCAGTCGAGATTCGCAAGTTGAAGACTTCATGACTAAACCAAACAGATCATCAGAAGAGGTATTAAAAGTTAGACAATCCATCTCCTGTTCTGATTTTTTTTTGAATCCAAAAAAAGGGGAAACACGCGGAGGTGTCCACTCCATTAATTATATTTAAAAATAGACTTATAACAACCAAGACTCGAGGAGAGTCCGAGAGCAATGGACTAAATTTTCAACATAGAACCTCTCTGCACGGAAGATTTTCAACATAGAGTCTCCTGTTCTGATTTATAGTAACTGATGATTCATATTAGCTATGATACAGATGGAGACAAATCAAACCTGACTTATTGCCATCTTCTTTTATGAAAGAATATGGGCACGGAACTACGTGCATATTTGATAAGATACAAAATCGATCGAGTTCAGAGATGTATCTATGGCTTGTGTTATCCATTCGTAATCGGTATACAAGTACAAGTGAAATAATTTCATAATCTACATTCGATGTCAACTTATAACCTTTTTCGCACATGAAACCAAAAAATACCCAATTTGATAAAGGAATGTCATTATTTACTGCATAAAGTATTATTAATAGTATGATGAAGAATATTATGTTGAAAAATTATATATTGTAGTAAGGTCATTGATTTGAGGTGCTCTCTTTCTCACATTACCACAAACAAGAGAAATCTTATTATTCGCAGAAAGGAAGACGGCGAATATGAAGATGCTTAGCCAACGCAAACATGCTCTACGATTACCTTGGAGATGAGAGGGCATTGTTCTTCCCTGTCGATGGTCTCTAATCTCTCCCTCTGAGCAAGAGTCACAGTCTAACTGCCATCAAGTTCTCTGCTCCAGTTCTCCATCAATTCCTTCCTCGAAAGCCCTCTCCTCATCTGCATCATATCTCTCCTCTCGACATCCACTGGTTGCATGTTTCCGTATCTCTCCTCTCGAGATCCACTGGTTGCCTGTTTCCGATTTCAGGAGGGGGCATGTTGCCTGTCAGTTAGATTCATGCAGACGTAGAACTACACATGCAATGCCAGGCTACTTACTGGTTGAGGTCCAACAGCTCATGGAGGTCCAACATGCTTATTCTCACCATGACTGAACCCATGTCCTTTGAGGTGAATTGTCTCTAAAACTGGTATTTAAACAGGTCATTAACTCAATGAAAATATTAACACAATGTGTTAGACTTATAGAGGACTTTCTAGAGGTACATTCTCATTTAAGATGACTTCTCATTTTCCACGATATGACACAATAGATACGTCAGGTGGACTAATCCTATTCTAACATCCTCAAAAATTGCAGGATGCAGTTTGATTAAATAGCATGGCACCTTAGACCTAATAATAATGCCGTGTCCATGAACACATTATCATAAGACAAATTTTCAGGTGCCGAACCTTGTTTGCTGTTTCGCAGAGACCAACACCAATGGATGGAGGATAAAGCTTAGCTGCATATATTTCATCATGTGCAATCTATATACCTGAAGATCTCCTTTTCAGCAACATGTAGGGGTGAGATGTCATATCTTTGGACTACATCTTAATAATCAAATTAAATGACCAATATGAAGGGGAAGATCCTCCCCGTCTATTTCCAGCATTCAGAGTCCCATTTTACAGAGGGAAATTTGTGAGTACTGCAAGTGTAAAAAAATCACGATATGCCATCAAGAGACTTTTTTATAATATAGCGTAAGTAAGTCATCTTCTTAAAAGATGGCTTTGATTTTAGGATAACCCATGTTCTCCACCATGTCGAACTCCACAAGAATACCTCCAAGGCAGCAACAGCCAGGATCTCACTTTTAATGTAGTCAGATGCCTTATCAATGGACATTGAGTCCCGAAAATTGACCCCCCAAGTAGATATCGAACTGTGGTAGTTGATTTTCCCCATCATAGTTTCGTACAAGAACAAGATTCTGATGAGATATTTGGCACATCTTTTGACCGGCTTCAAGGTGTAGCAGTTTCTGGTTCCATTGGGGAAACTCCTCAGATCATGCGAGTTCTGGGATAGTCTAAAGAGCGATACTCCAAGGTCACCTTACGGATTTCACCGGTATCAATGTACCTAAAGTCCGATGAATAGGAAAATCCCAGGTCTCCCGCAATTGATGTTCAGGAAGTCTAAATGAACATGAATTTCCTGATGAACTGGTGAATTTAAGACAAGTGGACCGGAGTTTAAGAGAATATAATTACTTACCGGAAGATGTTTTTGCACGGATTATGATTACCCGAAGATGTTGTAGAAAATCCCCAAATTATATATATTGACTATAATTTTAACATGCAGTCAGGAACAAAATAGAAATGAAATTGACCTCAAACTTCTTACCTAGTATCACCATGTTCCGTCCTGCGATCACCCATCGTCCACCCACCACCCTGCATCCCTCTCCCTCCATCCATCATCCCCAGGCTTGGCCCACCGACCTCCATTTATGCCATCTTCACGCTCTACCCATTGCCGATCAGTTCCATGAGATATCCATCTTCGATCACCATCATCATCAGACATCATCCGCCATTCCCCTCGACCTCCGCCAATGGAACCGCCAGCACCACCTCCAGCGCCACCCCCAACGCCATCGCTAGCATCATCACTAGTGTTGCTGCAAGCACCATCGACAACGCCTCCAACTCCCGCCATCGCCCTTGCCGTGAAGTGTCGAGAGAGGTTGAGTGAAACGAGTGTTGGACCGCCAATGAAACGAGTGTTAGAGGCAAGGCAAATGGCGGCTGGGGATTTCATCTCATATATATATAGGGTTAGGGTTTAAAGAAAAATGGAGAACGAGTGTTGGACGAGTGTGGGCAGATCACGTAAGAATATTGTTGTTTAAGAGGCATTTAGGCGGACAGATCAGGCGGCAGATTTCCGTGACATTAAATTCTGTCGCATAAAATCCGTCGCATAAACCAATTTCTGTTGTAGTGAACAGGTAAAACTCTGCTATGGTTGGTCCAATAATATTTCCAACGTCCATTTCTGTATTATAAAACTGCCTGCAATGTCCATCAGGTCAGCAAAGGCATTCTTGTTTAATACGTAGCAGCTCAGAAGACCAGAAATCCATTTAAAGAATTAGGACCGAGACACATGAATGGTCCTTGCTTTGTTGTGCCTGTCAATCTGAATAGTGCAAATATTAGGTGTAGACAGTTCCAGGTACCTAAAACTATCATGTTGTCTTGTTTCTCTCAGAGCATTAATTATAAATAAAAATTTTCACACAAATCTTTCCAGGACAACATTTTCTACCTGCGGTAGATAGATTTGCTTGAACAATTTGACAAAGAAGTTGCTCAGTATGAGGTTGATGGTCAAAGTAGAGAGTATGCAATCATCCAGGTAAATCTTTGGTTGAAATCTACTATATTCAGATGATTTGGTTCCAATATTTGATTCCCAATAAGATTTTCAATGATACTTTCCCATAGCTATAAGCTTGCAGAAGAATTAGGCAAGACATTTGCGGAGAAGGCTGTGTTGTTGAGCATCGTGCGCCCAGAAAGTTCACAACCATATGGATCTATAAAAGTAATCATACCAATACTTGATTTTCCACTAAAAATCCGAATCCGCTGAAGAATCTAAAACATGTAAAGAAAAAAACGGCTCGCTGATATCTGATGGTGCTGCAGGATGTTTTGGAGCCGTTGAGGTCAATGTACGCCTTGATCATCATACAGGAGGATTCCGCCTTTCTTTGGTATGGTCATCTATCTCCAAGCAATGCAGCTGTAGTGAGGCAGGTAGTTGCAAAGCTCCTTTTCCAACTAAGAAGCATGCCTTGGCCTCGTCAAGTCTTTCGACATTCCGAACACTTTCTTGACACCCTTAACCTTCAATTGGGTTGAAGCAAATTCATGTTCTTATGTAGTTCAATGAGTACAAGTATTTGAGTTTATAAATGAAATGCAATGCTCTTCTTTTATTATTCCTAGAAAGTAGAATTAATAGAAAGGATCAGTGTCAGGACAAAGTAGATGTGTTGATATGGCTTGAATCCTAACCATCTCTTCTGCTGAACCCAGTTGAAGAACCAATTGATGTCCCCCACATGCCACCATACCCTACCAGTATGGAAGTATTCGGGATTCATTTGTACTAAAATAGTATATAAACTCCTTAATATCATATGAATTCTTCTTTCTTCACACAGTAAAAACTGAACACCATTGTCAAAGGACGTAGTCAGTTACAGGTAAACTTGTAAATCCGTGTATTTATTCTTGCGTGGTTTATCGTGTTTATACGCGATTGCTTCTGCTATTCGCAACAAACTATCATCAAATCATCATGTTTCATTAGGATTATCAAGTAGATGATGCCAAACAATTTGAAGACTGAAAAGTTTATAGGGAGGAATAAATTCAGTTTATGGTAGATCAAGATGCATGTCATTTTGAAGCAACATGGAATCTGTGCATCGTTGGACTAGGAGCGAATGAAGGCACTTGAGCCCTCTGAGTTGATGGTGTATGAAGAGAAAGCATACTCGATGATCATGCTTTTTTGGCAGATTTATCGCGGAGGTTACCGATGAGACGCCCAAGGTCAGTTTGTTGTTGAGACTCAAGTTTTGTTACCTGACGAAGTCTTTGACTAATAAGTTGTTGTTGAAGCAACGCATGTTCTCTCTTCGCATGCAGGAAGGTACATCTCTTAAAGAACATCTAGATTTCTTAAATACATTGTTCATGGATCTAAGAAATGTACATGATAATATTGAAGAGGAAGATACTGCACTGATTTTGTTACTTTCTATTGTCGTATTAGAATTTTGTTCAATCATTTATTATTGAAATGAAGAGATAACCCTATAGAAAGTTCACATGAGTTTGCTTACATGTGAAGTTTGACATATGGCTAATGGGAAGCAGGACTCTCAGTGTGCATGTTCGATTATGACTCATGAAAAGAATCATCATGCTGGTTCTGACTATGCAAAGAAATGAATCATAAGTCCAAGTCGAAAAATCACAATTCTAAGGACATTTACAATTACTGTAGGAACATGGACATTAGAAGATGGATTATCCGAAGAAGAAAGAGGAAGTCGGTTAATGTAGTGGTTCATGGATGTGCAGATACTGCAGATGACTTGATCCTTTCAATCACAGATCAGAAGGTGACTGACAACACATGGATTCTTGATTTAGGTTGTTCTTACCATATGGCTCCTCATGAATATTGGTTCTGCACCTATGAGAAGATATATGATGGAAATTCCACCATGGGAAATGATGCAACACACAAGATTATGGAAATTGTCTCTCTGAAGATCAAGATGCATGAATGAGTTGTAAGGACAGTGATATAAGTTCTCTATAAATCTGATCTAATAAAGAACCTAATATCCCTCGAAGTATTGGACAAGATATATGATGGAAATGCCATCATGGGAAATGACGCAACGTGCAAAATTATGGAAACTGACTCTATGAAGATCAAGATGCATGAATGAGTTGTAAGGACAGTGATATAAGTTCTCTATAAATCCGATCCAATAAAGAACTGATATCCCTTGAAGTATTGGACTCTGAATGATATATATACATCGTTTAAGGTAGAGTTATGCAGGTTGCCCAAGCTAGGGTGGTTGTCATCAATGGTAATAAGAACAAGGCCCTATATGTCATGCATGGGTTTACAGTTACCGGTTATGTTGTAGTGGATTCCCAAGCCGTGAAATCAGAAACAGAGTTGTGGCATATGCTGCTGGTGTACATGAGTCAATAAGAAGGATCTCATCAGGGACCTCAAGGGATCCTAGCTGGAGTTTTGTGAGCATTGCATCTTTGGGAAACTACATTAGAAGCAGTTCAACAAAGCAATTCACAGTACAAAGGATACACTAGACTAAATTCATGTTGGATGTTGGAGGGTCCCATCTTCGGGAGTTGCCATGTATTTCCTATCCATCATTGATGATTATTTCAAGATGGTTTGGATGTTCATGATGAAGCACAAGAATGTGACATTTCAAACCTTTAAGCAGTGGAAGATTTTAGTAGGGAACCAAACTTCAAAGAAGGTCAAGAATCTAGGCACTGATAACAGGTTGGAGTTCTATTCAGCGGAGTTCAATGAGTTCTGTAGGGAAGAGGGTGTTGCGAGACACCACACCATCTGAAATATGTCACAATAGAATGGAGTTGCAGAATGATTGAATAGGATGCTTCTGGAGAGAGCAAGTTTCATGCTCTCAATTGCAAGTCTGGGTAGAGCATTCATGATTGAAGTTGTGAATACAACTTGTTACTTGGTGAATCAGAGTCTCACATCTGCTATCAACTACAAGACACCCATGGAGGTACAGTCTGGTAATCATGTTGATTACTCTATTTTACGTGTCTTTGATTATGTGGCATATTATCATGTTAGAGAAAAGAAATTAGAACCAATGGAAAAGAAATGAGTGTATAGGATATGGTACATGGGTAAAAAGGTATAAATCTGATCCCCATCTGAGCATGGAATTATTGTTAATATGAATGCTACTGTGATGACAATTCCATGCTTCACTCAAGGAGTGAGTCTGTTGATGCAGGGATAGGTGATGATATGGATGGAAAAATGGAGTTTGAACCGACACCAAGTAGTGATCCAACAATTTATCACACCACTTCTGATCAGCAAAGTGCTAAACATCATGAAGCTGAGCAAATATAAGGGAGGAGGCAACCAAGTGTTGTTATTGATCCGTCCATAGAGAGATGCATCCACCTCAAAAGTATGATTTTGAATACATGGTTGCATTTGCTCTACATGTTGATGAGGAGGCAAAGTCTACAAAGCCCTCCACTAATAAGGATGCTATAGCAGGAGCAAAATCTAAGCAATGGATTGCTACAATGGGTGAGGAGATGGAATCTCTTCACAAGAATCAAACATGGGATCCTGTCTAGTTGCTAAAGGGGAGGATAGTTGGCAGATGGAAATAGGTCTTCGAGAGGAAAACATGAATCTCAGGAAGTAAATGCATCGGATACAAAACACATCTTGTTACGAACGGTTACGGTCAATAAGAAGGCATGGATTACAACAAGATATTCTCTCCCATTGTAAGACATACATCCATGAAGGTGTGACTAGATCTTGTAGCACATCGAGACTTGGAGCTGGAGAAATTAGATGCGACGATAGCTTTCTTGCATGGTGTACTTGAAGAGGACATTCTTATGAGCTAGCTGAAAGGATTCACATTTCAAGGGAAGGAAGATAATGTTTGCATATTGAAAAAGTCATTGTATATGCTTAAGCAGTCTCCACGAGTGGTACAAGAGGTTTTCCAGCTTCATGATTGGTCTTGGGTTCAATAAGAGTCCATATGATTGTCGTCTTTACTACAATAAGGTGGTGGATGGGTCCTTCATCTATCTCTTATTCTACATCGACGATATGTTGATTGCTTTAAAGAAGAGGAGTACAATATATGATCTGAAGAAGCTTTTTAGTCCAGAGTTTGACATGAAGGACCTTGGTGCAACAAAGAAGATTTTGGATATGGAGGTCATTAGGTATCATGCATAACGAAAACTTTTCTAATGTTAGAAGAACTACACTGAGAAAGTTGTAATGAGATTTGGGATATCTGTAGAAAATCCTCTAGGTACTATATCCATCACAAATATTCATCTCTTAGTTTCTTTTGCACCTTAGTTAGATGCAGAAAAGGAACAAAACATCTCACATGTTCCTTATGCTAGCACAATTGAGAGTCTTATGTATGCCATGTTATGCATAAGGCCTGATATCGCTCATGCTATGAGTGTTGGTGGCATATTCATGGGGAATCTAGGGAATTATCATTGGTAGACAATGAAACAAAATTTTCGCTATTTGAGAGGAACATCTGACATTGGCTTCATTTACGTAAGTTATTCAACGTCTTTGGTTGTCGTATATTTAGATTTAGAATATGCTGGACATGTTGACGGGAGAAGATCTATGACAAGTGATGAATCCACGATTCATCACCTTTATTCTTTTATTTTCGCTTTATTTCCTTAGTCAAATACCTGTAAATACCGACACGAAGTTACCATTTTACATATGTTAAATATGCATTTTTAACATTGTTTATATTCAAATAAAAGAATAAAGAAGAAAAGAAAAAGAAAAGAAAAAAAAATAAAAATAAAGGATATATTTATGAAATAAATACAGACTGACCCGAACCATGAGAGAAGGTCAAAACTTGACCTGATCGACCAGGAATAAAGTAGGGGGAGATAGGGCCTGTAATTAAAAAATTCAAAAAAAATTCATTTGCAAATATTTTTCCTTGTATATTTGCACAAAACTTACACGATTTTATTTGTATATAAATTGCCCTCAAATTAAATATTTTTCTAAACAGAAATTGTAAATAAAAATGTTTTGAAAATAATAAAAATAATTGCAAAGTAAAACCACATATAGAGTAAAAGTACCCACACTTAGAAAAAGTCGTAAAGTGATAATTGAAAGATCAATTCCGGCTCCATCGAACTCAAATTGAATCAAACTCATTTCATTTTACTCTAAAATAAATTATCTTTAAAATGGTCGTGGTTTCATAAATTTTTGGAGTTACAGTTGAAAAGTCGATTTTCTGGGGTGTTTTTTTGCAATTTTATCATTTATTTACTGTATATATTTATTCATCTTTATTTTTTACATAATGTAAATAATTGTAAATATTTCTATATTTATTTAAAATAAAAATTTAAAAATGATAGCAAAATAATTTCCTTATTTGTACATGTATATAATGCATTATATGTGTATATTACTTGTATATAACTAATTTCCATATATACAAAAACCACCAAAAAAATTAATTTCTAACATTAATTAATTAAATTAATATAATTAAAATAATGTAATTAAATTATTTAATTATGTAAATTGAAAACATACCATGTATATAAGAATTGATTTTCTACCTTAAAAACCACCATTATGGTGGCTAATTAATTTTTGTAAATTAATTTTTTAATTATTTTATTTAATTACAAATTTTATTTTTAATTAATTAATTAATTTTTTATTTAGTTAACTAATAAATACATTACTTTTTTGTAAGTATTTTCCTTTTTATTTTTCTTCTACTTTTTATTGGGCTCCTCCTCCCTCATTTCCTCTTGATCAATCTTTATTGGAGAGGAGCTCGATCTCCAAGAGCTTCTTGTCACAGAAGGGTGTCTAGCCTCTGAGCCATCCAGTGACAGCGAGTCGGTCCTCGTCGAGGCCATCACGGTGTGTCCGATCCCAAGGTGAGATCCATTTTATTTTCCATCATTCCTCTAGATAAATTTTCAATTTAATTCGTGCTTCAATTTCATGATTAAATTTTAGATCCTAATTCCAAAAAAAATTCATCACCGATCGATTCATCTATGATTACCGATTTCACACCGTTTTCTCGATCTCACCATTTTCTTATTCTACCTCATGCAATCTCTCATTTCCGGTCACATGCGGTGACCGGACCTCCGGATCCATTCCTCATTTTTCGCCGGATCCCCGTTCGCGTATCCTATTTTATTTTAAAAGAATTACAAAAAATATAAGAAAAAGTTATATATTTACTTTAACATTTGTTTTTTAGTAAATAAAATTAAAAAAATAAATAAAAATAAATAAAAAGGTTCCTGCAGCTTCTGTAAAAAAATAAAAAAGTTTTTTTCCCTTTTATCTCTACTTTACTAAAAAAAATAAAAAAACATGGGGCATGGCCGCAACCGCGTCTCCCCCTCCAGCCAGCAGCTGGCCGTGCTCCGCCACCATCATCCTCAGCTGGAACCTCCACCACGCAACCAGGAGCCTCCCCCTTGTGAGGCTCGCGACCACCGCCTCCCAGCGGCGTCGCCCGCTGACCTCCGCTGAGAAGCTCGCTGGTCTCCAATGCGCGGACCTATGTCCACCGCGCAGAGCAGCCACGCCTCCACCGCTCTCCTCGCCCGTCACCACCCACCTGAGCACTATCATGACCAACCACCGACCAACGCCTCTGCACTCACCATACGCCACCACCGTCCGCAGTAGTGGCCCAAGAAGCCTCCACCGCACCCTATGCTGCCCCGTCACACATCCACCGCATACGCCACACCTTCAGCAGTAGGAGCTTCATCCGCCAGCACGAGCTTCAACGCCAGCCCCCTCCATCGGCCGCGCTAACACTGCCCACTACCATCGCCCCGCCGAGCCCGCATCTGCGACCAACAAGAAGAGAGGGCGACGACAGTCCCCTTTCCCTCTTTTGTGAAGAATAACAACGGACAAATCCCTAGGGGAGGGTATCAAAAAATAAAATAATTTGGGTAAATTGCATCCATACCCCTGGAAGTTTCAGAAATTGTGAAAAGGCCCCTACTAGGAACAACACGTGCGAGACACACGATTCTTTGGGCAAATTGCAAATTCCACCATGTAGTTTATTTATTTTATTTGTTTGATGTAGAAAACATTAAGTATTTACATTTAGTCCCTGTTATCGAGACTGTTTATTTTGCATGTTCTTTTTATTGAAATAAATGTTTTTGTTAGTCAATAAATTCCCCCAAAATCACGTTAGGCTCTTGTTGTTGTATATTCATTGTATAAATTTTTTTATCATATTTTATTTTTATTTGATATTTAAAAAATACAAAAATAGTGTCATTTTCTCTGTCTGAATTTTGAAAAAATCATAAAAATTCAAATATTACTCTAAAATTCCAAAAAATTAGATTAGGTGTATTTTATTATCTTTTATTTTCTATCCAAATTTCATGCATTAACTATTTATAAAAACCCTAAACATTACAAAATACTAAAAATCTTATAAAAATCATAATAAAGTATAGAAAATCTAAAATAGTGATTTCAGTTCTTGTGTGTAGATATTTGTCTATATTTTAGCATAAAAATAATTCCCAAGAGTTTTGAGCATTAAAATATTTTTAAGTTGCAAATTACTCCAGACTGTGCACTGTTTATCATTTTTCTCACTGTTTGATTTTTATAAAATCACCAAAAATATCAGAAAAACTTGGAAAAAGTACCAAAAATATTTTAAAAATTATAGAACCCAAAAAATATTTCCTTTCAATTTTCTAAGCATTTCTGACCATTTTGAAAAATACAAAAGAGTGTGGTGTGTGTATTTTTCCCTTGTGCATATTGTTCCTTATTTGAAAATAAAAACATTGAAAATAAAAAACCACTAAAAATTCCTTTTTTTATTTTATTTTGAAATTTAACTATTTAGTTTTTCAATCGTGCTCATTATGTTCGTCCCTGGTCGCTATATCAGATAAATAAAAATAGCGAAGATCGCTTACATTACTTTTCATTGATTGATTTTTTAAGTGTTCTATATATTTTTCTCGTTGATTACACTTGGTGATTCGGGTCTCAACGACCCTTGTTTATTTGCATACTTAACCCGAGTTGCCAAGCGTGTCATCAAAATAGCATCGTTGGGAGGCGAGCACAGCTTTGTAGTCATTTTTCAATTTTATTTTATTTTTATCTCTATTTGTTATAATTGTTTTATGACCATCTCTTGTTTCACTTTTTCTGTGAGGAACCACCGTGGATATGACTCAGATTCTTTGGAGGGACCAACATAGGAAGAGGAGCAGAGGAACAAAAGACAATTATTTTATTTAGAGAATTTTTGTGATGATTGTAATAATTTAGGATTATTCTGGACACTTGGACATTTGGACACTTGAACTATTCGGGGTTTGTTTCGTTGAGTACCGATGTACTCGGTGAAAGAGCTGCCAAACTAGGGCATCAGGATGGCGCCGTTGTCGGGGAGCACGACTTAGTAGTCGGTTTTCAGTTTTCCTGTCTTCTTCTATTGGCTTTCTTTTTATTCATTTTTATCATCTATCTGCTATAACTGTTTTCTGACTTATTTTTGTTTCGCTTTTCGTATGAGGGACTGCCCGAGGACTCTACTGCTTTCGGTAACCCGAAG
Organism: Ottelia alismoides; assembly: GCA_037367405.1. NCBI lineage: Eukaryota > Viridiplantae > Streptophyta > Magnoliopsida > Alismatales > Hydrocharitaceae > Ottelia > Ottelia alismoides. Next base: position 321,771 of record JAZKJV010007011.1, on the reverse strand, counting down.
AGGAGCAGGAGGATAGGAGGAGCTTAGTTATATTAGACAGAGTAGTTAGTTTATTTTTTACACATTTTATTATTATAATAATAATAATATAGGGACTTCAGACACTTTGGATACTTGGCTTTTATCGGGGTCTGTTTTGCCGAGCACTGGTGTGCTCGGGGGACCTCACCGTAGTTTTCATCGGTTTTTATTTTCTCGTCTTTTCTTTTTCTTTGATTCTCGAAGAATTTGGCCCCTAGATTTAGGAATTTCCTTGATTGTGATGTAACTGATTAAGGCCCAATCCCTAACTATTTGCCCGCACCTATAGTTCGTAATTGGACCTAATTAATAAATTATGAAAAGTTAACTTCGTCGCTTAAGAGGTCACGTGCTGCTAGAGGTCGTATACAACATATGCATGATCTGTTGTGGCGGACACCGACCGACATCAGAGACCGGACTCCGACCTCTCTCTCTGACCAGTTAACTACAGTTCTTCGCGATTAGAAATTACTCATCTAAGGCCATTTTCTTCTTGCATCATTTAGGTTAGTTTTATTTCCGTCTTTTAATTTATGCGCGGATCATCTTGCATGTAGAGTACTGGAGTCAAGTACACATCTCTTACTTTGTATGCATCATCATATTTGATCACGCATCGGCTTTTTTGACTTCTCCCGCCATTTTTGGACCTTAAATAACCAGGAGATCGCAAAATTCGTTAGGCATTTGTTTACTTATTGAAAAATACCTAAAAAGTGATAATCAAAAAATTGGGACTGATAATCAAACTTGACCTTAAAAGACACTCGACTTAAAAATCTATCTTGGGAGAGCAATCCCCTCCTTGTTTGATTTGCTTGCGCGAAACAGTGACCCGCACACTAGGCTAGAGCCATACCTGAACTCTCTTCAGACTACTGGTCTTAGAGTTAGTCGTTCTCCAGTGAGGATCGCTCCGGTCTACGGTAAAGCGGCCCGCGATATCCTCAATAAAGCGAGTTGATCGGGTAGTCGGTAAACGATCCGCAACTTGTACTGGCTGGGAAAGATCTAGCTTTGGGATTGTGCCAGTCTCCTGAGAGCATCGGGTTCCTACCAGCTTGCTTAATCACAATGCTAGACTGAATTTTCACCTAAATAAAATTCACAAGATAAACGACCGAACCTTCACGGTCATCAGTTCCGCGTTACGTAGGTGAATGGGGGGTTTTGATTGCTGATATTGTTTGTTTCCAGATCCCATCCGTCTTTTTCTACATCACGATGATGGGCTGGAGGTCCCTTAGATAGCCTTTTGCTACACCGCTTTTGAGAACTCCGCCCCATTCATCTAGGCTGATTCGTAAGAGCCTAGACCCACTCTCCGAACCCCAGTTCGATTCCGACCTGTTCCCCCTCGACTACCCTTCTTATAGTCCCGAGGTGCTTGAGTAGAGACCGGAGCAGATATTCATTCATTTGACAGCACCTGAGTTCGGGTCTTTTGCCTTTGCAGAGACCCAAGTGATGGCTAGCAGCGAGGAGCGCACCGATGGGCAGCCCTAGAACACCACTTATATTTTAGATCAACGTGCCATCAACAACACCCTGTTAGCCTCCCTGAAGATGAGGAAGAGACAAATTAGAGACCAGGGGGCCTTCATGGCAGACATGCGCAGATAGATGGCACATATGCGAGATGACTGAGGAGAGCCGAACAAAGCCAGTGGTGGAGAGATACCAAAGTTTGGAGGAGGAGACGGACCACATCCAGAGGAGCCACATGAGCCAGTCTGACCAGCTAGGCCGATGAGAGAGTTGCACAATACTAGAACGACTCTTACACATCGTTGGATTCAGCTTCCGGCAATTCTGGGAGATTTCAAGCTCCCCCCTCAGATGATTCAGTTGTTTCTCAAGTTCCATGGGCTTGCCACCGAGGAGCCGCATCTGCACCTTCAGGAATTTGAGATGATCTGCAGCATGTTCCACGACAGATACATGAATGAGGACACCATCAAGATGATGGCTTTTCCATTCTCCCTGGTCGACAGAGCAGCCTACTGACTGAAACATTTAGGGAGATACATCGCTTTGTGGGAATAGCTCCAGACCGAGTACTTGAACAAGCACTATACTCTCGGACGAACGAACGCATCTCGACCTTTGACCAACAACTTCTCCATGATCCCCAACGAGCAATTCCATAAGGCTTGAGATCGATTCCGTGAGCTCATTGACTGGTGTCCACATCATGATATTTCCAAGCCCAATCTGGTACAGAGTTTCTTTTGTGGGCTGACACCGGAGCTGTAGGGGCTTGTGAACGCTTCTTGTGGGGGGTCCTACTTCTCCAAGGACAAAGACCATGTATGGGACATATATGAGGAGATGGTCAAGAACTACACCGTTATGTCCCAGACCTGTCTCTACACTCAGGGGAAACCCCCACCCCTTGCTGTGTCCTATCAGAGAATAACATGAGTCGATGTAGGTCCATCCACCTCTTCAGCAACCGCAGCATAGGCAGAGTCGTCGATCGCTGATATGGGCATCATCAGCGAGAAGCTGGACTACATCGAGATTATTGAGAAGAAGCAGTGTCAGGGCATGATGTAGATCGATCATTTGGCATATACATTGAGTGACCTGAAGACCCAGATCATGTGTCTCCAGGAGGCACAAACGGCTTCTCAGCCCCATCTCAGGTCACAGGCTGACCCTAGCAGCAGCAGCTCGACCCAGCACTCCGCCCAGTACAGACAGGTTCACCATATCCAGGCGGAGCCGTTCCAACAGCCGCAACACCAATACCTTCAGCCATCACCATCTCCAAACACTCAGATGGTGGTGTATCAGCAGGATCTGCCACTGGCAATACTTCCTCCACCCCCTCGATTAGGAGCCGTTGATGTAAGTCAACGGGATTTGGTATGACCGACAACAGCCCAGGATCCACCATGATCATCCCAGATTCAGGTGGTCGATCGGAGGAGCCTCATCCCAGCAGCAGCCTCCAGCTTAGGGTGGATAGTTCAACCAGCCTCAGCAGCAGCCCTAGTTCCCTCACTAGCCTCAACAATAGCATTACCAGCCGGGTCCTCATCCCTAACAGCTGGGACAACCGTGGAGGCAACACCAGCAGTAGCCTCAGCAGTATTCTCAGTTTCCCCCTCATCCCTCCCAGTAGCAGCCTCACTTTCAGAGAGCCAACCCGTCCAGTTCTCATGGGCCAGCCTATGAGAACCCAACACTCGATGATCTAGTCATCCTACTTTTCGACCAGTAGGCCACATTCAGGCGGGAGATGGATGAGTTTCGCTAGGAGATGAGGGAGATCATCAAAGGAAAGGCCGCCATACCTACCCAGATTGAGCCCAACCTGAACAACCTAAAAAGAAAATCTGAGCAGGTACAATTCACAGAGATTACCACTCTTAGTGATTTATTGGGTGACATTGCTTCATATACATTTGATGCTGACTTTGTTACACTTAGGAGCGGTAGGATGCCAGCCAGCGGTGCCTCGTCTGAGAGACGATACCATGAGGATGCAGGAGTGCCAGATGAGGAGGATAGCGGCGCTAATGTCGCTCAAGATGATAATGACGATGGTGTTGATGCCACCAAGGATGTTGATCCAGCCGATGGTACTGAGGCCGTCGCGTCCCCAGATGCAGAGGGTGGTATTGATGCCACTAGAGATCCTAATGCTGAGGCAGAGTACGGTGCTGATGCCACAGTTCCTGATGCTGTAGGTGGTACTGAGGCCACCCCTTCTATTCCAGTAGTATTTTCTCCAGTTTTTTTTACCCCAGGACTTTACAGAAAATAAAAAATTAATAAAGGAAAGGGTTCTTTATCTTTGAGTCCATATGTGATGCATGATGATACTTTTATGGATTCTATTCCTTCTCAGAACCAGGAACCCATTCCTAGCCCTCTATTTGAGGAGGGCCCAACCATCCCTTTCTCTCAAGCACTCCGCTTGGCTAAGGGGAATAAAAAAGAAAATCCAAAAAAAGATCAGCAGCTAGAGTTCAGCCAGCAGATGATTGATAGATTTCAGATTCAACTGACTCTATAGGAGGCACTTGAGCACATCCCTCTCTTCCAGAAGAATTTGAGAGAGAAGACCACTATCTGCAGGAAGAAGAGGAACCATAGTGTCGAGATCCATGTGCTCACTCGTGCCACCTGCTTCGCCATCCAGAACTGTCTGCTAGACAAGAGGCCAGATGCAGGAGCTCCCTATGTCAGATGCCATATTCACGAGCATCGATTTGATGAGACTCTATTAGACAATGACTCTTCCATCAACCTTATTCCGGCAGCTTTGCTCGATCGATTCGAGTTTGGACCTCTTCGACAGAGCATGACAGTCCTTCAGTTTGCTGATAGATCTGTCAAGAGGCCGAAGGGATTGTTGAAGTATGTGGTCGTCACAATTCAGGGCCTGAAATTCCCCATGGACTTATTCGTGTTGGACATGGAGATCCCTGAGTCTGTGACTGATACCCCCATCATTCTAGGACGTCCATTCTTGTCACAATCAAGGCGGTATCCGATCATGATAGTGGGAAGGTATACTTTTGTGTCGAGGGCGAGAGTATACAAATAGAGACGATCGACGAGACCAGAGCATGAGATTCAGCTTGTTCAGAGTCCGGTGATATAGAGCAGATGACAGAGGCAGAGCGAGACGTCCACCAGGAGTGCGACTTTGTGATCATTGATGATGAAGCCGCTTGGTCTGATCCCGTTTCACGAGCCCTCCTCTCACCTTCAGATATTGCAGATTCACAGATCCCAGTATAGGAGAGTTTGGAGAGCACACTCTTGGCATAGGACACATTCGAGGATGAGGACCGTGTTCAAGACATCGAGGCATAATACATTTCTTGTGATTCAGATTCAGATCCCTCGGATTCAGACATAGATTGGGCCGAATTTGATGAGTTGTTACCTTGTCTGATTCCAACAGATCCAACAACTAGGGTGGAGACTGAGCCGGCACATATTACAGATACACCAGCAGGGCTAGCTTCGCCATAGATTCATGATCAGCGAGAGTTCTCACACGCAGATCTGGTCGCATTCACTCAGACATTTGAGAAGCCAGATTTTCCAGCTCGCAGTTTTCAAGAACTGAAGCCTTTGCTGCAGTCGCTGAAGTATAGATTCCTTGCAGTTGATCATGAGATGTACCAAGTCATTATCTCAGCCGATTTGACTGGAGAGCAATAATCTCGTTTGATGGCGATTCTTGAAAAGAAGCGCAAGGTAATAGTATGGAGCATAACTGATCTCCAGGGCATAAGTCCAGCCATGTTCTTCCACCATATCTATCTCGAAGAGGACGTTAAGCCATCGCGTGAGTTCCAGTGATGGCTGAACCCGAATCTTTGAGAGGTAGTCATGAAGGAGATTTTGAAATAATGGAGTGTTGATTTTATCTACCCCATCTCCGACTCCAAGTGGGTTAGTCTATTATATGTGGTGCCCAAGAAGACGAGCATCACTACAGTTGTGAGCGAGTTTGGAGAGGAGATAGCTACCCGAGTACCTACTTCTTTTAGGGTCTGTGTGGACTATAGACGATTGAATCAGGCAACCAAGAAGGAACATTTCTCGCTGCCTTTTATTGATCAGATTATAGAGAGGCTAGCTGGGAAGAGTCACTACTACTTCCTTGACCGGCACTCTGGCTACAATCAGGTGGCCATTGTGCCCGAAGACCAAGACAAGACGACATTCACCTATCCGTTTGGGACTTATGCTTTCAAACGGATGCCCTTTGGTCTATAACACACCAACGACATTCCAAAGGTGCATGTTGCCCATTTTCTCGGACATGGTGGGGACTGTTTAGAGGTCTTCATGGATGACTTTTCAGTCTATGGCAATGGGTTTGATGCTTGTCTTGATTGCCTAGACCGCATCCTTCAGCGCTGCATTGAGGTTCATCTTGTTTTATTATGGGAGAAGAGTCACTTTATGGTGACTCAAGGGACGGTGCTTGGTCATATCATCTCCAACAGGAGCATGGAGTTTGATCTGGCCAAGGTGGATATCATCAGGAAACTCAATCCACCGTCCAACCTGCGACAGTTACGGTCTTTTTTGGGGCATGTCGGTTTCTACCGACGGTTCATTCATGATTTCATCAGGATTGCCCGACCGTTGACTGATTTTCTGACAAAAGACACCGAGTTCATTGTAGATGATAAGTGTCTTGTGTCATTTGAGACTCTCAAGAGCCTAGTTGTTGAGGCTCCTGTCTACAACCGCCTGATTGGTCTCACCCATTCGAGATCATGACGGATGCCTTCGATTTTGCCATAGAGGCCGTGCTAGGATAGAGGAGGGATGGAGTGCCATTTTCCATTCACTACGCTAGCCGTACATTGGATGCCGCGCAACGGAACTACACCGTCACTGAGAAAGAGATGCTAGCCGTAGTCTTTGCCTTGCACAAATTTTGATCATATATTATTGGATCCAAAGAGACTACCTTTACTGATCATACCACCATCCGGTACCTCACGGCAAAGAAGGATGCCAAAGCAAGACTGACTAGATAGACCCTTCTACTCCAGGAGTTTGACATTGAGATTAAGGATAAACCCGAAGTCAAGAATGTGGTGGCAGATCATCTCTCCTGATTATAGAATCTTGGAATCTGAGCAGAATGATCCCATTTCTGAGACCTTCCCAGATGAGGCGATCCTTGCTATCGCCTCGCTCCCGTGGTACGCCGACATTGTGAACTATCTTGTTGCCAAGAAAGTCCCACAAGGTTGTCTCAGGCAGCGACTGGAGACCTTTATTGCGAAGGCCAAGTCTTACCATTGGGAGGATCCCGTCCTTTATCATGAAGGAGGGGATAACATCTGGCATAGGTGCATTCCTCGGGAGGAGCACCATAGCATCCTCACATACTGACACAAGCTTGAGGCAGGAGGACACCATTCTGGGAGGAAAACATCACAGAAAGTGCTCCAATCCGGCCTATGGTGGCCTACTCTCTTCAAGGATTCTGATGAATTCGTGAAGAGATGTACTGACTGTCAGAGGATGGGCACTTGTGGATAACGTGATATGATGCCGATGCAACCCATTCACTTCTGTGAGGTTTTTGACGCATAGGGCATCGATCTTATGGGTGCATTCCCTAGGCGTTAGGGATTCGAGTACATTCTGTTGGCTGTTGACTATGTGAGTCGTTGGGTTGAGGCCATTCCCGCTCGAACCGCATATGCTAAGTCTGTTTGCAATTTTTTAGGAAGAATATCATTTCACGGTTATGGGTACCTAGAGTGTTGATATCTAACAGGGGGTCTCACTTTATCAATGACAAGGTAAAGGTCCTTGCTAATGAGTTCAACATAGACCATCGAGTTGCAACTCCATATCATCCTCATACCAATGGTCTTGCTGAAGTATCGAATAGGGAGATCAAGACGATATTGCAGAAGGTAGTCCGCCCAAACCGAAAGGATTGGTCACAGCTTTTGGACTCAATCTTGTGGGCATATCGGACTTCCTTCAAGACTCCTTTGGATACATCTCCCTTTCATCTCATTTATGGCAAGCCCTGCCATTTACCTATTGAGATTAGGCACATGTCACTTTGGGTTGTCACTGATATCTTATTTGATCAAGAGAGTATATGTGATGAATCTCAGATTCACCACTCTAAATCTCATTAATTAAGCTCAAATCCCTCAAAATCATTGGCATTTCTGCATTTATTCTGTATAATTAGAATTCATGCATGTTTTAATAAGAATTGCATTTTATCACTTATTTGTGCACAAAATAAGAGGCCATAAATCCCAGCCAACATTGACCTGTAAATAGCCTAACTTCCCTGATTTTTAACTCATTCATTCTAACTCCGAATAACCCAAAATGACCTCCACTATGTACAAATCACTAACAAGAATAAATGAAAAATACAAAAAAATCACTAACCCAAATAAGTGGACCAAAAACCCAAACCCTAGTTTCAGGATTTCTGGACTAAAAATCTCATATCTTCCCCATCCAGTGTCCGTTTTAATCCTACTCACTTTTGAACTAATGTACATTCAATTACCTTCAAAACAAGACCAAGTTCAAGTGAATCGGAGCTCATTTGTGAAAGTTGGGTTTCAGTCCTCTTTTGTACATTTTGTATTTTAGCGGTTTTTGACCTATTATTTTATGTACATACTTAACCTATTTGAGTTGATTTCTTTTTCATTTGTCTTCTTTGATAGAAGTTTTATTAAAATGTGTAAAAATCCAAATCCAAATTGAGCTTGAAATCAAAGAAACAAATTGGGTCCGAGTCTTCACTAACCAACTGTACAAAATTGGACTTTTTCATATTTTATTTTATTTCTTCTTTTTCTTAATTAATAAAAATAAAAAAATATATTAATACGTAAATATTTATCTTTGATTTTATCATATTTTTTCTGGATTTTTATCTATTTTAAAAATAACAAAAAAATTATAAAACCCAAAATTCAAGTTATTCTATGTACATGGGATACTCCAAAAAACTCAATTTGTGGTTTTGATCAATTTTGGTTTTGATGTCTTCAGGAAAGTTGTAGATCTCATCGAGACGAGCAATTTTTGTGAGGAAACTTTTTTGATCCAAGGCTGTTTGCTATTTACTTTGGATTTTTAAAAGTTTTTATTTTCAGATTTTTGTGGTGCTGACACGTGGTAGCTCCTGGAGCCGCCACCTGTCAGCTGTTTTTCGAATTTTTTAATTCGTTTTATAAAAAAAATTAAATTAATAACAGACGCACGCGCGACGCACGTGCCCCGCTCCTGTACCCCCAGACGCCACGTGTCGCCTTCGTGGCCGTCCGATCTCGGCCGATCGGACAACCACTGTCCATCGTCAACCTCCCCACCTTTCCCAATTCGCCCGTTGCATCTCCGAATCTCCGCCGCCCCAAATCACTTTGATTTCGCTGCCAATCTCGCCGACTCCGATCTCCTCCCTCTTTCATTTCCAATCTCGCACTGTCCTCACATCGAATCAATCCCTGATCTCGAACCCTCGTCCCATATACCTGACAAATCCCTTCCTTCTCCAGCCAAGGTTTCGACCCTATTTAAGACTGCCACCATCCCCTTCGAGTCTTTATCCACCGATATCCTAGTCCTTAACGAAATGGCAGCAGTGACAGTGCCGCCATACTGTCCCGACGAGATCCGAAGCCCTTCGGGCTTCGTTGCAGATGCGGCTTCCTCGACGACCTACCCTTGCTCCGGCCGCTCCTGGCTGTCGAGCTAACAACGACATCGGCTCTTGCTTCGACAACTATCGCCTCCAACCACGACATCCCCGCAACCATCTGCGACAGCTACCTCCAATGTCCACTGCTTCATTCATCGCCATCGCAGCAGCTCCGACGTCCTCAACCTCTGACTCCGATCGCTACTTCAATGCCCTCTGCTGCTCCTCGCTGCCGGGCCCAGACCCAAGGCCCCCGCCACGTGCATCGCACATGGGTTGGGGGAACGTCTCATCCCCATGGGTCACGTGCTGGGCACGTGACCGTGTGGGTACTTTGCGAAAGGGCCCCCGGTACTTCCCATAATCACAGTTCACTCTAGAAGCCCCAAGGGTCACGTGCTTTGCACGTGACCTTTTGGGAAAATTACAGAAGACCCCCTAGCACTCCTCTATATTACGGATCAGTCCCCGCCAGCCAGAGGTCACGTGCCCCACACGTGACACTCTGCCAATTTTCCAGTAAGCTCCCAGTACTTATTAATAATTTACAAATAGGCCCTCCCTCTACATTTTTATATTTATATTATTCAGTGTAATTGCAGTTATACCCCTGTCTTTCCTCATTGTTCTGGATATCTCTATGCATTATTTAATTATAAAAAATAGCATGATGTTTGTCATTTAATTCTCTACATTTTGACATATTGTGGATATTTTTATGATCATTGGTTAATTAATAATTAATTGTTTTGTAGAAAATTGCATATTTCGCCCATTGCGTGCTCTGAAATTTATAATTGATTAACCATCGCTCTAAAAATTCTCGAAAAATTACATTTTATAGAATTAATTGTGCTTGACATTGTGCCAAAAAAGAATTGCATTTGCATTATAGATTGCCTTGTAAAAATCATTTTTCATATTTCATTGTTTGATTTTTAATAGGTATTGAATCTTGTATTTTAGAGGTTTAGGATTTTTCTAAGGTCCATTATCTAGTGATAGATCTTAGGTAATTTTATTCCTTAAAAATAATTAGGTTTAATATTCATTGTAATTAAATATTGAAATTCATTTTATTTGCATTTGAAAATTCATAAAAAATTCATCTTGCATCCAAAAAAATTTCAAAAAAATACAGTGTATTCATTTCATCATATTTTGCATCCTGGCCAAGTTTCATATTTTTCGGACATCGTTTAAGTGTAATTGATATTTTAGTCCCTAAAATAGGCCAAAATTGCATATTGCATCCTTTATTGCACTTAAAAATTACAAAAAAAGATCGCCTCGAAAACCATGTACAAATTTTGATAGACATAATTTTAGGTTGTTCCTTTGCCTCCTTGTGTTCGACCTTGGGACTTGCCCAAGTAAAATAAATATAAAACCACACGATTGAAAATTGAATAATTAATTGTGGTTATTTTCTTGACCGATTCAGATTGCCGCCTACAACAAAATGACAAATCATTTTTTAACGCATGATACATTCACACATATCTTTAACATGCGTAATATTGGACCCGTCAGATGGCGTCGTTGTCAGGGAGGCAAATGACTTAGTTTTGTGTTTTGAAAATTTCGTTCGGTTTTCCGCATTCGGGTAGTCTGACCCCCGAATTTTTCATTGTAAATTCCATTTTTTCCTGTATTTATTTTATTTTATTTTCAGCACCAAGTCATCTGTTGCAAGCTTACAAAAATTTGACTTTGAAGCTCTTATTCTTTTTTTTTCACTTGTATATACACTCCGGCAGGTATTTTACTTTTTAATCAGGCATGCCCACTTTTGGAGATTTATGAAAGTTGTAGATATCATTGAATGAACAACTTTCAGGTTGAGCACTTTTTTGTTTGAGGTCGCTTTATACTTCATTTCTATTTTTATTTTAAATTTAGATTAGAATTTTTGGTGGCAACACATGCCTCCTCCATGTACCACCACTTACCACCTCACTTATCCATAACCATAGATGCTTCCCACTGTTGGATCAAGATTCGATTTAATAGTTGGTACTTAGTTCCCCAATTAGCATACCCCTCCACATGGTAGTTCCCCATACCAACTAATCTGGTCTGATCAGACGATACGGGCCTCGTCTCCTTCCTTCCCCATTTCTCGATCGAACTTAATGACTGTCTCTTTTCATCTCCATCCAACCATTCTTCTACAACCACTATAAGACCTTGCTTTTTGTCGACCAAGCCAAGTCATTAGACTTATCTGCAAGATTCATCCTCTCGTTCCTCCATCAACTGAAACTCCTCATCCCTAACCTCTTATGCATGTCTCGCCCACCCTTTGACCCATTGATTAAAACGCTCTCCACCACTGTCATTCCTACCTTTTCACCATTCATGAGAGAGAGGCCTACCCCTTCAACCTTAAGTGACAACAGAGGAGATCCAATGTCGAGCAAGAATGACTTCTTTCAGGAGAGATATGATAGTCCACCTTTATTTTAGCCACCTTCAGATGGTCGTTGAAGCTCGAGCATCACCATACTCTTGAGCGGTGATCGGAGCTCGATCAAGAGTTCCATCTCAGGTACTTTATCCATCATCCCAGGTAGATTATTATCCCTCCTCTTTTCCCTTAATTCCTCTTCTTCTTCTTTTTGTTCAACTTCGATTTCTATTCTCTTTTCCCCCAAATCACATTCTTTCTCTTCATTTGATTTTACCCAAATCATGACACCTCTAATTCCTGATCATTCTCCTACTTCTGTCACATCTCTTCACCGTTGATCCACCTCTGATCTTGCATAGATTAGAGACATATAGGTTCGCATCTTCTCCTCACATCGCTGGACCTCCATCTTGTACCCCATTGCTTTATTCTAACCCTAAATATCATGGAAGGAACTTCATCGAAGTTCAAATTGCATAGGATCGGGTCCCCTTCCTCCTATAAATGGGCATGTGTTGCCTAGAGATCGGAGCGGCCCTCGGCGGTAGTCTCCTTCAAGAAAAATTCAACGTGCTCTTAGCTCAATTGTGTGATGACAAGTTGAGAGAGAGATCAGAGATTACATCTCGTAGAGTGCGACAAGGAGATCCACACCCATTCCAACCATCGTCCATCAAAAAGCCCTCATCTTCCTCTTCTTTATCGAGTCTCCACCACATCAACTTTGTCGAACCACTACTGAGCTTCGTCTTCACCTGAGTCCACCGCTTGGATCCCCATTAGAGAACTTGAGATGGAACTGCCTCGTCGTCTAATGTCAACAATTGAAGGAGAGACGAAGAGCACCGGTTACATGTACCAATCGATCTTGATTAAGTGGTTCTTGTGATCTTGAATCCTTGGCCGTAGATCATCGTAGGATCTGACGGCTTAGAGGCCTCCATGCCAGCTACCAGACCTTAGTCCGAGCCTTGAGCCTCAGATTCACTGACCCTCCACGAATCACATCCCATCGCCATGTGGAGCCCATGTGTCCAAGGCTCCACCCCAACCTACATAGGCATGCACACCTCATGTGATCAGGGGCAGTTAGCCAAGAGACCCCTATAGCTTTTGGAAACTACACGCACCCCCACCTTGGAAAAAATGTAGAAAGAAAAGAGTGAGATTAACAATTACGTAATAATCCATGTACATTGTTTCCTTTTTTATGTCATTTATTTTAATTGCATTGAGACCCTCTGAAGAATGTGAAATCCTCCTCTTTAAGAGTAAGGAGTTGTTGTAGTACATGAGGCAGATTTCGGTCAACAAGAGACCACTCCTTCGAATATGTGGACATTATTTTACTTGGTAAGTGTACCAAGGTCAAACACAGGGACACACGCCTCTTTAATATATTTATCAAATTTTGGTATATTAAATTTATGTGCAAATATATTCTCAATTCTTTGCCTTCATGTAGATGCATAATGAAATGCAAGTAAATCAATGCAAGGAATGATGCATATAATTTTTAGTTGATTTTTCAATGCAATTTTAAGACGATGCATGAACATAATGCAAGGTTAAATGCAAGATACAAGCATATAAATTAATCTTTACAAATATGCCCTATATAAAATGAGCATAAGATATGAATTAAAAATCAGAGTCACATTGAGCGTCACAATTAAGAGCAAACATCTAGTAATGGTAAAGATTTAAGGATCAATGGACACTATAGACATCAAAAATTCATCATATTTCAATTAGTGTCAAATCATTACTTTAAACATACCATTAGATAGAGAACTAAAGTTGCAATAAAATAATACTGAAATCATGGAATTTGGATTTAAGATGCTCAAGTTATGAAAGAAACAATGAAGGGGTATAAATGTAAGAAAATGCGAGGAAAATGAGATAAATAATTATAAACAGGTCCCTGGAAGGACCTATTAGCAATAAACAAAACCTGGAGAGGCCCCTGTGTAATTTGTCCTTGTGTGCGAGGACCACTTTGTAATGTCCAAAATGTCATGTGTGCAAAATGTCCAAGCGCGCACGTGAAGCATGCGCTCCTGGACCTCTTTGTAATTATGGTAAGGCCTGGGGTGCTATCTGCAAATAACCACCCCCTCATGTGCATGGAACGTGAGGAGCCAGGTTCGAGGGAGGCGCAGCTTCGGAGGACACGTGGTGTGCGCTGCTGCCTTAGAGAGTGGTATGGTGTGCCCGAGCCTGTAGGTCAGGAGATGGCGATGTGGCATGACCCAGGCCGTTGGATGGCCACCGCGGGGTACCATCGAAGAGTGCATGTGCTTCTCCTCTGTCGGGGGATAGGCAATGTAAATGGAACTCCTATGGGCTAACCAGAGCTCCACCGAGCTCCCCCATGCTCGTGTCCATGAACCTTGGTGATGACCTGACGAGGGTGGGCAGAGGTCGGAGAAGCTTCCAGGATAGATGTAAGAGGCTGCTAGCGAAGCATCGTCATAGACAAGGCTAGAGATCGACGATGAATCTTGGACTTGATCATTGAAGCACCTACATATGTTAAATGATAGCCGAAGCATGGTGTCCCGCTGGGATGGCCGGAGCGAGGGACTTGAGCTCCTTCTCCAGCGGGATGAAGAAGGAGGTGGATCGGAGCGGGGGAGACTTCTGGAGAAGGGAAGTGGTGAGCAAAGGGTTGGCAAAGACAAGGGTGGTATGGTGGAGGTCAGAGCACGGTCGATAGCCGGTGATTGGTGATGTGTGCGATGGGAAATATCGGAGAAAAGTGACATGAAGCTAGGGGAAGAGGGGTACCTGGTCGAAGGTGGACATAGTGGCTTGGGATGAGCTCCATTGGAGCTCGGGGTCGTCGCCCGGTGAGGTCAGCCGGGCCTCGGAGCTCGGCGGTGCTTGGAGGTGCCACAACATGGTCGGAGGGCCATGGATCTCACCGAGGGTTCTCGCAGCCATTGTCGAACGACAAACCGCCCTCTGTTGTCACCGGAGGGCTGAGGAAGCTAGGGCAGAGCCCCTTGTATTAGTGGATAAGGCGAAGGAGGGCAGGCAGAGGGTTTTATAGAGTAGCTACGGTCGTTAAATGTGGCGTAGGGGTGGGTTTGTAATGGTCGAAGGAGAGCATGTGAGCGAGAAATGTGGCAGTTGATGGTTGTACGAGGATGGCAGAGGAACGGTCGATGTGGTGGTGGCATTATGGAGAGAGGAGGTAATAAGAGGAGAGGGCTATAATTGGAAGGGGCGAAGGAGTCGCGAGGTGTAACGGACGAGGGTAGGGGCTTTTGGAGGTCGAAGACAAGTCTTGGGCTGTTAAATCATGTTATCCAACTGTCCAGATGGAGGCATGAGTGGAGGGTGTGGATCAGATCTTAAGATCTGATCCATCGACTGTGATGGGGCAGTGATGGATGGTTCAGGTAGAGGAGTGGGCTTGATCCAAGGGTGAAGGGAGAAGGGCTAATGTAGCGAGTGGAGAGCGCTATGATAGGAGGGATTTGATGGTTGGAGTTTAGGCGCGAGAGAGCGACTAGGATTTGATCTGAGATCCGATTGATGGTTGACAGTGAGGCAGGAGAGGAAGGTTATGATGGAGGCGAGGTGAGATCTGTTGGTTGGAAATGAAAAGGTGACGTGGCACACGAGGAGTCATGGGATGGGAGCTTGATCTAACAGTGGAGATGGGGGCAGAAGTGGAAGACTTAGATCAGATCTAGGGCTTTGATCAGACAGCTGAGAGAGAAGCAGGGATCAACGAGTGAGATGGTGGTGGTTTGGAGGTGATCTAATGGCCAGAAGAGAGCCGGTGGTAGAAGGGGGAGCGGGCCACGTGGGCAGCCTAGAGGGCACCACGTGTCCCAATCAAAAAAATCAAAAAATGTAAAAATAAAGAAAATCTAAAAGAAATAGTTAGAGGAGAAATTAGGAAAAGTCAAACCATGAAGGTTGTAGATCTCAATGAGATCTACAAGTTTCATGTTGGACAAAAAGCCAAAAGAGGTCATTTGTACAAAAGTGTATTTTAGGGGTAGTTTTAAAGGGATAAAAACACAACCTCTTTGGTTTTGATATTTTTGATATTTTTTATTTCTTATAAAGGTTAGAGAGATTATAGACAAATATTAGTCTAATTTTTATGGGTTTTTAATGAGAAATAAAATCAAGGAAAATAGTAGTAATTAAATACAATAAATATAATTAGAATAGAGGTTAATTATACACAGTTTCTGTACAATATAATACAAGATAATAATAAGGAATTATTAGGGAATTTTATTGAATTATTTAAGCTAGGGGATTAAAAAGTGGATTTTAGCATGATGAATACGAGATTCATCGTACCCCTATACTTAAACTATGCTCATCCTTGAGCATCTAAAGAATGAAGGAGTCAGATTAATTCCTGACAGTGCATGTGAATGTTTCAAGGCTCAATTTTTTTGAAGACCCTCAATTTAAGTGATCCTAAAATTTTGGGCTCAACCATGCTTTAGCTATAAGGAATCCAACTTATCTAATTATTAAACTCTCTATTTGTATATATGATATAAGGATATGAACTTTAATATACTACATTCTTGAGAGTCGAGTCGAGACATCACCCAAAGTTCCAGTCCAGGAGACTCTCCTCTAAACCCAATCCTCAACATTAGGGAATAAGTCTATTCTTTTTTCAATCAACCGTCTCATTATTTCGTCAGACTTGAAAATGTATATGGAAGTCCAGATGATGGAGGGCATAGGATTGTGTCTATTTTTCTCTCTCTCACATTGAAATAAGGGGCCTCTCGAGTGCCTTATTACTCAACACATGTATTTTATTTTTGTTGATTAATGTGTCCTTTAAGAGAATTCGAAGTCATATGCACTTGTTTTTCTGGGATTATACCGGGTTGTGTCTCTTTTGAGTATCTAAGATATCTTCGACACCCAGACTTGTATCACTCTACGATGCAGAGCCATTTTATGGTGCTAGCCTGACTCCTTGGTCCTAGAAGTGTTTGGTCCAAGTGGACACTTTGAAAATGATTGGGAGAGCTCGCCTTAGTGGAAGCTCATTTTAAATTGACTTTGAAGGTTAGAGCTTTTCTTTGAATATTTCTTTTCTTTTCTTTTCTTTTGGCTAGCCCCAATTACCAAAAGTTGGCACACACTGATCAACAATTATTTAGGTTTCATCACACCCTGGCACATAGGTAAATATCAAAGAGATAACACGTGAACTTGTTCACATACTGGCTAGGTTTTTGCTGACACTCAGGTTTCTTGAAGCCTTCATTAACTTTATCCCATCCTCGAGCTTCATTAGATCAGCTCTAAACTCATATCTCCAGTCCTAGTTCCTTACGTGATAACTAAACTCATCTCATCAATCATGCAATTGTGATTGTGTTGTACTGATCATATTCTTTAGAATGTGTGCAATATAGCGCTCAAGTCTTTCAAATTAGGGAGGTATGGATTATTAAGTTTAAAACCCTAATTACTAAGGATGGCTAACTCAGACTCTCAAGATCTCAGAAATTTAGTGTCCTCAAAATCCTTAAGCCTTGAGTGAATGTGAATGTGTCAGAAATACACCAACTCATCGGTTAGTGAATTTTTTGCAATTTTTATCTTTTGCAAATTTTTATGGATTTTAATTTTTCAATTGTTATTCCTTTGAGAGATAATGATGTGCCCAAGCTCATATGAATAGTTGTGTCCACTCCCAACCAATATGGGTGTAAGTACGGACCATTAGACAGACCCGTGTTACTTGCGGACGGAGCCATATACATTGTCCTCTAAATCACCCACTCTGTTAAGGGAGACCGAAGTTCCCTCACTGAGAGTAGGTATTCATTTTTAAGCCTAGTAGTCAGAGCCTCTGAATATGAATTTTAATTTTTCAAAATTTTATGGGGTTTTTGAAAACGGTTGATTTTATTTACAAAAAGTTAGTCCCTCAATTTGTATGAAAAAGTTTTTACATGAATTTTTACAAAACTCAGTTCACAAGTTAACTTAAACCAAGCCCAAAAATATTTTCAAAAAAATTAAAACACGAGCTATGGCTAAAGTATATATACAGTAATATACAGAATACCCCCTATACTTAACTTTTGATATGTCCTCATAGCACAAGTCATGTGAAGCCATAGCTCTGTTAAATATAGGGTGATATAGCAGAATTGAGGAGGAGGGTCTTCCTATACTTAGGTCAAAAATGACCTAAGTATAAGAGAACAAATGGAGGGAGGAATGATGGGTCGAGTCCCCCTATACTTAGGCTGAAAATAGCCAAGTAAGGGATCTGGAAATTGGGCTGGGGTGGGGGGGTGGGAGGGGGGTCTGAGGCTGTTAGGGTTAGGGTATTTTTTATACAGAAGAGTAGATAGAGGGGGAAGGGGGTGAGGATTTTTACAGATGATTATGAAGAAGATGAGTTGGGGGGTGTGTGCGAATATTTTTACAGATTAAGATGTAGGAGGGAGGGGGGTGATTATGTGAAATATACAGAGAAGGTCGGGGAGAGGGGGTAGATGGATGTGTGCATGTGTGTGTGTGTAGGGGGGGGTTAGATCATCTAGTGATCTACTTCTTTTGTTTCTTTTTCTACAACATGCGAGGCCTCAAATGAGGACTGCTAAAAATGCACATGATACAATTTTTTTACAACATGAAAATGCATGGGGAGCTGACTAATCTTCCTTGAATTCTCCATCCTTTCTTTTGCGACCCTCTCAATGGGAGCTCCCAACTCCATGCCTCCATAGAGATCAAGCATCCTCGATCTTCACGGGCCTTGCCACAAAAGAAAAATGTTTGAAAAATAGCAAGAAAAATAATTAACAAAAATGATGCAAAAAAACACATGAAGAGAAGGCCTGCAAATTCTGAAAATATTCACAAAAAAATATTTCAATAAAATTCGATAAACAAATAGAGGTGAGTCGTGTCCCCAACAACGATGCCATTTGATGAAGGCAAAATCCGCCTCTTTAAGAGTAAGGAGTTGTCGTAGTATAGGAGGTAGATTTTGGTCAGCAAAGAGACTACAACTTCGAATATGTGGACATTATTTTACTTGGTAAGTGTACCAAGGTCGAACACAAAGATATGAGGCTCTTTAATATATTTATCAAATTTTGGTATATAAAATTTATGTGCGAATAGATTCTCAATTCTAGGTTTTATGCAGATGCACAATGAAATGCAAGTAAATCAATGTAAGGAATGATGCATATAATTTTTAGTTGATTTTTTAATGAAATTTTAAGATGATGCATGAACATAATGCAAGGTTAAATTCAATATACAAGCATGCAAAATAATCTTTACAAATATACCCTAAAGAAAATGAGCATAAGATATGAATTAAAAATCAAAGTCAACTTGAGCATCACAATTAAGAGCAAACATCTAGTAATGGTAAAGATTTAAGGATCAATGGACAATATAGACATCAAAAATTCATCATATTTCAATTAGTGTCAAATCATCGATTTAAATATTCCATTAGATAGAGAACTAAATTTGCAACAAAATGACACTGAAATCATGCAATTTGGATCTAAGATGCTCAAGATCTGAAAGAAACAATGCATGGGTATAAATGCAATAAAAATGCAAGCAAAAATAAGATAAATAATTACAAATAGGTCCCCAGAAGGACCTATTTGCAATAAACAAAACTAAGAGAGGCATCTGTGTAATTTATCCTTGTGCACAGGGACCAATTTGTAATTTACGTAACCCGGCAAGGCCTGTGTGCAAAATGTCCAGGCACACACATGATGCACGTGCGCTTGGACCTCTTTGTAATTACGGTAAGGCCTGGGGTGCTATCTGCAAATAACCCAACCCCCTCACATGCAGGGCACGCGAGGAGCCAGGTTGGGGGGAGGCGCAACTTCCGGAGGACACGTAGCATGCGCTGGTGCCTTGGATTGTTGTACGGTGTGCCCTAAATTGCAGGTCCGGAGATGGCGATGTGGTGTGACCTAGGCCATTGGATAGCTGCCATGGGGCACCATCCAATGATGCATGTGTTTCTCCTCTGTCGGGGGAGAGGCGGCATAAATGGTAGCCCGGTGAACTTGCCAGAGCTTTGTCGGGCTCCCATGTGCTCGTTGAAGGTCCGTGAACCTTGGTGACGAACTGGAGAGGGTGGGCAGAGGTTGGAGAAGCTTCCAGGATAGATGTAGGAGGCTGCCAGTGAAGCATCACCAGAGACGAGGCTGGAGATCGGCGATGAATCTTGGATTCCGATTATTGAAGCACCTGCAGATGTTAAATGATAGCCTAAGCATGTGTGAATGTGATGTGAGTGGAATGGAGTCTTGTAGGGATGGCCAGAGCGAGGGACTTGAGCTCCTTCTCCGACGAGGTTAAGAAGAAGGTGGGTTGGAGCGGGGGAGGCTTCTGGAGAAGGGAAGTGGTGAGTGAAGGGGATAGCAAAGACGAGGGTGGTATGGTGGAGGTCAGGGCATGGTCGATGGCCGGTGATCGGTGTTGTGTGTGGTGGGAAAAATCGGAGAAAAATGACATGAAGCCAGGGGAAAAGGGGTACCTGGTCGGAGATGGACGAAGTGGCTTGGGATGAGCTCCGTTGTACTCGGGGTCGTCGCCCAGTGAGGTTAGCCGGGCCTTGGAGCTCAACGGTGCTTGGTGGCACCGCAGCATTGTCGGAGGACCATGGATCTCATCGCGAGTGCTCGTGGCCATTGTCTCCTCGACAAACTGCCCTCCGTTGTCACCGGAGGGCAGAGGAAGATAAGGCGGAGCCCCTTGGATTGGTGGATAAGGCGAGTGAAGGGCGGAGCGGAGAGTTTTATAGAGCAGCCCCGGTTGTTAAATGTGACATGGGGATGGGTTTGTCACAACCAGAGGGGAGCGTGTGAGCGCGAAGCGTGACGATTGATGGTTGCACAAGGATGGCAGAGGAATTATCGATGCGGTGGTGGCGTTATGGAGTGAGAAGATGATCGGAGGAGAGGGATATAATTGAAGGGGGCAGAGGAGTCACGAGGTGTAACAGACGAGGGGAGGGGTTGTTTGGAGGTGGAAGACGAATCTTGGACCGTTGGATCATGTGATCAAACGGTCCAGATAGAGGCGCGAGTGGAGGGTGTGGTGTGGATCAGATCTTAGGATCTGATCCATCGGGTGTGATGGGGGCGGTGATGAATGGATCAGATGGAGGAGTGGGCTTAATCCAAGGGTGATGGGAGAAGGGCCGACGAGGCAAGCAGAGAGCACTCTGATAGGAGGGATCTGATGGTTGGAGTTTAGGCATCAGGGAGCAGCTAGGATTTGATCTGAGATCAGATCTGATGGTTGATAGTGAGGTGGGAGCGGATTGTTATGATGGAGGCAAGGTGAGATCTGATGGTTGGAAATGAAAAGGTGACATGGTGCAAGGGGAGTCATGGGATGGGAGCTTGATCTAGCAGTGGAGATGGGAGCGGAAGTGGAAGACTTGGATCAGATCAAGAGCTTTGATCAGATGGTTGAGAGAGAAGCATGGATCAACGAGCGAGATGGAGGTGGTTTGGAGGTGATCCAACAACCAGAAGAAAGCCGGGTGGCAAAAGGGGGAGCGGGACACGTGAGCAGCCCAGAGGGCACCACGTGGCCCAATCAGAAAAATAAAAAATGTAAAAATAAAGAAAAAAATAAAAGAATTAATTAGAGGCAAAATTAGGAAAAAGTCAAAGCATGAAGGTCTTAGATCTCGATGAGATCTACAAGTTTCATGTTGGAAAAAACCCAAAAGAGGTCATTTACAAGAGTGTATTTTAGGGGTATTTTTAAAGGGATAAAAACACAACCTTTTTGGTTTTTTTTATATTTTTTTGTTTCTTTTAATTAGGGTCATTATAGACAATTATTAGTCTAATTTTTATGGATTTTTAATGAGAATTAAAAATAAGGAGAATAATAGTAATTAAATACAATAAATATAGTTAGAATATAAGTTAATTATACACAGTTTCTGTACAATATAATACATGATAATAATAAGGAATTATTAGGGAATTTTATTGAATTATTTAAGTCAGGGGATTAAAAAGTGGATTTTAGCATGATGAATACGAGATTCATCACCCTCCTATTTGCTCTACATTTCGAGCCATCATAAGGAATCTTATTTCTATTCTAAAAATTGCATATTGTAGTACATTTATTTCTCTTCATTGTGATATTTATTGGTAATTTTTGGAGCATTGATTGATTTATTATAATTATTATGGTGGAATTTATCATTGTTTGCCTACTTTGTGATATGAAATTCATAGTTAGTCAATTTTTGGCTCAAGCATTTCTAAGAAAATCGTAATTGGTAGGATTAATTGTATTCTATAATATGCCTAAAATCATATACTTGCGTGCATGTTTGACCTTAAATAAATGGTTTGGTGGTTTTTTGTATTTATTTTTAATTAATTCATTACAAAGTATTTTTACGATTTGAAAGTTGTCTTGATTCCTCTTGATAAGAGATATTTAGGATAATTCTTGTTCTAAGAAATCTTAATATTTTGTATTTGTAAAATTCATTTACTCATAATCACACTGTATATAATTAATTAAAAATCATTTTCTTGTCAAAAAAATCCCAAAATTTTACAATATGTTAATTTTGCATTATTTTTCATTTTGACCAAGTTTCATGAATTTTCGATTTTATTTTCTGGAATTTTGTGAAAAAATCACAACATCCTCCATCTTTTGATTGTATTTTCACCATACAATAGGAATACTTATAATATATTAACTATTAAGTATATTATATGAAATTCCAAACAAAAATTGAATTCAAATACATATCTGACTCCCCAACTCAATAATTGTCATATATCTTATTGCAAAAAGAATGTATTTGACATTTCACATTTTTCGGTGATATAAAACACAATTTTTAATTCAATCCACCACAATTTACATACACAATCAAGTTCGTGACAAGAATTGTACCACCAATAAAAATCTATACACCGATACAGGGAGAAATATATGTGTATTTGTATTCTTGCTTGCTATTTATATATCACTTGGGCAATTCAATTTCATATTTTCCACCATATTTTCAGCCATAGAAAATCAAGTATCGGATAAATATTGTACCATCTTAAAATTATTATTAAAGATGCAAGAACCAATGCATACTACATTTTATTAATAGAACCAGTCACTTTCACAAATTTTATTTACCATACTAACATGCATTGTTACACAAAAAATTACTTGTAGCAATTCAATTTTTATCTCTTTAGCCATTCTATTTCAATCCACCTCAAAGTTGTAATTTAATTTCTATAAGTCCATTCAAAGAAAAATCAAATTTACATTGAACAATATAAATAGATATTCAATTTTATTGTTGTATGATCTCATTTATTTATCTGCTTTTATCTAATGTTCTTTGTGATAAGAAAATTCCTTTGAAAATCAAAGGAAAGTGTTACAAAATAGTTGTGAAACCTGCCATGCTCTATAGATCAGAATGTTGGCCTATGAACCATAAACATGTGCAGAGAATGATAATACCAGAAATGAAAATGCTAAGGTGGACGTGTGGTCATGCACGAAAAGATCGAATTCAGAATGATGTAATCAGAAGAAAACTTAGTGTAGCTTCGGTAGAGGATAAGATGAGGGAAAATCGCTTAAGATGGTTCAACCGTTTGCAAAGGAGGTTGGTTGATGCACTAGTTAGAAGATGCAGGATTTTGGATGTTGAGCTGATTAAGAGAGGACGAAGAAGACTCAAGAAGTATTGGAATGAGATAT
Source organism: Ottelia alismoides (assembly GCA_037367405.1). Classification (NCBI taxonomy): domain Eukaryota; kingdom Viridiplantae; phylum Streptophyta; class Magnoliopsida; order Alismatales; family Hydrocharitaceae; genus Ottelia; species Ottelia alismoides. Next base: position 298,381 of record JAZKJV010007011.1, on the reverse strand, counting down.
CCGAAGGGATCTTAGTTATTTGGATTTAAACTTGAGAATGACCTAAAATAGATCTGAATGGAGGCAAAAAAATCCATGTAGCCGACCCTGCTTAATTGTGGGACAAGGCTTTGTTGTTGTCGTATTATCTAATGTTGCTTCTTTTGCAAAGAAATTTGATATCATATTTCTCTGTGGTTGCGTTTCCCTGCACATATGATGACTAAATTATTGTGACCATACATCTCTTCATTATCCAAAGATGAGTCTCTACCCCATTTCTTGTCTATTATAAACTAAGAAGAGTAGTTCTCTTTTTAATCATTTCTTCGTAGTCTTTATTTAATATTCGACAAAAAGTACATCTTTTATTCTTGTCAATTTTTTTACTATTTTAGTTCAAATAACTTTAGTTGGTTTATATTTTAGTCCTTTATTTCCTCCTTTAGCTACCCCTAGGAAATTGATTTGAGTTTTAAAAATAACAAAGAAAGTCAAAATTCTTAAAATTTCCTAAAAATATATTATTTCATTAGAACAACTTGGCATTGCTAACTTCATATTTTTGGACCTTATTACGCAAAAACAAATATCGTTCTCATTGGAACATTGCAATCAAATTGCAAATTAAGTACACCTCTAATTACATGCCAATCCACTTGATCCCGTGGATTTGAACCTCAACTTGTCACATACATTTTGGGGATTTTTACCCAGCAGACCCTATAAACGTCATAAAATGCCTCTACGACCTTTTGCATAACGTAGTTACTCCATCAACCCTATAAATTACCCGAAGAACCCCCACGGGCTTAAAACATATGACCCAGAGGGTTCATGGGGTAAGAGTTGGCAAGTTTACGGGGTCGAGGGGGGAATTAGGTTGTTTCAAAGGTCGTGGAGGTGATTGGCAAAGTTTATAGGGTCTGCCGGGTAAAAATCCCTACATTTTGTGTGTTTCCATTGTGTCTATAGTTGTAATTTCATACTTGAATTGATTGATTCTTGTGTGTGCACAACATGATAATATATTCATTTTAAATTACACAAAATCCTCATTTTAATGATTATGTTCATCAAGTAGATGTATCTCAATGAGGAGATATAGTTCATCAGGATGTGGCCCTATGATCCCTCTGAGGATCCAACTCTACCTATTGCTCTTCAGAAGCATTAATATACATGTGCTGCATACCACATGTCTGCTCCCCTTTCTCTTGAGCATCTCTCAAAAAACTAAAAAAACATTTGTGGTGGGATTGCACTTCCGTTACCACCCCACGCACACTTCAGGAGGCATTTCAGGATAGTCAGTGATGGATGGATATGGAAGACATGATCGTAGCATTACAGTCCAGAGGCACTTGGACCTTAGTCACTATCCTGTTGGTGCATTCATGGTTGGGTACAAGTGGGCATTTATAATGAAACATTAAGGGGGTGGTAGCATTGATTGGTAGGCAGCTACAAAGCTCGACTAGTGGCAGAAGGATTTATGCAGACATATGGCATGTATTCTGAGGACACTTACTCTCTCGTGACATGTCATTCCACTCTCTAGATCCTTATCTTTTGCAGTTATTTGAAATTCACATTTGCTTCATGTTGATGTCAAGAACACACTCCTATACAGAGACATGCGAGAGGAAGTGTACATGCAACAACCACTTGGGTTTCTATAGAGGAAAGTGTCAGAAGATATGCATGTTCCACAAGGTTATTTATGACCATAAGCAGAGCACAAGAACATGGTTCTAAAAGCACTAAATCCTGAAAATAAATAAGGCTTCAGATGATCTATTATCGATCATTCATTATTTGTGGAAAAGGCATCAAGAGGTATTCTTATAATTCTGGTGTTTGTTGATGATATCATTATTACATGAGATGACTTACAAGACATTCATGAAAAAAAGAATCGGCAAGCAGTTCAATACCAACGATATTGGAGAGCTTCCATACTTCATTGGCGTAAATTTTACCAGAATCATTGAGGGCTTGTGATGAGTCAAAGAAAGTGTTTGATTGATCTTATTTGAAAATTAGGGATGGTAGGCTACAAACCTTATGTTGTTCCCATGGATCCCATTATGAAACCCTACGATGATGACATAGAGCATGTCGACGAGAGGAGGCACATAGAGCTTGTTGGGAAGCTCCTCTATGTGACAATCACGAGACCAGATATCTCCTTTGTTGTAAGCAAAGACAACCAGTTCATGGAGCACCAACGACAAGCCCATATGGATACACTCAAAGTGAACTTAGTTACCTCAAGTCCTCACCGGGTACAAAACTGCTCTTCAAAATGGGGGCATCCCTTGCCATATAAAGTCGTGTTTATGCAAACTACGATGAGTGTCTAAAGGACAGAAAGTCCACCAATGATTTTATTGTTTTCATTGGTGGTTCTCTAGTCTCACAGAAAAGCAAGAGCAGGAGATGATTTCATATCGAGTGCAAAATATGAGTACATGACTATGGCTCAGGCTAGTGCTGAGATGATGTGGGTTAGTTGGTCTTGACTAACCTAACTATGCAGGTATCTCTCCTTATGTATATGCGATTACTCAATAACCTTATTCATTGCCAACAATCCAACATTCTGTGAGTGGACTAAGCACATTGAGGTCAACTATCATTACACTAGGGATATGCTAGAAAGGCTTTATATCAATTCAACAACTGACATACTCGCTAAAGCACTCACAAGGGAACCATTCCAGATGTGTTCATCTAAGGTGCACATGATATATGTCTATGCTACAGTTTTAGAAGGTGTTATAACATAATTGTAGTTATATTATGATAGTCTTTCATTTTTTAATGTGTAAGCTTAATAAGGAATTATGTATTCCAATTGTGCAACTTCTTCCCACCTTAGGGTTTTATCTCTGTTAAAGAGAACCCTATGATCTTATCATATTCAATTTCTTATTCCCTTTATGTAATCATCATTTCGACTATGCACCAATTCTTCACTTTCATTTTAAAAATCTCTAATAGAAGTCTTAAATGAAAATATTCCAACCGTTAAATTTTCCCGAAACTTACTACCAAGTGGTTCATCAGATACACTTATGTCAAACCCCTTGTACAACATCAAACATTTTAAATATTTCATCACACGATTATTAGTTTACCTGAAATTTATGTTGTTATCAACTTCATCTATTTGTAAAGGTGAATGCTCTACATCTTCTCCATGATTTGTCCAAATCGTGTAATCTAACCAGATTCCATTATGAGATACTTGTACACTCCATTTTGACCATTAGTATGAGTATAGTTGCATATAACACAAGGACACTGTATTTTGTCACCTTCAACTCCTACTCGGTTATATGTCCTTTTTGAAATGCCCAATTCGAGAAATCAATCACTCCCTTTTAATATCTCTGAGATTCCTTGAATCTTATGTTCATCCATCTCTTATCCATTTTACTACATCAATAGTATGTGTCAAGAATCATAGGAGGATATTATATACCTTCGTATAATTTCCATAAGTTAAATGAAATTAGTATGTCCCTCTACTCATCCAATACAAGTACATGTGAAATAACACCATAACAACTAACAAGCCACACGCCCTAGGAAGTCACCAATGTGCTTTTCATAATTATAATAACATATTGGCATCCCCATTCCTAGTTGTTGCCTCAAATGTTTGGGTTACTGGTACTAGAACTTGCAAATTCCACAACAGTGCTGCTTTTGACATGGTAATTTGATCATGTTCGACATCACAACCTCAAGCATCACTTGAATGCGAAACTAACACCTCTATGCCAACTTCTTATACAAGCCACCTGATGCTCTCCCCATGGTACTACTCAATTTAGAATCGCTTACAATCTTAACTCACACCTCCACATGGCATTACTCAATCCATGTTCAGATTGACTAATCATTCAATCAAAATCCAAGGGTACATTTTAGAGAAACTAAATCCTGGAGCACAAGGATACAACTCGATCCATGTTCAGATTGATTAATCCATGTTCTTGTGCGACGCATCACACCACTAATGACCTAGATGGTCTTTTTATTGTTGAAACCCCATGTCAGACAGAACTAATTCTGATCAGAGTTGTCAATGGTCATTTACACATACAACCTCTCGCATACTTCATCTACGATAAGACACTAATTATAGTATTGTTACACCGATACCATGATGGCTTATCGTGTTCCAATATGCTTCTCTCAAGCTAACCCACGTCCTAAGCGGTGTGGAGTTCCTGTTGAAAATGTAATTTGTAATTAGCCCATGAAGTATTATTGCAATGGGCTATTATACATGGCCCTACAAACCTCCACCCATATGAGAATATGTGGGCCTATATCTTCCATCAACATATGAAGAAGCTTAATGAAGATATGCACTTGGGAGAATATTCAAGAAAAGAGAGAGGTGGAGAAAATATCTAGATATTTCTTCACCTCCCACTAAAATATCTAGATATTTTTTCTTAAAGGATAAGCATGGAAAATGATTCTAGAGATCTCTTCTAAAATATCTCCACCCTCTTGAGGTCCTATAAATACCACCCAAGAGGTCCTCATTTCACATAACACACACAATACAACAACAATAAGTCTACTACTATCACAAGAATCTCTCAAGTGTCATCCTCCTTTCAAGTGTTGTAAGTGCTTCTTCCTTTATTGTAAACATTGTAAGTCCTATTCTTGTAAAGGTTCAAGTCTTGTATGACAAGTTCAAGCTTTAATGAAAAAAAGGTCTTGAGTTAACATCTACCTTGAGCATTGATTCATATTCTCTATTTTTAATTTACTTCTTATCCACCACCAATCTTCCGCTGCTCCAACAAGTTTGATATCAAAGTCTCATCATTCTTGCATCCTTGTTGAAGTATTTCCTTATTTCTCCACACCATGGCATCCACCTCCAATACACCTTTATTTAATTATACTCAAAGCTCCATTCCTGTATTTGATGGAGAAAGTTATGATTATTGGAGTCTTCAAATGAAGAATCTATTTATCTCACAAGACTTGTGAAATCTTGTTCTATAAGATTATGAGGAGGTTAAAGATGCAGATATACTTGCTTCACTGAAGAAAAGAAGAAAGAACTTAAGGAGAACAAGAAGAAAGATGCAAATGCCCTTCTCTTCATCCAACAAGGAGTAAGTAAATCTATCTTTTCCCGTATCTCTGGAGCAACTACTTCTAAAGAAGCATGTGAGATTTTAAAGAAAGAATTCAAGGATCTGCCAAGGTAATTTCTATCAAACTTCAATCTTTATGGAGAGATTTTGATAATCTCTTGATGAAATGTGGTGAAACTGTCCAAGGGTTCTTTTCAAAAGCTTCTATTATTATAAATCAAATTCGAAGTTATGGAGATACTATTATCGATAAGAAGGTTGTTGAAAAGATTTTAAGAAGTTTACATGCTAAATTTGACCATGTTGTTGCTGCTATTAAAGAATGCAAATATTTATCTTCTCTTTCTGTATATGAATTAGTGGGCTCACTTGAAGCACATGAACAAAGAATCAGCAGGTTTACTACTCAACCATTGGCGCTAGCATTTCAAACAAAAGTTAGCATCTCCAAAGCTAAGAATGGAGATCATTATAATCAAAGAATGTGACAATATGTAAGGAGACAAGATCATAATGAAAGATATGAATCTTACAAAGGTCAAGATAATGGAAGAGCAAAAGGAGGATATAATCAAAGAGCTCTAGGTACAAGAAAATCTTCTTCTTATTGTATCATTTGTAAGGAAGAAAATCATGAATCTAAGAATTGTAGATTCCGATGCACAAAGTGCAAGATTGCAAATCATTCTCAAAGAGACCGCTGGTTTCAAAAAGATGAGTATAATTATGTTGCAAAAGATGAAGATTATAATCCACTACTTTGTTCTTGCATGAATACTAAAGAATTATTTAAAGATATTTGGTATGTCGATAGTGGTTGTAGTAACCACATGACAAGAAACAAAGATGCATTTATGAGCCTTGAAAAAAGGCATAGTTCACAAGTTAAGCTCAGAGATGGAAAGCTGTAAAATGTGGAAGGCAAAGGAGTTATTGTAGTACAAAGAAAGAAAGGTACTTCTAAACTCATTCACGATGTTCTCTATGTTCTAGGCTTAACTGAAAATCTTTTAAGTGTTGGCCAACTTATGAATAATGACCATTCTCTAAGATTCGATAATGGAGTATGCATAATCTTTGATAAAAGAAGAAAGTTACTAACTGTAGATATTAAAATGGCTCCAAATAAAGTCTTTCCATTATCAATGCCTTTAAAAGAAGGCTATGCTCTAAAAACTGTAAATGAAGATGATTTCTTGTTATGTCATTTAAGATATGGACACTTAAATTTTAGAAGCCTCATGTTATTAAAGCAGAAGAACTAGGTTGTTGGGCTTCCGTTCATGAAGAAAGATGAAAGCATATGTGAAGGATGCATATATGGCGAGATGTATAGATTGCCATTTACAAAGACATCATGGAGAGCAAAACCTCCACTTGAGTTGATACCCTTAGATGTATGTGGACCAACTCAAAGTTCGTCTATCAATGGAGCTAGATACTTCTTATTATTTGTTGATGATTACAGTAGAATGATGTGGATTTACTTCTTGAAAGAAAAGTTAGAAGTCTTTTCTACTTTTATCAAGTTTAAAGTTTTTATTGAAAAACAAAGTGGAAGAAAAATAAAAGTTTTCCGATAAGATCATGGATTTACATCCAAAGAATTTCAAGACTTCTGCATAATTCAAGGAATCAAGAAGGAGCTAATAGCAAAGTATACTCCTCAGCAAAATGTAGTAGCTAAAAGAAGAAATAGAATGATAGTTGAGATGGCAAGAAGCATGTTGAAAGGTAATGGTCTTCCTAACAAACTTTGGGTAGAGGCAGCAAGTACTACGATTCATATATCGAATAGATCTCATACTAAAGCAGTATTGGATAGAACACCTTATAAAGCCGGGTATGAAAGGAAGACCAAGGTTAGTCATTTCAAAAACTTTGGTATATTGCATATGATCATATTCCATCTCAAGTCAGACAAATAAGTTTGATGAAAAAAGAGAAAAATATATCTTCATTGGATATTGTGATGAATCTAAAGCTTACAGATTATATGACCTAAAGAAGGAAAATATATCTAGAGATATCATCTTTGATGAAACATCTTCATGGAAATGGGATGATTCTTCAATGCCACAAAAGCAAGCTGCAGCTGAAGTAGACAATTCGAACGATGAAGATATATTTCCTTCAATTCAAAAACCAGTAGGGCGAAATATTTCTGATGCAAAACATCCACAACAAAAGGTATGATCTCTTGAAGAAATTTATGCATTTTCTTTAGCTATTGCTTTATTTGCTTGTGAGCCACAAAAAATTGAAGAAGCAACTAAAGAAGAAGTATGGATTCAAGCAATGAATGAAGAAATTGCAGTCATTAATAAAAATCACACTTGGGAGCTCGTGGACTGTCCTAAGGATAAAGATGTCATTGGTCTTAAATGGATTTATAAAGTTCAAAATAATGAAAATGGCTCCATTCACAAACATAAAGCTCGATTGGTTGCTAAAGGCCATTCGCAACAACCAGGTAAAGATTATAATGCAACTTTTGCACCTGTTGCTCGTATGGAGACAATTAGAATTCTGCTTGCACTTGTTGCTCAAAAGAAGTTCTCGGTTTATCAATTTAATGTTAAGTATGTATTTCTTAACAGAGATCTTGAAGAAGAGGTTTATGTTGAACAACCTAAAGGATATATCTCCAAAGATAATGAAGAAAAGATCTATCGTCTCCGCAAAGCCTTGTATGGCTTAAAGCAAGCACCAAGAGCTTGGAATAATAAAATTGATGGATATTTTCGTGATAATTGATTTTTAAGAAGTCCTAATGAGCCATCTCTTTATGTGAAGAAAGAAGGTACACAGAATTTCCTTATCGTATGTCTTTATGTTGATGAGCCTATATATAATTCCTTCAAGATGATTGAAAAATTCAAGGAAGCAATGATGAAAGAATATGAAATGACAGAACTCGATTTTATGAGATACTTTCTTGGTATTTAATTTCAACAAAAAGAAGGTGAAATATTTATCTCTCAAGAAAAATATGTTTATGATATTCTTAAGAAATTTCATATGTTAAATTGCAAGCCAGAAGCAACTCCTATGCCAGACAATACAAAACTTTCTACAAATGATGGATCTCAAGACGCCGATGGCTCTCTTTATAGGAGTCTTGTAGGCTCCTTGTTATATTTAACTAATACAAGACCAGATATAGTATATGTAGTCAGTGTTGTATCGAGATTTACTAACAAGCCAAACAAGCTCCATTATGCAGCCACAAAAAGGATTCTTCGTTATGTTCAAGGTACCAAGAATTTTGGAATTAAATATACTATAGAAGAAGATAATTCTCTCAAAGGCTATTCAGATAGTGATTGGGACGGATCTATAGATGATAGAAAAAGTACATCAGGTTATTTACTTTGCATGGGATCTAAAGTTATGTCTTGGAGTTCTAAAAAGTAAAAGACAATAGCCCTTTCCTCTGCTGAAGTCGAATATATTTCTGTTACAAGTGCATCATGTGAAGTTGTGTGGATGATAAGACTTATTCATGATATTTAAGAAGCGAATGTTCTTCCAATAACTATATTATGTGACAACTTGTCAGCCATTATTATGACAAAGAATCCAGTCTTTCATGGAAGAAAAAGCATATTGAACTTCGTCATCATTGTATTCGAGAGCTAGTGGAGAATGGCGACATCAAGTTGGAGTTCATCAATACAGAGGACCAACTAGCAGATATTTTTACAATGCCACTTCCAACAGAAAAATTCCAAAACTTCAGACGAATAATGCAAATTACAAATTAAGAGGGAGTGTTGAAAATGCAATTTGTAATTAACCAATGAAGTATTATTGCAATGGGATATTATACATGGGCCTACAATCCTCCAACCATATGAGAAGATGTGGGCCTATATCTTCCACCAACATATGAAGAAGCTTAATGAAGATATGCACTTGGGAGAATATTCTAGATATTTCTCCACCTCCCACCAAAATATTTAGATATTTTCTCTTAAAGGATAAGCTTGGAAGAGGATTCTAGATATCTCTTCCAAAATATCTCCACCCTCTTGGGGGCCTATAAATACTAGGTCCTCATTTCACACAATAGACACAACACAACAACAACAAGTATAATACTATCACAAGAATCTCTCAAGTGTCCTCCTCTTTTCAAGTGTTGTAAGTGCTTCTTCCTTTATTGTAAACATTGTAAGTCCTCTTCTTGTAAAGGTTCAAGTCTTGTATGCAAGTTCAAGCTTTAATGAAAAGAAGTTCTTGAGTTCACATCTACCTTGAGCATTGATCCATATTCTCTCCTTTTAATTTGCTTCTTATCCACCACCAATCTTCCGTTGCTCCAACAGTTCCAGAATATGAGTTTAATGCGCTTTTTGCAAATATAATGTAAGATCTACTTCATGTCTAACAAGGTTGTTGAAGCATCTGCCCTCGGTTGTTTTAATTCATGAATAAAAAGTCTTAGTTGACTGTTACGCAAAAGTTCATTCAAAATAATTATTTTATGCAAGACTAGCATTGTATTGTAGATAAAACACATCAATTATAGAACTACGCCAAAAGAAGAAGGCTATTGTCTAAGGATCATTATCAGAGAAGTGGATGCGAAGAAATTATTGATGTACCCAAGACAACAGGTCGTCAAAGCGCACGTTTTACTTTATCTTTGAGTCACTTTGTAGTATTGTAGACTACATTTGTTTTTGCATAAAGCACTTAAATAAAAAAACTTTAACAAAATAGTTTTGTATATTTTTATACCAGTACAAGTCCTTATGGACTGGTATAATCTTGACTTCTAACAAGTGTTGTGTAATTTAAGTAATGTCTCACAAGGTACAAGACCACATGCATTGGTACAAGTATGATTATGCAAACCGATATCTTTAATACACCACAATACACCTTGATAAGTTTGATTCGAAGCATTTCACTTATTGTTGCACTGGTAAAATACTCATGTACATCGGTACACATTTGAATGTTGGTTTTTAACCTAGTTGTTTCAACATGCCTTGGTTGATTCAATGCACATGTCCTTGTAACTGGTGTTACAGCAATGTAACTCTTTGTGCACCGGTAAATACTAGCCGTTGAACATTTCTTATAATGAGTTTTGCACCTAATGCTTCTATATATACCTTTTGCAATGATACACTAGTGAGTTGAGTTTCTTAATCAGTTATTTTTTAGTTGAGTCCATTCGATATTTTTTATCTTCAGGCCCTTCTAAAGTTCTCTACTCATTGATCCCAAAGCACACCACAAGCTAAGTTCTCTACTCACTACGACAACTCTCTCTACTCTTGTGAGATATTCTTGCTTGCTTAAAAAAAGATTTTACCTTGCAACACAATCTCAGTTCTTCACGTTCTTTGCGACTTTTGCTTTTCTTCCTCATAGCCTTCCGCTTCAACGTCAATTTCTATTTGCATTCACATCTTGCATATTTCAAAAGCTTTATTAGAACAATTGTACTTTGTTTTATTCTTCATTAATATGTATTCTGTGTGAAGGCCTTTCTTCTTTGGCAGAAGATGAACCTTTGGTGAGATTGTTCAGATATTTTGTGTGAAAGCCTTTTTTCTTGTTTAGAAGATAATTAGATTAGAGTTTCGTACCTTGAGGTGTTCTCCATGAAAACCTTTCTTATGTAAAAGATAAATAACAGTAATATGTGTTCTTTATGAGCGATTTGTACTACACTGGAAGTAGTTCTTATAGTGAGAGATTATAAGCCATGGAAAGGCCAAGCTCTGGAAAAGGACATAACCCAAAAATAAGGTGAGCATGTATAAATCCTTGTGTAATATGGCTTGCTTGTTGTGATTTGCTTGTTGAGCTAATTTATTTTTAAATTTGATCTTATCCTGCATAAACTACTAGTCACCCCTTTCTAGTGTCTTTCCATTTGGTATCAAAGATTTCCAAGTCAGGTGATTAAGGAACTAATTCAGTACACCTACAACAATGGGCTCAATAGATGCCAACAATTGTGTCAAAGATCAGCCAACCAACCAACCACTTTAGTTTAATGAATTGGCTATACATTGGAAGAAGAGGATGGATATCTACTTGAAGTCATCTATAGAAGATATCGCTCTATAGAAAATTATTGAAAAAATTCAAAATTCCATAAGTTGTCAAAGAACAAGGAGAATGTGTAATTATAGATGTAAGGGCAATCGTCAAAAAAATGTAAATCAATGAGTAATTTATTTGTGCTTTATCTACTGATGGATTTATCATGGTCTCTCAACTGCATACTGCATATGAGATAGGGACATGCCTTGAGGTCACTCATGAAAGAACTGATCAAGTCAATAAATCAAAAATTAGAGTTTTCGTAAATGAATTCAAGTTTTTCAAAATGAACCTATGAGAAATAATAAAGGACATAACTACATGATTCATGATGGCATGAAAAATCACCAAGACTCGGGTAAGTAAAATAGATCAAGGGTCGTTGCGACCCGGATCTCGGAGATAATTCGGTCAATCAAGAAAATGAGGGATCAAACCACCAAAACAGAATAAAAATCAAAGAAAAATAATAGTGGCACTGGCTATTGGATTAGCCTGGTATAGCGACCAGGGTCGGACTCAGGGAGCACGTAATGGCCTCGCGGCCTACGAAGTAGTCATAAATGAAATAAAATAAAAGAAAGTGATTTTTGGTGGATTTTTAATATTTTTATATTTTTTTGGATTTTTAAACTAATTAAGAAAATAAGGAAACAATAAAACAATCAACTTCACACAATTATTTAAATACTCAAAATTCACCCAAAAATTCAAAAATTTTTTTTATGTTTTTTAATAATTTTCTATGTTTTTGGTTAATTTTGGGGGGGTTTTCTGATTTTTACAGAATTTTATAAAAATAAAACAAGACAAGAAAAGAGTGATGCTGTCCAGTCAGACTTGGAGGGCCAAAATAAAATGGATAAAGACCCTATCAAGGTTTGAAGGTAATTTTCTATAAAGTATGAAATACAAGGAAAATTTAGGCACTGGGTTTATTGTTTTTTGATTTTTCTTTTAATTATTAGAATTTTTATGGTGTTTTCAATGTTTTTTACTTTTTATAGTTTTTATAAATCGAAAAATGACCAAAATTGGTCAGAAAATCAAACACATCCAACAAACAATCTCTAATTTTTTTGAAATTTTTAAAGCTGTTTTAATTTTTTTTGTGATTTTTAAAGCTAGACAGTAAAAAAAATGCGTGTTTTTGAATTTCTAAAAATAATAAAAAGAGTAAAAAATGTCTCCAAAATTTAGAGAAAATTTTACACCATGGCAGGAGCCATGTATCCAATGTTCATCAAATTCGGAGTAATTTTGCTATTTTATTAAAAATAAAAACAAAGGCACAGTACACACGGACCTATCTGCAAACAAAATAAAGTTCTGGGCCCTAAAAATAACAAGGCTGGAAACTGAGGGCCCAAAATGCAAAATGTCCCAAGGCCCACGCACGATACGCGTGACTCAGGCCTGGAAGGACCTGTTTGTCATTCCCATTTATAAAAATATAAACAATAACAAGCCAAAAATACAGGATAAAAGTTGCAAATACACCAAAGCTCACGTGTCGATGCACGTGTCCATCACACACAAGGGTATAATTGCGAACAAAATAAACCACAGGGTCCTCTATGCAATATGTCCAAAAATAAAAGAACTACCAAACGTATTTACAGGACTAGATAATAAATGCAAAAACTAAAGGGGCCTAAGAGCAATTACCCCTTATTAAATGCCGAGGGACGGATGATTGCCACGTGTGAGATCCAACGGTCAGAGGGGGGTGGCGCACAACAAAGGAGCCCTCGGTGCAGATCGGATGGTGGAGGTTTAGCCACGTGGATGATCAGACGTATCCTGTGCGACGTGGCTAAACCTCGCTGATCAGACGGTAGAGATCCACCCTCTGAAGATCAAACGGCTACTGCTGCTCCTCGAATGGACGGCTCGATGAGAATCTGGAGTTGGAGGGCTGGATCGGACGTCTCTGGAGGGTGCACGAAGAACAAGTGGCCGACGAACTTCGCCGGCCCTGTGCACGCACGGTGACCCTCCTCGCGGGCTGCTGGTGATCGAAGAAGGAACGTCTGGGCCTCCCGCGTCTGACGAGACCCTCCGATGACGCGGCAGAGCTCCAGAGAGCTTAGACGATGCTGGCGGAGGTGGAGCTGCTGCTCTAGAATGTCGAACCCTCAGATGGGCTCGCTTGGACCTGCAAAGCACGACAACAAGCTCCTGGCTCGAGGGCAAAGTGCCTCGACCCGGTTAGGGGTGGTGAAGGTGGACGATGCGTCGGGGTGAGGGGGCTCCGGCGAAGCAACGGCGGTGGATCCCCATTCCCAGTTCCTTTGCGAACTGGGTTGGATGGATGGGTGCAGAAGATGCACGGGGGAAAGGCGAAGGTGGTGGGTGATTTCGATGATCGAGATGGAGGCGAGGGTTGTCGGAATCAGAGGTCGTCGGCGACGGGGCTATTTGGGCGAAAAGCTAAATTAGAGAAATAGAAAAGGAAAGAAGGCTACCTACTGGATGAGATCGACTGGGGAAGAGCTGGGGAAGCTCCAGGTCCTAGCCTCGAGGGCCGTCGGTCCCTGAGGCTCGAGCACCGCGTCTGGGCGGTGCACGACGGCGCAAAGTCGTCGGATCAGTGGTCCGATCGCTCCCTCCTCGATGCGACACGGTCGAACGCAAGCTGTCACTCTCGCGGTGGCTATGGAGGTCCTAGGGTAGAGTGAAACGATCCAAAGATGCCTCAAATTGCGGCCGGAGCTGGGACTATATACGAGTGCAGGTCCGAGAAGAGAAGGTCGGGCAGGGTTCCGCAAAGCGCGGATCCCAACGCGGATATGATGGCTTGGATCTCGGATGCAGGAGGGACGATCGGAGCTCGGGGTTTGGCGATTTGGTGATCGGGTCGAGCGGGAAGAAATTGGAGAAAATGGGTCGGGCGCCACGAACCCGACTCTGGTGGTCCTGGGGGGGGGAGTTGACCGGGGGTCAACATCCCCCGTGGACCAATCAGAGCCCACCAAATGCCAAATATTTGTTTATTTATTTAAAAATAGTAAATGATTGAATTAAGAAAAACTTAAAATATGAAAAATGTTTATTTTATTTTAAACTATTTTTTTGTGATTTTTAATTAATTTTTTGAAATAAAAATAAAGTATATACATTACAGTGCTATATATATATGTATATATACAATATTGATTTTTAATTTTTGATTTTTAATTAATTATTTTTATACATTTTTATTCCCATTTTATATTTTATTTATTTATATCATAAAATAAGGAATAAAAATGTATTTTTATTTTATTCTTATTATCTATTTACAAGGGTAAAATAAATAGGTATATACAAGTTTGTACATGGTATATTTACAATATTTCTTTTGATTTTTAATTTTGTTCTTTTTATTTAATTTTTGTTTTCATGGTTTTTATTTTATTTATTTACAACATGAAATATAGAATATATACAAGTTTGATAGAATTTTGATTTATTTATTTATAGGGTGAAATAAATAGAGAAAGTGTTTTTTTGTACAAGGTGACTATAAACAAGGTGAATATTTTTATTTTCTTTTTAATTTTCTTATTTTTATTTTGATTTTGTATTTACAAATATTTACAACTATCTACAAACCTGTTTTTATTTTATTTTTAGAGGAAAATATTTTTATTATATTTACAGGTATATTTACACACTTGAGCTCCCTATCTCTCTCTACTTTGGCTTTTATGCGGTCAGGCCCATGCCGAGCCCTCCCTTGGGATTAGGTTGCTCAATATTTATTCTAAATATTTCCCTATTTTTCTTTTGTTTCTTTATTCTTTTATTTTTGCACAAAAACATGCTAATTACTTAATTTTATACAATGCATGCTTTTTGGTATTTATTTGTATTTACAAATATCTACATGCATTTGCAAAGGTTTTTGTAGCTAAAATATAAGAATAAAGAGTGATGAATGAGTATTCATCACCCCCCTGTACTTAACTTTGCTAGTCCCTTAGCAAACACTTATTTGAAAAACAAGTGAAAAAGAGAAAGAAAAAGAAAAAGAGGAGAATGTACATGGATAAAGGTTGATTATTAAACTTGCCTTCATTAAATTGAAATATGGAGCTCGATCAGATCTTTGGATTATTAATGTGTCGGAACCTTATTTGGACTTAAGTTTAAAACTCAACAGCCTCTATGTTCCACTAATCTATAACCAGGACTCCTCAACAATCCAGATCAGAACAAGTCACCATACACAAACCCTGTAGACCATGAATCTTTACTTGTACTGTGAATGTGAAGTATAAGCTCTCCACCTCAGAAGTGGCAACTTGACAACCCTCCCCAACAAGGTAACTCTATGACCTCAATCTGGCCACTCTTTCCCTGAGGAGCGGGGTATTCCCTTCTAAGTTCAAGTTCAACCGGCTCAAGAAGAGGGGGAAGAAGAGAATGGACCATGGCCAGTGTAGCCATGTATCCTTGGGAGCTCAACCAGTGTAGCCAAGTCTCCCTGCTGCAAGCTACATAAGGTGGGACATGAATCTCAACCTTTGCTTATTTGCACTATATACATACTCCGGTGGGATTATCATTTTCTCTCAGACCCACCACTTTTTTGGAGTTATTTTCTTTTTGCATTTTTTTAAAGTGCATATGTACAACATATACATGTGTAGCATATATACAAGGAGTTTTTCTCTTGAGCCAGTAGACTATCCCTCTTTTGAAGCATTATTGCAACCCACAACTCCTGTCGTCAGACCTCATGGCGACCAGACCAAGTTGAGACGCACTTCCTTCACTATAAGAAGAAGAGAGGTTCCGCCTAGAAGTACTACCCTCATATGCTACCCCAAGTCAAGGAAGACTGCCTCCTCACCACCTCTTCCGTAGAGAGCTCGGTGCAAGTGCGGTGTCCAAGTAAAGCCATTGTCTATATGAGTCATGTGTGTGTTGTTAAGTGCTCTACTTAGGCTCGATGAGATGACATGTGATCATAGCCTAGTTGATTCAAAGAATTAAGTCACCATGGACCTGAAAAGCCTTAAACCTAAGCCCTATAAGGTTCCTCTTAGAATTAGGTGGATTAAGATCTTAATCAAGCTCCATTTCCCAAATTAATTCTAGGCTAGTTTAAGTGTCAACTATAATCCAGGAAAAACTATATACATATATACAAAGATGCTATTTACACAATTTTTACAAACATGCAAAATTTTTGAAAAAATGTTTTGAAATCATGAATGGATGAATGCATGAATGCAAGTTTTGCAAAATATTTACACACATTTACACAAGATTTTTGCAAACTTTTGATTTTCAAAACATTTTGGAAAAATTTTGTACTATATACATAATTTTGATATGAAAATATTTACACAAACTTTACACAAAAAGTTTTTGAAAACATTTTTACAAAAATAATTTGTACAATAGCTATGTATGTGCAAATAAAAGAATGATTATTTACAGGATTTTTTTTAATTTTTGTGAATTTTTGGTTTTTAGCCATTTTTATTTATTTACACACTCACACAAAGTACGAGTTATGGCTAAAGTATATATGAAATATATACACACACCCCTATACTTAGCTCGAACGATGTCCTCAGAGTCAAGAGCAATGAACAAGACATAACTCATCCTATGTATAGGGAAATGAAAAGGAAGGCTATATACAAAGACGAATGAATGAATTAGAAAATCAAGAGAGTCTCGGCTTTTCCCCCTATACTTAGGATCAAGTAATCCTAAGTATAGTAGGCTGTACACAAAGGGAAAACCGAGTGAAGAATGTACAGGGTCTACCCCCCCTATACTTAGGGTGAAATATCCCTAAGTATAGGCAGCAAAAACAGGGGTAAAAAGAATCAAAAGAAATACCCAAAGGTCCTACATCGCCCCTTATACTTAGGGTAAAGTACACCCTAAGTATAGCATAATCAAAGATGACAAACGGGATGTGGGACTAAAGAATGTAATGATATGGACATCTGGATCTATACAGGTCGGGAGAACAATGATAATCAGGCGTGAGATGCCATAGATGTGAGTCAAGAGACCACATCTCACGCAAAATGAATAGGGGCAACATCAACGACCCGCGGCTCATGATCTAGAAATGGCTTGAACCGCTGGCTGTTCACTCGAAAGGTACTCTCAGAAGACACTTCGGATATGTCAATGCTACCGTTGTCGTGTACCTTTCTCACTAGATATGGGCCCTTCCATTTTCTCTGTAGCTTCCCTGGAAATAGACGAAACCTAGCATCAAGCAGCCATACTCTCTGTCCAGGCTCAAAATGCTTGTGGCTGATGTGAGAATCATGCCACTCCTTTACTCTCTCCTTGTACTGTATGCTGTTTGAGAAGGCGGTATCTCTAAGCTCCTCCAAGGCTGCTAACTCTGCCCTCCTCTGGTCTCCTACACTATCTGGATCCATAAGAATATCTGTGACTGCCCAAAGTGACCTGTGTCTAAGCTCAACAGGTAAATGGCACGGCTTGCCATATACGAGGCGAAAGGGAGATGTGCCCAAAGGTGTCTTGAAAGACGTCCTATATGCCCACAAGATCGAGTCCAAAAGCTGTGACCAATCCTTTCGGTCAGGGCGGACGACTTTCTGCAAAATAGTCTTGATCTCCCTATTCGACACCTCGGCTAGACCATTCGTCTGTGGATGGTAAGGAGTGGCAACACGATGGTCTATGCCGAACTCACTAGTAAGGGCCTTCACCTGGTCATTGATGAAATGAGACCCCCCATCTGAAATCAATACTCGAGGTACCCCGAATCGCGTGATGATGTGCTTCCTCAAAAATCTGCAAACTGTCCTGGCATCAACGGTTTGGGCGGGGATAGCCTCAACCCAACGACTCACATAATCAACGGCCAACATAATGTACTCAAATCCCTGACTCTTAGGGAATGGACCCATGAAATCGATGCCCCATGCGTCAAAAACCTCACAGAAGTGAATGGGCTGCATCGGCATCATATCACGCTGTCCACAAGTGCCCATCCTCTGACAGTCAGTACACCTCTTCACGAACTCATCAGAGTCCTTGAAGAGGGTAGGCCACCACAAGCCGGATTGGAGCACTTTCTGTGCCGTTCTCCTCCCAGAGTGATGTCCTCCTGCCTCAAGCTTGTGGCAGTAAGTGAGGACGCTATGGTGCTCCTCCTGAGGAATGCACCTACGCCAGACGCTATCCCCTCCTTCATGGTAAAGGATGGGATCCTCCCAGTGGTAGGACTTGGCCTTCGCAAGGAAGGTCTCAAGCCTCTGCCTGGGCCAATCTTGTGGAACTTTCTTAGCAACAAGAAAGTTCACAATATTGGCATACCACGGGAGAGAGGCGATAGCAAGGATCGCCTCATCTAGGAAGGTCTCACAAATAGGGTCAATCTGCTCAGAATCCTCAAGGTGCTCTAGTCGGGAGAGATGATCCGCCACCACATTCTTGACTCTAGGCTTATCCTTGATCTCAATGTCGAACTCCTGGAGTAGAAGGATCCACCTAGTCAGTCTGGCCTTGGCATCCTTCTTTGCCATGAGGTACCTGATGGCGGTATGATTAGTAAACAAGGTCACTCTAGATCCAATAATGTACGATCTGAACTTATCTAGGGCGAAGACTACAACTAGCATCTCCTTCTTTGTGACTGTGTAGTTCCGCTGCGCGGAATCCAATGTGCGGCTAGCGTAGTGGATAGCAAATGGAACTCCATCCCTCCTCTGTCCCAGCACGGCCCCCACGGCAAAATTGGAGGCATCCGTCATGATGTCAAATGGGAGAGACCAATCAGGCGGCTAGAGAACAGGAGCCTCAACAACACTCTGCTTGAGAGTCTCAAACGACGAAAGACACTTGTCATCAACAAGGAACTCGGTGTCTTTCATCAGCAGGTCAGTCAACGGTCGGGCAATCCTACTGAAATCATGAATGAATCGTCGGTAGAAACCGACGTGCCCCAGGAGTGACCGTAACTGCCTCAAATTGGATGGTGGTGCGAGTTTTCTAATGACATCTACCTTGGCCGGATCAACCTCCATGCCCCTGTTGGAGATAATATGGCCAAGCACCGTCCCTTGAGTCACCATGAAGTAACTCTTCTCCCAAGATAACACCAAGTGAACCTCTATACATCGTTGAAGTACTTGGTCTAGGCAGTCAAGACAGGAGTCGAATCCGTCGCCGTAAACCGAGAAATCATCCATGAAGACCTCTAAGCACTCCCCTACCATGTCCGAGAAGATCGACAGCATGCATCTCTGAAAGGTCGTAGGGGCATTGCATAACCCAAATGGCATGCGTCGGAAGGCGTATGTGCCGAAGGGACAGGTAAAGGTGGTCTTGTCCTGGTCCTCGGGAGCGATGGCCACCTGGTTGTAGCCCGAGTACCCATACAGAAAACAGTAGTGGCTCTTCCCTGCCAGTCTCTCAATGATCTGATCTATAAAGGGCATGGGGAAATGATCCTTCTTGGTGGCCTGGTTGAGTCTCCTGTAGTCAACGCAAACCCGCCAAGAAGTGGGTACTCGTGTAGCAATATCATCTCCAGACTCACTGAACACTATAGTGATGCCCGTCTTCTTGGGCACCACATGCAAAGGGCTGACCCACTTGGAGTCGGAGATGGGGTAGATAAAATCGGCGCTCCACCATTTCGAAATCTCCTTCATGACAACCTCTCTCAAATTCGGGTGCAGCCGCCGCTGGAACTCACGCGACGGCTTCGCCTCATCCTCGAGATAGATATGGTGGGAGCACAGGGCAGGACTTATCCCCTGGAGATCTACTACGCTCCATCCTATCGCCTTGCGGTTCTTTTCAAAAACCCCCATCAGACGGGATTCTTTCTCTCCAGTCAGATCGGCGGAGATAATGACTGGGTACATCTCATGCCCACCCGCAAGGAACCTATACTTCAGCGATGTAGGAAGCGGCTTCAACTCTGGACAACTGGGTTCTGGTGGATCTGGCCTCTGAAAAGTTTGCGTGAACGCTACCAGATCTGCATGGGAGAACTGAAACTCTCTATCACTCTCAAAAACTGGAGAAGGCTGTCCTGATGGACTGTCTCTGCTCTGCTCGGCATCTACCTCCTCCCTAGCTGCAGGCTCAGTGGAAGTCAGGTCTGGCATATAATCATCACAATCTGCCCAGTCAGACTCTGACTGCGAGGGATCTGTATCATCCAAGGTGGCCTCAGTACCACCATCATCAAAAGAATCAGTCTCGCGGTCGAGAACCAGCCCTGCTGCCTCAAAAGTATCCTGAACCAGGAATGTGCTCTCCAGGCTCTCCTCTAATGTCGTCTCTGCATCAGCGGAATCTGAAAGTGAGAGGATGGCCTGTGCTACTGGGTCTGCCCAAACTGCCTCATCGTCTGTGATCACAAAGTCACAGTCCTGGTGGGTGTCTGGCCCTGTATCTGTCAGCTGCTCTGTGTCTGAAGTCGTCTCTGAGCATGCTCTCTCTCTGGCTCGGCTGTCCTCGACCGTCTCTATTTGTACACTTTCCCCCTCGACGAGAAAGTATACCTTCCCGCTATCATGGTCAGTCACCGCCTTGGATGTGGCCAAGAACAGACGACCGAGAATGATGGGGGTATCGGTCACAGACTCAGGGATCTCCATGTCCAACACTACGAAGTCCACGGGGAATTGCAGGCCCTGAATCGTGATGACAACGTCTCGCAACAACCCCTTTGGCCTCTTGACAGATCGATCAACAAACTGAAGGACTGTCCTGCTCTGTCGAAGAGTGCCCAACTCGAAGCGGTCGAGAAGGGCTGCCGGAAGTAGGTTGATCGACGATCCGCTGTCTAATAGAGTACGGTCGAACCCCTGCTCTCTGATGTGGCATCTGACATAAGGGGCTCCGGAATCTGGCCTCTTGGCTGGCAGACGGTTCTTGATCGCAAAACAAGTGGCTCTCGTCAGCACATGGATCTCTGAGCGGTGGTTCCTCCTCTTCCTCCTGACCGTGGTCCTATCTCTGAGTGAATGCTGGAGAAGAGGAATGTACTGCAAAGCCTCCTGAAGAGTCAGCTGAATATAGAAACGATCTATCATCTGCTGGTTGAACTCCTCCTGCTGTCTCTTTTTGGGATTTTCGTTTTTCTTCCCCTTCCCCATCTAAAGGGCTCTAGGGAAGGGGATCACAGGGTCCTTCTCAGATGAAGGACTAGGAAAGGGTCTAGACGGCTCGACGACCGGATCCACACATACATCAGGCACCACAGTGAGACCAGAAGAAAATAATCCCTTTCCTTTATTCACAACAGTGTTCCGAGATACATCAGTAACAGGAAAAACAACAGGTCTCTCAGAATGAACATGGGTGGCCTCAGCACCACCATCGGCTGGTAGACGAGCGGCCTCAATACCGCGCTCTGGCTCGACATCATGGGTGGCCTCAGTACCACCTCCTCCAATTGGTGAAACGACGGCCTCAGCACCGCCGGCGGGGTCAGCATCCGTGGTGGCATCAGTACCACCGTCATCATCTCTAGCGGCCTCAGTACCGCTCTCCTCCTCCTCGTCGGGCGCTCTGGGTGTATCCTCATGGTGTCGCTCAAACGAGGCGCCGCCTGCTGGCATCCTACCGCTCCTAAGTGTGCCAAAATCAGTATCAAAAAGATATGCAGACATATCACTAAATGCATCACTAGGAGTGGCATACTCAGTACAAGCTACCTGCTCAGATTTCCTCTTCAGGTTGTTGGGGTTCGGCTCAATCTGGGCAGGGATGGCGGCCTTCCCTCTCACAATGTCCCGCATCTCCTGGCGGAACTCGTCCATCTCCCGTCGAAAGGTAGCATGCTGATCCGTGAGAAGGCGGGCTATATCATCCAAGGCGGGGCTCTCGTAGGGTGGCCCATGAGAGCCCGACGGGTAGCTTCTCTGGTAGTGAGGCTGCTGGAATTGGTGCTGTGGCTGAGAGGGAAAGGAATGTGGCTGATGCTGTTGCTAGTGAGGCTGATCACGCCTCCAAGACTGTCCCTACTGATAGGGATGAGGACCATACTGCGACGACTGCTGCTGCTGCTGTGGTGGGTACACTGGGGGCTGCTGCTGCTGGTGATCCCTCTGATGGTTGTACTGGCCACCCTGTCGTGACGGCTGCTGCTGGGGCTGGGCACCTCCGGTCCCCCAACGGAATCCGGGATGGTCTCGTCGGATACTGGGCTGGCAGCGGTCATACCAAATCTTGTTGACATCCATCAACGGCTCTGTATCGTACTGGGGTGGCGGGAGCACTGCCAGAGGCTGATCCGGCTGGTATACCACCATCTGAGTGTCAGTAGATGGTGGTGCCTGGTAGGTGAGCTGCGGCTGCTGGTACGGCTCCGCCTGTACAAGATGAACCTGTCTAGGCTGCTGGTGGGAGCTGGAGCACTGGGACGAGCTGCTGCTGCTGTCGGGATCGCCTCGTGACTGAAGACGGGACTGGGGAGCCGTCTGTGCCTCCTGGAGACACATGAGCTGTGTCTTCATGTCACTCAGAGTCTGTGCCATCTACTTCATCTGAGTGATGCCCTGGCAGTGGTTCTTCTCTATGAGATCCATCCGGTCCAGCTTCTCGCTGATGATCCCCATGTCTGCGGCTGTACTCTCTGCCTGTGCTGCTGCCGCAGACGAACTAGATGGACCGGCGTCGACCCGTGCTATCCTTTGGTACTGTACGGTCTGTGGCTGCTGGGGTCTGCCCTGAGTGTACAATCTGGTCTGGGACATCACCATATAGTTCTCGGCCATCTCCTCGTAGATGGCCCAAACTTGATCGTGATCCTTGGCAAAGTAAGACCCGCCACAAGAAGCGTTCACCAAGCCCTGAAGCTCTGGTGTCAGTCCGCCGAAAAAGCTCTGAACAAGGTTCGGCTTGGAGATATCATGGTGCGGGCATCTATCTGTCAACTCTCGAAACCTCTCCCATGCCTCGTGAAACTGCTCGTTGGGGAACATGGAGAAGTTGCTGATCAGGGCTCTAGCGGCATTGGTCCACCCGAGTGGGTAGTACTTGTGCAAGTACTCGGTGCGGAGCTGCTCCCATGTGTAGACGAACTTCCCCAGATGTTTCAGCCAGGTGGCTGCTCTGTCTGCTAAGGAGAAGGGGAAGGCAATCATCCTGATGGTATCCTGGTCCACCTGACGGTCATGGACGGTGCTGCAGATCATCAGAAACTCTTGGAGGTGGATATGGGGCTCCTCTATGGCGAGCCCATGGAAACGGGGGAGGAGCTGCAAAGTGTTCGGGGGGAACTTGAAGTCCCCCACGATAGCTGGTAGCACAACCCATTGATGCATCAGGGTCGATTCAGGGTGGCATAACTCCCGCATCGGTCTCGGCTGCTCTGCTCCTGCCGTGGTTGCAGCGGCTGCTGCGGCTGCTGCTGCATCGGGTATCCTCGGCCCGTCTCTGGGCTCGCGCTGGTCGCAAGCAGCTCTCATCTGCTCCATCTCTCTCCTCATCTCTATCATGAATGCTCCCTGATCCCTCAACTGCTGGTGTACTGTCTCGAGGGAGGCGATCAGGGTGGAGTTGATCGCACCTTGGTCCAGAACAAAATGCTCAGGCTGCGGACCTCTACTGCAATCATCAGAACTGCCGGCCATAGTCTATGCAAAATCAAACGATCCATACTCAGGTGCGGATAAATCTGATAGTCTCTCCTCTGGTACTAGTCTCTAGGAACAGAAAGAAAGGGGGTCGAGGGGGAACAGGGTGGAGTCGTACTCGGGTTCGGAGAGCGGGTCTCGGCTCTCGCGAACCAACCTAGATGAGCGGGTAGACGCGCCCGAAAGTGGTGCAGCCAGAGGCTGTCTAAGAGATCGTCTGCCCATCATCTTGATGTGGCGAGTAGTGCGGATAAGATCTGGAAACAACTACGATCACAAGCAAACCCCCAATTCACCAACGCAACGCGAGCTGAAGACCGTAAAGGCTCGGTCAATTTATCTTGTCAATTTTTATTTTGGTGAACAGTCAGGATATCAGAGCGATTACGTGACCTGTTGGGTTACCCGATACTTTCCCAACCGACTGTCCCGCACAGAAATAGTCGGTAATCATTTGAGAAGAGTATCGGAGGGCTCTACCTAGTGTTCGGGGTCACTCTCTCGCACAATCAAACCAGACAATAAGGGGGTTGCTCTTAAATGAGGTGTCTTTTAGGGTCAATAGTGTTAGCAGTCCCAATTTTATTGTTTTTCTTTTTAGTTATTTTTCAATAAAAGCAAAAACGCCTAACGAATTTTTCAGTTCTCCTGGTTATTAAATACAAAACAGGGGGAGAAGACGAAAAAGCCGATGCGCGATGAAATCAATGATGCATGCAGAGAAAGAAATGCGTACCTGACTCCAGCAGTCTACATGCAAGATGATCCGCGCAGAATTGAAAGACAGGAAATAAACTACTGATGAAGCCACATTTCATCATCTTTATTCTATCATTTTGGCATAAAAAATCCTAGCAAATGCGTGTAAATACCCTTAATTTCCATATCTTAGCATTCATGCATGTGCATGTAATTAATGTATAAAACACTGTAATTAAAGCCAAAATTATAGAATAAATAAAAGAAAAGAAAAAGAATAAAATATTGTAAAAATTTTATGATCCGAAACCCCGAGACCTAGGCATCTCGATGGCTATGTCGACAAGGAATAAAGTAGGGGGAGATAAGGGCCAAAATACAATAAAAATTCCTTTTGTTTAATTCTTTCTTTAATTATTTTGGGATCTATTTTTAGTCCCACCTTTTATACTTTAAATAAAGAAACTTTGTACATAAAAGTTGTATATAATTAAATAAAGAAAAATACAAAATTGATTTCACTCAAAAATAATGCACGGATAAAAAGTTATGATCTGAATAAGATTTCGGAATCCCAACTTCCCAGACCCGTATCTCTCAAATAAAAACTCAAAATTTATCAAACTCACCTTTAATTGTATATAATTTTCAATAATCTATTTAATGAAGGTGGTTTCGTATTTTTCGGAGTTACGGTTTGAAAGTTGAGTTTTGGACCCCTATTGTATATTATACCAATTAAAATATTCATTTTATTTATTATTCATTATTTTATTCATATTTTTTTATTATTTCATAGATTATTATATATGTACATATTAAAACTGGAATAAAATGATAAATAAAACATTAAAAAATAAAATTCTTGTATAAAATACATAGAAAAATTAACAATGTACTGTGTTAGAACCACGTTTTTGGCCGTTTTCGTCGATTTTTGGAGGATGCATCGTGCATCTTTTCACGATGATATCTTCTTGACTTTTTCTCCTCTTATATCCATTATACACGCCCAGTATATAGTTTTAGCATTGGATCATGTATTTGCCCTATTTTCCTCGAGCTTTGGAGCATGATTATCATGTTGTCTGACCCCCCCTCTGTTGTGCGTCAGAACATTAGTTTTTGCCAATATTCTCGAATTTTTATAGGCCGATACGTTCACCCAATCGCTGGACTTCCTTCTAGACTTTTTCTCTACATACATCCATTATACACACCCAACTTTTATATCTAGAGTTGAGTTGTCTATTCTCAAGATACACACCGATCTTCTTGCCACCACATCAACTTTCTAACAAGCCTCTGCCACTCCAGTCAGATCCTTGTTTTTGTCCGATTTCTCGGATTTTTCAAGGCCGACCCTTTCGCCCAATTGCTAAGCTTCCTTCACAACTTTTTCTCCTTTATGTACCTTCATACACGCCCAGAGGTTGCTTGAAGGATTGGATCAACGATATGCTAGATATCCATCGTTCTTTGGAGCCGCCCACCTCACATGTACAAAAAGACCACATCTTCTTCCAATTCGTTTTTGAACCCTCTTGGACCCATTTTGGCCACCCTCCTTTGAGCTCAAGATAGAGTGAAGTGACAGTGAGCTCCCCAGCTCCTCGGAGGCGCGGCTAGGCGAGTCGAAGGGCGGCTCCATCACCATCTCCGGCCACCTTGGCCGTGAGGTCCATCTCGCCATTCTTGGCTCGAGGTTTCGTACTTTCTTTCATTTTTTTTCTCTTATTTTCTTGCTCTTTATTCACTTGTAGATCGTAGATTTATTCTAGCATTTCGTTTACTTGCTTTTTAGTCACTTAATCACCTAGTTCATCCCTCGTCGGAGCAAGCTCCGGCGAGCATCGATCCCATCATTTCGACTTTCATTCATCCTCCTCGACACGGCTTTCATCTCACCGCCGCCATCCTCCGCGATTCTACGTATCCTCATACACAACCCCCTTCATCTTCGGCCACATACGGTGGTCGGAGCATATCCTTCTTCCCTCACCAAAGCGAAGGAAAACCCATTCACATCCCTTTTTTTTTACCTAACATCTTGGCCGAGTTTTGTACTCGAGCCCTTCTTCTAATTGCAGGTACATCGGAGCACTTTCACGCACATTCCCTTGTTATCCAAGATCAGTTTGACGCCACCTGGGTTAGTGGGGCATTTTGCAATCACGTCCCCGCATTTTTGGCATATTTCGGAAAGTTTTCGAGTATATTTTTGTACTGCAGTTTCGTATTCACTTTTTCATCTGTACCCCTGTGTTGTAATAGCTATAACTCATTCGTCTGAACTTGGTTTCTCGTGAGATTTTTTTTGTTAGAAATCTGTTTAAGAGTTCTACATCATATCCAAATTTCAGATTTTTCTGATGTACGAACTATTTATGGCGAATTTATGAAGTCAGAGTACTGAATGGACTTGTTTTATTGATAACGCTTGAAATACTCAATATCACTCGCTCATTTTTGGATATGTTGTAGTAATTAGCAGTACCAAATTTGGGTTCAAATTTCAACAAAAAATATTACGATTTGTGTCCTGTAGAATTTCTACAATATTTTTAGTGATTGATTTATTTCTTGAGCATCTTTTATCTATTTCAAAATCTAAAAATATGTCCATATGCCCCTGACTGTGTTCTATAATCAGAGATTTTTGTTGTATTTTTATCTTGTTGTTTGGTTAGCCAAAAAAATCAAAAACATCATTTTTACCTTCCTACAATCTTTTATTTTAATATATTCATTCCTTTTTGAAAAATTCCAAAAAAATTATATTTTGTTTGTTTCAGTGTGTTTTAACTTCAAACCAAAAATCATTAAAAATTTCAAAAGGAAACCCCTAAAAATAGCAAAACACCAAAAATCTTCCTAAAAATCTTAAAAATTCCACAAAAATCCTAAAAACGTAATTTCAGTTTCTGTATCTTCTTTGTTTTATTATCTTTAAGAGAAAATTAATTTGGAGAATTTTTGTTACTGTTTGCTATTTTATTTCTCTATTTTAAGTTTCAGTCTTGCATTTTATTTACTGTTTTCTCTATTTTGCCCTTAAAAATACCAAAAAAATTAGGAAAAATATAGAAAAATCACAAAAACATTAGAAAAATATAAAAATCACAAAAACATTCCATTTCCTGTATTTTGAGTATTTTCCCCTATTTTTATCCCTCTCTGATCTCTAGTGTACATATATATTCCTTATATACATTATATCTTTATGAAAAGAAAAAGAAAATATAAAAGTACAAAATATAAAAAGAAAATACAAAATCAGTAAATTAAAAACCCAAATATAAAAATATAAAATCAAAAATTAAATAAAAAATATAAAATTCAAAATCCACAAAAAAATAGCACTTGTAGGCACTTGATCACAATCACATTTTGCACTTAGCTTGATCTATCCTGCCTTGCTCCCTGTGTTCGAACTCTCTACATACTTGCACCTATACATCTTTTATGTAGAGTTAAAAATAAATTTGACTCCACATTTGCTTGTCATTGTTTGATATTTGATTGTGGGTTCATTGTTGATTAATTACGGGATTTTGTAGTAGTCAAGACATCGACTGTTGATTCGCCTTGTGAATCAATACGACCGCTCTCAATTTCGTGTTTATCAAATGGCGTCGTTGCCGGGGAGCAACAGCGTATAGAGCATTCTTTTGTGATTAATTGTGGATATTTGCCTATCTTTTTATACATTCATTGAACTCTATTGTTGATTGGTCTAATCACCCTTTTTGTTGAATTTTGTGCGAGGTACCGTCGAGCGAGGGGCACCCACGTGAAGGCTTTCTTAGCATCAAAGAGACTTGGAGGCTTGAGAAGATCATCATCTTTGTAGAATTTTTGTAGTTTAAAAATTTGTAATTTGAAGTGAGAGAGAGACTTAACTTGTAATAACTTGAACTCTCTAGGACACTCGGGCCTAATATCCAAGTGTTTGTTCACTTGGGGGCTCACCGCAGTTTTGTGTTTCTCGCGGATTTTCTCGCTTTCATTTCTATTTGTTTCCCGAGGATTTAGCGACTAGACATAGGAGTTTTTGTTGACTGTGACGAACTAAGAAGCTAAGGCCCAATCTCTAATATCTTGCCTGTACCTATAG
Source organism: Ottelia alismoides (assembly GCA_037367405.1). Taxonomy (NCBI): domain Eukaryota; kingdom Viridiplantae; phylum Streptophyta; class Magnoliopsida; order Alismatales; family Hydrocharitaceae; genus Ottelia; species Ottelia alismoides. The sequence continues at coordinate 269,789 of JAZKJV010007011.1, read as the reverse complement.
AACGTAATTGGACTTGGCTAAAAATCCATTGAAAAAGCTATTTGACTTGGACTAGAGACCACGTGCCACGAGCCAACCCTGTTAAGCGTTACTCCTGAACTCGATGTGTCGAGAAGAGGAAGGGTGAGCCTAGACCGGACTCCGGACTCTCTTCTTTGTCATAGCTACTTGTTCTTCACGTTAATAGAAGCTGCTCATCTTAGGACGATTTCCTCATGCATGCATCTAGGTAGTTTAATTTATTGTCTTTAATTTATGCACGGATCACTTTGCATGTAGAGTGCTGGCGATAAGGTACGCATCTCTATCCCTGCATGCATCATAGATTTTGATCGCGCATCGGCTTTTCTGCTTTCCTCCCCCAGTTTTACTGAACTCTAAATAACAAGGAAATTGGAAAATTCGTTAGACGATGATTGCTCAGAAAAATACATAAAAAGTGAAAACAATAAAAATTGGGACTGCTAATGCAAACTTGATCTTAAAACTCATCCCACCAAAAATTTTGTCTTGGGGAGAGTAACCCCCTCCTTGTTTTATTTATCTGCAGCGAGAGAGTGACCCGACACTAGGATAGAGCCACGCCTAAAATTCTGGTTGACTACTGATCGTGGTTAGTCGTTCTCTAGTGAGGATCTCTCCGGTAATCGGTAAAGCGGACCGCGACGTCCTTAGCAGATTGAATTTGCAGGAACAACCGGGTTACGGTCCGTAATTCATACTGGCTGGGAAAGATCTAACGTGGATCGGGACAGTCGGCTAGGAAAGTAGGGTACCTAACAGCTCGCTCTAACGCTCTGATAGATTGATTGATCACTTAATAAATTTTGACAAGATAACAGACCGAACCTTCACGGTCGTCAGCTCAAGCGTTGCGTAGGTGAACAGGGGGTTTGTATTTCACATCTTGTTTGAATTCCAGATCTCATCCGCCTTTCTCTATATCAAGATGATGGGAAGGAGATCCCTTAGGCCACGTCTGGTGGCACCGCTATCGAGCACTCCTCCTTTTTCATCTAGGTCGGCTTCAGGGAGTCCAGACCCACTCTCCGAGCCTGAGTATACATCCACCCTGTTCCCCCTCGACCACCCTTCTTCTTCTATCAGTCCAGTGGTGTCAGAATTTAGTACAGAACAGAGTTCAGAACATTTGACGGCACCTGAGATGGACTCTTTTGACTTTGCAGAAACCCCAGAAATGGAAGGTAGAGACGAGCACCCAGATGAGCAGAGACCACCACCGTACATGTATGATCAGGCTGCCATCAACAATTCACTGCTAGCCTCCTTGGAAACCATGCAGCGACAGATCAGAGACCAGGGAGTAGTCATGGGTGAAATCATGAGGGAGATGCGTGACGGGCGAGAAGACCGAAATGGGAGCGATGATATACCAGACGAAGAACCTAACCAGGAGAGGCCGCAACCGGCAACCATGAGGCAGTTGCACAACCCAGCTGCAACACCCACTCGTCGATGGATCAGATTCCCTCCCATATATGGGGACTTCGAGCTTCGTCCGCATACTATTCAGCTACTACCGAAGTTCCATGGGCTTGCCACTGAAGAACCGCACCTCCATCTGCAAGAATTCGAGATGATATGCAGTACAATCCATGATAGATTTGTGACTGAGGACACCATCAAAATGATTGCCTTCCCGTTCTCCTTGGTTGATAGAGCCGCCTATTGGCTCAAACACTTGGGAAGGTACATCGACACTTGGGAACAGCTCCGGACCGCATACTTAAATAAGTATTACCCACTCGGCCGGACAAATGCAGCAAGAGCTATGATCAGCAACTTCACAATGATCCCAAATGAACAATTCCATGAAGCTTGGGATCGCTTTAGAGAGCTCATTGACCGGTGTCCACATCATGACATATCAAAGCCCAACTTGATTCAGAGTTTCTTTTGTGGGCTGACACCGGAACTGCAGGGGCTTGTTAATGCCTCTTGTGGAGGATCATACTTTTCAAAGGGGGAAGATGATGTTTGGGCCATTTATGAAGGAATGGCAGAAAACTCTACAGTTATGGCCCAAGCCAGAGTCTACACACAGTAGAAACCTCCCCAAGGAGCAGGATCATACCAGAGGATCGCCCGCATCGATGCCGGTCCCCATACTCCTTCAGCAACAGTACAAGATGAATCATCAACAGCTGATATGGGCATAATCAGTGAAAAGTTGGACCGCCTTGAGATTTTGGAGAAGAAGCAGGGCCAGGGCATGGCACAAATAGACCAGCTGGCTAAGTCCATGAGTGACCTGAAGACTCACATCTTGAGTATTCAGGAGGCACAATCATATTCACATCAGCCTCCTAGGTCACTGACTGAGTCCAGAGGCAGTCGTTCTACCCCACCACCTCCCGCATACCGCCAAGTTCACCATGTTCAGGAGGTGCCGGTACAACAGTCGTCGCAGTATTCACAGCAGCCACCATCTCAGGATACTCAGATTGTGGTCTACCAGCCGGACCAGCCATTGGTAGCACTACAACCGCCACCCTTCGAGCAGGAGCCGTTGATGGAAGTCAACGGGATATGGTACGACCGGTACCCCCAACAGCCCGGGATTCGCCGCGATCACCCCGGATTTCGTTGGTCCAATGATGGTACTTCATCCCAACAACAACATCCAGCTCAGGGAAATCATTACAGCCAACAACAGCAGCAACAACCCCAGTACTCCCACCAGTGACAGAATCATCATAATCCTCGTCCCACCTATCAGGGACAACAGTGGAGGCAGCGACAGCAGCCTTACCAGCAGCAGTACCCTCAGACCCACCAGCAACCTCAGTTCCAGCAAGGGAACACTCCCGGTTCTCCCGCATCCATGGAGAACCCAGCACTTGACGATCTCACCCGCTTGCTCTCTGAACAGCAGGCATCCTTCCGGCGAGAGATGGACGAGTTCCGGCAGGAAATGAGGGACATTATGAAAGGCAAAGCCGCCATACCTGCACAGAGCGAGCCGAATCCGAATAACTTAAAGAGAAAGTCTGAGCAGGTACAGTTTACAAAGGATACCACTCCTAGTGCTTATTTGAATGACATGCATTCTATGTTTGATACTCACTTCGTGTCACTTTGGAGCGGTAGGGAACCAGCCGGCGGCGGCTCATCTGAGGGACAACACCATGGAGATTCGAGAGACCCAGATGAGGAGAAGAGCGGTGCTGATGCCGCTAGCAACAAGGATGATGACGGTGGTGCTGATGCCACCAAGGATAACCTTCCAGATGACGGTACTGAGGCCGTCGTAGTACCAGATGCAGACGGTGGTGCTGAAGCCACCATTTTTGATAATGAACCAGAGTGCGGTGCTGAGGCCGCAAAGAAGAATATTGCGGGTGGTGCTGATACCCCCATTTTGAATCCATCTGTATTCCAACCTTCTGTACTACCATTTGTTGTATCTCTGGACTCCATGAAAAAGAACAAAAAATTGAATAAAGGAAAGGCTTCTCCATCTATTCCAAGTCCATGTGTGATGAATGATGATGATTGCATGGATGCCAGTCCTTCACAGGCCCAGAAGCCCTCTCCTAACCCTCCATCTGAGGAGGGCCCATCTATCCCCTTCCCTCAAGCACTCGGCTTGACTAAGGGGAATAAAAAAGAAAATCCCAAAAAGACCCAGCAGTTAGAGTTCAACCAACAGATGATAGACAGATTTCAGATCCAGCTGACTCTACAGGAGGCACTTGAGCACATCCCCCTCTTCCAAAAGAATCTGAGAGAGAAGACCACTGTACGCAGGAAGAGGCGGAACAATAGAGGAGAGATCCATGTGCTCACCCGTGCCACATGTTGTGCCATTCAGAACCAGCTGCCAGCCAAACGCCCAGATGCAGGAGCTCCTTATGTCAGATGCCAGATTAGTGAGCAGCAGTTCGACCGTACTCTATTAGACAGCGGCTCTTCTATCAACCTCCTTCCGGCAACCTTACTCGACCGATTCGAGTTTGGCCCTCTTTTTCGGAGCAGGACAGTCCTTCAGTTTGCTGATCGATCGATTAAGAGGCCGAAGGGGTTGTTGAGAGACGTGGTCGTCACCATTCAGGGCCTAAAATTCCCCGTGGACTTTGTTGTACTGGACATGGAGATCCCTGAATCGGTGACTGATGCCCCCATCATACTAGGACTCCCATTCTTGGCCACAGCCAAGGCAGTATCCGACCATGATAGTGGGAAGGTGTACTTTCGCGTAGAGGGTGAAAGTATAAAAATAGAGACGATCGACGAGATCAAAGCGAGAGATTCAGCCTGCTCCGAGCAGAACAGTGATGCAGGGAAGATGACAGATGCTGAGTTAGACGTCCACCAGGAGTGTGACTTTGTGATGACCGATGATGAAGCAGTTTGGGAAGATCCAGAAGCACGAGCACTCGCCTTGTCTGTAGATTCAGAGCACATACCTTTTGTGGGAAACGAGAGTTCGGAGAGCACACACTTGGCAGAGGACACCACACAGGTTGACAGTTGCGTACTGAGTGGTGACATTGATGTTTGTTCTGATTCAGATCCCTCGGAGGCAGACTTTGATTGGAAGGATTTCGATGCGTATTTGCCATGTCTGCTTCCTGATGAGCCGATAGATAGGACGGAGAGCGAGCCAACACAGATGATAGACACACCAGCAGGGTTCCCTTCGTCAGATGATCACGTACAGCGAGAGTTCTCACATGCAGACCTGGTTGCTTTCACGCAAACATATCAGAAGCCAGATTTGCCAGCTCCCACCAAGCCAGAACTGAAGCCTTTGCCGCAGTCGCTCAAGTATAGATTCCTTGCGGGTGAACCAGAAATTCACCCAGTCATTATCTCAGGAGATTTGACTGGAGAACAAGAATCTCGACTGATGGAGGTTCTTGAACGAAACCGCAAGGCAATAGGATGGAGCGTGGCCGATCTCAAGGGGATAAGTCCGGCCCTGTGCTCCCACCATATATACCTCGAGGAGGACGCTAAGCCTTCGCGTGAGTTCCAACGACGGATGAACCCGAATCTTCGAGATGTAGTAATGAAGGAGATATCTAAATGATGGAGCGCCGATTTTATCTACCCCATCTCCGACTCCAAGTGGGTTAGTCCTTTACATGTGGTACCCAAGAAGACGGGTATCACTACAGTTGTGAATGAGTCTGGAGAAGAGATAGCCACCCGGGTACCCACTTCTTGGAGGGTCTATGTGGACTACAGACGATTGAATGAGGCCACCAAGAAGGATCACTTCTCGCTACCATTTATTGATCAGATTATCGAGAGGCTAGCCGGGAAGAGTCATTACTGTTTTCTTGACGGGTACTCCGGATACAACCAAGTGGCTATCGCGCGTGAAGACCAGGATAAAACGACGTTCACCTGTCCATTTGGGACGTATGCTTTCAGACGGATGCCCTTTGGTCTATGTAACGCCCCTGCGACATTCCAAAGGTGCATGTTGTCCATCTTTTCGGACATGATAGGTGACTGTTTGGAGGTCTTCATGGATGACTTCTCGGTTTATGGCGACGGGTTCGATGCTTGTCTTGACTGCCTAAACCGAGTGTTGCAGCGCTGCATAGAGGTAAACCTTGTACTATCTTGAGAGAAGAGTCACTTTATGGTGACTCAGGGGACGGTCCTTGGTCACATCATCTCCAACAGGGGCATGGAGGTTGATCCGGCCAAGGTTGATATCATTAGAAAACTCAATCCACCGTCCAATTTGAAACAATTGCGGTCTTTTCTGGGGCATGTCGGTTTCTACCGACGGTTCATTCAGGACTTCAGTCGAATTGCCCGACCGCTGACAGATTTATTGACTAAAGACACCGAGTTCCTTGTAGATGATAAGTGTCTTAAGTCCTTCGAGACTCTCAAGAATTTAGTTGTCGAGGCTCCTGTCCTTCAGCCGCCCGATGGGTCTCTTCCATTTGAGATCATGAGGGATGCTTCAGATTATGCCATTGGGGCTGTGCTTGGACAGAGGAGGGATGGATTACCCTATGCCATACACTACGCTAGCCGGACTTTGGATGCAGCTTAGAGGAACTATACAGTGACTGAGAAAGAAATGCTAGCGGTAGTCTTTGCTTTGGATAAGTACAGATCTTACATTCTTGGATCTAGAGTGACAATTTTTACTGACCACACTGCCATTCGGTACTTGATGTCGAAGAAGGATGCCAAAGCTAGATTAACCAGATGGATCCTTCTCCTCCAGGAATTTGATATTGAGATTAAGGATAAGCCTGGAGTTAAGAATGTTGTGGCAGATCACCTCTCCCGCCTAGAAAACCTTGAGGAATCTGAGCCCATAGCACATATCACTGAAACTTTTCCAGATGAGGCGATCCTTGCTATCACCTCTCTTCCATGGTATGCCGACATTGTGAATTACCTTGTTGCCAAATCCATTCCACAAGGTTGGCCCAGACAGCGGCTTGAGACCTTCCTTGCGAAGGCCAAGTCGTACCATTGGGAGGATCCCATCCTTTATCATGAGGGAGGGGATAGTATCTGGAGAATGTGCATTCCTCAAGATGAGCAACATAGCGTCCTCACCTACTATCACAAGCTTGAGGCAGGAGGACATCATTCTGGGAGACGGACAGCACAGAAGGTGCTCCAATCCGGCCTTTGGTGGCCTACCCTTTTCAAGGATTCTGATGAGTTCGTGAGAAGGTGTACTGACTGTCAGAAGATGGGTACTTGCGGACAGAGAGACATGATGCCCATGCAGCCCATTCATTTTTGTGAGGTTTTTGATGCATGGGGAATTGATTTCATGGGCCCATTTCCTAAAAGTCAGGGGTTTGAGTATATTCTTCTTGCTGTGGATTATGTTAGTCGTTGGGTTGAGGCCATCCCCACCCGAGCCGCAGATGCTAAAACCGTATGTCGTTTCTCGAGGAAAAACATTATTTCACGGTTCGGGGTGCCTAGAGTCTTGATTTCAGATGGGGGGTCTCACTTTATTAACGACAAGGTCAGGGCCCTTACAGACGAGTTCAGTATTGACCATCGTATTGCCACACCGTATCACCCTCAGACTAATGGTCTTGCTGAAGTATCGAATAGGGAGATCAAGACAATTTTGCAGAAGGTAGTCCGCCCAGACCGAAAAGATTGGTCACAACTTTTGGACTCGGTCTTGTGGGCTTATCGGACTTCCTTCAAGACACCATTAGGGACATCTCCCTTTCGTCTCGTCTATGGCAAGCCATGCCATTTACCAGTGGAGATAAAGCATAAGTCACTTTGGGCAGTTACAGAGCTATTGTTGGATCCCAAGAGTGTAGGAGATCAGAGGAAAGTAGAGTTGGCAGCCCTGGAAGAATTAAGAGATACAGCCTTCGCAAGTGGCCTACAGTATAAGGAAAAAGTGAAAGTATGGCACGATTCCCGAATCAGTCATAAACAATTTGAGCCAGAACAGCAAGTATGGTTATTTGATGCTAGGCTAAAATTATTCCCAGGAAAATTACAAAGCAAATGGAAAGGACCATATGTGGTCCGGAAGGTGCATGATAATGGCAGCATTGATATATCCGAACCTTCATCATCTTCCACCTTTAGAGTCAATGGTCAGCGCTTGAAACCATATCTAGATCATGATCCGCCGACCTTTGCTGTTGCCCCGATTCATTTGGTATGAGATGATTCTTTGACTCACACCTTCGGCATCTCGTACATGATTATCACTGAGATCTGACATTGTATATATTCATCTGTACATCGATCATTCATTCTTTATGGCTCACACCCCATCGTCATCATTTGATTTTGCTATACTTAGGACGTACTTTGTCCTAAGTATGGGGGGGGGGTGCACCCTGAGTTTTTCTATTCATTAGATCCTCTCCATTGTCTCCTCTTCTTGTCTATACTTAGGGATATCTCACCCTAAGTATAGGGGGAGACAGTCTGAGTACGATCTGTTCATTCCCACCCTTGACCCTCCCTTCAGTGTAGAGTCTGCTATACTTAGGATTATTTGATCCTAAGTATAGGGGGGACGGTCAACTTCACATTCGTTTATTCATTTTATTTATTCTTTAGACCTTTTCTATAGTCAGTACGAGTTATGCCTTCTCTTTTCTCTCCGATCTATGAGGACATAGCTCAAGCTAAGTATAGGGGGCTCGTATATACTGTGTATATACTTTAGCCATAACTCGTACTTTCGTATTTTCCTAATAAATATGGCTAATAATTCTTTAAAATTCATTAAAAATCCTTAATAAAAAGATGTGGTTATTCCTCAAATTCTTTTTGTATTTACTGATTAATAAATCAGGTGAAAATGTTTTTTTTGCAAAATGTTTGAAAAATAGTTTGAAAATCCTTGTGAACATTTATTGAAAACTATTTTGACAGTGTTTTGTTACATGTTTTCAACCTTTGTAAAAATGTGTGGTTTATAAAATTTCTTTTCTTTGTGTGAAATAAAAATGTTTGAAAAATGATTTGTAAATAGTTTGAAAAATGGTTGCAAAAATGTTTTGAAAAACCTATATATACTGTTTTGAAAACCTTTGCAAAATGATTTTCAAATGTGTGTACATGTTTGTAAAATGTTTGTAAAAATTATTTTGGACTATATTTTTCAAAAAAAAAATGTTTGGAAAAGCTTGTGTCAAATAAGTTTGAGGAATACATACATCACACCTGAAATTCTTTATGTATATATATGTATAAAATAGATCACTTACCCTGTAAATTCTTAAAACCCACTTCTTGTAAATATAAGAAGCCACTACCGTGTAAATATTTTTCACCTAGCTTTTAGCCAAAATCTTTTTTGTTTTCAAAAATCCAAAAAATATTTGCAAAATTAAAATCCAAAAACATTTGAAAAATCTCTTTGAAAAATACAAAAAAATGCATATGCATCTTCATCATGTTTTCAAAATCCATAAAAAGTTCAAAATCTTTGAAAATTGCATCACAAAAATATTTTCTGCATTTTGCATTGCATAGCATTAGCATTTTTCGGATTGAGTTTGATAGTTGAACAAGTGTAAGTAAAATCCGGAGATTGGAGCTTGATTGGACCTTAAAAATCTACCTAATAACAGGAACCTTATAGGAACTGGGTTTGAGGTACTTCAGGTCTAGTTGACTTAATTCTTTGAGGATCACGGGACTTGGTTCAATGGATTCTTGACTGCCTAAATAGAGTATTTCGGAGCACACGCACGACTCTTGTTGATAATGACCTAACTTGGACACTTGCACCTTTCACATGGCTCAACTCAGTTGGAGTGGTGAGGGGATTGGATTTGCCGGTATGAGACGCACACAAGTGGAAACACTTGTCCTCCTCTAGGGAGGGAAGTGCACCCCAACCCGTCCAGTGATGTGGAAGTCTAAAGACAGGAGAGTGTGGGTTGCAATAAAGCTTCAAAAGAGGGATAGTCTACTGGCTCAAGAGGAAAAACTCCTTAAAAAAATGCTGCTGTGAATAGTTTTTCAAAAAAAAAAAGAAGAAGAAAAAAGAGAAAAAAAAAGAGACAGGCCTGTACAAAAATAAAATGCCTGCAAAAGTATGTACATATGTTGTAAAGCCAATAAGCAAGCTTGAGTTCCAAAGTCATATATGTGAGCCTGTAGCAGGATGACTTGACTACACTGGTCTTGCATCCCAGGATAGGTAGCTACACTGGCCACTGTCCATTCTTCTCTTCACCCCCTCCTCTTGAGCTGGTTGCCACTTGAACTTAGAAGGGAATACCCCACTCCTCGAGGATGGAGTTATTGGATTGGGGAATCATTGGGTTGTCATACTGGAGAAGCCAGTCTCTTTGCCATTCTAGTTGGGGAGAGCCACCATCACTTACACTGTACGAGGTAGAATCATAGTCGTAAGAGTTTGCGTATGAGTTGAAGTATTTCTGACCTGGCTATTGAGGAGACTTGGGCAGAGTTTTGGGATTCTCAGGGACTGTTGGATTTCAAATTCAGTTCTCATTAAGGTTCCGTCCGCACTAAAATTCTAAAGGTCCGAGTTAAGCTCCAAACATTGATTTTGTGAAGACAAGTTTGATAATCAAATTTGATCCAACTTCTTCTTTTTCTTTTCTTTCTTTTTCTTTCTGCACTTATTGCATAAGTGTTTGCTAGGGACTAGCAAAGGTAAAGTATAGGGGGATGATGAAGCCACATTTCGTCATCTTTATTCTATCATTTTGGCATAAAAAATCCTAGCAAATGCGTGTAAATACCCTTAATTTCCATATCTTAGCATTCATGCATGTGCATGTAATTAATGTATAAAACACTGTAATTAAAGCCAAAATTGTAGAATAAATAAAAGAAAAGAAAAAGAATAAAATATTGTAAAAATTTTATGATCCGAAACCCCGAGACCTAGGCATCTCGATGGCTATGTCGACAAGGAATAAAGTAGGGGGAGATAAGGGCCAAAATACAATAAAAATTCCTTTTGTTTAATTCTTTCTTTAATTATTTTGGGACCTATTTTTAGTCCCACCTTTTATACTTTAAATAAAGAAACTTTGTACATAAAAGTTGTATATAATTAAATAAAGAAAAATACAAAATTGATTTCACTCAAAAATAATGCACGGATAAAAAGTTATGATCTGAATAAGATTTCGGAATCCCAACTTCCCAGACCCGTATCTCTCAAATAAAAACTCAAAATTTATCAAACTCACCTTTAATTGTATATAATTTTCAATAATCTATTTAATGAAGGTGGTTTCGTATTTTTCGGAGTTACGGTTTGAAAGTTGAGTTTTGGACCCCTATTGTATATTATACAAATTAAAATATTCATTTTATTTATTATTCATTATTTTATTCATATTTTTTTATTATTTCATAGATTATTATATATGTACATATTAAAACTGGAATAAAATGATAAATAAAACATTAAAAAAATAAAATTCTTGTATAAAATACATAGAAAAATTAACAATGTACTGTGTTAGAACCACGTTTTTGGCCGTTTTCGTCGATTTTTGGAGGATGCATCGTGCATCTTTTCACGATGATATCTTCTTGACTTTTTCTCCTCTTATATCCATTATACACGCCCAGTATATAGTTTTAGCATTGGATCATGTATTTGCCCTATTTTCCTCGAGCTTTGGAGCATGATTATCATGTTGTCTGACCCCCCCCTCTGCTGTGCGTCAGAACATTAGTTTTTGCCAATATTCTCGAATTTTATAGGCCGATACGTTCACCCAATCGCTGGACTTCCTTCTAGACTTTTTCTCTACATACATCCATTATACACGCCCAACTTTTATATCTAGAGTTGAGTTGTCTATTCTCAAGATACACACCGATCTTCTTGCCACCACATCAACTTTCTAACAAGCCTCTGCCACTCCAGTCAGATCCTTGTTTTTGTCCGATTTCTCGGATTTTTCAAGGCCGACCCTTTCGCCCAATTGCTAAGCTTCCTTCACAACTTTTTCTCCTTTATGTACCCTCATACACGCCCAGAGGTTGCTTGAAGGATTGGATCAACGATATGCTAGATATCCATCGTTCTTTGGAGCCGCCCACCTCACATGTACAAAAAGACCACATCTTCTTCCAATTCGTTTTTGAACCCTCTTGGACCCATTTTGGCCACCCTCCTTGGAGCTCAAGATAGAGTGAAGTGACAGTGAGCTCCCCAGCTCCTCGGAGGCGCGGCTAGGCGAGTCGAAGGGCGGCTCCATCACCATCTCCGGCCACCTTGGCCGTGAGGTCCATCTCGCCATTCTTGGCTCGAGGTTTCGTACTTTCTTTCATTTTTTTTCTCTTATTTTCTTGCTCTTTATTCACTTGTAGATCGTAGATTTATTCTAGCATTTCGTTTACTTGCTTTTTAGTCACTTAATCACCTAGTTCATCCCTCGTCGGAGCAAGCTCCGGCGAGCATCGATCCCATCATTTCGACTTTCATTCATCCTCCTCGACGCGGCTTTCATCTCACCGCCGCCATCCTCCGCGATTCTACGTATCCTCATACACAACCCCCTTCATCTTCGGCCACATACGGTGGTCGGAGCATATCCTTCTTCCCTCACCAAAGCGAAGGAAAACCCATTCACATCCCATTTTTTTTTACCTAACATCTTGGCCGAGTTTTGTACTCGAGCCCTTCTTCTAATTGCAGGTACATCGGAGCACTTTCACGCACATTCCCTTGTTATCCAAAATCAGTTTGACGCCACCTGGATTAGTGGGGCATTTTGCAATCAGGTCCCCGCATTTTTGGCATATTTCGGAAAGTTTTTGAGTATATTTTTGTACTGCAGTTTCGTATTCACTTTTTCATCTGTACCCCTGTGTTGTAATAGCTATAACTCATTCGTCTGAACTCGGTTGCTCATGAGATTTTTTTTGTTAGAAATCTGTTTAAGAGTTCTACATCATATCCAAATTTCAGATTTTTCTGATGTACGAACTATTTATGGCGAATTTATGAAGTCAGAGTACTGATTGGACTTGTTTTATTGATAACGCTTGAAATACACAATATCACTCGCTCATTTTTGGATATGTTGTAGTAATTAGCAGTGCCGAATTTGGGTTCAAATTTCAACAAAAAATATTACGATTTTTGTCCTGTAGAATTTCTACAATATTTTTAGTGATTGATTTATTTCTTGAGCATATTTCATCTATTTCAAAATCTAAAAATATGTCCATGTGCCCCTGACTGTGTTCTATAATCAGAGATTTTTGTTGTATTTTTATCGTGTTGTTTGGTTAGCCAAAAAAATCAAAAACATCATTTTTACCTTCCTACAATCTTTTATTTTTAATATATTCATTCCTTTTTGAAAAATTCCAAAAAAATTATATTTTGTTTGTTTCAGTGTGTTTTATCTTCAAACCAAAAATCATTAAAAATTTTTAAAGGAAACCCCTAAAAATAGCAAAACACCAAAAATCTTCCTAAAAATCTTAAAAATTCCACAAAAATCCTAAAAACGTAATTTCAGTTTCTGTATCTTCTTTGTTTTATTATCTTTAAGAGAAAATTAATTTGGAGAATTTTGTTACTGTTTGCTATTTTATTTCTCTATTTTAAGTTTCAGTCTTGCATTTTATTTACTGTTTTCTCTATTTTGCCCTTAAAAATACCAAAAAAAATTAGGAAAAATATAGAAAAATCACAAAAACATTAGAAAAATATAAAAATCACAAAAACATTCCATTTCCTGTATTTTGAGTATTTTCCCCTATTTTTATCCCTCTCTGATCTCTAGTGTACATATATATTCCTTATATACATTATATCTTTATGAAAAGAAAAAGAAAATATAAAAGTACAAAATATAAAAAGAAAATACAAAATCAGTAAATTAAAAACCCAAATATAAAAATATAAAATCAAAAATTAAATAAAAATATAAAATTCAAAATCCACAAAAAAATAGCACTTGTAGGCACTTGATCACAATCACATTTTGCACTTAGCTTGATCTATACTGCCTTGCTCCCTGTGTTCGAACTCTCTACATACTTGCACCTATACATCTTTTATGTAGAGTTAAAAATAAATTTGACTCCACATTTGCTTGTCATTGTTTGATATTTGATTGTGGGTTCATTGTTGATTAATTACGGGATTTTGTAGTAGTCAAGACATCGACTGTTGATTCGCCTTGTGAATCAATACGACCGCTCTCAATTTCGTGTTTATCAACTACCTAAATGGTGCAAGCGGAAAACCGAGTCCCTAAGCAGGGAATTTCTACTCGAAAGAACCGCCTAGCTGGTCACTAGCCTCCGATCCAAAGGGTCCGGTCTCGGTCTACCCCTCCTCCTCCCGACAAATCGGGTTCAGGAGAAGCACTTGGCAGGGCAGGCTGCGGCACGTAGGCTCGAAGGAAGCAAGTCAGCTATTTTTATTAATCTTTTATTTGTAGGTCCAATTATCGAACTATGGGAACATGAAAATATTAGGTGTTTGGATCCTACTAAGTACGTCACAATCAGACAGAAATTCCTAAGGCTAGGGGCTCGAGAAAAACCGCGTAAAACCAGAAAAGGCAGTGAAAAACAAAAAGCCGTGTAAAAAGCCGCGAAGAAAAACCGACTAGCTAATGGGTCCCCCGAGCACACCGGTGTTCGGTGAAACAGACCCGAGAAAGTCTAAGTCCTACTGTCCTTGTATTATTACAATAATTAAACTGAAATAAAGTCTAATCTACCCTAAGCTAATCCTCTCCCACTCAGCTACTCTCTCACGCTCTCCTACGGCTCCATGCAGAAGGGAGTCGCCTCCGATCATCGCGGTTGCGCCGGCTTCTCGAGAGTCGTCGCCTCGGTCCTCTGGCCCTCGCAAGAAAATAACAGAGTGTCAAATACCAAATAAAATAAGGAAACTAAAAGCAGGAAAATAAACAAGGTATATGTGCAAAAAATGGCAAATAAAAATAAACAAGCAAAATTAAACAAAAACAAAAAGAAAATAAAATAAAATAAAACAAAAATAAAAGAAAAATAAAAAGCCGCAGACTCGGAAAAAGCCGCGGAAAGCCGTGAAAAAGAAAACGAAATAAAAAGGAAACTAAAACAGACTACAAAGGCGTGCTCCCTGGCAACGACGCCATTTCGATGGCACGAAAAATCACCAAGACTCGGGTAAGTAAAATAGATCAAGGGTTGTTGCGACCCGGATCTCGAAGATAATTCGGTCAATCAAGAAAATGAGGGATCAGACCACCAAAACAGAATAAAAATCAAAGAAAAATAATAGTGGCCCTGGCTATTGGATTAGCCTGGTATAGCGACCAGGGTCGGACTCAGGGAGCACGTAATGGCCTCGCGGCCTACGAAGTAGTCAGAAATGAAATAAAATAAAATAAAGTAATTTTTGGTGGATTTTTAATATTTTTATATTTTTTTGGATTTTTAAACTAATTAAGAAAATAAGGAAACAATAAAACAATCAACTTCACACAATTATTTAACTACTCAAAATTCACCCAAAAGTTCAAACAAAAATGTTTTTATGTTTTTTTATAATTTTCTATGTTTTTGGTTAATTTTGGGGGTTTTTCTGATTTTTACAGAATTTTATAAAAATAAAACAAGATAAGAAAAGAGTGCAGCTGTCCAGTCAGACTTGGAGAGCCAAAATAAAATGGATAAAGGCCCTATCAAGGTCTGAAGATAATTTTCCTATAAAGTATGAAATACAAGAAAAATTTAGGCACTGGGTTTATTGTTTTTGATTTTTTCTTTTAATTATTAGAATTTTTATGGTGTTTTTAATGTTATTTACTTTTTATAATTTTTTTAAATTGAAAATTGACCAAAATTAGTCAGAAAATCAAACACAGCCAAACAAACAATCTCTACTTTTTGTAATTTTTAAAGTTGTTTTAATATTTTTTGTGATTTTTAAAGCTATACATTAAGAAAAATGCGTGTTTTTGAATTTTTAAAAATAATAAAAAGAGTCAAAAATGTCTCCAAAATTTAGAGAAAAGTTTACACCATGGCAGGAGCCATGTGTCCAATTTTCATCATATTCGGAGTAATTTTGCTATTTTATTAAAAATAAAAACAAAGGCACAGTACATAGAGACCTATCTGCAAACAAAATAAAGTTCTGGGCCCTAGAAATAACAAGGCTAGAAACTGAGGGCCCAAAATGCAAAATGTCCCAAGGCCCACGCACGATACGCGTGACTCAGGCCTGGAAGGACCTGTTTGTCATTCCCATTTATAAAAATATAAACAATAACAAGCCAAAAACACAAGATAAAAGTTGCAAATACACCAAAGCTCACGTGTCGATGCACGTGTCCATCACACACAGGGGTATAATTGCGAACAAAATAAACCACATGGTCCTCTATGCAATATGTCCAAAAATAAAAGAACTACCAAACGTATTTACAAGACTAGATAATAAATGCAAAAACTAAAGGGGCCTAAGAGCAATTACCCCTTATTAAATGCCGAGGGACGGATGATCGCCACGTGTGAGATCTAACGGTCGGAGGGGGGTGGCGCACAGCAAAGGAGCCCTCGGTGTAGATCGGACGGTGGAGGTTTAGCCACGTAGATGATCGGACGTATCCTGTGCGACGTGGCTAAACCTCGCTGATCGGACGGTAGAGATCCACCCTCTGAAGATCAAACGGTTGCTGCTGCTGCTCCTTGAATGGACGGCTCGATGAGAATCTGGAGTTGGAGGGCTGGATCGGACGTCTCTGGAGGGTGCATGAAGAACAAGTGGCCGACGGACTTCACCAGCCCTGTGTACGCACGGTGACCCTCCTCGCGGGCTGCTGGTGGTCGGAGAAGGAACGTCTGGGCCTCCCGCATCTGACGAGACCCTCCGATGACGCGGCGGAGCTCCGGAGAGCTCAGACGACGCCGACGGAGGTGGAGCTGCTGCTCTAGAACGTCGAACCCTCAGATGGGCTCGCCTGGACTTGCAAACCATGGCAACAAGCTCCTGGGTCGAGGGCAAAGTGCCTCGACCCGGTTAGGGGTGGTGAAGGTGGACGATGCGTTGGGGTGAGGGGGCTCCAGCGAAGCGACGACGGTGGAGCCCCATTCCCAGTTCCTTTGCGAACTGGGTTGGATGGATGGGTGCAGAAGATGTGCGGGGGAAAGGCGAAGGTGGTGGGCGATTTCGATGATCGAGATGGAGGCAAGGGTGGTCAGAATCAGAGGTCGGCGGCGACGGGGCGATTTGGGCGAAAAGCTAAATTAGAGAAATAGAAAAGGAAAGAAGGCTACCTACTGGATGAGATCGACTGGGGAAGAGCTGGGGAAGCTCCAGGTCCTAGCCTCGAGGGTTGTCGGTGCCCGAGGCTCGAGCACCACGTCTAGGCGGTGCACGGCAGCGCAAAGTCGTTGGATTAGTGGTCCGGTCGCTCCCTCCTCGCTGCGACACGGCCGAACGCAAGCTGTCACTCTCGCGGTGGCTATGGAGGTCCTAGGGTGGAGTGAAACGATCCAAAGATGCCTCAAATTGCGGCCGGAGCTGGGACTATATACGAGTGCAGGTCCGAGAAGAGAAGGTCGGGCAGGGTTCCGCGAAGCGCGGATCCCAACACGGATATGATGGCGTAGATCTCGGATGCAGGAGGGACGATCGGAGCTCGGGGTTTGGCGATTTGGTGATCGGGTCGAGCAGGAAGAAATTGGAGAAAACGGGTCGGGCGCCACGAACCCGACTCTGGTGGTCCTAAGGGGGGGAGTTGACCGGGGGTCAACATCCCCCGTGGACCAATCAGAGCCCACCAAATGCCAATTATTTGTTTATTTATTTAAAAAATAGTAAATGATCGAATTAAGAAAAACTTAAAACATGAAAAATGTTTATTTTATTTTAAATTATTTTTTTGTGATTTTTAATTATTTTTTTGAAATAAAAATAAAGTATATACATTATAGTGCTATATATATAGGTATATATACAATATTGATTTTTAATTTTTGATTTTTAATTAATTATTTTTATACATTTTTATTCTTATTTTATATTTTATTTATTTATATCATAAAATTAGGAATAAAAAGGTATTATTATTTTTTTATTATTTATTTACAAGGGTAAAATAAATAGGTATATACAAGTATGTACATGGTATATTTACAATATTTCTTTTGATTTTTAATTTTGTTCTTTTTATTTAATTTTGTTTTCATGGTTTTTATTTTATTTATTTACAACATGAGATATAGACTATATACAAGTTTTATAGAATTTTGATTTATTTATTTATAGGGTGAAATAAATAGAGAAAGTGGTTTTATGTACAAGGTGACTATAGACAAGGTGAATATTTTTCTTTTCTTTTTAATTTTCTTATTTTTATTTTGATTTTGTATTTACAAATATTTACAACTATCTACAAACCCATTTTTATTTTATTTTTAGAGGAAAATATTTTTATTATATTTACAGGTATATTTACACACATGAGCTCCCTATCTCTCTCTACTTTGGCTTTTATGCGGTCAGACCCATGCTGAGCCCTCCCTTGGGATTAGGTTGCTCAATATTTATTCTAAATATTTCCCTCTTTCTCTTTTGTTTCTTTATTCTTTTATTTTTGCACAAAAACATGCTAATTACTTAATTTTATACAATGCATGCTTTTTGGTATTTATTTGTATTTACAAATATCTACATGCATTTGCAAAGGTTTTTGTAGCTAAAATATAAGAATAAAGAGTGATGAATGAGTATTCATCAATTCACCAACACCGTGAATCTGCTCAAAGGCTTTAGCAAGGACTACTCAATGGAAGACAATGTTGAGATGTTCATATGAGCTCTTATTAAACAATGACATCCGAAGATGACAACCACAAAAGAAGCCAATGAACTTAGTAGTCAAAATCTTGGGGATCTTATTTGATTTCTTATAGCACACAATGTTTGCCTTGAAAAATATGAAAAGAAGGTGTCAAAGATGATTCCAAGAAAGAAGAACCTATAGCTTTCAAATCAAACTCTCCTAACATTGAAACAAGAACAGAAACTGAGGACGACATAGCCTTCATCTCTCTCTTACACCAATTCCAACGATATGTGAAAGAAAGGAGAAAGATAAATAAAAGTCCCTCCAAGATATCAAATGCTCAAGCAATATATTATAATCACAAAAAAGAAGGTACATATGACAAGAAATGCCCACTTCAAAAAAATAAGGAAACAAAAAAGATCAAGAAAAGAATTTTTTTCAAGAAGAAAGTTATCACAACTACTTGGGATGATTCTCATTCAAGCTCAAGCAACGAATAAGAATAATCAAATATCGAAACAACTCCACTTTATCTCGTGACAAGCAAGACTTAGGCAAATGAATCTATTTTTGAAATTTTAGAAGAATATAATGTGATATTTTCCAAGCACATGAAAATAAAAAGGTAATATAAAATTTCTCTTGAAGAAAAGCTATAATCGAAATACTTCTTATTGTTTCTAATAAGGAAAATGAGAAACTGTTGGTACATAAGAAAGTTTTAGTTTTTGAAATGAAATGTCTTAAAAATAACATTAGTGAATTAAAGAAGAGATTAGTTCATTAAAGATAAACACACCAATAAGTTAATAGATGATCTAGCTAAATTTACCAAGGGAATTAAAAACTAGAGAAACTCATATTTATTCAGATCCTAAAACTACAATGCATGGTATATGTTATGTACTTGAAGTGAAAGAAGTACAACCTAAGGTTAATAATGTTCCTTAATAGAAAGAAAACTAAGCATGCATCTACATATTTTTCTAATTTAAGATGGAAATGTTCCAAAAAGATTAAATCTTGGGATAAAAACACTAACCATCAAGGACCACATAAGGTATGAGTATCTAAAAGAATACTAAATCGTTGTTTTTCAAGATATCCCCAAGAATACAAAGTAGATTATAAGCAATATGTGACATCCACATTGGATCAATCATTTTAATAGTACATAGACTGAGTGGAGATGCTAATGAGCTGATACAGATATGAATATTATCATATCTACCTAAACTTGTGACGATGAATACCTCATACAGAGGTTGATGAATAACATCGATAAATTATTGTATTAAAAGAAAATAAATAAACACCATAAGAGAGATATTATCTAGAAAATTAAATGCTATATGTGTCCATGTCACGATTTATTGAATCCAACATTAGATAGTAATAATTCGTGCCCTTGACTTATATTCACTAAGAAATATAATAGTTTAAGTGCATATACGTAATTCCAGTTATGTAGTGGAATTACATTCAAGTACAACGTATAAATAATATTAATACTAAGACATAGGAATTCAAGACTAATTCCAAACAAATAAAGATTATATAATAAATGGTAGAATAAAGAATTTGTAATAAGGATACATAGTGGAAGATTACAAGTAATAAAATGGGAGGCTATATCTTGGTGCCAATGATGGAATATTATAATATTTAGTAAAGGATAGAGGTTTAAATCTCAGTAAGCGGTGGGCAAAATACAAGTGCATGAGAACAAGCTATACATGTGCAACGTCTGACCGAAACACGTGTGTGCTAAAGATATGGCTTAGAATATGCGAGATAGGAGTGATGGTATTTAACTATTCTATAAAGCCCAATAGCGTAAACATCCGAAAGAAGAATACTAGTAGATTCTCCGAGAACCCCAAGAACACCCGTTCAATGATAAGATCTTTAGAGAACAACGACAGGAGAAACCACAGTCGTCCAGGTAGGATTGCTGTTTGAAAAAAATCCCTTTTCTTAATCAGAAGTAGATTGATCTAATATGGTAGGGGAAAGAAAATATAAATAACACTGTTCTATAGAGGTTGGAAGGGGGAAATAGAATACATGACATGTTTGGCATGAAGTCTAATTGTTGTGAGTTTTATGTTAAGAAATTATAAGAGAGTGGATTTCATCAGCAATATCAAATGGATGATTTGCGTAAGTGGACTTGATCACCATGCTAGAAAAGGGAGCTTTTGTTATTTTATTATGTTTTTTTCTAGTGGTACATGTTGGATAAGGGGATACTGAGTACTTACTTACCAACATGTTAGGATGTTTTATGTAAACAAGATTCCAATTACATAGAACACCAACGGTAAGTTGAGGGTATGATTAAGAAGATTGAGATATCGACCTAAAGAAATTCTAATAGATATATTAAAAATATTAAATGAATTATTCAATTTGACCTTTCTTGTGTTTGTGGACAGATAGATGGGCCTCATATTTTTTTTCTTGATTATGTTTTAATATATGGATTTGTATGGTCAGATATATAGTCATAAGGTCTGACTATAATTACACTTAGTTAACTAAATCAATAAGAAATAAACAGTAAAATATTAGTGTAAGTATGAGAAGAGTCATACTTTGCATATATCTGATTAACGTGATAAAGTAGACAGGGAATGAGTAATTGGGAATCCGTACTAACATAAAGACCCTATCTCGATAGAGGAGTAAGTGGGTTAGTAATTAACAATATTTGTAGATCACTGATAATATAAATATATTGTAGGAAAAGTCATGAGATTGGGCCATAATCTTCGGAGTGCCATTGCTAGAATTCACAAACAACTCCCTCTCAGGTGAATGATCTCAAGTCTACTTTAAGATATAACCCCTACTTTCACAGATACGTTGCATGATTATAGTTTTGTATGCCTTTTGGTTATGCTATTGTACATGTATAGTCCAGTTTGATAATTAGATAAATTTGTTTTTGTCCAAGATGATGGTATCTTAGTAAAGTCGGTAATGTATGCAAGTTTAATGTATGGTAGAAACGCTTAGTTTTATGTTCCAGTATTCAATTATGTGGATTTAGTACCACAGAAGTTTTCAGAAATTATAGATAAATTCAATATGATGATATGATTCAGATATCATAAATTTCTCAGTTTATAGTCATGTTATTATGGATCAGAAAATATGTCAGAAAGAATGACCGCCACAGTAGCTCTCAGATATAGTCATAAACTAGCCATCAGATATGGTGACGTCATCAGAAATGACCCTGAAACATGCCATCAGATATGGCAACCACAGAGATGATTCAGAGAACTTTGGGTCACATTTTGTATACGCATAGGCTTTGGGTTGTATGTAGAGTGTTCTTTGGCCTTTGGGGCTGTCTACGCGTATGGCTCAATTTGTTTCAGTGTTTATAGACGTAGTACGTTGGCCACAGTGGTGGTGTTATAACATCTAGAAAATAGAAAATTTTCATTTCAGCAAGATTTTCAACAGCCATTTACTAAATTTAATTTCAGTTTAGCCGTTTGATATTTCAATTTCTTTGCAACGTTATTAATTTACAAAGCTTCAGTTTTTTGTTCTTTTATGCAGTTGTCGTATTGCAGCAATACATTTTAGTTTACATGGCAAGCAAAATTATTTTCAAAAGTAACTAATATTCTTTTTACCAAGATGCTTGAGACTCACTCGTTGGGTCTAAGCTCATTTTGAGTTTAGATTCAACCCTCTATTATTATTTATAGACACACCTAAGGAGCCGTAAAGGATGCGGGGGAAGGAATTAAGTTTCTGTTGATAATTGATTTCTCCACTCCATCTTTGTGATAGTGCGATAATCTCAGGTAAGCAGTTAGCATCTAGAAAAGACTTGTTGCTTTTGTAAAGTGGAAAGAGTAGTATATGAATTTTGACAGTAGATGATGGTTGTACATAAGAGATAATGTAAATGTGTTTAGTACTATGAATGTGGTTTGTGACTTGGATGGTTGTGATGTGGAATTTAAAAGGAAATTTTATGACAAGTTGTATATGGATGGTTTTAGGTACATGGTAGCATTTGGGAGTTCATAAAATAGAGGAATTACTGTCGAATTCTTATGGACACGATAATTATGATCAAGAGGATCAAGCAGTTAAATGTCGCACTTGTTCTGGCAAGCGGGACGGGTCGTGACATCAAGTGTTATCAGAGCAATGGTTTATGAAATGTGATCATAATTTATATTCGAGGTTGATCTATGAACTCATTGGTGGTTATGACTTATGTGTTTGATCTTGATATGAAATGAAAATGATAATGGAAGTAATGATCTTCTTGATATTGAGGATTTATATTAATTTCAACATGATATTTGAGGATTTATAATTTTGAAAGAGCTAATTAAGGTATTTTATTTATTTAGGACATAATGGCAGCTGAGCAATCTTCTCAGATCCCACAAGGACCAAGTGATGGACATGATGGGAGTAATAATAATAATATGCAGGAAACTTTGGCGTTAATAGCTCAGACTTTGGGAAGCATGGCTTCTCTATCAGTGAGACCGCGTGAATTTGAACATCAACTGCCATTTGAGCATGTTCGGAAGCTAGGTGCAAAAGATTTTGTAGGTGTGGCGGATCCGAATGTGGCTAGGGATTGGTTCAAACATATAGAGAAGATATTTGCTTTGATGGAGTGTACTGAAGCGCAAAAATTGAGATATGCAATATATCTGTTAAAAGAAAATGCTGATGATTGGTGGAAGTCGGTGAAGATGAAATACACAGATCCATCAGAGATTACCTAGCATATATTTGAAAAGGAATTTAATGAGAAATATTTCCCTAGGGTATATCAAGAGGATCGATGTAAGGAGTTCTTATTCCTTACTCAAGGAAGCTTTTCGGTTGATGAATATGAGAAGCGCTTTACAGAATTATTAAAGTTTACAGCCTCTTTAGTGAAGACTGAAGAAGATAAATGTCAACATTTTGAATATGGACTCCATATAGATATTAAGTCAATGGTCTCAGCTAGTGGATATATTGAGTATGGTAAATTAGTAGAAGTTGCCCGTAGAGCTGAGCGTGTGGTGCAGGAAAGGTAAAGGTTTAATGCTCACAATAGAAAAAGATTTGGGGATAGACCAATATGGAGAGGGTAGGAGAACAAAGTTAGAAGAAATTTTGGAAATCAAAGGCAATACAATTTATCTGCTCAAAGATATAGGGGAAACCAAATGAATGGATTTGCTCTGGAGAATTCTAGAAATGCAGGATTTTCTTACCCGCAATGTACCATTTGTGGGAAGCGTCACCCGGGAGAATGTCGTAGTAGATCGTCAGGTTGCTACCATTGTGGCCAGATAGGCCATGTACATCGAAACTGCCCAAATCTTATATCAAATCGGGGAAGTGCAAGAAGACCGACTCAGCAAAATACCCATGTTAGTGCCCTAACTCAAGAACCCCATCCAAAGAAAGAAGAAAAGAGAAATGATATTCCAAGGAAAGAAATAAAATAATACAAAATCTGGGGAAAGCCTTTGCAATGACACTTCAAGAAGCCATCTCTGCTGAGGCTGTGGTGTCAGGTACCACTGTTATTTTTGGCAGAAATGCACATACTCTTATTGATTCTGGTGCCAGCCATTCATTTATTTCTTAAAGATTTTCTGTATTTGCGAATAAAGAAATGTGTATACTTGATGATGCATTATCAATCTCCTTACCTAAGGGACAACCTGAGATTGTATGGAATGTCTTTAAAGACTGTTTGATAGAGATAGGTGGAGGTCGGGTTATTGTGAATCTTATCCCTATCGAAATTAGAGAATTTGATGCCATTATAGGGATGGACTGTTTGACATCATATCATGCCTTACTAGATTGCTTTAAGAAGAAAGTTATTTTTCAAATGCCAGGCGAGACAGAGTTTGTATTCTACCGAGAACGGAGTGTATATCCTACCCGTGTCATTTCTAGCACAGTAACACATAAATTGCTCAGGAAGGGATGTTCATCTTTTATTGCCCTTGTATACAATACAAAAGCAGAATCCATATGTTTTAAAAACATCCCTACAGTGAAAGAATTTCCTGAAGTATTTCGTGATAAACTACCGGGACTTCCGCCAGATAGAGAAATTGAATTTAATATTGACTTAGTACCTGATACCACCCTGATTGCATTGACTCCTTATCGAATGGCTCCGGCTAAACTCAGGGAACTGAAGATCCAACTGCAAGAGTTAACGGATAAGGGATTTATCCAGTCTATTATCTCTCCATGGGGGGGGCTCCTGTTCTTTTTGTTAAAAAGAAAGATGGTTCTTTGAGACTTTGTATTGATTATCGGAGATTAAATTAGGTGACGATCGATTATGAATACCCGTTCATCACTCTTTATTCTTTTATTTTAGCTATAAAACCTTTGCAAAACACCTTGTAAATACCTATAAATAGCATAAATTATCAATATGCATGCATTATGTAAATAATTATAATTAGCATGTTTTTGTGCATAAATAAAAGAATAAAGAAATAAAAGAAAAAGAAGGAAATATTTAGAATAAATATTGAGTGACCTAATCCCAAGGGAGGGCTCAGTATGGGCCTGACCGCAAAAGAATCCAAGTAGAGGGAGATAGGGTCAATCATCTATGTACATACACCTATGTATATAAATAATTTCATTTTCCTCTAAATAAAATAAAAATGTGTTTTTGCTATTTTGTACATATTTATAAAAATAAAATAAAAATTAGAAAAATAAAAAAAAATAATAAAAAACATTTTCCCCTTTGTATATATACCATGTAAATATGTATATAACACAATTTATTTAACTTATGTAAATAAATAATAAAAATAAAATAAAAATACCTATTTATTCCAAATTTTATGTTGTAAATAAATAAAATTTAAAATTGGAATAATTATATAAAAATAAATAATTAAAAATAAAACTAAAAATACATCTATGTATATACATATATATTAATAATATAATGTAAAAAATAATTTGAAAAATAATAAACATTTTTCATGTTTTAACTTTTTCGAAATAGTCATTTAATATTTTTTTATTGAATTTCTAAATATTTAATAAAAGACGTCATGTGATTGGTCCACGGGGGATTGTTGACCCCCGGTCAACTCTCCCCCGCGGACCCATTCCACCCGAATCAGGCATTCGACCCGACTTCTCCTAATTTTCCCCATCTGACCGACACCCATTCGCCAAAACCACGGGCTCCGATTGAAGTTCCCACATCCGAGATCTTCGCCCGATCAGCTGCCTAGGGGTCCGTGCTTCACCAATCGCGCCCAACTCCCATCTTCCCGGACCCATGGCACTATAAAGATTCTCCTCCACTGCACATTTCACGCATCTTTAGCTCCGCCCTTCTATCCCAGGACCACCACGACCTTCCCTAGAGTGACAGCTAGCCGAGGGCCGTGTCGCCGGGAGGAGGAGGTGCCTCCAGCCACTGATCCGGCGAGTCCATCGTCGTGCGCCGCCGCGAGGTGCGCCAAGCCTCGGACCTCGACGATTCCTTAAGGCAAAGACCCCCAGAGCTCCGGCAGCTCATCCACAGTCGACATCCTCCATCAGGTAACCTCGATACCCTCTAGTTTAGCCTAATTTCCCTTTACGTCCAAATTGCGCCGCCGGCCTTCGTCGGCTGATTCCCACCCATCCGACTGTTTATTCACCCTTCTGATCATCGACTCACCTTCGCAAGACCTCTATCCATGTTCTCTGCCCATTCGTTAAACTTGGTTCACCCAGGAACCAAGAATCGGACCTCCCTCGTCGTCGCCTCGCTAGAGGTCCCCGCTTCGACTCATCCGACCATCATTTCCACCCTCTGATGGGTCAAGGCAATTTGCCCTCGACCCAAGAGCTGTTCTGTACCATTTTGCAGGTCAAAAGACCCCATCTGAGGGTCGAGCCATTCGAGCACAGGAACTCAGCTCCTCTCGCCGTCGCTGGAGCTCCCCGGAGCTTCTTTGCCTCATCGGAGGCGTCCACCAGCTGCAGAAGCCTCTGAGCTTCATTTCGCCGATCTCAGCAGCCCAAGAGAAGGTCCCCTACGCCCGTAGCGAGCCGACGAAGTTCGCCGGTGGCCAGTTACTCCAGGACCTTTAGTTGTCGTCCGATCAGCCCCGTCGCTCCAGATTTGATCATCGCCGTCCATTCACGGAGCTTCAGCCACCGTCCAATTCTTCTAGGGCTCGATCTGGACCGTCCATCCAGCAAAGAGGCGCCTTATATTCTTAGCCGTCAGATCAGCATGTGGCGCCTCCTCATCCATCCGATTATAATAGGGGTAATTTGCACTTATGCCCCTCCTCTATTAGCATTTACTGTTTAGTCCTGTAAATATTTTAGCACGTTGTTTTTATTTTGGAAGATTTGCAGTTAGGATCCTAGACTTATTTTATTTGCAATCTATTCCCTGTATATGTGAGCCACGTGCATCGACACATGAGTTTTTGGGCAATTTGCACTTTTTATCCTGTGTTTCCTGTGTTTTCTGGATTGATCTTTTATTAATAGGAATGACACTTATGCCGCTCCGTGTCTGATCCACGTACTTTGCGCGTGATTTTGTGAACATTTTGCACAAGGGCCCCTGGACTTTCTGATTTTGTTACTGTTTGGTCCTTGAAATACTTTTCTTCGCATTTAGGTCCCTATGAAGCTGTGTGCCTTATTTTTATAGAATAAAATAGCAAATTAAATCCAAATTAGGTGTAATTTGGACATGTGTCTCCTGCCACTGTGTAAAAATTTCCCTAAAATTTTGGGACATTTTGGAGGCTTTTTGATATTTTTAAAAATTCCAAAATAGTGATTTTTGTTACTGTCTAAATTAAAAAATCAAAGAAAAATATAAAAACTTGTCTAAAAATTCTAAAAAAATTAGGACTTGTATTTTGTCTGTGTTTGAATTTTTATAAAATTTTTGTGCTTTTTGGATATATAAAAACCTTAAAAATTAAAAACCCTAAAAATCTTATAAAAGTTCTAAAAAAATTCTATAAAAATCAAAAAATATAAACTCTTTTCCAGTAGCTTAGTTTTTGTTTATAGTTCCCATAAAAATTGCCTCCAGACTTTTACAGATCAATTTTATATTTTTAATTGATCTTTCAAGTCTGGCTGGACAGTGGCACTTATTTTTCACCTTTCTTGATATTTAGAAAATCATATAAAAATTAGAAAATTCTGAAAAATTCACCAAAAACATTAAAAACAGTAAAAACACAAAAATAATTTTGTTTGAATTTTTGGAATATTTTTGGGTGCTTAAATAAATTGTTGTGTTTGCTTGTTTTTGCATTTTCTTATTTTTTTCCTCATTATTAAAAATACAAAAAAATTAAAAATAATTAAAATCCACCAAAAATATTTTCTCTGTTTTTCGATTACAGACTACTTCGTAGGCCGCAAGACCAACTCGTGCTCCTTGAGTCTGACCGTGGTCGCTATACCAGGTTAATAAATTAGCGAGGATCGCTTCTTGATTTTATTTGATTATCTTATTTTGGTGGTTCCTTATTTTCTTGATCGATCGATTACTGTGATATCCAGGTCGCAACGACCCTTGTTTACCTTTACCCGGATTTTGTGAGATTTTGAATTTTTCAGTCGGATCAGAATGAAGTCGTTGCCGGGGATCACAGCTTAGTAGTCATTTTTCGATTTTTGTTTTCTTTTGTTTTCTTCAGTCTTCCGTGGCTTTTCTTTCGTTCGCGGCTTTTCGTGGCTTTTTATTTCTCGTTTGTTTTCATTTTTTATTTATTTTATTTTATTTTGTTTTGTTTTTGTTTGTCTTGTGTGTTTATTTCTATTTTTGCATATATCTTGTTTTATTTTATTTGTCCTATTTATTTTTAATCTGGTTTGACACTTCTGCTTCTGTTTCTTGCAAGGGCCTGAGGATCGAGGCAGCTTCTTTGGAAGCCGAAGCAACCGTGGGAGTTGGAGGTAGCTTCTTTCTCTACGAAGTTGCAGGAGAGCGCGAGGAGGAGGAGCCGAAGTTCGGGAGCTACGAAATAACCACGGAGTAGCATAGCTTAGATTAGGTTTCTTGTTCATGAGACTATTTATTATTGTAATAATATAGGGACCTGGAATGAGACTTGGTTGAGATCGGGGTCTGTTTCGCCGAGCACCGGTGTGCTCGGAGGACCTCACCGTGATTTTCGCTGGTTTTCCGAGTTTTGACCATTTATTTACTGCCATTTGATTTACGCGGTTTTTAGCCCTAGCTTAGGATTTTCATTGATTGTGACATAATAATTAGGGTCCACACATTTAATAATATGCCTGTACCTATTAGATTGTAATTGGACCTAAATAAAATCAATAAGAAAAGGCTACTTGGTCACTTGAGGGGTCTTGAGCCGCTAGAGGTCGTATACAGCGCTGGTAGGACCCGTTGTGGCGGGCACCGATCGGCATCCGAGATCGGACACCGACCCCTCCTGTTGACCACTTAATCATATGTTCTTTCGTGTAGAACTGTTTTGCTTAGGACCAGTTTTCACGTGCATCATATAGGTAGTTTATATTCAGTCCTTTATTTATGCGCGGATCACCCTGCATGTAGACTGCTGGAGTCAGGTACGCATTTCTTACTCTGCATGCATCATTGATTCCCGCGCATCGGCTTTTTCGTCTTCTCCCCTCGTTTTTGAACTTAAAATAATCAGGAGAACCGAAAAATTCGTTAGGCGTTGTTTGATTTGAAAAATATCTAAAAACAAAAACCATAAAATTTGGGACTGTTAATCAAACTCGACCCTAAAAGACACTTCACCTAAAAATCTGTCTTGGGAAGAGCAACCCCCTCATTGTCTGGTTTGTATGCGCGAGAGAGTGACCCTCACCCTAGGCTAGAGCCACATCTGACCCCTTATTCAGACTATTGCTTATGTGCTAGTCGTTCTCTAGTGAGGATCGCTCTGGTCTCAAGTAAAGAGGGCCACGATATACTTAACAGAGCGAGCCGATCGGATAGCCGGTAAACGGTCCGTGGCTTGTACTGGCTGGGAAAGATCTAGTTCGGGATCGGGACAGTCTCCTGTGGGAGTCGGATTCCTAACAGGTCATGTAACCACTCTTATATCATGACATGATCACCTAAATAAAATCGATAAGATAATTGACCGAACCCTTACGGTCTTCAGCTCGTGTTGAGTAGGTGAATTTGGGGTTTGTTTGCTCATCCTGTTTGTTTTCCAGATCTCATCCGCCCGACTCGCCAGATCAAGATGATGGGCAGGAGGTCTCTTAGGCAGCCTCTGGCTGCACTGCTTTTTTAGCACTCCACCCCATTCATCTAGGTTGGTTCGTGAGAGCTCAGACCCGCTCTCCGAACCCGAGTTCGATTTCGCCCTGTTCCCCCTTGACCATTCTTCTATCCCTAAGTTACCAGTGCCAGATGCAAGACAACAGACTGATATTTCGGCACCTGAGTTTGGGTCTTTTGCCTTTGCAGAGACAATGGCCAGCAGCGAGGATCGCACCGAGGGTCAGAGAGCAGAGACGACCACGTACGTACTGGACCAGGGTGCGATCAACACCACCATGTTAGCTTCCCTTGAGACCATGCAGAGACAGATACGAGATCAGGGGGCTTTCATGGTAGAGATGAGGAGAGAGATGGAGCAGATGACAGCCGACCGCGAGCAGCGCGGACCCGGAGACAGACCACGGAGACCCGATGAGCCGGCAGCAGCCACAGCAGCCGCAACAGCAGGAGAGCCGAGGCCGATGCAGAAGTTGCACAACCCCAGATCGACACTGACGCACCGGTGGGTAGTACTTCCAGCGATCGTGGGGGACTTCAAGTTCCCCCCGAACACACTTCAGCTCCTACCCCGCTTCCATGGACTCACCACTGAGGAGCCCCATCTACATCTCCATGAGCTCGAGATGATCTGCAGCACTGTCCATGATCGTCAGGTGGACGAGGACACTATTCAGATGATTGCATTTCCCTTCTCCCTCGCCGACAGAGCAGCCAACTGGCTGAAGCACTTAGGGAGATTTGTTTACACCTGGGAGCAGCTTCGCACCGAGTACTTGAACAAGTACTATCCACTCAGGCGGACCAATGCAGCAAGGGCCATGATCAGCAACTTCTCTATGCTCCCCAACGAGCAGTTCCACGAGGCATGGGAGAGCTTCCGTGAGCTTACTGACAGATGCCCGCACCATGATATTACGAAGCCGAACTTAGTTCAGAGCTTCTTCTGCGGGTTGACACCAAAGCTACTGGGACTGGTGAATGCTTCGTGTGGCGGTTTCTACTTCACCAAGGATGAGGACCAGGTCTGGGCCATCTACAAGGAGATGGCCGAGAACTATACTGTGATGTCTCAGACCTGTCTTTACACTCAAGGATGCCCACAGCCGCAGCAACAGATCGTGCAGTACCAGAGGATAGCACGGGTCGATGTTGGTCCTTCTACTTCGTTCGCGGCAGCCGCACAGGCCGAGTCTACAGCCGCAGATATGGGGATCATCAGCGAGAAGCTGGACCAGATCGAGCTGATAGAGAAGAAGCAGTGCCAGGGTATCACGCAGATGGATCAAATGGCACAGACGCTGAGTGACCTGAAGACACGGATCATGTGTCTCCAGGAGGCACAAACGGCTTCTCAGCCCCGTCTTCTGGCACGAGGAGATCCAAGCAGCAGTGGCAGCTCGTCCTAGTGCTCCAGTCAGCCTAGAAAGGTTCACCTTGTACAGGCGGAGCCGTACCAGTAGCCACAGCCATACTACCAGTCACCACCATCCCCAGACACTCAGATGGTGATCTACCAGCTGGATCAGCCTCTGGTAGTACTCCCTCCACCTTCCTACGAGCCGGAGCCGTTGATGGATACCAACGGGATTTGGTACGACTGCCTCCAGCCCGGTATCCGACGAGACCATCTCGGATTCCGCTAATCGGCCGGAGGCACCAGTTCCTAGTAGCAGCCTCCAGTTTAGGGTGGGCAGTATGACCATCAGCGAGAGCAGCACCAGCAACCCCCAGTCCCCCAGCAGCAATCATCCCAGCCACAACACCAACAGTATGGTCCTCGTCCCTATCAATAGGGACAACCTTGGAGGCGAGAGCAGCCTCAGTAGTATCATCCCCAGTACCCCTCTCACTCGCACCAGCCGTAGATGCCTCACCACCAGCGAGGCCACCCGTCAGGTTCTCATGGGCTGACCTATGAGAACCATGCCTTGGATGACCTAGCCCGCCTCATGACAGAGCAGCAGGCTACCTTTAGACGGGAGATGGATGAGTTTCGTCAAGAGATGCGGGAGATTGTGAGAGGGAAGGCCACCATCCCTGCCCAATTTGAGCCGAATCTGAACAACCTTAAGAGGAAGTCTGAGCAGGTAAATTCACAGAGCTTGCCACTCCTAGTGATTCATTTGGTGATATGTCTGCATATCTGTTTGATACTGATTTTGTTACACTTAGGAGCGGTAGGATGCCAGCAGGCGATGCCTTGTATGAGCGACGATCCCATGCCACTTCCAGGGCGCCAGGCGAGGAGGAGTGCGGTACTGATGCCGCGAGAGATGATGACGATGGTGTTGATGCCACCATGGATGTTGATCCCGCCGATGGTACTGAGGCCATTGCTTCACCAGTTGGAGGAGGTGGTACTGACGCCACCACAGTTGCTGAGCCAGAGTGCGGTACCGATGCTGCAAGCCGACATGTCGAGGGTGGTACTGAGGCCACCGTTCCCAGTTCTGCTAGTCCTGTTGTTTTTCCATCTGTACATGTACCTCAGGATATTTCTAGAAATAAAGGAAAGGGTTTATTTTATTCTGATCCACCTGTGGTGCTTGAATGTGTGGATTCTACCGTGCTTGAGCTGCCTACACCCTCTCCTAGTCCTTCATCTGAGAAGGACCCTGTAGTCCCCTTTCCTAGAGCACTCCATTTGGGTAAGGGACAGAAAAAAGAAAATCCCAAAAAGAATCATCAGGTAGAGTTCAGCCAGCAGATGATCGATAGATTCCATATCCAGCTGACTCTCCAGGAGGCCTTGGAGCACATACCTCTACTCCAGAGATCACTCAGAGACATGACCACGGTTAGGAGGAAGAGGAGGAACCATCAGTCTGAGATCCATGTGCTTACTCGAGCCACTTGTTCGCGATACAAAACCATCTGCTGGCCAAGAGGCCAGATTCAGGAGCCCCGTATGTCAGATGCCATATCCATGAGTATAGGTTCAACCACACTCTATTAGACAACGGTTCTTCGATCAACCTACTTCCGACAGCCCTTCTCGACCGCTTTGAGTTGGGCACTCTCCGACAGAGCAGGACAGTCCTTCAGTTTCTTGATCGATCTGTCAAGAGGCTGAAGGGGTTGCTAAAGGATGTTGTTGTCACAATTCTGGGCCGGAAATTCCCCATGGACTTCGTTGTGTTGGACATGGAGATCCCTGAGTCTGTGAACGATACCCTGATCATTCTAGGATGCCCGTTCTTGGCCACAGCCAAGGCGGTGACCGACCATGATAGCGGGAAGGTATACTTTTGCGTTGAGGGCGAAAGTGTACAAATAGAGACGGTCGAGGAGACTAGAGTCAGAGATTCAGCTTGCTCAGAGCCGACTTCAGATTCAGAGCAAATGATAGAGGTAGGGCGAGACATCCACCAAGACTGCGATTTTGTGATTACAGATGACAAGACAGTTTGGGCAAATCCAGTCGCACAGGCCATCCTCTCACCTTCAGAGTTCGCTGATGCAGAGACGCCAGCAGAGGAGAGTTTGGAGAGCGCATTCCTTGTCTAGGATACTTTTCAGGCAGCAGAGCCGGTTCTTGATCGCGAGACAAATTTTTGTGAGTCTGATACAGATCCCTCAGAGTCAGATATTGATTGGGCAGAATTTGATGATTTTATACCATGTCTGACTTCCATTGAGCCTACAACTAGGAAGGAGGTTGATTCCATGCAGAGCAGAGACAGTCCAGTAGAGCAGCCTTCTCCAGATACTGATTCTGAGCGAGAGTTTCCGTTCTCCCATGTAGATTTGGCAGCATTCGCTCAGACCTTTCAGAGGCCAGATCCGCCAACACCTACTTGTCCAGAGCTGAAGCCACTACCAGCGTCGTTGAAGTATAGGTTCCTTGCGGGTGAGCATGAGATGTACCCAGTCATTATCTCAATAGATTTAACTGGAGAGCAGGAATCCCGTCTGATGGGGGTTCTTGAAAAGAACTGCAAGGCGATAGGATGGAGCATAGCCGATCTCCAGGGGATAAGTCCAGACCTATGCTCCCACCATATCTATCTCGAGGAGGACGTGAAGCCGTCACGTGAGTTCCAGTGGCGGCTGAACCCGAATCTTTGAGATGTTGTCATGAAGAAGATCTCGAAATGGTGGAGCGCCGATTTTATCTACCCCATCTCCGACTCCAAGTGCGTCAGTCCAATGCATGTGGTGCCCAAGAAGACGGGTATCACTATAGTTGTCAGCGAGTCTGGAGAGGAGATCGCTACCCGGGTACCCACTTCATGGCGGGTCTATGTAGATTACAGATGACTCAACCAGGCCACCAAGAAGGATCATTTCCCCCTTCCCATTATTGATCAGATCATTGAGAGGCTGGCAGGGAAGAGCCATTACTGTTTGTTGGATGGGTACTCCGGCTACAATCAGGTGGCCATCGCGCCTGAGGACCAGGAAAAGACCACCTTCACCTGTCCCTTTGGGACATATGCTTTCAGACGCATGCCATTTGGGTTGTGAAACGCTCCGGCGACATTTCAGAGATGCATGATGTCTATCTTTTTGGACATGGTGGTGGAGTGCTTGGAGGTCTTCATGGATGATTTCTCGGTCTACGGTGACTGATTCGACTCCTGTCTTGACTGCCTAGACCGAGTCCTTCAGAGATGCATTGAGGTTCACCTTGTGTTGTCTTGGGAGAAGAGTCACTTCATGGTGACTCAGGGGACGGTGTTTGGCCATATCATCTCCAACAGGGGCATGGAGGTTGATCCGGCCAAGGTGGATGTCATTAGGAAACTCAGTCCACCGTCCAACTTGCGGCAGTTACGGTCTTTTCTAGGGCACGTCGGTTTCTACCGACGCTTCATTCATGCATTCAGTAGGATTGCCCGACCGTTGACTGATCAGCTGATGAAAGACACCGAGTTTCTTGTCGATGACAAGTGTCTATCGTCGTTTGAGACTCTCAAGAGCTGTATTGTAGAGGCTCCTGTTTCCCAGCCACCCGATTGGTCTCTCCCATTCGAGATCATGACGGACGCCTCCGATTTTGCCGTAGGGGCCATGCTGGGACAGAGGAGGGATGGAGTCCCATTTGCCATTCACTACGCTAGCCGTACATTGGATGCCACACAGCGGAACTATACAATCACTGAGAAGGAGATGCTAGCCGTAGTTTTCGCCCTAGATAAGTTCAGATCTTACATCATTAGATCTAGAGTGACCATCTATATTGATCATACCGCCATCAGGTACCTCATAGCAAAGTAGGATGCCAAAGCCAGATTGACCAGATGGATCCTTCTACTCCAGGAGTTTGATATAGAGATTAAGGATAAGCCTGGAGTCAAGAATGTTGTGGCGGATCATCTCTCCCGATTAGAGCATCTTGAGGATTCTAAGCAGACTGAGCCTATTTGTGAGACCTTCCCCGATGAGGCGGTCCTTGCTATTGCCTCTCTCCCGTGGTACGCCGATATTGTGAACTTTCTTGTTGCCAAGAAAGTCTCACAGGATTGGCCCAGGCAGAGACTTGAGACCTTCCTTGCGAAGGCCAAGTTTTACCACTTGGAGGATCCCATCCTTTACCATGAAGGAGGGGATAGCGTCTGGCGTAGGTGCATTCCTCAGGAGGAGCACCACAGCGTCCTCACTTACTGCCACAAGCTTGAGGCAAGGGGACATCACTCTAGGAGGAGAACGACACAGAAAGTGCTCCAATCTGGCCTATGGTGGCCTACCCTCTTCAAGGACTCTGATGAGTTCGTGAAGAGGTGTACTGACTGTCAGAGGATGGGCACTTGTGGACAGCGTGATATGATACCGATGCAGCCCATTCACTTCTGTGAGGTTTTTGACGCATGGGGCATCGATTTCATGGGTCCATTCCCTAGGATTCAAGTATTCGAGTACATTCTGTTGGCTGTGGATTATTTTAGTCGTTGGGTTGAGGCCATCCCCACCCAAACCGCAGATGCTAGAATTGTTTGCCGATTTTTGAGGAAGCATATCATTTCACGGTTCGGGGTACCTCGAGTGTTGATATCTGACAGGGGTCTCATTTCATCAACGACAAGGTAAAGGCTCTTGCTAGCGAGTTCAGCATACACCATCGAGTTGCCACTCCATACCACCCTCAGATGTATGGTCTTGCTGAAGTGTCGAACAGGGAGATCAAGACTATATTGCAGAAAGTCGTCCGCACTGACCGAAAGGATTGGTCACAGCTTTTGGACTCGGTCTTGTGGGCATATAGGACGTCTTTCAAGACTCCTTTGGGTACATCTCCCTTTCACCTCATTTATGGCAAGCCGTGCCATTTACCTGTTGAGCTGAGACATAAGTCACTTTGGGCTGTCACTGATATACTTTTAGATCTAGAGAGTATAGGAGATCAGAGGAGGGCAGAGTTAGCAGCCTTGGAGGAGCTTTGTGATACCACCTTTTCAAATAGCCTACAATACAAGGAGAGAGTGAAGGAGTAGCATGATTCTCATATCAACCACAAGCATTTTGAGCCAGGACAAAGAGTATGGCTGTTTGATGCTAGGCTTTGTCTATTTCCAGGGAAGCTATAGAGCAAATGGAAGGGACTGTATTTAGTGAGAAAGGTACATGACAATGGGAGAATATATATATCTGAGTTGTCTTCTGAGAGTACCTTTCGTGTGAACGGCCAGCGGCTCAAGCCATATCTAGATCATGAGCCGCGGGTCGTTGATGTTGCCCCGATTCACTTTGCGTGAGATGTGGTCTCTTGACTCACATCTATTGCATCTCATGCCTGATTATCACTGTTCTTCCGACTTGTATAAATCCAGTTGTCCATATCACTCTATTCTTTAGTCCCACACCACTTTTCTCAACTTATGATTATGCTATACTTAGGGTGTGCTTTACCCTAAGTATAGGGGGGGTGTCGGACTCTCGGGTATTCTATTGATTCATTTCTACCTCTATTTTGCTGCCTATACTTAGGGATATTTTATCCTAAGTATAGGGGGGGTAGACCCTGTACATTCTCACTTGGCTTTCCCTTTGTGTACAACCTGCTATACTTAGGATTCTTTGATCCTAAGTATAGGGGGAAACCCCGAGATCCTCTTACATTTCTATTCTTTCATTCGTCTTTGTGTTTAGCCTCCCTTTTTGCTTCCCTATACTAAGCATGAGTTATGTCTTCTTCATCGCTCTTGACTCTGAGGACATCGTTCGAGCTAAGTATAGGGGGGTGTGTATACATTTCATATATACTTTAGCCATAGCTCGTACTTTGTGTGAGTGTGTTAATAAATAAAAATGGCTAAAAATTAAAAAATTTTCCTTGTAAATAAAATTCTTTTATTGCACATACATAGCTAGTGTACAAATTATTTTTGTAAAAATGTTTGTAAAAACTTTTTGTATAAATATTGTGTAAATATTTTCTTATTAAAATTATGTATATAGTACAAAATTTTTTCAAAATATTTTGAAAATCATATGTTTGCAAAAACCTTGTGTAAATTTGTGTACATATTTTGCAAAACTTGCATTCATGCATACATCCATGTTTTCCAAACATTTTTCAAAAATTTTTCACATGTGTAAATATTTGTAAAATTGCATCTTTGTAATATTTGTACAATTTTTCCTGGATTATAGTTTACATTTAAACTAGCATGGAATTAAATTGGAAAATGGAGCTTGGTTAAGATCTT
The DNA here is from genome assembly GCA_037367405.1 of Ottelia alismoides. Lineage (NCBI taxonomy): Eukaryota > Viridiplantae > Streptophyta > Magnoliopsida > Alismatales > Hydrocharitaceae > Ottelia > Ottelia alismoides. Next base: position 232,590 of record JAZKJV010007011.1, on the reverse strand, counting down.
AATCCACCTAATTATAAGAGGAACCTTATATGGCTTAGGGTGGAGACTTGTCAGGTCCATGGTGACTTAATTCTTTGAGTCCACTAGGCTATGATCATATGTCACCTCGATGAGCCTAAGTAGAGCACTTAACAATACACACATGACTCATATAGACAATGGCTTGACTTGGACTTGCACTTTACACCGAGCTCTCTATGGATGAGGTGGTGAGGAGGTAGTCTTCCTTGACTTGGGTTAGCATATGAGGGTAGTACTTCTAGGCGGAACCTCTCTTCTTCTTATAGTGAAGGAAGTGCATATCAACTTGGTCTGGTTGCCATGAGGTCTAACGACAGGAGTTGTGGGTTGTAATAATGCTTCAAAAGAGGGATAGTCTATTGGCTCAAGAGGAAAAACTCCTTATATATATGTCGCACCTTGTAAATATGTTGTATAGATGCACATAAAAAAATTCAAAAAGAAAATAACTCCAAAAAAGTGGTGGGTCTGATAGAAAATGATAATCCCACCGGAATGTATATAGTGCAATAAGCAAAGCTTGAGACTCATGTTCCATCTTATGTAGCTTGCAGCAAAGAGACTCAGCTACACTGGTTGAGCTCCCAAGGATACATGGCTACACTGGCCATGGTGCATTCTTCTTCTTCCCCCTCTTCTTGAGTCGGTTGAACTTGAACTTAGAAGGGAATACCCCGCTCCTCGAGGAAAGAGTGGCCAGACTAGGTTCATAGAGTTGCCTTGTTGGGGAGGGTTGTCATTTTGCTACTTCTAAGGTGGAGAGCTATACCTCACTTACACTGTACAAGGAAAGATTCATGGTATTCAGGGTTTGTGTATGTAGACTTGTTCTGATCTGGATTATTGAGGAGTCTAAACTATAGATTAGTGGATCTTAGAGGCTGTTAAGTTTTAAACCTAAGTCCAAATAAGGTTCCGACACATTAATAATCCAAAGATCTGACCGAGCTCCATATTTCAAATTAATGAAGGATAGTTTAATAATCAGCATTGATCCATGCATTTCTCCTCTTTTTCTTTTTCCTTTTCTTTTTCACTTCTCTTTCAAATAAGTGTTTGCTAAAGGACTAGCAAAGTTAAGTATAGGGGGTGATGAATACCCATTCATCACTCTTTATTCTTTTATTTTAGCTACAAAACCTTTGCAAAACACCTTGTAAATACCTGTAAATAACATAAATTGTCAACATGCATGCATTGTGTAAATAATAATAATTAGCATGTTTTTGTGCATAAATAAAAGAATAAAGAAATAAAAGAAAAGGAGGGAAATATTTAGGATAAATATTGAGTGACCTAATCCCAAGAGAGGGCTCAGTATGGGCCTGACCGTAAAAGAATCCAAGTAGAGGGAGATAGGAGCAATCATCTATGTACATACACCTATGTATATAAATAATTTCATTTTCCTATAAATAAAAATAAAAATATGTTTTTGCTATTTTGTACATATTTATAAAAATAAAATAAAAATCAGAAAAATAAAAATAAAAATAATAAAAATCATTTCCCCCTTTGTACATATACCATGTAAATATGTATATAACACTATTTATTTAACTTATGTAAATGAATAAAAAAAATAAAAATACCTTTTTATTCCAAATTTTATGTTGTAAATAAATAAAATTTAAAATTGGAATAATTGTATAAAAGTAAATAATTAAAAATAAAAACTAAAAATACATCTATGTATATACCTATATATATTAATAATATAATGTAAATACATAAATTATTTTTCAAAAAATAAAATAAAAACTAACTAAAAAATAATTTGAAAAATAATAAACATTTTTCATGTTTTAATTTTTTTGAAATAAAGTCATTTAATAATTTTTATTGAATTTCTAAATAATTAATAAAAGACAGCCTGTGATTGGTCCACGGGGGATTGTTGACCCCCGATCAACTCTCCCCCGCGGATCCATTCCACCCGAATCAGGCATTCGACCCGACTTCTCCTAATTTTCCCCATCTGACCCGACACCCATTCGCCAAAATCCCGGGCTCCGATTGAAGTTTCCACATCCGAGATCATCACCCGATCAGCTGCCTAGGGGTCCGTGCTTCACCAAGCGCGCCCGACTCCCATCTTCCCGGACCCCTGGCACTATAAAGATTCTCCTCCGCCGCACATTTCACGCATCTTTGGCTCTACCCTTCTATCCCAGGACCTCCACGACCTTCCCTAGAGTGACAGCTAGCCGAGGGCCGTGTCGCAGTGAGGAGGAGGTGCCTCCAGCCACTGATCCGGCGAGTCCATCGCCGTGCACCGCCGCGAGGTGCGCCAAGCCTCAGACCCTGACGATTCCATGAGGCAAAGACCTCCCGAGCTCCGGCAGCTCATCCATTGTCGACATCCTCCATTAGGTAACCTCGATACCCTCTAGTTTAGCCTAATTTCCCTTTATGCCCAAATCGCGCCGCCGGCCTTCGCCGGCCGATTCCTACCCATCCGACCGTTTGTTCACCCTTCTGATCATCGACTCACCTTCAAGAGACCTCTCTCCACGTTCTTCGCCTATTCATTCAACTTGGTTCACCCAGGAACCAAGAATCGGACCTCCCTCGCCGTCGCCTCGCTGGAGGTCCCCGCTTCGACTCATCCGACCATCATTTCCACCCCTTGACGGGTCGAGGCAATTGGCCCTCGACCCAAGAGATGTTCTGTGCCATTTTGCAGGTCGAAAGACCCCATCTGGGGGTCGAGCCATTCGAGCACAGGAGCTCAGCTCCTCCGCCGTCGCCGGAGCTCCCCGGAACTTCTTGGCCTCAACGGAGGCGTCCACCAGCCGCAGAAGCCTCTTAGCTTCATTTCGCCGATCTCAGCAGCCCAAGAGAAGGTCCCCTGCGCCCGTAGCGAGCTGGCGAAGTTCACCGACGACCAGTTCCTCCAGGACCTTCAATTGTCGTCCGATCAGCCCCGTCGCTCCAGATTTGATCATCGCCGTCCATTCACGGAGCTTCAGCCACCGTCCGATTCTTCTAGGGCTCGATCAGGAACGTCCATCTAGCGAAGAGGCGCCTTATATTCTCAGCCGTCAGATCAGCATGTGGCGCCACCTCGTCCATCCGATAATAATAGGGGTAATTTGCACTTAGGCCCCTCCTCTTTTAGCATTTACTGTTTAGTCTTGTAAATATTTTAGCATGTTGTTTTTATTTTGGAAGATTTGCAGTTAGGACCCTAGACTTATTTTATTTGCAATCTAGTCCCTTTGTATGTGAGCCATGTGCATCGACATGTGAGTTTTTGGGCAATTTGCACTTTTTATCCTGTGTGTCCTGTGTGTTCTGGATTGATCTTTTATTAATAGGAATGACACTTATGCCCCTCTGTGTCTAATCCACGTGCTTTGCGCGTGATTTTGTGGATTTTTTGCACAAGGGCCCCTGAACTTTCTGATTTTGTTACTATTTGGTCCTTGAAATACTTTTCTTTACATTTAGCTCCCTGTGAAGCTGTGTGCCTTGTTTTTATAGAATAAAATAGCAAATTAAATCCAAATTAGGTGAAGTTTGGAAACATGGCTCCTGCCACTGTGTATAAATTTCTCTAAATTTTTGGGACATTTTTTAGGCTTTTTGATATTTTATAAATTCAAAAATAGTGATTTTTAATACTGCCTAAATTAGAAAATCAAAGAAAAATATATAAACTTGTCTAAAAATTCTAAAAAAATAAGGATTTGTTTGTTTGGCTGTGTTTGAATTTCTAACAAAATTTTGTGCTTATTAGATATATAAAAACCTTAAAAAGTGAAAAACCCTAAAAATCGTATAAAAATGCTAAAAAATTCTATAAAAATCAACAAAATATAAACACTTTTCCAGTAGCTTAGTTTTTGTTTATAGTTTTCATAAAAATTGCCTCCAAACTTTTACATAACAATTTTATATTTTTAATTGATCTTTCAAGTCTGGCTGCACAATAGCACTTATTTTTCGCCTTTCTTGATTTTTAGAAAATCATATAAAATTAGAAAATTCTGAAAAATTCACTAAAAACACTTAAAAATAGTAAAAACATTAAAATAATTTTGTTTGAATTTTTGGAGTATTTTTGGGTGCTTAAATAAATTGTTGTGTTTGCTTGTTTTTGCATTTTCTTGTTTTTCCTCATTATTAAAAATACAAAAAATTAAAAATAATTAAAATCCATCAAAAATATTTTCTCCTTTGTTTTTCGATTACTGACTACTTCATAGACCGCAAGGCCAACTCGTGCTCCCTGAGTCCGACCCTGGTCGCTTGATGAATCTGTGATTCATCACTCTAAAAGTTGAAAATAGAGCTTTGTTCCCGAGTAAATAGCAGCATATTTCCACTTATATTGCATAAATAGCATTCATGCACACAAGCATAATATTTGCATTTTAGCATTCATATTTGCATTAAATAAGAAGCCAATTTCACTTGTAAATATCCACCTTTATATTAGATAAAATACCTTATTTGTTTGTATTTTACACTAACTCCGAATACAATAAAACCAACTCCATAGTGTATATATGACCAACACTAATAAAGGAAAAATATCTAAAAAATACTAACTTGCATAATTGACCAATAAAACCACAATCCAAGTTTGAAGCTGTAAACCTTAAAATGTGCATATCTCTCTCATACAGCCTCCGAATTAGGTCTACTCACTTTTAAAGTAATATACATTCAGATACCTTCGAAACAAGACTAATTTCACCAAAATCGGAGCTCGTATGCAAAACTTGGGTTTTGGGCCCCTTTTGTACATTGTACATAATGACCGTTTTACCCCTGTATTTTATCTTTTTATTTTCTTAATTATTAAAAATAAAAAAAAATAGATTAAGTTGTAAATATTCTTCTCATATTTTCTTTATTTTTATTTTGATTTTTCTCTTAATTAAAAATGACAAAAAATTGCAAAAGATAAAATGCGGTATTTTATACCTATAAGGTACCGCCAAAAATATGGTTTTGTACAGATGATCTCATTTGATTTTCGGACCTTCACGAAAGTTGTAGATCTCATTGAGATGAGTAATTTTTGTGTTGACCACTTTTTGATTTAAACCTTTTTATTATGTCTTTTTTATTTTTCTTTCCATTTAGCTTTGGATTTTTCTAAGAGCGACACGTGGTGACTCCGGAAGCCGCCACGTGTCAATCCCTTGGTTTTTGGCTACTAATTAAATAAAAGCCACATGGCCGCATCCTAGCACGCCAAGTGGCATCCTCTCTCTCCTCTCTACCCATTCCTCCCCACTCTCCCTTAACTTAAGGGAGAGGCCACCCTTCGACACCTCTCATTCCATTCCATCTCCTCCACCTTCCCCATCTCTCCCACTCTCTCCATGGCCTCTCCAACCTCCACCTCCTCCTCTTTATAATCTCCTCTACCCCTCCATTCATACCCATCCTCCATTCTAGAGAAGTATAGGCCCAGCTCGCTCCTCCCCCTTGGTGACAGCTCCGGGTGTGGAGCTTGAGTCGACGACGACCTTTGCGCTTCATGCGAGATCCAAGGGATCTTCCCTTGCCGCAGCTCCTTCTCGAGTTGCTCGAGCTCTGCATCGCCGCTGCATCGAGCGAAGACAGGAGCTCATCATCGAGCTCCTTCACAAGCATCCGTCCATCCCTCCAGGTAACATTCTCTTCTTCTTCCCCATTACACACCCATTCTCTCTCTTCTTGATTCACTCACATCCGCGCATCAATTCGCAAAATCGATCGCACATCAACGGATAAATCACACGTTGCGAACGCTACGGTGATTTTTCTTGAATTTTTCGGCGAATTTTCATCAACCGATTAATCGTTTATTTACGCCCACTTAAACAATTGCAAGAACAACAGAGGAGGTGGTGACACCCCCTGTATCTTCTTCCTCCTCCACCACAACCGAGCCCTCGGCTCGAGCTCTTCTCGTTCATTGCAGGTTCTCTCCGATCGTGGACCACCATCAACGCCGGTTCCTCCTCGTCAGCAGCACCATGTGCGCCACCGACCTCCCCACTGGCGCGCGTGAAACCGCAACTCCGTTGCCCGTCATCGCCACAACCTCCGCCAAGGCTGTAAGGACTTCCATCTGGGACGTGTGTCGGCCAACCTCCCCTCCGCTCTGTCGTGTGTCGACAAGCGAGGAACACTGCCCTCGGCCGCGGACCACCAACTGCTCCAGCTCCCGACGCCTCCTCGCGCAACGGACGTCACTCGCTCCACGTGCCAGCCCTGCCGCTCGCTTCGAGCAGCCGCACCGATCACGTGCGGCCTTGACCCCCCCGCGCACGGCCAACCAGTCCCGCACGCTCCTCCTGCTCGCGCAAGCAGCGCGCGCCCGCCCCACGGCTACAGCCCCCAACTGCCTCCGCCTCCAAGGCCGCGCGTGTGCAGTCGTTCATCTCCGCCACGTCCTCAGGCGTGCGCGCGCCAGCCACCCTCCCCGCCAACACCAGCCGCGCCGCCGACCGCACTCCATCCCCCTTGCCGTGAAGCTCCGTTGGCGTGAAGCTCCTCCATCATTCCCCTGTTTTGCATGCAAAAACAGAGGAATTTCATCGCACAATAAAAAATTGGGTATTTGCAAAGGGGACACTTGCACCCCCTTGCAAGTTCTCAAAGGAAGATCAAGTTTTAGGTAATTGCATGTAAGTCCCTGTGCTTCATTTGATCTCATATTTCTATTTTTGTAGTGCATTCATACCCCTGCATTTGCATATTTATTTTGTCTTCATTTTGTCATCAATTTTTAATTCCGAAAGTTGCATTGTGTAGTATACTTCTTGTTCTATCATCATAACATTTATTTGTATTTTTCTGATTCGCAGAATATTTATGGAAATTAATTTGGTGAAAAATTGCAATATTTTGCCCATGTTGATTGAGTAATTTATTGTGCACTTTCTACTTATCGAAAAATCTCTGAAAAAGCACCATTTGTAGATCTAAGTCTACGCTACAACATATCCAACAATCACACCATTTGCACGCATAGTTTGTGTTAGAAAAATCATTTAGCGAAAACCTTAATCGATTTTTAATTAATCAACCGTGAAGTATTTTAACGAAATTTAAGTTGATTTGGATAACCCTTAACTAGACCTATTTGGATTAATTCTATTTCTGAAAAATATCATCGTTTGGTAATTACTAAAATTTATTTAGTCATTTTCACTAAAGTCTGCATTTTTTATTATCCGTGCATCATAAAATTCCAAAAAAAATAAAGTAGCTTAATTTCATCATAATTCATAATCTGACCAAGTTTCATAATTTTTGGAATTAATTTGATCACATTTCTGATTTAACCTGTACGTTGGCCTGATTTTGCATGTGTCTTGCATAGAAATTAAAAAAGAACAAAAAAAAGACTTCTCGAAAATCGCACACTTGACTTTGCTAAAATTCACCTAAGGAGACAGATGCCTCCCTGAGTTCGACCTTGGACTTCACCAAGTAAAAAAAAATTGCCGCTTGAAATTGACTTGAATCTAATTAAAAGTGGTTTTTTATTAGCCCCTCGTATCCGACTGCAACGAACGACTTAAACATTAATTTGGACATTAACTTGACCGGATTAACAAAGGGTGCGGGACGGTTATCAAAATGGCACCGTTGTCGGGGAGGCAAACGGCTTAGGATTACTTTAGAAAGTTAGGTCTACATTTTCCATTCACTCGGGTAGTCTGACCCCCGAGCCGCATTGTAATTATCCATTTTTCTCTAATTGTTTTTCTCACCATTTTTGTATATATATCTCTCTGACATAATTTTATCTTTTTGTGCGAGGGCCCGGTGGACTTGGAGCGGCTTTCTTGAAGTCGACGCATCTCGAAGTGCATCGGAGGCCGACTATTCGTGGATCAAGTCGGCTGTTGAGACGCCAGAAGGATTTTTCATTTTTTTTAACTTGTAAAAATTGTCTGCATTTACAGCGGTTCCCGTTTGGGTTCTCGCGTGTGTAAACATAGTAGAACCGTGTCCCTGTGTGCTGTGTGGATTGAATTTTAGATTAGGCTTGCACTAGCGGCTCCTCGAGCCACTCTAGGATTTGCTTGTGCTCGCAAATTATTAGGACCACACATTACACTTAAAAGACGCACCTAGACCGCAGAACTAGTCAAATCAACCTGTGCTTCACTCGCTAATAGAACTGCCTGTCTAGGAGCGGCTTTTCTCGTTTGCATTTGCACATAGTGTAAAATTTCAATTCAGTACTGCATCCCGCATTGTAGAGAGCTGGAGGCACTGTAAGTCTTCTTACTCAAGCATTCATCATCGTTTTCTCGATCGCATCGGCTTTTTCCGATTCTCTCTCTCTCTCGGTTTTCTAACCTAGGATGAAGGAATAGGGACTGGACGGTAGACGTGATTGCTTGTGCGGATTAATATCAGTGATAACTAATCTCTAAAATCGAGACTGTTAATTGAATTGGACCCAAAAAAATAATAAAAATTAACCCTTGTTTGCGGGAGAATAACCCCGACCTTGTTTTCAGGCTGAGTGAGGGTACTTGAGTGTGTGTGAACACCTTAAGGCAGAGCCCAAATCCCCGCCTTTTATATCACGTTCCAACTGATCCTAGCAAATATCACAAGTCGAATAATTTCAGATTCACTGACTAGTACCAAGTAGCCCCCGCATGTCAAAGGTTGATAGGGGCAAAATTGCGGTACTTTACGACAAGCTGCCAGTAACCCCCCGGGGTGAAGTTCCGGCCTTGTCTGCCTCCGCCTGCTTGCAGGTAGATAGGGGTGTGCTCTTTGAATCCATCGACTTGGGATAGGAGCGAAGAAAGGAAGGACTGGCGGTATCTTAGGCGACAGGTTAAACAGGGAAGACGCATCCGGCTCTGAGCCGACTTCCCTTTAGGCCGCGTAATCCTTGCTATCTTGCTTGAAAATCATACTTAAAATCTACAAGATTAATTGGACTCAGTTTCGGGTCCTTCACTGTGTTGAGTGTGAACTCGGGGTTTGCTCTTGCGTTTGTCTTTGTGTCTGTCCGTGTGCTTTATCCTGTGTAATTACACGTTTTCTACATCAATCTTCTTCCTTTCCTCTCCAATATGTCAGGATATTGGTCCCCATACCCTGTGACCTCTGGTCACTCCTCCTCGACCATATATCGTTCATCTTCGCTTTCTCCTCCGCCATCCACGGGAGACCCTTACCCGTGGTCGGCTCCCCCTCAACCCGATCATGAAGTCAGAACTCCGATTGACTTCTCCACTTCTTCGCATTTCTCACCTACTCCATATTCTAACATTCCGGATCCACTTTCATCTTGGGATGACTGTACTTATTCTCGAGAGCTTTCACGAATTAAAGAATCGAATGCAGAGCAAGCCAGTACTGAGACCGATGATTGGCAGAATTATATGCCCCCGTATACTTCATTCTCACATCAAGTAGGGACCATACAACAATTTGCATATACACATCCTGACTTGACCTTAGGGCATCATTTGATTGATCAAACAATCCGAATTGAGAGGCCTGAATATCATGATTTTCTAAACTTGATTGACTTTAGTGATCAAGCCTCCATTAACCAGCCTTCATTCGAAGAGCCTATACATTCACAAGATTGGACTCATGACCTAGACTTATCAGTCCCCATTTCATTGACTCCATCATATGAGGCTTCGACCGATATTTGCCATTTAGATGGTCCATACTCGACCCAGAATTACATGCCAGAGTCTAGGTATGTTGAGTATGAGACCCCAATATCTCAGCAGTATCCTCCAATTGAGCAGAACTCTCCCATGATTTGTCATGAGAATTTTGTGGAGGATGACATCTCTAGACTTATTAAGAAAAATGAATCATTTGATAACAAGTTGAGAGATGTCATGGACATGTTGCACTCAATTTCTGCCAGCCTGGTTATGAAAGTGGAGAAGGAAGTAAGTAGATTTGATGTTGAAAACCGAGTGAGTATCAAGGAACCCACACCGTCTGTACAGCTGGAGTCCATTCTATCTCCCTCTTCTACTAACCCCCTGCCTTCCAATCCAGAGTCTGATCATTCATCTATCCAAAACACCAAAAAAATTGAAAAACCAAAAAGTCACATAAAAATTGAAAATGAAAAAGATTTAAAAAACTTGGATCCTACCTTAAGGGAAGCACTCGATGAAGAATTGATTTTTAAACTTCCCTTAATAAAGGCCATAGATCACTTCCCCGACCTCAAGCGATTTGTAAGAAGTAAATTGATGCCCAAGAGGTCGGGCAAGAAGAGGATAAGGACTGAAAGACACATAGTGTCTATGGCCACCTCCTTAGTGATGGAGAGAAAGATCAAAAGCCGTAGAGTAAAGCGGTTGCCCCGAGTTGAATGTGAAATCAAAGACACCATCTTTACCCATGCAAGAATCGATGATGACTCACCGATAAATATCCTCCCAACCTCTGTGTTTGACAAGCTCAAACTCAGACCACTTAGAAAGTCAAGAGAGATCGTTCAGCTGGTTGATCGATCCATCAAACAGTCTAGAGGAAATATTTCAGTCATCGTTACTTTCCAAGGTGCTCTACTCCAGGTGGACTTCACGGTCATTGACATTGAGCACCGAGGAGAGTTCACCCAGTCTCCGATTATTCTCGGGAAGTCGTTCTTAGACTTGGCTAAGGCGACTATAGATTGCGAGACTAAGGAGATCGATTTTTCAGCATTGGGAGCGCTTAGACCTCACCCACTCTTTGATACACTTTACTGTAAGGTGACTCGCACATCCACTGACAATCGTGACCATCGAGAGGAAGATGAGTCCCACCTCTCTACTACACCTGAGAGACCGATTGTTCGGACGACCGTTGGATCAGAGACTCCCCACACCTCCACTCCATCAACTGCTTGCACCACCACCGTGACAGCTTCTAAGGAGGACTCACGACCAGAAGCTATCATTGAGTCGGACACGACCTTTGAGGATTGCTTTGATCATTTCAATGATCCGACATAAGAGCCCAATAATGCCAAGCCAACTGAGACCACTAGCTCCTTCCCAAAACACGTGCTGACCCTTCAGGAATATTACAATCTTTATGGTGACTCGTCTGATGAGGAACCCATCGTCAGCACCACCCCACGACCCGAGCCTTCTAAGGAAACAACCCAGACAAAATTGACTCCACTTAAAAACACGGTTGCTCCCTCTTCTAGTCGGCTATCTAGTGAGAGGAAGTCGAGAATTGATTCCTCGAGGTGTTCCCTCGAACCTCTCAAGGCGCGTCGCTCTCCACTCCCTCTCAATGATTCAGGTTCTAGAAAATCGACTAAGAAAATTTCCTTCAACACACCGGAGAAGGAATTTTCGGAAGAGTCCTCATCTGGTCCAGATAAGGTGATTTATATGAGTGAGCTCAGTTCGGCTGTTCTTAAGCCTTATCTAAGCAAGCAGCCATGTGTCGACCTGCGTTGGATGATCCCTACACCTCACTATTATTCATCTGAGGATGATTCCGACAGCGACACATGTGTATACTATCCACCTCCTCGCGTCCGCAAGAAGGTTGGTCACAAACCTTCTTAATCCTTGTATATTCTCAATTCTCCTTGTATATATATATATATATTCTCCCTCTCCAGTGATTCGAATCACTCGCCCCGGCTCCATATCATTTCATTTTATGGCTATACTTAGGATGATCAGATCCTAAGTATAGGGGGGAGAGTGACCCGAGTCTCTTCACTGTTCATTGTACATCCTCCAGATCACATCGATCCTCATACTCACTCTTGTCCTATACTTAGGCTGACCAGAGCCTAAGTATAGGGGGGACCGATGCCCGCCGTGTATATATTCATCCATTTCCCCTCTTTTCCTCGTCCGCCCCATTTCTGATCTTCTTCTACACTTAGGCTGCCAGAGCCTAAGTATAGGGGGGCGGGACGACTTCTATACTTGTTGTTATTTTAGCTCTCCTACGCTTAGCCCGAGCTATGTCTTTTTAGTCGCTTTCGTGCTCTGAGGACATAGCACACGCTAAGTATAGGGGGGCGTGTATATATTACATATATACTTATCCATAGCTCGTACTTTCGCGTATTTTTGCGTATTTTTGTATATATTTTGCAATAATTATGGGTGGGTAAAAATCGAAAAAAAAATTTTGTATACTTGTATAATACTTGTAAACCTTTTGTAAAAATTAAAAAAAATTAAAATTAAAATTTTGTATACTTGTATAATATGTACTATATGTATAATACTTGTATAAATAGTTGTAAAACATACTTTTGTAAAATTTGTTGTAAAATAGGATGTATACCAAAAAAATCGTGTACACTATGTACAAATTGTATCAACTAAAACTTGTTGTAATTAATAAAAAATTGTTGTATACCAAAAAAAATTAGGCTTCTTATTTACTCTTGCATATCATCTTTGCATTAAAAAAAAGAGTCTTGTATTTCATCTGCATAGCATGTCATTTGCATCTCATCTGCATATCTTGCATATGCAAAGTGAAAAGCTAGTGGGTTCTGAACCAAGTTATGAGTAGATATTGAGGATGGACTTGATTTGACCTTAATCCACCTAATTTCAGAGGAACCTTATAGAAATTGGAGTTAAGATTTCTCAGGTCAAGTGACTTAATTCTTTGAGTCCGCAAGTCTATGTTCACATGTCATCTTGATCAGTCTAAGTAGAATATCTCGTGCATACGCAGGATTCTTTTAGATAATGACCTAACTTGGACAAGCACTATGCACATAGCTCTTCATTGATGAGGTGGTGAGGAGGTAGAATCCTTTAGCTTGGAGTAGCACACGGGTGGAAACATCCGTCCTCCTCTAGGGAGGGTAGTGGATCTCAACCTAGTCTGGTGGTGTTGACGTCTGAGGACAGGACGCTGTGGGTTGCAATAATGCTTCAAAAGAGGGATAGTCTACTAGCTCAAGAGGAAAAACTCCTGATGTACATGCTGCACCTTGTATATAGTTCCAAAAAAAAAGAAAAAATGCAAGAACTCCAAAAAAATCAGACAGGTCCAAATGAAAAAAATAATACCTGTCGGAATATGTATATTAGCAAAGAAAATGCAGCTGGATGACTTGGCTACACTGGTCAAGCATCCCGGGATAAGTGGCTACACTGGCCCCCGTCCATTCTTTTCTCTACCCCCTCCTCTTGAGTTGGTTGCACTTGAACTTAGAAGGGAATACTCCGCTCCTCGAGGAAAGAGTCACTGGACCGGGTTATTGAGTTACCTTGTTAGAGGAGGCTGGTTCTGAGCCATTTCTGATGTGGAGAGTTACATCTCACTTACACAGTACAAGTAAGAATCATAGTCATCAGAAATTTGCGTTTAAAGATTTGTTCTGACCTGACTATTGAGGCGTCTTGAATAGAAGACTTGTGGAACTTGAAGTCTGTTAGGTCTTAAGTTCAGGTCCCAATAAGGTTCCGCCACACAATTAATCCAAAGGTCGAGTCAAGCTCCATTTTCAACTTTTGTTCATGACCTGGTTATGGAACCCAAAATCATTTCACTCTTGCATTTCATTTTAGTTGCTCAGGGACGAGCAAGGTTTAAGTATAGGGGGTTGATGAATCTGTGATTCATCACTCTAAAAGTTGAAAATAGGGCTTTGTTCCCGAGTATAGCAGCATATTTCCACTTATATTGCATAAATAGCATTCATGCACACAAGCATAATATCTGCATTTTAGCATTCATATTTGCATTAAATAAGAAGCCAATTTCACTTGTAAATATCCACCTGTATATTAGATAAAACACCTTATTTGTATGTATTTTATACTAACTCCGAATACAATAAAACCAACTCCATAGTGTATATATGACTAACACTAATAAAGGAAAAATATCTAAAAAATAATAACTTGTAAAATTGACCAATAAAACCACAATCCAAGTTTGAAGCTGTAAACCTTAAAATGTGCATATCTCTCTCATACAGCCTCCGAATTAGGTCTACTCACTTTTAAAGTAATATACATTCAGAGACCTTCGAAACAAGACTAATTTCATCAAAATCGGAGCTCGTATGCAAAATTTGGATTTTGGGCCCCTTTTGTAAATTGTACATAATGACCGTTTTACCCCTGTATTTTATCTTTTTATTTTCTTATTTATTAAAAATCCAAAAAAAATAGATTAAGTTTTAAATATTCTTCTCATATTTTCCTTAATTTTATTTTGATTTTTCTCTTAATTAAAAATGACAAAAAAAATTGCAAAAGATAAAATGCGGTATTTTATACCTATAAGGTACCGCCAAGAATATGGTTTTGTACAGATGATCTCGTTTGATTTTCGGACCTTCACAAAAGTTGTAGATCTCGTTGAGATGAGTAATTTTCGTGTTGACCACTTTTTGATTTAAACCCTTTTATTATGTCTTTTTTATTTTTCTTTCCATTTAGCTTTGGATTTTTCTATGAGCGACACGTGGTGACTCCGGAAGCCGCCACGTGTCAATCCCTTGGTTTTTGGCTACTAATTAAATAAAAGCCACAAGACCGCATCCTAGCGCGCCAAGTGGCATCCTTTCTCTCCTCTCTACCCATTCCTCCCCACTCTCCCTTAACTTAAGGGAGAGGCCACCCTTCGACACCTCTCATTCCATTCCATCTCCTCCACCTTCCCCATCTCTCCCACTCTCTCCATGGCCTCTCCAACCTCCACCTCCTCGTATTTATAATCTCCTCTACCCCTCCATTCATACCCATCCGCCATTCTAGAGAAGTATAGGCCCAGCTCGCTCCTCCCCCTTGGTGACAGCTCCGAGTGTTGAGCTTGAGTCGACGACGACCTTTGCGCTTCAAGCGAGATCCAAGGGATCTTCCCTTGCCGCAGCTCCTTCTCGAGTTGCTCGAGCTCTGCATCGCCGCTGCATCGAGCGAAGACAGGAGCTCATCATCGAGCTCCTTCACAGGCATCCGTCCATCCCTCCAGGTAACATTCTCTTCTTCTTCCCCATTACACACCCATTCTCTCTCTTCTTGATTCCCTCACATCCGCGCATCAATTCGCAAAATCGATCGCACATCAACGGATAAATCACACGTTGCGAACGCTACGGTGATTTTTCTTGAATTTTTCGACAATTTTTCATCAACTGATTAATCGTTTATTTACGCCCACTTAAACAAATGCATGAACAACGGAGGAGGTGGTGACACCCCCTGTATCTTCTTCCTCCTCCACCACAACCGAGCCCTCGGCTCGAGATCTTCTCGTTCATTGCAGGTTCTCTCCGATCGTGGACCACCATCAACGCTGGTTCCTCCTCGTCAGCAGCACCACGTGCGCCACCGACCTCCCCACGGGCGCGCGTGAAACCGCACCTCCGTTGCCCGTCATCGCCACAACCTCCGCCAAGGCTGTAAGGACTTCCAGCTGGGTCGTGTGTCGGCCAACCTCCCCTCCGCTCTGTCGTGTATCGACAAGCGAGAAACACTGCCCTCGGCCGCGGACCACCAACTGCTCCAGCTCCCGACGCCGCCTCGCGCAACGGACGTCACTCGCTCCACCTGCCAGCCATGCCGCTCGCTTCGAGCAGCCGCACCGGCCACGTGCGGCCTTGACACCCCCGAGCACGGCCAACCAGCCCCGCACGCCCCTCCTGCTCGTGCAAGCAGCGCGCGCCCGCCCCACGGCTGCAGCCCCCAACTGCCTCCGCCTCCAAGGCCGCGCGTGTGCAGCCGTTCATCTCTGCCACGTCCTCAGGCGTGCGCGCGCCAGCTACCCTCCCCGCCAACACCAGCCGCGCCGCCGGCCGCACTCCATCCCCCTTGCCGTGAAGCTCCCTTGCCGTGAAGCTCCTCCATCATTCCACTGTTTTGCGTGCAAAAACAGAGGAGTTTCATCGCACAATAAAAAATTGTGTATTTGCAAAGGGGACACTCGCACCCCCTTGCAAGTTCTCAAAGGAAGATCAAGTTTTAGGTAATTGCATGTAAGCCCCTGTGCTTCATTTGATCTCATATTTCTATTTTTGCAGTGCATTCATACCCATGCATTTGCATATTTATTTTGTCTTCATTTTGTCATCAATTTTTAATTCCGAAAGTTGCATTGTGTAGTATACTTCTTGTTCTATCATCATAACATTTATTTGTATTTTTCTGATTCGCAGAATATTTATGGAAATTAATTTGGTGAAAAATTGCAATATTTTGCCCATGTTGATTGAGTAATTTATTGTGCACTTTCTGCTTATCGAAAAATCTCTGAAAAATCAATATTGGTAGATCTAAGTCTATGCTACAACATATCCAACAATCACACCATTCACACGCATAATTTGTCTTAGAAAAATCATTTAGTGAAAACCTTAATCGATTTTTAATTAATCAACCGTGAAGTATTTTAACGAAATTTAAGTTGATTTGGATAGCTCTTAGCTAGACCTATTTGGATTAATTCTATTTCTGAAAAATATCATCATTTGGTAATTAATAAAATTTATTTAGTCATTTTCACTAAAGTCTGCATTTTTTATTATCCGTGCATCATAAAATTCCAAAAAAATTAAGGTAGCTTAATTTCATCATAATTCATAATCTGACCAAGTTTCATAATTTTTAGAATTAATTTGACCACATTTCTGATTTAACATGTACGTTGGCCTGATTTTGCATGTGTCTTGCATAGAAATTAAAAAAGAACAAAAAAAGACTTCTCGAAAATCACACACTTGACTTTGCTAAAATTCACCTAAGGAGACAGATGCCTCCCTGAGTTCGACCTTGGACTTCACCAAGTAAAAAAAATTGCCGCTTGAATTTGACTTGAATCTAATTAAAAGTGGTTTTTGATTAGCCCCTCGTATCCGACTGCAACGAACGACTTAAACATTAATTTTGACATTAACTTGACCGGATTAACAAAGGGTGCGGGGCGGTTATCATCGCTATACCAGGTTAATAAATTAGCAAGGACCGCTTCTTGATTTTGTTTGATTATCTTATTTTGGTGGTTCCTTATTTTCTTGATCGACCGATTACCGTGAAATCCGAGTTGCAACGACCCTTGTTTACCTTCACCCAGATTTTGTGGGATTTTGAATTTTTCGGTCGGATCAATCGAATAGATGGTTTGTTTGACCAATTGAAAGCGGTTTCTGTATTCTCTAAGATAGACTTGAGACCGGGCTACCATCAGTTGAAGATTAAAGCCGAAGATCCCTAAAACAGCTTTTCACACTCGTTATGGACATTATGAATTTTTGGTGATGCCTTTTGGGTTGACAAATGCCCCTGCTGTCTTTATGGATTTGATGAACCGAGTATTCCATTTCTTAGATAAATTTGTGATCGTGTTTATTGATGACATTTTGGTATACTCGAAATCAGAGGAAGAGCATAAAGGTCACTTAAGGATTGTATTACAGACCCTGAAAGACCATCAGTTATTTGCAAAATTTGATAAATGTGAGTTTTGGTTGAACAAGGTTACATTTCTAGAGCATGTTATCACAGGAGAAGGTATATTTGTTGATCCAAGTAAAATAGAGGTGGTTCTGAACTGGAGACAATCCACAAGTGTATCCGAGATTAGAAGTTTTCTTGGCTTTGCAGGATACTATAGAAGATTTGTGGAGAATTTTTCGAGAATTACAACGCCATTAACAAGACTGACTAGGAAGGATGTGAAATTTGTTTGGGATGATGACTGCGAAGAGAGTTTTCAGGAACTTAAAAATCGTTTGACCTCAGCCCCCATTCTTAGCCTTCCTTCTAAAAATGGTGGATTTATATATAGTTATGCATCACATCGAGGTTTGGGATGTGTTTTAATGTAGAACGGGAAGGTGATTGCATACGCCTCCAGACAACTTAAGCCACATGAGTTGAATTATCCCACACATGATTTGGAATTAGCAGCAGTAGTATTTGGCTTGAAAATTTGGAGGCACTATTTATATGGTGAGACATGTCAAATTTTCACTAACCATAAGAGCTTGAAATATATATTCTCCCAAAAAGAATTGAATCTCAGATAGAGAAGATGGTTAAAATTGATAAAAGATTATGATTGTACCATTGAGTATCATCCTGGGAAAGCAAACATAGTAGCAGATGCTCTTAGTCGGAAGTCTAATGGTGGACTGTCATATATAAAGACCGACAGACACCTATTATTGGCACAGTTAAGGGGTCTACATGCAAACCTGTCAGTACATGACGCCAGGATTTTGTTAGCTACTCTACAAGTCAGGCCGCTATTATATGATAAAATACAAGATGCTCAAGAATCCGACCAAGAAATTAAAAGAGTACGAGGGAAAATGGAGAAGGGAGAATTACCTGATTTCACAATAAATGAGCATGGAGTATTTTTTTCAATTAAAGACTTTGTGTCCCACAGCTTACGGAGCTTAGAACAGAAATTCTTGAGGAAGCACATAACTCCATGTACGCGATGCACCCAGGAAGCACGAAGATATATAGAACGTTGAAAACATGCCATTGGTGGTCGGGAATGAAATGAGAAATTGCAGAATATGTATCTAGATGCCTGATTTGCCAACAAACTAAACCACAACATATGCGATCAGCTGGTTTATTGCAACCTCTCCCAATGCCAGAATGGAAGTGGGAACATATTACCATTGATTTTGTTACTGGATTGCCTAGGACCAGACGAGGTTATGATATGATCTGGGTAGTTGTCGATAGAGTGACCAAATCCTCTCATTTCTTAGCGGTCAATATGACATATACATTGGATCGCTTGGGTAAGATTTTTTATGGATGAAATAGTAAGACTTCATGGAGCGCTTGTGTCAATTGTGTCTGACAGAGATCCTCGTTTCACATCTAGATTTTGGCCTAGCTTACATAAAGCAATGGGAACAAAATTAGCATTCAGTACTGCTTTTCATCCACAAACTGATGGACAATCCGAGCGGACTATTCAAACTTTGGAATATATGCTTAGAGCCTGTGCACTAAGTTTTAAAGACAGTTGGGATAAAATCTATCCCTTATGGAGTTTGCTTATAATAATAGCTATCAGTCGAGTATTGGGATGGCACCATATGAAGCCACTTATGGCCGAGCATGCAGAACTCCAATTTGCTAGAATGAGGTAGGAGAGCATAAGTTGGTACAACATGAATTAGTACAAAATACAGTGGAGAAAATTGAAGAGATCAAGAGAAACTTGAAGGCTGCACAAGATAGCCAGAAAAGTTATGCGGATAAGAGAAGAAGGGATATAGAATTTCAAGTAGGTGATCATGTATTTTTGAGAGTATCACCTTGGAAGGGTATAATTAGATTCAGAAAGAAGGGAAAACTAAGCCCACAATACATTGGTCCGTATGAAGTTACATAGAGAATTGGTAATGTAGCGTATCGTCTTCGACTTCCGCTTGAACTAGCAAGGATAAATGATGTTTTTCATGTTTCTACCCTTCGAAAATATATTCCAGACCCATCACATGTCATAAAAACACAGGAAATACAATTGAAGGAGGACCTTTTCTTTAAAGAGATGCCGGTACAAATTTTAGATTATAAAGTTCAAGAACTTCATACGAAGAGAATACCATTGGTAAAAGTCCTTTGGAGGAGCCATGCAATAGAAGAAGCCATATGGAAAAGAGAAGAGGAAATGCGATTTCAATACCCACACTTATTCTCCAATAGACTGAGGTACGTAAATTTTGAGGACGAAATTTATTTTAAGGAGGGGAGTGTTGTGACATCCACATTGGATCAATTATTTTAATAGTACATAGACTGAGTGGAGATGCTAATGAGCTGATACATATATAAATATTATGATATCTATCTAAACATGTGATAGTGAATATCTCATACAGAAGTTGATGAATAACATCGATAAATTATTGTATTAAAAGAAAATAAATAAACACCAAAAGAGAGATATTACTTGGGAATTAAATGCTATATGTGTCCATGTCACGATTTATTGAATCCAACATTAGATAGTAATAATTCGTGCCCTTAACTTATAGTTCACTAAGAATTATAACAATTTAAGTGTATATATGCAATTCCAATTATGTAGTGGAATTACATTCAAGTAAAACGTATAAATAATATTAATACTAAGATATAGGAATTCAAGACTAATTCCAAACAAATAAAGATTATATAATAAATGGTAGAATAAAGAATTTGTAATAAGCATACGTAGTGGAAGATTACAAGTAATAAAATGGGAGGCTATATCTTGGAGACAACGATGGAATATTATAATCTTTAGTAAAGGATAGAGGTTTAAATCTCAGTAAGCGGTGGGCAAAATACGAGTGCATGAGAACAAGCTATACATGTGCAACATCTGTCCGAAACACGTGTGTGCTAAAGATATGGCTTAGAATATGCGAGATAGGAGTGATGGTATTTAACTATTCTGTAAACTCCAATAGCATAAACATCTGAAAAAAGAATACCAATATATTCTCCAAGAACCCCAAGAACACCCGTTCAATGATAAGAGCTTTAGAGAACAACGACAGGAGAAACCATAGTTGTCCAGGAAGGATTGTTGTTTAAAAAATCCCTTTCTTACTCAGAATTAGATTGATCTAATATGGTAGGGGAAAGAAAATATAAATAACACTGTTTATAGAGGTTGGAAGGGGAAATAGAATACATGACATGTTTGGCATGAAGTCTAATTGTTGTGAATTTTATGTTAAGAAATTATAAGAGAGTGGATTTCATCAGCAATATTAAATGGATGATTTGCGTAAGTGGACTTGATCATCATGCTGGAAAGGGAGCTTTTGTTATTTTATTATGTTTTTTTCTAGTGGTACATGTTGGATAAGGGGATACTGAGTACTTACTTAGCAACATGTTAGGATGTTTTATGTAAACAGGATTCCAATTACATAGAACACCAACGGTAAGTTCAGGGTATGATTAAGAAGATTAAGATATCGAACTAAAGAAATTCTAATATATATAATAAAAATATTAAATGAACTATTCGATTTGACCTTTTTTGTGTTTGTGGACAAATAGGTGGGCCTCATAATTTTTTTCATGATTATGTTTTAATATATGGATTTGTATGGTCACATATATAGCCATAAGGTCTGACTATAATTACACTTAGTTAACTAAATCAATAAGAAATAAATAGTAGAAGTATTAGTGTAAATATGAGAATAGTCATGCTTTGCGTATATCTGATCGACGTATTAAAGTAGACAGGGAATGAGTAACTGGGAATCCATACTAACATAAAGACCCTATCTTGATAGACGAGTAAGTGGGTTAGTGATGAATCTCCATTTCATCACCTTTATTCTATCATTTTGGTCTAAAAAACCCTACCTAATGCATGTAAATAGCCTTAATATGCACATAATAGCATCCATTATTTATTGTATTATTTGTATATAAAATAAGGTTTTTAATGCCAAAATTATAGAAAAAAGAGAAGAAAAGAAAAAGAGTAAAATATTACAAATATTTTACGATCCTAACCCCTAGACCAAGTCGAGAATGAAGTTGGTCGACAAGGAATAAAGTTGAGGGAGATAAGGGCCAGAAATACAATAAATACCTCATTTTATTTATTCATTAATTATGCATTTTTGACACCTATTTTATTTTTTTATTATTTATTTATTAAATAAAGAAACTTTGTACATAAAAGTTGTAGATAATAATGTAAATAAAAATACAAAATTGTGTTTGTACAAAAATAATATACAGTTTACATTTTAGACCCAGAATAAAAAGCTAGAAATCAAACTACACAGACCCATATCTTTCAAATAAAAACTCAAAACATAACAAAATGGCTCTAATTGTATATAACTTTTTCACAAGCTATTTAATGGTGGCAGTTTTATATTTTTTGGAGTTACTTGGTATAAGTTAGGTTTTGGGACCCTTATTGTACATAATACCGATTAAAATATTCAGCTTATTCATTATATATTTTTTTGCAAATTCTTATTTTTATATTTTTGTAAATATTATTTATAACACATGTACATATTAAAATTAGAATAAAATAAAAAAGACAAGGGAAAATAAAACAATTTTATGTAAAATACATAGACAAAAGACTTACGCTTCTATTTGTATATAAATAAAAGGAAACATATTCTTTTATTCTTTAATCCTTTTATATTTTTCTAATATTGTAAATATTATACATATTCTATTAAAAATACAAAACTAAAATAAAACCAATTAAAATACATTTAAATAAGATAGAATACCTACAACATAGGTAAAATACCTATAAATATACTTACATAATATACTTACATATTTATTAAAGTGTACAAATAACATCATAAAAAATATATATATATTTATACTCACAAAAATAAGTTATAAATATATAAAATAATAGAATAAAAAATAATAAAATAAAATATATAAAACAAAAATAAAAATGTACAAAATATATGTAATTATACCTATAAATAAGCCATTAAAAATAAGCTTGTAATAAAATACACCAAAAATAAATAAACATCGTAATAAAATACTAAATAAAATAATAAACATTTTTTATTTTATACCAAAAAATTAATAAAATCATCTATTATTTTTAAATAATTATTCTTTAATAACCCTGTTGTTTTGTCCTGTAGTGAACCTACATGGACCAATGGCAGGGCTTCCTCTGTTGACCTCTGGTCAACTCACCCTCCAGCCTCTGCAGCCCGTCAAATCTGTCAAAGCATGTGTTTTCTCCCATTTTTCCGGGCTGATCCATCGCTCCAATAACATCGTTCCCTTCACAGAAATTACTCCCAAAACAACCCTCATACACGCCCAACCCTTGTTTCCTTTATACATAACTTGATTTCTTTCCAAATGGTCAGTCAAATAAGGGTACTCGTTTTATAAACAACTCCCTCTGTAGCCCGTCAAATCTATCAAAGACCCCATTTTCTCCCATTTTTCCAGGCGTTCCATCCATATATCACGCTCGCTTCCTTCACAAGAAATGTTCCCCAATAATCCATGATACACACCCATGCCTTGTATCCCTTATAAATACGATAGATTCATTGATTACGACCGGTCAATAAGGGCTCCCCATTATATTCATAAATAACTGCACCTTCCTCCTCCATGTTTTTTTGGGTCATTTCCCTAACCATAGAGCTCTTGCCTTCGGCCAAGAAGGTCTCCATGTGACAGATGGTGTATCCCTGAAGGTCTGGTAGCTTGAGGATGAAGGAAGTGCAGCCACGACCACCAACTCTGATGGTCCTGCTCCTTGGCCAATACCCAGATTTGAGCTGCGCATTTTTACTTATTTTAGGTAGATTTCAATTCCAGTGTTTTAATTATGTCTTTAGATTAGTTGTTAGACCCTAAGTTTAGCGTAGTTAGCTTATTTCGTAGTTCGTCGGAGCTCCTCTCCGGCGAACCCATCCACCGTGCCTCGCGTGTTTTTCCGCCTCGCTAACCACCTCATTTCCTTCCCCATCATGTTCTCCACCTCCCAGCCACCTTTGATCAACTAAAACCTTCTCGGTTCTGTGAATCGAGGTCTCGCTCCGCCGCTTCATCGGAGACCTAGTCACCCACCCCATCCTTTGCGCTCACAGCTTCATTTTTGGTCAAGGAGCAACCCCTCGAGGCCCTCGTTCTTTCTGTGCAGGTCACGTGCCCCACGGAGTCCTCCTGGGCTCAAATCACATCCGCCTGCAGGTACCTGGAGGTCCCTTCTTCACCGAGCATGCCAGGCCTCTCTACGAGGTTCTGGAGCCTCTTTAGACCCCCAGCAATTGTGGACATCCTCTCCGGTCATGTAGAACCATTGAAAATTGAAGAAGAGTGTTGGCGGACAGAGGAATCGATAAATGAAGTTCGGGAAAGACAAGTTCTTCCATATTTTTCGTTAGGAGCAGCTACGCCACCACCGTCGGTCGCTTAGCGTGATCTAATCCATGTCGTCCAGCGACGAAGCGTCATCGCGCCACCGGGTGCCGCCACGTGTTTTAGTGAAGAAGTCAAGATCGTCCGCTCGCGCGTAATTTTGGGTAAATTGCATATCTTCCTTGCTACTTTTTGTATTTATTATTTGATATTGTAATTAAAATATTACGTACAAATAAAATCGGGAATTTTGTAAATAGACCCATGTACTTTATTGTAATTACACTCTGGTCCTTCCCAGCCTCACGTGCAGTCCCACGTGGGGGTTGTAATTTTGCATAGAATCCCTTGAAAATTTTGTATATTGTAAAATGATTCATAAAAACTAAATAAATGTTGTTTTTTTAAGGCATATTTGCTCTGTGGCCCCTGTGTTTTATTTTATTTGCACTTATGCCCCTGCCAAGACATGTATTTTTCTAACTTTCATCTATTTATTAAAAAAGCTAGCTTACTCCTAAAATTCCACAAAAATAGGATTAGATGCTCCATGCATTGTATTTACACATTACATGTCCACTTTACATTTTTTGCATTTAATCTACTTAAAAAAAATAAAAAGGAGCCTAAATAATCCATGTCTAAATTACAAAATACCGAAAAATATAAAAATGTTTTGAAAAATTACAAAAAAATTATATGGGGTATATTTTGATATTTATTGAGTCCAGATAATAAAAACCCCTAAAAATAAGAAAAAGGAAATATAAAAAATAGAAATATAAAAATAAAATACAAAATCAAAAAAATAAAAATCAAATAAAAAAATTACATAACTAAAAATATAAAAATAAAAAAATTAAAAAAATTAAAAAACCCACAAAAACAATAACATGGACAAAGAAAAGAATTGAATAATTAAGTGCATTCAGTTTTGCCCCCAACCGTTTGCTCCCAGTGTTCGACCTCTACTCGTGCTTACACCTATACACATTTGCATGTAGAGTTATAATAAATTTTAACTCCACATTTTTTATACTTAATTGTTTGATTCTTATCATGGGTTAATTGCTGATTAATCGGGATTTATCGAGCGATCATCGCATCGACTATTGATCCACCTTGTGGATTGATACGACCCTCGGAGAAATCTCAGTTATCAGATGGCACCGTTGCCGGGGAGCATCATCGTTTGGGGATATTTATTTATTTGATTCTTAGATCTTGTCCATATTTATTTGTTTATTTTTATTATTTATTGATAATTATTGTGACTATTCTGACCATTTCCTTTATTTGACTTTGATGCAAGGGACCGCTGCGCAAAGGAGGACTTCTTAGGAGGACCTATGCACCCGAGCAAGGTAGAGATGGCTTTCAGACCTATCCGACAGGAGAGAGCACCAAAGGAAAATGAAGGAGGATTTTGCAGAGTAGTCTATATTTTTGCATTATTTATTATTATGTATAATCATGAGAGAGAGATAGACACCTGGCATGTAATAATTGGACTTGCTACAGAAACTTCAACTTCATGAGGTCTAGTGTCCTAGGGATTGTTCCCTAGAGGGCCTCGATGATTTTTTATGTTTTTTTATTTTATTTTTATTATTTTGTGTGAATGAGCCCTATCTTAGGATTGTTTGACGTAGACTAAGGCCCAATCCTTAATATATATGCATGAACCTATAGATGTGATTTGGAACTTAGTCAATTTTGAAATAATGTTCTTCACGCTAATAGCATCCTGTATCTGGGGCGATTTCCTCGGATTGCATCTCATATAGCGTAGGTTTCAATTTTGTTCTGCATCCCGCATGGAGAGAGCTGGGAGGCACTGCAAGTCTTCTTACTTGGCATGCATCATTCAATTTCCGACTTGCATGGCTTTTCCGATCTTCTCCCTCTGTTTTTGCTCACCTAGGATGTAAATGGAAATTGAAACCCCGTTAGGCATGTGCATTGAAAAATAACAAGAAAAAGTGATAACCAAAATAAAATCGGGACTGCTAACTCTATCAGACCTAAAATAAAACGTAATGGATCCCTTGTCTTAGGGAGATAAACCCCCTCCTTGTCTGTGCATTTTATTCCTACGTACATGCTAAGGATTAGTGCCCTAATCCCAAAGCCTAATTCCGGTGTGTACAACTTTCTATGATCACCTAACTCTAAAATTGACAAGATAGAAGACCACATCTGGGTCTTCACTGTGTTGAGTAGGTGAATCAGGGGTTTTCTTTGTGTATTGATTGCTACTTGGAGTCCATTTGCATTTTCATATCCCTTCGAGTTATCGATCCCGTCCGTGAGAGTCATGCATTTTTTTCAGCTTTGAGTCTCTCTACCTCTCTTATACATGTATCTCCTCATTTGCATTGAGTCGTGATATTGGCACATGCACTCAATCATCTTCACCCGACCTTTGTGTTCCTCTTCTTGCCCACCCTCTTTGTGCCCCCTCGTGTCATCTTTTCTATTACACGGGATTGCTGTGCTTTTAGAGATCACCCGCAATGAGGATTTTTGACTTACATTGACTATTGGAGTAAGACGGGCATGTGTTGAGGATGCTGAGATGGATTTGGTGGATCTGAGTTGACATTTGTGCTTGGAGCTCATTGAAGACTTTGATGAGGCACGATGATTAGGTGTGATTCTTTATTGAGGATTTAGATATCACACACTGGAACGAGGATGTGACCTATTTTTATGATTCGATGATGATTTCATGAGCATTGATTGATCTCTCTCTTTTGAGTTTCCAACCATCTTACTTTTGAGAGCTGACTGAATTTCTTGGTTTATGATCGATAGCGATGGTGTACGAAACCCACATGATCTCTCATCTTCTTGATTAGCCCATCCTCGATCTCATGATGCTATTATCCACCTGTGGCACTTTAAGGATTACGGATTATCGTTCGTGCCATCTCAACTGACTGGATTGACTGAGGAATGTTTGGCGGTTGACCTGATTATTTTCTCCCTCACATGATCTTATGCCCTCCTGAGGTTTAACTGATTGAGTGTTTTTGAGGACCTGAGATTTGATTCCAGCAATCCCCAGACTTGATTGACCTAGTTCGCATCACTCCCCGAGGACTATCTGTGGGGGGATGCGACACATTCTTTACGATCAGTTTCCTACACTCACGATGTCTCCACCTTGTTGTAGCCTGGAACCGCATCGTCTGATTTGACTTTTCGACCTCCCTGCTGATTGTATGCACGATTTGTCTGTACACGAGGCACATGTCTCAGACTCCTTTGAGTCTACTCACCTTGACGGTCCTCGCAAGGCTGAGCTTCACTTTTCTGATTACTCCTTCCCTAGTTCATAAGGATTGTCTGCGAGATACCATGACACCTTGCTAGATCTATGGTCTCTTCTGCGAGTAGACGATGTGTCATCTACAGAGACCATTACGATTAACTCCTTTGAGTTCTTTCTCTCCTTGACAGCCCTCGCAAGGATGAGATCTGATCTGAGTATTCCCTGATTAGCTTGCATCATTCCTTGAGGACTATCCTGGGAAAATGCAATATTTTCTTTACGCTCGGTTTCCCTTGTTGACTGTGTCTCCATCTGTGGAGCACGGAGTCGAGTCGTCTGACATGCTTTCGGTCCCCATTGCTTTGAGGTTTACCCGATCTGTGGGATCTTGGGACCCATCTGACTAGACTCCTATGAGTCTGCTCTCCTTGACGGTCCTCGCAAGGACAACCATCTTTCTCTGACTATTCTTTGCTTAGTTGGTTGTATGTTCCCTGAGGGTTGTCTACAGGACACGGCCACACTTCCTTGATTGGTCAGTCTCTTCTGCTGGTAGCCGATCTATCGCCTACCGAGACTGCTCCTGTGATCCGTCTGATGGATCAGGCTCCTGTGAGCCCGCTCACCTTGACGACCCTCTCAAGGGTGAGCTTCTATTCTGATTATCCATTGACTAGCATGTACTACTCTCCGAGGGTTATCAGCGAGAGGGTACATTATTTTCTGGGTACTCAGCTTCGCTTCTGGTTCTTCCTTTCTTTTGGTGCACGAAGTCAAGTCTGATGATTTTTTGATACTCGGTCTCTTCACTGCTGGTGTCTCCTCTCGGCTGGAGCACAGAGCTCAGTCTTCTGATTATTCTCTGATCCCGCTCACCTTGAGGACCCTCGCAGGGTTGAGCTCTAGCGAGTGGTGTTTGGTATGTTCTTGTGACCTTCTGATTTTTTGCCCACCGGATACCATGCCGTCGTATTAGAAAAGTCTCATGATTTTCCATTCCTATCTTTTGATACCATGATTGACTTGGAGGGGTCTGTACTATTCCTTCTCCCTCCAAGTCTAATGGTATCGGCTCCTCCCACCCATTTCACACCTTATGAGTTGATGTTCTGCTTTCGCTACCGGCGATGTGTTTAGCTTCCGATCTCTTTTCCCCGGTAGCTGACACCCACTTGATTGCCCGTCAGGGTGTCTTTTCACTATTTGAATGCGTCCTTGTTCTCACAGGAAGATGATGACAAGAGCACAGTACTCGCTTACCAGATATCATCCTGTACCTCACCAATCTACCTTGTTGTATATATGTGTTTTGTCTTCTATTCCTTCGTTCTCCCGAATGTTATGTGTGCCCCATATCTATCACCATATCTTTGTGTCTACACTTAGGACGTACCTTTTCCTAAGTATAGGGGGTACACACCGCGTTGTTCTTTCTGTGTCCTATTTTGTCACTCCTGTTGTTACCAATACTTATGGATATTTCACTTTAAGTATAGGGGGAATGATTTGTACATTCGTTATGCTTGTTTCATACATCTATATCTTTTCTTCTTTTCTTCTTTTACTTGTCATTTTTCGTTATCAAAATAAAAGGTGTCGCCCCTTTTTGACAGTGTCTGTACTTAGGACGTACTTTGTCCTAAGTACAGGGGGTGTGCACCCTGATTCATTCATTCTTTGATCCCCTCCATTGTCTCCTCTCTTATTGATTTGCTCTGCTATACTTAGGGATATTTCACCCTAAGTATAGGGGGAGACAGCCTGATCTGTGATCTATTTATTTTAATTTTTCATTTAATCCCACCCGTGACCCTCCCTGTATTGTGTACATTCTGCTATACTTAGGATTATTTGATCCTATGTATAGGGGGTCAGACACCTTCTTATTCATTTGTATCTTCATTCTTTATCCAGTCGTTGTAGTATAGGCTTTTCTATACTCAGTACGAGTTATGTCTTCTCTTTCCCTTTTTCGAGCTACACATAGTTCATGCTAAGTATAGGGGGGGTCGTATGTACTCTATATATACTTTCGCCATAACTCGTACTTTCATATTAATTAATAAATATGGCTAATTATACTATATATACATAGATATTTCATTTAATAACATCAGTCATTCCTAAAATTATTTTTGTATTTACTGATTAATAAATCAGGTTAAAAATATTTTTGTAAAATGATTTGAAAAATGGTGTGAACTATTTGGAAAACTTTTTGTGAAATGTTTTCAACCTTTGTAAAAATATTTTTATTTGAAAAAATATTTTCTTTGTGTGAAATAAAAGATTTGAAAACCAATTTGCAAATGATTTTGGAAAATATTTTGTAAAAATAATTTGAAAAATGTATATACATTATTTGAAAAATCTTTGCAAAATGGCTTTCAAATGTTTGTAAAAATTATTTTGTACTATAGTTTTGAAAAATGTTTTCAAATAAATTTGAGGAATGAATGTATCATTAAAATAGGAATAAAATATGTATATAAATGAAAATAAAATTCTTTATCAATTGTATATGTCTGTCTATAATAAACTTATCAAAATATGAAAACTCTTTAAAATATTTGACTCTTGTAAAATAAAGAAGCATGTCCGTGTAAATAGCTGTAAATGTTTTATACTTTGTATGCTTAAATTCTTTTGCAAAATTCTTGTTGTAAAAAGATTCTCTGATTTTTAAATTCTTTGAAAAATCGCATCATCTTTCTGCATAACATTTGCATATTATTCTTTGATTGAGCTTGATAATTGAACTAGTCCAATAAAGTAGAAGATTGGATCTTAGTTGGACCTTACTGTACCTAACTACACTGGAACCTTATAGGAAATAGGTTTAAGGTACTTCAGGTCCAATAGGACTTAATTCTTTGAGACTCAGGGCTGGGTTCAAGTCACCTCAACTGACTAAATAGAACTTTTCGAGACACACGCATGACTCTTGTCGGCCGTGACCTCACTTCGACACTTGCACCATTCACTTGGCTCAACTCAGTTGGAGTGGTGAGGGGGTTGGATTTGCCAGTCTGAGACGTACACAGGTGGAAACAATAATCTTCGTCTAGGGAGGGAAGTGCACCCCAAGCTGGTCCAGTTTCAATGAAGTCTAAAGACAGGAGAGTGTGGGTTGCAATAAAGCTTCAAAAGAGGGATAGTCTTCTGGCTCAAGAGGAAAAACTTCTTATGTAAATGCTGCTGTGAATAGTATGTTTGAAAAAAAACTCCAAAAAAGTGGACAGGCTTGAAAATAAAAATAAAATGCCTACCAGAGTATGTATATATGTTGTACAGAAAATAAGCAAGCTTGAGCATCAAAGTTATACCATGTGAGCCTGCAGCTGGATGACTTGACAATACTAGTCTTTCATCCCAAGATAGGTAGCTACACTGGCTACCCTCCATTCTTTTCTCCACCTCCTCCTCTTGAGTTGGATGCCACTTGAACTTAGAAGGGAATACCCCGCTCCTCGAGGACATAGTGCTGGATTGGGGAATCATTGGATTGTCATTCTGGAGAAGTCAGTCTCTTTGTCATTTCAGTTGGGAAGAGCCATTATCACTTACATTGTACAAGTTAGTTTCATAGTCATAAGGGTTTGCGTATGGTGTAGGCTAGTTCTAAAATGGCTATTGAGGAGGTTTGAACCGAGTTCTGTGACTCTCGAAGGCTGTTGTGCTTTAAATTTGGTTCCCAACCAGGTTCCACACACATTCTCACACTAGATCTAACTTGAGCTCCAAACTTTGTCTTTGTATAGATAAAGTTTAAAAATCATGATCAATCCCATTTATTCTTTATTCTTCGATTCGTGTTTTTTCTTTTCTTCTTATTATTCATTCTTTTATACTTATTGCATAAGTGTTTGCTAGGGACTAGCAAAGGCAAGTATAGGGGGGTGATGAATCTCCATTTCATCACCTTTATTCTATCATTTTGGCCTTAAAAACCCTGGTTAATGCATGTAAATAGACTCAATTTGCACATAATAGCATCCATTATTTATTATATTATTTGTATATAAAATCAACCCTAACCCCGAGACCAAGTCCAGAATGGAGTTGGTCGACAAGGAATAAAGTAGGGGGAGATAAGGGCCATAAATACAATAAATATCTCATTTTATTTATTCATTAATTATGTATTTTTGACACCTATTTTATTATTTACTATTTATTTATTAAATAAAGAAACTTTGTACATAAAAAGTTGTAGATAATATGTAGATAATAATACAAAATTGAGTTTGTACAAAAACAATATACAGTGTACATTTTAGACCCGGAATAAAAAGCCAGAAACCAAACTTCACAGACCCATATCTTTCACATAAAAACTCAAAACATAGCAAAATCACTCTAATTGTATATAACTTTTCACAAGCTATTTAATGGTGGTGGTTTTATAATTTTTGGAGTTATTGGGTAAAAGTTAGGTTTTGGGGCTCCTGTTGTACATAATACCGATAAAAATATTCAATTTATTAATTATTTATTATTTTTGCAAATTCTTATTTTTTATATTTTTTAAATATTATTTATAATACATGTACATATTAAAATTACAATAAAATCAAAAAGAAAAGGGAAAATAAAATAAGTTTATGTAAAATATATAGACAAAAGACCTACGCTTCTATATGTATATAAATAAAAGGAAACATATTCTTTTATTCTTTAATCCTTTTATATTTTTCTAATATTTTAAATATTATACATATTCTGTTAAAAATACAAAACTAAAATAAAACCCATTAAAATACATTTAAATAAGATAGAATACCTACAACATAGGTAAAATACCTATAAATATACCTACATAATATATTTGCATATTTATTAAAGTGTACAAATAACATCATAGAATAAAACAAAAAAATATTTATACTAAAAAATAAGTTATAAATATATAAGATAATATAATAAAAAATGAAAAAAATACAAAATAAAAATAAAAATGTACAAAATATATGTAATTAGACCTATAAATAAGCCATTAAAAATAAGCTTGTAATAAAATACACCAAAAAATAAATAAAAATAGTAATAAAATACTAAATAAAATATTAAACAATTTTTATTTTATATCAAAAAATTAATAAAATCACCTATTATTTTTAAATAATTATTCTTTAATAACCCTGATGTTTTGCCCTGTAGTGAACCTACATGGACCAATGGCAGGGCTTCCTCTGTTGACCTCTGAAAGCATGCATCTTCTCCCATTTTTCCTGGCCGATCCATCGCTCCGATAACATCGATCCCATCACGGAAATTACTCCCAAAACAACCCTCATACACGCCCAACCCTTGTATCCTTTATACATAACTTGATTTCTTTCCTAACGGTCGGTCAAATAAGCATACTCACTTATTTTATAAACAACTCTCTCTGCAGCCAGTCAAATCTATCAAAGACCCCATTTTCTCCTATTTTTCTCGGGCGTTCCATCCATCTATCGCGCTCGCTTCTTTACAAGAAATGTTCCCCAATAGTCCATGATACACACCCATGCCTTGTATCCCTTGTAAATACGATAGATTCATTGTTTACGACCGGTCAATAAGGGCTCACCATTATGTTCATAAATAACTCCACCTTCCTCCTCCATGTTTTTTTGATCATTCCCCTAACCCTAGAGCTCCTACCATCGGCCAAGAAGGTCTCCATGTGACAGATGGTGTATCCTTGAAGGTCCGGTAGCTTGAGGATAAAGGAGGTGCACCCACGGCCACCTACTCTGGCGGTCTTGCTCCTTGGCCAATACCCAGGTTTGAGTTGCACATATTTACTTATTTTAGGTAGATTTCAATTCCAGTGTTTTAATTATGTCTTTAGATTAGTTGATAGACCCTAGGTTTAGCGTAGTTAGGTTATTTCGTAGTTTGTCGGAGCACCGCTCCGGCGAATCTATCCACCGTGCCTCACGTGTTTTTCCGCCCCACTAACCACCTCATTTCCTTCCCCATCATGTTCTCCACCTCCCAGCCACCTTTGACCAACCAGAACCTTCTTGGTTCTGCGAATTAAGGTCTCGCTCCGTCGCTTCGCCGAAGACCTCGTCGCCCACCTCATCCTTCATGCTCACAGCTTCATTTTAGGTCGAGGAGAAACCCCTCAAGCCCCTCGTTCTTTCTATGTAGCTCATGCGCCCCACGGAATCCTCCTGGGATCGAATCACATCTGCCTGCAGGTACCTGGAGGTCCCTTCTTCACCGAGCTCGCCAGGCCTTTCTATGAGGTTCTGGAGCCTCTTTAGACCCCAAGCAGTTGTGGACGTCCTCGTCAGTTGTGTAGAGTCATTGACGATCGAGGAAGAGTGTCGATTGAGGGAGGAATCGACGAACGATGTTTGGGGAAGACGAGTTCTTCCCTGTACTTAGTAAGGAGTAGCTACCTTTGGATCTAAGGAGGAGCCCCAGATCTGATCTCAGCCGTTGGATGAAGCTATGCCACCACTATCGGATCGCTTCGCGCGATCTAATCCAGGCCGTCCAACAACGAAGCGTCATCGCGCTACTGGGTGCCGCCACGTGTTTTAGTGAAGAAATCAAGATCGTCCGTCTGCACGCAATTTTGGGTAAATTGCATATCTTCCCCGCTACTTTTTGTATTTATTATTTGATATTGTAATTAAAATATTACGTGTAAATAAAATTGGGAATTTTGTAAATGGACCCCTGTACTTTATTGTAATTACAACCTGGTCCTTCCCAGCCTCATGTGCAGTCCCATGTGAGGGTTGTAATTTTGCATAGAAGCCCTTGACAATTTTGTATATTGTAAAATGATTCATAAAAACTAAATAAATGTTGTTTTATTAAGGCATATATGCACTGTGGCTCATGTGTTTTATTTTATTTGCACTTATGCTCCTGTCAGGACATGTATTTTTCTGACTTTCATCTATTTATTAAAAATGGCTAGGTTGCTCCTAGAATTCCACAAAAATAAGATTAGATGCTCTATGCATTGTATTTACACGTCACGTGTCCACTTTACATTTTTTGCATAATTTATTTATAAAAATTAAAAAGGAGCCTAAATAATCCATGTCTAAATTACAAAATACCAAAAAATATAAAAATATTTTGAAAAATTACAAAAAAATATGGGGTATATTTTGATATTTATTGAGTCCAGAAAACAAAAACCCCTAAAAATAAGAAAAAGAAAATACATAAAAAAATTAAAATATAAAAAGAAAATACAAAATCAGAAAATTAAAAATCAAATAAAAAATTACATAACGAAAAATATAAAAATAAAAAAAATTAAAAATTAAAAAAACCCCACAAAAACAATAACATGGACAAGAAAAGAATTGAATAATTAAGTGCATTCATTTTTGCCCCCAACTGTTTGCTCCCAGTGTTTGACCTCAACTCGTGCTTACACCTATACACATTTTTATGTATAGTTATAACAAATTTATCTCTACATTTTTTATACTTAATTGTTTGATTCTTATCGTGGGTTTATTGCTGATTAATTGGGATTTATCGAGCGGATAATGCATCGACTATTGATTCGCATTATGGATTGATACGACCTTCGGAGAAATCTCAGTTATCAGTTAGTAATTAACAATATTTGTACATCACTGACAATATAAATATATTGTAGGAAAATTCATCAGATTGGGACGTAATCTTCGGAGTGACATTACTAGAATTCACAAGTAACTCCCTCTCAGGTGAGTGGTCTCAAGTCTACTTTAAGATATAACCCCTATTTTCCCAGATACATTGCAAGATTATAGTTTAGTATGCCTTTTGGTTATGCCATTGTACATGTATAGTCTAGTTTGATAATCAGATAAATTTGTTTTTGTCCAAGATGATGGCATCTTAGTAAAGTCGGTAATGTATGCAAGTTTAATGTATGGTAGAAAAGCTTAGTTTTATGTTTCAGTATTCAATTATGTTGATTTAGTACCACAGAAGTTTTTAGAAATTGTAGGTAAATTCAATATGACGATATGATTCAGATATCATAAATTTCTCAGTTTATAGTTATGTTATTATGGATCGGAAAATATGTCAGAAACAATGACCACCACAGTATCTCTCAGATATAGTCATGAACTAGCCATCAGATATGGTGACGTCATCAGAAATGACCCTAAAACATGCCATCAGATCTGGCAACCATAGAGATGATTCAGAGGACTTTGGGTCCACATTTTGCATACACATAGGCTTTGAGTTGTATGCAGAGTGTTCTTTGTCCTTTGGGGTTGTCTACGCGTGTGACTCAGTTTGTTACTGTGTTCATGGACATAGTACGTTAGCCACAATGGTGGTGTTATAACATCTAGAAAATAGAAAATTTTCATTTATGCAAGATTTTCAACAACCATTTACTAAATTTAATTTCATTTTAGCCGTTTGATATTTCAATTTCTTTGCAACGTTATTAATTTACAAAGCTTCAATTTTTTGTTCTTTTATGCAGTTGTCGTATTGCAGCAATACATTTTAGTTTACATGGCAAGCAAAATTATTTTCAAAAGTAACTAATATTCTTTTTACCAAGATGCTTGAGACCCACTCGTTGGGTCTAAGCTCATTTTGAGTTTAGACTCAACCCTCTATTATTATTATTTATAGACACACCTGAGGAGCCGTAAAGGATGCGAGGGAAGGAATTGAGTTTCTGATGATAATTGATTTCTCCAATCCATTTTTGTGATAGTGTGATAATCTCAGGTAAGCAGTTAGCATCTAGGAAAGACTTGTTGGTTTTGTAAAGTGGAAAGAGTTGTATATGAACTTTGAAAATAGATGATGGTTGTACATAAGAGACAATGTAAATGTGTTTAGTACTACGAATGTGGTTTGTGACTTGGATGGTTGTGATGTGGATTTGAAAAGGAAATTTTATGACAAGTTGTTTATGGATGGTTTCAGGTACAGGGTAGCGTTTGGGAGTCCATAAAATAGAGGAATTACTATCGAATTCTTATGGACACGCTAATTATTATTAAGAGGATCAAGTAGTTAAATATCGCACTTGTCCCGGCTAGCGGGACGGGTCGTGACATCAAGTGGTATCAGAGCAATGATTTATGAAATTTGATCATAATTGATATTCGAGGTTATCTATGAACTGTGAGAATGTA
The DNA here is from genome assembly GCA_037367405.1 of Ottelia alismoides. Classification (NCBI taxonomy): domain Eukaryota; kingdom Viridiplantae; phylum Streptophyta; class Magnoliopsida; order Alismatales; family Hydrocharitaceae; genus Ottelia; species Ottelia alismoides. The sequence goes on along the minus strand of JAZKJV010007011.1, from coordinate 196,357 downwards.
TAAGAACGATGCTTGTTGAGCCAGATTTGCTCAGGTATTTTTGGGTTGAAGCTTTTAACATAGCCTGTTTGTTTTAAACTGAATGCTTTTATGACCTATTTGGAAGAAAATTTCCTTTGAAACTTTACTTTGATAAAATACATAAGGTTTTATATTTTAGAGCTACCGGTTGCAAGTATTTTATTTTATATACTAAAAACACTAAAGGCATGTTTGATCCGAAAGGTTTTGAAGATATTTTTATCGTTCAATCATCTCGCTCTACAACTTATTGTGTTTCAACGAGACAAATTCAATATTTGAAGATGCAATTCATGGCTCATTTGATGAATCAATACAATTGATTAATCCTTTGATTATTAATAGGGATGATGAAGGTAAACAACCATCCGTTGATGTTTCTGATACAAATAATTCTAAAAATATTCACAATCTACTCAAAGATTGGACATTTGTATGTGACCATCCATTGTAACTTGTTTTACATGATATCTACAAAGTATCCAAACTTGCACCATTTTTAATTATATTTTTGCAACGTCCCGGGCTTAGGTCCCCGGTCCGTTATCGAGAAAAAACCAGCCCTGGCAACTTATTGGGTTACGGCCCAAATAGACACGTTGACTACCACCCAAAATGCTTAAGCCCAAGTTATCAAGTAGTAATCCCCACCACTTATAAACCACATCCACACTTCGTGAGTTTTAGATGTGGTACTATATTTGGGGGTATGGGTCTTACAACCTCCCCCACTTATATTCGTAACGTCCTCGTTGCGACATGACCTATCATTTATTCCCAATGACAGTGACGGTTGCACGCTCACGGCTTAGGTCCCTTCGGGTAGCCATTTCCACTATTAGAGGGAACCCGCTCTGATACCATTTCTAACATCCTGGGCTTAGATCCCCGGTCCGTTATCGAGGAAAACTGGCCCTGGCAACTTATTGGGTATGGCCCAGATGGACCAGTTGACAACCACCCAAAATACGCCCAAGTTGTCAACGGGTCCATCTAAGCCCATGCCCAATAAGTTGTCAGGGCCGGTTTTCCTCGATAACGGATCGGGGACCTAAGCCCGAGATGTTACAAATGGTATCAGAGCGGGTTCCCTCTGATAGTGGAAAGGACTACCCGAAGGGACCTAAGCTGGGAGCGTGCAGCCGTCACTGTCATTGGGAATAAGTGATAGGCCATGTCGTAACGAGGATGTTACAAATATAAGTGAGGGAGGTTGTAAGACCCATACCCCAAATATAGTACCACATCTAAAACTCACGAAGTGTAGGTGTGGTTTATAAGTGGTGGTGACTACTACTTGATAACTTGGGCTTAAGCATTTTGGGTGGTAGTCAACGGGTCCATTCGGGCTGGAACCCAATAAGACGTCAGCGCCAGTTTTCCTCGATTACGGACCGGGGACCTAAGCCCGAGATGTTACAAATGGTATCAAAGCGGGTTCCCTCTGATAATGGAAAGGGCTACCCAAGAGGTGGAGCCACCCCGACAAAGTGATAGGAGGAAATGACTACCCAGAACGTGCAGGCGCCATTGTCACTGGGAATAAGTGATGGGCCATGTCGCAACGAGGACGTTGCGAATATAAGTATGCGAGGTTGTAACACCCATACCCTCAAATATAGTCCCACATCTAAAACTCACAAAGTGTGAGAGTGGGTTATAAGTGGTGGGGACTACTACTTGACAACTTGGGCTTAAGCATTTTGGGTGGTTGTCAATAGGTCTATTTGGGCTTCAACCCAACAAGTTGTCAGGGCCAGTTTTCTTCGATAACGAATCGGGGACCTAAGCTTGGGACGTTACAAATGGTATCAGAGTGGGTTCCCTCTGATAGTGGAAAGGGCAATCCGAAGGGACCTAAGCCGGGAGCGTGTAGCCGCCACTGTCATTGGGAGTAAGTGATGGGCCATGTCGCAACGAGGACGTTACGAATAGGGATATTTACACCCATAACCCTGAGTAATTCCATAATTACCCCAGGTACCTAAGATAATCACGAATTACACTCATGACCTTGAATAGTACTTAACTCTTACACTCATAACCATGTGTTAATTTTCACCCAATTTTCCGTTAAGTATGATGGTATCCGTTAATTATTTTACACTTTACACCCTTTCAATTTGCATTATTTACGAGTGGCCCCACTCCCCCTCCCTCAGCCAAGCAACCCCCCGCAACAGCCCACTGCCTCCAACAGCAATGGAAACCTCCCTCCCCCGCCTCCCCCGTAAGAGCCCCCTACCTTCGAAGCCCCTCGCTACAGTTACCTAGGAACTTGTGAAGGTCTGAGCCCGATCTAGTCTTCCATCTAGCCACCCCTTCGCCACCAGTTAACCATTTGCTGGAAATCCAATCTCACGCACCAGAGCAGTCGTCAAGAACCTTGTGTCTCCAGCTCCAACGACCTTCACCGTAGATCTTCGATCAAAAGCAAGGAGCCCATCTAAAGGTTCATTGACCAACAGAAACTCCTCTTTGACGTCGGTTGTAGTGAGAAATCATCGAGCAGAGGAGCAGAACCACACTTCGTCGATGAATCACCATTGTAGCTGCTCCTTCGTCGTCCCTGTATCGAAGAAGAAGGGAGTGGAGGAGATGAGCAAATAGTTGTCATCCATCCTTTTCCAGATCCTACGACCAAGCATGCACCTCGACCTCAGCCCCTTGCAACACCATCGACACCTGCAGCCGCACTTTCTCCAATCGAATCACCCACAGAACTGTCTCGAGCCTCAGTCTCTCTACCTTAGGCGAATCACTCTCCACCACCTTGGAGCCCCAACAAGCCCCGCTCCGCCCCCTTTGCCTCCTTGACCATCAACCTAGACTTACAACCTTGGCCTTACCGCCTCGCGGAGCCGATCAATTATGTGTGCCCAGTCCACTGCCCGCTGCTTCCACAAGAGAGCCTGACACTACTCTAAACCGTATGCAACCACCCGACGCGCCCTCCGCCATCGCCATCCTAAGCCCCTCCGCACGACTGTCATCGACCACCATAACGACCGTCTTTGAGGCCCAACAGCCCCCTCCGACAGCAATGGAAACCCCCTCCCTCCCTTCCCCACCTCCTCTGCAAGAACCCCCTGCCTTCGAAACCGCCCCCCTCCTAGCCTCCCCCGCAAGATCCCCCTGCCTTCGAAACCGCCCCCTCCTAGCCTCCCCCGCAAGAGCCCCCTGCCTTCGACAATCGAAGCCTCCCCCCGCAAGAGCCCCCTACCTTCGAAGCCCCCCTCCTCCCCGGAGGAAGCTTGACCACCCACCCCAGCCTGCAAGTCCCTCTCGAAGTCCCCCCAAGCATCGCCCCCGCCGACAATGTTCCCGCCTGCCCCCTCAGTTGCAAGTCCCTCTCAAATCCCCCACACCCCCTGTGCACGCGTCGCCCCTGCCCACGCCTCTCCTGCAAGCCCTCTCGAAACCTCCCCCATCCCAGCGCGGCTGCCTACAAGTCCCCCTCTGCCTGGAAGCAGTCCCCTCCCCCTTTTCATCCATACATATATTTTTTCTTTTTTATTTGTAGTTAATCCTAGCCGTTAGATCTCAGATTGGTTAGATTAACTCACTCATATGGTCGAGTTTAATAAACTAAATTAACGGAAGGTTATGGGTGTAAAACGGAGCACTATTGGGGGTCTTGGGTGTAATTCATGATTGTCTTGAGTACTTGGGGTAATTATGGAATTACTCAGGGTTATAAGTGTAAAATCCCTTACAAATATAAGTGGGGGATGTTGTAAGACCCATACCCTCAAATATAGTACGACATCTAAAACTCACGAAGTGTGGGTGTGGTTTATAAGTGGTGGGGATTACTACTTAATAACTTGGGCTTAAGCATTTTGGGTGGTAGTCAATGGGTCCATTTGGACCGGAACCCAATAAGTTGTCACGGCCAGTTTTCCTCGATAACGAACAAGGGACCTAAGCCTGGGACGTTACAAATGGTATCAAAGCAGGGTCCCTCTGATAGTGGAAAGGGTACCCAAGAGGTGGAGCCACCCCTACAAAGAGATAGGAGGAAATAGCTACCCAGAGCATGCATCTGCCACTGTCACTGGGAATAAGTGATGGGTGACAGTTCTGGAATAGCCGTTTTTAAAATGTATTGAGATTGGATTGTCGTGCGTTAAAATTTAATATGTCGTTTCATTTTAGACAGGCAATCGGAATTTGTCGAGAAATAACCACAATAAAGTTTAGACAAGTTTTAATCACGTGGTTTTATGTTTATTTTACTTGGGCAAGTCCCAAGGTCGAACACAAGGAGGTAAAAGAACAACCTAGAATTGTGTCAATCAAAGTTCGTACATAGTTTTCGAGATGGTCTTTTTTTGTTATTTTTTATGCAATTAAGGATGTAAAATGCAATTTTAGCCTATTTTAGGTAATTTTATCCCTTGAAAATAATTAGGTTTAATATTTATTATAATTAAATATTGAAATTCACTTTATTTGCATTTAAAAAATTCATCTTGTATCCAAAAATTCCAAAAACATTATAGTGCATTCATTTCATTATAATTATCATCTTGGCCAAGTTTCGTATTTTTCGGACATCGTTTGCTCGATATTTACATTTTAGGGATTAAAATGTAAATATCGAGCAAACGATGTCCGAAAAATACAAAACTTGGCTAAGATGATAAATATGATGAAATGAATGCATTATAATTTTTTGGAATTTTTGGATGCAAGATGAATTTTTTTGAATTTTTAAATGCAAATAAAGTGAATTTCAATATTTAATTATAATAAATATTAAACCTAATTATTTTCAAGGGATAAAATTATCTAAGATCTATCACTAGATGATTGATCTTAGAAAAATCCTAAACCTTGAAAATGAGAGATTTAATACCTACTAAAAATCAAATCTTGAATTATGCAAAATGATTTTTACAAGTCAAACTATGCATGTAAATGCAATTCTATTTGGACACAATGTTAACACAATTAATTCTACAGTCCGCGATTTTTCGACAATTTTAGAGCAACGGTTAATCAACTATAAAAATCAGAGCACAAAATGGGCAAAGTATGCAATTTTCCACAAAATAATTAATTGTTAGTTAACCACTAATCACAAAAATGTCTACAAATATGCCAAGCTGTAGAGACGTAATCATAGAAAAAGTCCCTATTTTTGAATAATAAATACATGCAACGTAGAGGTCCAAAAATGAGGGGGAATACAGGGATGTCAATGCAATTACAATATTTAAATAAATAAAGAAATGCAGAGCAGTGATCAAAGTGTGTAAACATTGGGGGGATATTCTAAAAAATTTCCAGCAGGTCACATGCCAAGCACGTGACCTCATCGGCGGGGACTGAAGCGCCAAAAAGAGGATCATCATAGGCTTCCTTGCAAATTATCCCACATGGTCACGTGCTGGGCACGTGACACGTTGGGATGATGACGTACCCCCCCCCCCCCCCCCCCGAGCACACGTGCCTCACACGTGTACGGGGGGCCTCGGGCAAACTCGGCCGGCGATGGCTGACGGTGGGGGGCGACGAAGCGGTGGAGGAGGGTGGCGTTGATGAAGGAGGTGTAGTCCCGCGTCGATGAAGAAGTTGCGGCTTCGTTGGTTGCTGAAGAAGCACCCGATGGTTCCTGGAAGCACGGTGGTGGAGTTGATGCGGCTAAGGGGTTGATAAAGCTTCGTGGCTTGTTGGTGGGCGTTTGGCAGTGGAGAAGGCACAGAGCTTGTTGACCGATGAAGCTGGCGTTGAACGTAGTTGATGAAGATGGACGTAGCGGTGGCTCGACAGGAACCTGGAGCGGAGCAGAATCGGCGAGGCTTGGATCGTTGTGGGCTGCAACGAGGGGAGTGGGCCCTCGGACCTCGCTGAGAAAGAGGGAGGGGGGTCGGGCTGTCACCACCAACCTCCTCCCGTGAGTGGTATGCGACCAGCAGATAAAGCGAGGACGAGGGCCTGGTCCTTCTTAAATAGGAGGTGACGGGGATGCCAAATATGGAAGTTGACCGTCGAGGGATTCTGAATGGAATTCGATCGAGGATCGGGTATTTACAGAGGTACGAGATACAAGCGATCTAAGATGGAAGCGAGAGGATCGGAGATGGGCGGCCGTGAGATACGCGGCGTTGGCGAGATTTAAGGGAGGCAGCGTTGACCTATTCTAGAAAGGAGATAGATGAGGAAGACGATTCAGGGACTGTCCCATCGGCCAAGATCGGACGACCCTCAACGTGCCACGTTGCGGCGGAAGAGGAGCCCGGTCGAAGCACGTGTGTGGCACGTGCGCGGGAGGCATGTGCCCCGCACGTGCGGCCCTTTTTTATAAAAATGAAAGAAAAAATAAATACAAAAATGGGTGATACGTGGTGGCTCCAGGAGCGCCACGTGCCAACCCCATAAAAATCGTAAAATAAATAGAAAGAAAAATATAAAAGCAATAGCAAACAACCTTGGATCGAAAATGTTTCTACAAGCCATGAAGACATCAAACCAAAATCGATCGTTTGCACAAAGTAATATTTTTGGGGTATCCCATGTACATAGAATACATTGATTTTTGGTTTTTATATTTTTTGTCATCTTTAAATCAGATAAAAATTCAGAAAAATTAAGGTAAAATAAAAGATAAACATTTACACATTAATCTATTTTTTGGATTTTTATTAATTAAGAAAAAAGAAGAAATAAAATAAAAGATGAAAAAGACAACTTTTGTATAGACAGTTAGTGACGACTCGGACTCAGTCAGTTTCTTTGATGTCAAGCTTAGTTTGAATTTGGATTTTCGGGCATTTTAATAAAACTTTCATCAAAGAAGAGAAATGAAAAAAAATAAAATAAGATAGGTAAATTAAGTACATAAAATAATAGGTCAAAATCAGCTAAAATATAGAATGTACAGAGACCCAAAACCCAATTTTCACATACGAGCTCCGATTCACTTGAACTTGATCTTGTTCTGAAGGCAACGAATGTACATTAGTTCAAAAGTGAGTAGGATAAAAATGGATACTGGATGGGGAAGATATGAGGGTTTTAATCCAGGAATCCTAGTACTAGGGTTTGGGTTTTTGGTCCACTTATTTGGGTTAGTGATTTTTTATATTTTTCATTTATTCTTGTTAGTGATATGTATACAGTAGAGGCAGTTTTGGGTTATTCGGAGTTAGCATGAATTAGTTGAAAATCAGGAAAGTTAGGCTATTTATAGGTCAATTTTGGTTGGGATTTTTGGCTTCTTATTTTGTACAGAAATAAGTGATAAAATGCAATTCTTATTAAAACATGCATGAATGCTAATTATGCAGAATAAATGAAGAAATGCCAATGATTTTGAGGGATTTGAGCTTAATTAATGAGATTTAGAGTGATGAATATGAGATTCATCATCCCCCTATACTTAAACCATGCTCGTCCCTGAGCATCAAAAGAAATGCCATGAGGTGAAATGAGATTGGGTTCCATACCAAGACCATGAGATAAAGGTGAAAATGAAACTAGACTCGACCTTTGGATTATTAGTTTGGCGGAACTTCTGTGAGACTCAGAATTTTAAAATCAACAGCCTTCAAGTTCTACACATCATTGTCACAGTTTCAGCTCAGAAGTCATCTTCAATCGATCCTCCTCCCAAAGCATACCTTATGAACATTGAACAATCGACTCATGTGTGTGAAATCTTTTAGCTCTTCCCATCCAGAATGTCGGACTACCATGCAAACCTCCTCTCCAGTAACTCATCCTCGGGGAGTCAGGTATTTCCTTCTAAGGTCTGTCGCGTTGTGTTCACAATCGAATTGGGGAAGAAGTTTAGAAGAAAGAGAAAAGAACTGGAGGGTGGCCAGTGTAGTCACGTCTCCTTGTGAAGTTGGCCAGTGTAGCCAAGTCTCCACCAAGATCTGTAGGTTTTCTTGAAGCTTGGACCTTTTTGGTCAGACATTTATTTGGTAGTGGGTTATTTGTATTTGGATTTTTGGTGGTTCTGCTTGGATCTTGTTGTTCCCCTATGGATATAGAATCTTTTTTTCCGTACATGTTTTGGGATCTTAGGAAATTGTGCCCAGCCGCCCATCCCTTTTCCGAAGCTTTATTTCAACCCGTACTCTGATCTTTAGATTTCCACGCTACCAGAAAAGAAACTCACACAATCTTCCAACATCCAGTCTGAGTTGAGCTAAGTGCATAGTGCGAGAGTACAAATTAATTCCCTATTCCAGAGTCGTACCCAGAATGAAGAGACCAGGTTAGACACAAAGCGTCAAACGATGTTTATTGTCATGTGGAATTCAAAGAATTAAGTCAGAGACCTAAAGCTTCTAAAATCCTATTTCTCGGTGAAGTTCCTCTGAAAATTAGGCAGATTTAGGTCAAGTCCATATCACTCTCGGTTTCCGCTCATAACTCGATTCAGAACCCAAGGACTTTTCACATTTGCAAAAGTGATGCTGGATGAAGTGCAGGTGTGTGAAATGCAGACACATTTTTTCCTTTTGGTGATTTTTTTTGTGAATTTTTTATGCAAGGGGTTTTTTTGAAAAGTTTTTTTATGCAAAAATGAATAAGAAGCCATTTTATTCAACAATTTTGGATTGGACACAGTTAGTGTTAGTAGCAAAACTCATTTTCTTTTTGTTTTTTGTTTTGATATGGGTAAAATATATACACAGTATATATACAGACCCCCTATACTTAGCGAGTGTTGTGTCCTCAGAGCACAAGAAGCGTAAAGAAGACATAGCTCGGGCTAAGCGTAAGAGAATGAAAAATAAAAAATAAAAGAAAAAGAAAGAGATAGATCGGTCCGTCCCCCTGTACTTATGCTGTGAACAGTCTAAGTATAGAAGAAGAGCGAAAAAAAGAAACGGTCAGGATATGTGAATGAGGAGAGTATATATAGATGGGAATCGATTCCCCCCTATACTTAGGCTCTCATCAGCCGAAGTATAGAAGAAGGCCGGAAATAAGGCGTCCGTGAAATGGGGAGAGTGGTATGTATAGATGGCATTGGTCCCCCCCTATACTTAGGTCTTGGCTTAAGTAAAGGAATAAGATGTACAAGGAGACCGACGTGGTCGGGAGGGAGGGTGGGTAGCCAATGATTATGGCGGTTTTCGACCGTTCTTTTTGTGAGTGGGAGATCGTAATGACGAGATGGAGATGAAGCATATGATTCCCAACTATTATCAGTGTTATCCTCGGAGAGATCATGTTGGATATTAGATGAAGCGTATGAGTCAGATGAAAGGTGGCCATCATTATAGTTATCCTCAGAGGAATAGTATTTGAAAGTGGATACACTCCATATATTCTTGCCTTTTTGTTTCTTCAAGCGGTTTGTCCTCAGATGAATACACAGAAGCACCAGTCTCAGTTAGCTCATAAGAAATAATTACAGTATATTTGATGAGAGCAGGAGCATCAGCTTTTGACGAATAATAGTGAGGAATGGGAGTCATCCAACGGGAATCAAAGTTTGGATCCTTGCGAAGATATGGTTTTAGAACTGTCGAGCAGAACTCACTCATGTATATTAACTTTTCCGGACCTGATGAGGGATCATCAACTGATTCCCCTTCCAAAAGGTCAAAGGCGACTTTCATTTTCGATGAAGGAGTAGTATTTTTATTTCGTGAAGTTGTCGGTCCACTTGAGTTTCCAGATGAATAACCATTGTAATTCTTCTCCTTGGTCGGTGTTCGTCCTGCATGTTTGTTCTTAGTCTTCTTAATGTTGGTGCGCTCCTGGTTTGGGATGATTTGGTCAAGGTATTCAGAGTAGGTTTCCCCTGAGTGCGACCATGCATATGTCTCAAGATCATATAAGAAGCATTCTTCTATTTTGAGATCTGCAGGAATTGAAATACTGGGTAGAGTCTCTGCATGTTCGTTCTCAATTGATTTGATGTTGGAGCACTCCTGTGTCAAGTTGATGTGATCAAGATAGTCAAAATAGGTTGACCCAGGGTACGACAATGCATAAGTATCCGAATCATATGATTCATATATTTGATTTTCTATGATGAGAGCAGCTGGGGATGGTGCAGGAGGGAGAGTCTCTAAGACAATAGTCTCATCAACAACCGCTATTTCAGATGTAGCAATGGGAAAGGGCTCTTCAACCGTTTGATGGTTACGGCTGTCGAGGACTTCGTGGGTTGCCTCAGAAAATTATGGCTCCTCAAATACTGGGTGAGATCGAAGTGCTCCCATTGCAGTGAAATTGATTTCTTGAGTCTCACACTCAATAATTGTCTTAGCCAATGACAAGAATGGATTTCCGAGAATAATTGGAGACTAGGTGAATTCTCCTTGATGCTCAATATCAATGATCGAGAAGTCCACTTTGAGCGAAGCACCTTGGAATGTTATGTTGACGGAAGTGATTCCTCTCAGCCGCTTTATTGATCGATCAGCCAGTTGAACAATCTCTCGTATCTTCCTGATCAGCCCAAGTTTGATTTCGTGAAATACAGAGGTCAGGAGGATATTGATCGGTAAATCATCATCAATTGGAGCATGGGTAAAAATTGTGTCCTTGATTATACAGTCCAATCTGGGCAACCGCTTCACTATGCGGCTCTTGGTTTTTATCCTCAACACCAAGGAGGAGGCCATTGATAAGATATGTCTTTCAGTCTTTGTTCTTATCCTGCTCGACTTTTTCATCATCAATTTGTTCATTACAAATCCTATAAGGTCGGGGAAGTATTCAATTGCATGTATAAAGGGAAGTTCAAAAATCAATCTTTTCTCTAGTGCTTCCCGTAAAGAAGGATCCAAATTTTTCAGATCTTCTTCAGTCTCAATTTTTGTGAATTTTTCTGGATTTTCAAATTTTTGGGTGTTTTTTGAATATTCCATTTTTTGTATTTTCTGTATAGTGTGGAGATGTGGTGTCTTCCGTGGATGAGCAGGGGCTTTGACGTTCCGAGTAAGATTTAGAGGCATAGTCATTCATAGGGGAGTAATATGCAGAAGTGTTGATGTTAGATCCAACCCTAGGGTGAACATATTCTCTAGGTTTCTGAATATCCTCAGAATTTTCATCATGAGATCCAATCCTTTCCTCATCCATTTTTATGTCCGAGCTCTCATAAAATAAACTAAGTCGGTCCATAAAATTTCTGAATTTTTCCTCCATTAATTCAAATTTCTTATTTATCCTCGAAATATCATCCTCAAAATTTTGTTCATGATCAATCATGTGAGCCGTCGGTGTGTGTTTTTGCATTTGAGATTCAATAATTTCATCTTCCATTTTCCTGTATGTGCTGAGAGGAGATTTTCTTGGAATATCCAATATATGATCATTATTTTCTGAAAATTTCTCCTCAAAAATTATGGAAGGAGGCTGCTCAGTGGAAGGATTTTGCGAGAAAGTGTAGGTCTCATACTCAACATGTCGTGACTCAGGCATGTAATGCCAGTTTGAGTAGAGACTACTTCCATGATCATGATTGAGTGTATCCTCAAATAATGTAATCATACAAGGTGCATGTGTCGATATCATCCATTTGGTCCTCTGTATGTGTAGGTTGGTCGAAGGAGTGGTATTCAGGTTGGTCAATAGGGATCTGATCGTCACGGTCAATCCAACGCTGATGATCATTAAGTGCGGGCCTCTCCATCTGGGTTTGGTTTCTTGACCAGTCATGAGCCTCAAAAGTGATTTGATCTTCTAATGGTTCAATAGCGAGAAACCGAGAATAAGACGGTTTGGTCCAAGATGGTAAGTGGTCATTTCTGGTAGGATGATTTGAGTACAATGACTCCGAATTCGATGAGGGGATCGGATTCATCCGAGAGTCAGAATCTTTCTCAAATGTTTGAGGATTATTGAAAGAAGATGGTTTAGTCGGTTTTGGCCTGACCGAGACAAATTAATTTTCATAATATAGATCAGATGGGTGTTCGGACCATTGTCTTGTTTTTGTCAAAGGCAGTTGATGATGAATTGTCATCGTTGATCTCGGTGCAAGTGCACGGGATAGTCAGAAGAAATTTTTAATTAAGGAAGTTGAGGGCACAAATGTGCGGCTTTTGATCTTCGAAATCGGTTCACGCACAACAATGCAAACACAAATCAAACCCCGAGTTCACCTACTCACACAATGAAGTCGCAAGAGTTCGGCTATTATCTTTTCAATTTAAATTGGTAATAAGACAATATTAGAAAGAATTTAGCGAGCTACTAGGTGTCGGAAATTTTCCTAATGACTGGCACGAATTCTTACGACTAGTTGCACCAACTTTCAGCCAGCATGGGAGTAAGTACGGATCGTAGAACGGCTACCCGTTACTTGAGGACAGAGGCTTATGTAATGTCCTCTAAACCACCCACTCTACTAAAGAAATCTGGATTGTTTACCGGCTACCCGTTAGATCCTCACTGAGAAGTAGCTAATCATTTTTTGGTAGAATCAGTAGTCAAAATTAAAATCCGGGTTTGGGCTCTAGCCTTAAGTGTCGTCTCTAGCTCACTCAGAAAAATAAAAGAATCCAAGGTCGGGGTTGCTCTCCCGCAAAAATTCTAGATTTTATGAGTTATTTAAAGTCGGCTATATGTAGCAGTCCCAATTTTAATTAGGCGATCACTGAAGAATTAAGTGATCACAAATATACGTCTACCGTCTAGTCCCAATTTCCTTTTAAAATTATGTGACAAAACAAGAGAGAGAAATTCAGGAAAAGCCGATGCACGCGAAAAACTATGACGTATGCTCAGTTAGAAGACTTACAATGATTCCTCACAATCTCCATGTGGGATGCAATACAAGAATTGAAAGTTTATTCTAAATGAATTCAAGCTGATGAAAAATCACACCTAGAAGAAAGTTCTTTTAGCGGGGAAGAATTGAGTTGAACTTGGCTAAATTGAACGATTTAATGTGCGTCTCAATTAAAGTGAAGTGTGGCCTTAGATCCTACAAGCACAATCAAAAATTTAAAAATGCTTTAAGAGTCATATGTGTAGGTCTATCCTAAGCGCCACTCAAGTCGGGCCCCACCCTCACCAGAGAGTGAATCCTACCACAACACATCACAGAAAAAGTTCAAGGTCTTTTTACACACGCGAGAGTCTAAATGGACACCGCTAGAAATAAGAAATTAATTAAAAAAATGCAGAAAAATAAAATCTTAGACTCTATGCTCTCTCACGACTCGACTCAATCTTAAATTAATTGCGGTTTTTTTTGGAAGTCGATGAAGATGCGTCAGCTCTTGAAAAACTGCTTCACGCACGTCGGGTACCTCGCAACAAAAATAAGAGAGAGAATGTAAGGGAGTGACTAAAAATTATATCAAAAATAAAATGAGAAGAAAATGCTGGAAATAAATGTAGGGAAAAAATGGAATTTACAGTGAAAAATTCGAAGGTCAGACTACCCGAATGCGGAAAACCGAACAAAAAATTTAAGACAAAAAAACTAAGTTTTTTGCCTCCCCAACAATGATGCCATCTGACAGTTCCAGAATAGCCGATGTTAAAATGTATTGCGATTAGATTATTATGCGTTAAAAATTAATATGTCGTTTCGTTGTAGGCGGGCAATTAGAATTCGTCGAGAAATAACCACAATAAAATTTAGTCAAGTTTTAATCACATGGTTTTATATTTATTTCTACTTAGGCAAGTCCCAAGGTCGAACAGAAGGAGGCAAAGGAATAACCTAGAATTGTGTCTATCAAAGTTCATGCAGTGTTTTCGAGGCGGTCTTTTTTTGTAATTTTTTATGCAATTAAGGATGCAAAATGCAATTTTGGCCAATTTGAAGGACTAAAATGTAAATATCGAGCAAATGATGTCCGAAAAATACAAAACTTGGCCAAGATGATAATGATGAAATAAATGCACTGTAATATTTTTGGAATTTTTAGATGCAAGATGATTTTTTTATGAATTTTTAAATGCAAATAAAGTGAATTTCAATGTTTAATTATAATAAATATTAAGCCGAATTATTTTCAAGGGATAAAATTATCTAAGATCTATCACTAGGTGATTGATCTCAAAAAATCCTAAACCTCGAAAATGGGAGATTTAATACCGACTAAAAATCAAATATTAAATTATGCAAAATAATTTTTACAAGTCAAACTATACATGCAAATGCAATTCTTTTTGGGCACAATGTTAAACACAAATTATTCTATAATCCATGATTTTTCGACAATTTTTAGAGCAACGGTCAATCAATTATAAAAATCAGAGCACAACATGAGCAAAGTATGCAATTTTCCACAAAATAATTAATTATTAATTAACCACTGATCACAAAAATGTGTACAATATACCAAGCTATAGAGAATTAATCGTAGAATAAAGTGCCTATTTTTAAATAATAAAAACCTGCAACGTAGAGGTACCAAAAATGAGGGGGAATACAGGGGTGTCAATGCAATTACAATATTTAAATAAATATAGAAATGCAGAGCAGGGATCAAAGTGTGAATACCTAAACATTGGGGGGATATTCTGCAATATTTCCAGCAGGTCACGTGCCAAGCACGTGACCTGGTTAGCAGGGACTGAAGCGCCAATAGGAGGACCACCGGAGGCTTCTTTGCAAATTAACCCATGCGGTCACGTGCTGGGCACGTGACCCGTGGGGATGATGATGCCCCCCCCCCCCAGGCGCACGTGCCTCGCACGTACGTGGGGAGCCTCAGGAAAACCCGGCCAGCGGTGGCTGATAGTGGGAGGGGTGACGAAGCGGCGGAGGAGGGTGACGTTGATGAAGGAGGTGTGGTCCTACGTCGATGAAGAAGTTGCAGCTTCGTTGGTTGCTGAAGAAGCACCCAATGGTGCATGTAAGCATGGTGGGGAGTTGACGCGGCTGAGGGGTTGATGAAGCTTCGTGGCTTGTTGGTGGGCATCCAGAGGCGGAGAAGGAGTAGAGCTTGTTGACTGATGAAGCTGGCGTTGAACGTAGTTGCTGAAGATGGACGTAGCGGTGGCTCGACAAGAATCTGGAGTGGAGCAGAATTGGCAAGGCTTGGATCGTCGTGGGCTACAACGAGGGGAGTGGGCATTCGGACCTCACCGGGAAAGAGGGAGGGGGGTTGGGTTGTCACCTCCGACCTCCTCCCGTGAGTGGTATGCGACCGACGGATATAGCAAGGACGAGGGCCTGGTCCTTCTTAAATAGCGGGTGATGGGGATGCCGGATATGGAAGTTGATCCTTGAGGGATTCTGAATGGGATTCGATCGAGGATCGGGTATTTGCGGAGGTACGAGATACACGCGATCTAAGATGGAAGCGAGAGGATCGGAGATGGGCGGCCGCGAGATACGCGGTGTTGGCGAGATTTGGGGGAGGTGGAGCCGGCCTAGTCTGGAAAGGGACGGATGAGGAAGATGATCCAGGGGTCGTCCAATCGGCCGAGATCGGATGACCCTCAACGTGCCACGTGGTGGCGGAAGAGGATCCCGGTCGAAGCACATGCATGGCACGTGCACTGGAGGTACGTGCCTCGCACGTGCAGCCCTTTTTTATATAAAAATGAAAGAAAAAATAAATACAAAAATGGGTGACACGTTGCGGCTCCAGGAGGAGCCACGTCTCAGCCCCACAAAAATCGTAAAATAAATAAAAAGAAAAATAGAAAATAAATATCAAACAACCTCAGATCAAAAACGTTTCTTCACAAATATTGCTCGTCTCGATGAGATGTACAACTTTCATGAAGACATCAAAACCAAAATCGATCATTTGCACAAAGTGGTATTTTTGGGGTATCCCATGTACATAGAATACCATGATTTTTGGGTTTTATAATTTTTTGTCATTTTTAAATCAGATAAAAATCCGAAAAAAAGATGGTAAAATCAAAGATAAATATTTAGACATTAATCTATATTTTTTGGATTTTTATTAATCAAGAAAAAAGAAGAGATAAAATAAAAGATGAAAAAGACAACTTTTGTATAAAACAGTTAGTGATGACTCGGACTCAGTCAGTTTCTTTGATGTCAAGCTCAGTTTGAATTTGGATTTTTACGCATTTTAATAAAACTTTCATCAAAGAAGGCAAATGAGAAGAAATAAAATAAAATAGGTTAATTATGTACATAAAATAATAGATCAAAATCAGCTAAAATACAGAACGTACAAAAGAGACCCAAAACCCAATTTTTACATACGAGCTCCGATTCACTTGAACTTGGTCTTGTTTTGAAGGAAATTGAATATACATTAGTTCAAAGGTGAGTAGGATCAAAACAGATACTGGATGTGGAAGATATGAGAATTTATTCTGGGAATCCTAGAACTAGGGTTTGGGTTTTTGGTCCTCTATTTAGGTTAGTGATTTTTTTTGTATTTTTTATTTATTCTTATTAGTGATATGTACACAGTGGAGGTGGTTTTGGATTATTCGGAGTTAGCATGAATTAGTTGAAAATCAAGGAAGTTAGGCTATTTATAGGTCAATTTTAGCTGGGATTTTGGGCTTCTTACTTTGTGCAGAAATAAATGATAAAACGCAATTCTTATTAAAACATGCATGAATGCTAATTATGCAGAATAAATGAACAAATGCTAATGATTTTGAGGGACTTGAGCTTAATTAATGAGATTTAGAGTGATGAATATGAGATTCATCATCCCCCTATACTTAAACCATGCTCGTCCTTGAGCATCAAAAAAATGCCATGAGGTGAAATGAGATTGGGTTCCATACCAAGACCATGAGCTTAAGGTGAAAATGAAACTAGACTCGACCTTTGGATCATTAGTTTGGCGGATCTGTGAGACTCAGAATTTTAAAAATCAACAACCTTCAAGTTCTACACATCATTGTCACAGTTTCGGCTCAGAAGTCATCTTCGATCGATCCTCCTCCCAAAGCATACCCTATGAACATTGAACAATCGACTCATGTGTGTGAAAGGTTTTAGCTCTTCCCATCCAGAATGTCGGACTACCATGTAAACCTCCTCTCCAGTAGCTCATCCTTGAGGTGTCAGGTATTTCCTTCTAAGGTCTGTCGTGCTGTGTTCACAATCGAATTCGAGAAGAAGTTTAGAAGAAAGACAAAAGAACTGGAGGGTGGCTATTTATAGGTCAATTTTGGCTGGGATTTTTGGCTTCTTATTTTGTGCAGAAATAAGTGATAGAATGTAATTCTTATTAAAACATGCATGAATGCTAATTATGCAGAATAAATGAAGAAATGCCAATGATTTTGAGGGATTTGAGCTTAATTAATGAGATTTAGAGTGATGAATATGAGATTCATCATCCCCCTATACTTAAACCATGCTCGTCCCTGAACATCAAAAGAAATGCCATGAGGTGAAATGAGATAGGATTCCATACCAAGACCATGAGATAAAGGTGAAAATGAAACTAGACTCGACCTTTGGATTATTAATTTGGCGGAACTTCTGTGAGACTCAGAATTTTAAAATCAACAGCCTTCAAGTTCTACACATCATTGTCACAGTTTCAGCTCAGAAGTCATCTTCGATCGATCCTCCTCCCAAAGCATACCTTATGAACATTGAACAATCGACTCATGTGTGTGAAATCTTTTAGCTCTTCCCATCCAGAATGTCGGACTACCATGCAAACCTCCTCTCCAGTAACTCATCCTCGGGGAGTCAGGTATTTCCTTCTAAGGTCTGTCGCGCTGTGTTCACAATCGAATTGGGGAAGAAGTTTAGAAGAAAGAGAAAAGAACTGGAGGGTGGCCAGTGTAGTCACCTCTCCTTGTGAAGCTGGCCAATGTAGCCAAGTCTCCACCAAGATCTGTAGGTTTTCTTGAAGCTTGGACCTTTTTGGTCAGACATTTATTTGGTAGTGGTTTCTTTGTATTTGGATTTTTGGTGGTTCTTCTTGGATCTTGTTGTGCCCCTATGGATATAAAATCTTTTTTTCCATATATGTTTTGGGTCTTAGGAAATTGTGCCCAGTCGCCCATCCCTTTTCCGAAGCTTTATTTCAACTCGTACTTCGGTCTTTAGATTTCCACGCTACCAGAAAAGAAACTCACACAATCTTCCAACATCTCGTCTGAGTTGAGCTAAGTGCATAGTACGAGAGTACAAATTAATTCCCTATTCCAGAGTCGTACCCAGAATGATGAGACCAGGTTAGACACTAAGAGTCAAACACTGTTCATTGTCATGTGGAAGTCAAAGAATTAAGTCAGAGACTTGAAGCTTCTAAAATCCTATTTCTAGATGAAGTTCCTCCGAAAATTAGATGGAATAATGTCAAGTCTAGATCACTCTCGATTACCGCTCATAACTCGATTCAAAACCTAAGGACTTTTCACATAGGCAAATGTCATGCTGGATGAAGTGCAGGTGTGTGAAATGCAGACACCTTTTTTTTCCTTCTGTGATTTTTTTGTGATTTTTTTATGCAAGGGAATTTTTTTGAAAAGTTTTTATGCAAAAATGAATAAGAAGCCATTTTTTCAAGAATATTGGGTTGGATACACTCAGTGTTAGTAGCAAAACTCTTTTTCTTTTTGTTTGTTTTTGTTTTTTTTCAAATTAATTGCCCATCCCATAAATATATATAGACTTACGCGAAAGCACGAGATATGGGTAAAATATATACACAGTATATATACAGACCCCCTATACTTAGCGAGTGATGTGTCATCAGAGCATAAGAAGCGTAAAGAAGATATAGTTCGGGCTAAGCGTAAGAGAGTGAAAAAAAAAGAAAAAGAAAGAGATAGATCGGTCCATCCCCATATACTTAGTTGTGAACAGTCTAATATAGAAGAAGAGCAAAAAAATGAAGCGGTCGGGATATGCGAATGTGGAGAGTATATACAGACGGGCATCGGTTCCCCCTATACTTAGGCTCTGGTCAGCCTAAGTACAGAAGAAGTGTGGAAATGAGGCGTCCGTGAATTGGGGAGAGTGGTATGTACAGATGGCATCGGTCCCCCCTATACTTAAGCCTTGGCTTAAGTAAAGGAAGAAGATGTACAAGGAGACCGATGTGGTCGGGAGGGAGGGTGGGTAGCTGATGATTAAGGTTGTTTTCGGCCGATCTTTTTGTGAGCATGCGGTGGGAGATCGTAATGACGAGATGGAGATGAAGCATATGATTCCTAACTATTATCGGTCTTATCCTCAGAGAGATCATGTTGGATATTAGATGAAGCGTATGAGTCAGATGAAAGGTAGCCATTATCAGATTTATCCTTAGAGGAATAGTATTTGAAAGTGGACACACTCCAGATATTCTTGTATTTTTGTTTCTTCAGTTGTTTACTCAGAATTCGTTCCTTCTTGGGATCAAGAAATTTGTCCTCAGATGAATACTCAGAATCACCAGTCTTAGTCAGCTCATAAGAAATAATTCCAGTGTATTTGATGAGAGCAGGAGCATCAGCTTTTGATGAATAATAGTAAGGAATGGGACTCGTCCAATGGGAGTCGAAGTTTGTATCCTTGCGAAGATATGGTTTTCGAACTGTCGAGAAGACCTCACTCATGTATATTACCTTTTCCGGATCTGATGAGGGATCATCTACTGATCCCTCTTCCGGAAGGTCAAAGGTGACTTTCTTTTTCGATGAAGGAGTAGTACTTTTGTTTCGTGAAGTTGTCGGTCCACTTGAGTTTTCAGATGAATAACCATTGTAATTCTTCTCCTTGGTCGGTGTTCGTCCTGCATGTTTGTTCTTAGTCTTCTTAATGTTTGTGCACTACTGGTTTGGGATGAATTGGTCAAGGTATTCTGAGTAGGTTACCCCTGGGTGCGACCATGCATATGTCTCAGGATCATAAAAGAAGCATTCTTTTATTTTGAGATCCGCAGGAATTGAAATACTGGGGAGAGTCTCTGCATGTTCGTTCTCAATTGATTTGATGTTGGAGCATTCCTGTGTCAAGTTGATGTGATCAATATAGTCAGAATAGGTTGATCCAGGGTGCGACCATGCATAAGTCTCTGGATCATATGATTCATATATTTGATTTTCTATGGTGAGAGCAACTGGGAAGGGAGCAGGAGGGAGAGTTTCTAAATCAATAGTCTCATCAATAATCGCTATCTCGGATGTAGCAATGGGGTAGGGCTCTTCTACTGTTTGATGGTTACGACTATCGAGGACTTCGTGGGTTGCCTCAGAAAATCGTGGCTCCTCAAAGACTGGGTGAGATCGAAGTGCTCCCAATGCGGTGAAATAGATTTCCCGAGTCTCAGACTCAATAATAGCCTTAGCCAATGCCAAGAATGGCTTTTCGAGAATAATTGGAGACTAGGTGAATTCTCCTTGATGCTCAATGTCAATGATCGTGAAGTCCACTTTGAGCGAAGCACCTTCGAATGTCATGTTGACGGAAATGATTCCTCTCGGCTGCTTTATTGATCAGTTAGCCAGTTGAACAATCTCTCGTATCTTCCTGATCGGTCCGATTTTGAGTTCATGAAATATAGAGGTCAGGAGGATATTGATCGGTGAATCATCATCAATTCGAGCATAGGTAAAAATTGTATCCTTGATTATACAGTTAAATCTGGGCAACCGCTTCACTATGTGGCTATTGGTTTTCCTCCTAAACACCAAGGAGGAGGCCATTGACAAGATATGTCTTTCAGTCTTTGTTCTTATCCTGTATGACTTTTTCATCATCAATTTGTCCATTACAAATCCTTTAAGGTCAGGGAAGTGTTCAATGGCCTGTATAAAGGGAAGTTCAAAAATCAATCTTTTCTTCAGTGCTTCCTGTAAATCAGGATCCAAATTTGTCAGATCTTCTTCAGTCTCAATTTTTATGAATTTGTCTGAAATTTCGATTTTTTGGGTGTTTTTGAATATTCCAATTTTTTGGTATTTTCCCTATGGTGTGGTGATGTGGTGTCTTCCGTAGATGAGCAGGGGCTTTGACGTTCCGAGTAAGAGTCAGAGGCATAGTTATTCCTATGGCAGTAATATGCACAAGTCTTGTTATCAGAGTCGTCCCTAGGGTGAACATATTCTTTAGGTTTCTGAAAATCCTCATAATTTTCATCATGAGATCCAATCTTTTCCTCATCCATTTTTATGTCCGAGCGCCTATAAATAAACTGAGTCGGTTAGTAAAATTTCTGAATTTTCCTCCATTAATTCAAAATTCTTATTTATCCTCGAAATATCATCCTCAAAATTCTATTCATGATCAATCATGGGAGCAGTCGTTATGTGTTTTTGTATTTGAGATTCAATAATTTCATCTTCCATTTTCCTGTATGTGCTGAGAGGAGATTTTCTTGGCATATCCGATAAATGATCCTTATTTTCTGAAATATTTTCTTCAAAATTTATGGAAGGAGGTTGCTCAGTGGAAGGATTTTGCGAGAATGTGTAGGTCTCATACTCAACATGTCGTGACTCATGCATGTAATGTTGGTTTGAGTAGAGTCTACTTCCATGATCATGATTGATTATATCCTCAAATATTGGAATCATACAGGGTGCATATGGGTCGATATCATCCATTTGGTCCTCTGTATGTGTAGGTTGGTCGAAGAAGTGGTATTAAAGTTGGTCAATAGGGATATGATCGTCACGGTCAATCCAACACTAATGATCATTAAGTGTGGGTCTCTCCATCTGGTTTTGGTTTCTCGACCAGTCATGAGCCTCAAAAGTGATTTGATCTTCTAATGGTTCATTAGCGAGAAACTGAGAATAAGATGGTTCGGTCCAAGATGGTAAGTGGCCATGTGTGATCGGATGATTCGAGTACAACGACTCAGAATTCAATGAGGGGATCAGATTCATCCGAGAGTCAGAATCTTTCTCAAATGTTTGAAGGGTTTAGTCGATTTAGGCCTGACCGAGAAAAATTCATTTTCATAATATAGATCAGATGGGTGTTCGGACCATTGTCTTGTTATTGTCAAAGGTAGTTGATGATGAATTGTCATGGTTGATCTCGATGCAAGGGTACGATATAGTCAAAAGAAATTTTTATCAAGGAAGTTGAGGGCACAAATGTGCAGATTTGATCTTCGAAATCAGTTCACGCACACCAACGCAAACACAAATCAATCCCTGGGTTCACCAACTCATACAATGAAGCCACAAGAGTTCGACTATTATCTTTTCAATTTTAATTGGTGATAAGACAATCATAGAAAGAATTTAGTGAGTTGTTTGGTGCTGGAAATTTTTCTAATGGCTGGTCCAAATTCTTACGACTAGTTGCACCAACTTTCAGACGGTATGGGAGTAAATACGAACCGTAGAACGGCTACCCGTTACTTGAGGATGGAGCCTTACGTATTGTCCTCTAAACCACCCACTCTGTTAAGGAAATCCGGATCATTTACCGGCTACCCGTTAGATCCTCACTGAGAAGTAGCTAATCATTTTTTTGATAGAATCAGTAATCAAAATGAAAATCCATGTTTGGGCTCTAACCTTAAGTGTCGTCTCTCGCTCACTCAGAAAAATAAAAGAATCCAAGGTCGGGGTTGCTCTCCCGCAAACATTCTTGATTTTATGATTTATTTAAAGTCGAATATATGTAGCAGTCTCAATTTTAATTAGGCGATCACTGAAGAATAAAGTGAGCACAAATATACGTCTACCGTCCAGTCCCAATTTCCTTTTAAAATTATGTGACAAAAAAAGAGGGAGAGATTCGGGAATAGCCGATGCATGTGAAAAACTATGATGTATGCTCAGTTAGAAGATTTACAGTGATTCCTCTCAATCTCCATGTAGGATGCAATACAAGAATTGAAAGTTTATTCTAAATGAATGCAAGCCGATGAAAAAACACACATAGCAGAAAGTTTTATTAGCGGAAATAATTGAGTTGAATTTGGCTAAATTGAACGATCTAATGTGTGTCTCAATTAAAGTGAAGTATGGCCTTAGATCCTGCGAGCACAATCAAAAATTTAAAAAAGCTTTAAGAGCCGTATGTGCAGGTATATCCTAAGTGCCACTCAAGTTAGACCTCACCCTCACAAGAGAGTGAAACATGCCACGACACACCACAAGAAAAAGTTCAAGGTCTTTTTACACACGCGAGAGTCCAAATGAACACCGCTAGAAATAAGAAATTAATTTAAAAAAATTAGAAAAATAAAATTCTAGACTCGATGCTCTCTCACGACTCGATTCGATCTAAAATTAATTGCGATTTTTTTCGAAAGTCGGTAAAGATGCGTCGGCTCTTGAAAAACCGCTTCACGTACGCCGAGTACCTTGCAAGAAAAATAAGAGAGAGAATGTAAGAGAGTGACTCGAAATAAATCGAAAATAAAATGAGAAAAAAAATGCTGGAAATAAATGCAGGAAAAAATGGAATTTACAGTGAAAAATTCAGGGGTCAGACTACCCAAATGCGGAAAACCGAACAAAAATTTTAAGACAAAAAAACTAAGCTGTTTGCCTCCCCATCAATAGCGCCATCTGACGGTTCCAGAATAGCCGATGTTAAAACGTATTTCGATTGGATTATCGTGCGTTAAAAATTAATATGTCGTTCCATTGTAGGCAGGCAAAATCAGAATTTGTCGAGAAATAACCACAATAAAATTTAGTCAAGTTTTAATCACGTTGTTTTATGTTTATTTTACTTGGGTAAGTCCCAAGATCGAACACAAGGACGCAAAGGAACAACCTAGAATTGTGTCTATCAAAGTTCGTGCACAGTTTTCGAAGCGGTCTTTTTTGTAATTTTTTATGCAATTAAGGATGCAAAATGTAATTTTAGCCTATTTTAGGGATTAAAATATAAATATCGATCAAATGATGTCCAAAAAATACAAAACTTGGCTGAGATGATAATTATGATGAAATGAATGCACTGTAATATTTTTGAAAATTTTGGATGCAAGATGATTTTTTTTATGAATTTTTAAATACAAATAAAGGGAATATTAATATTTAATTATAATAAATACTAAACCTAATTATTTTCAAGGGATAAAATTATCTAAGATCTATCACTAGGTGATTGATCTTAAAAAAATCCTAAACCTCGAAAATGAAAGATTTAATACATACTAAAAATCAAATATTGAATTATGCAAAATAATTTTTACAAGTCAAACTATGCATGCAAATACAATTCTTTTTAGGAACAATGTTAAACACAATTAATTCTGCAATCCATGATTTTTTGACAATTTTTAGAGAAACGATTAATCAATTATAAAAATAAGAGCAGAAAATGAGTAAATATGCAATTTCCACAAAATAATTAATTATTAATTAACCACTGATCACAAAAATGTCTACAATATGCCAAGCTGTAGAGAATTAATCGTAGAACAAAGTGCCTATTTCTGAATAATAAAAGCATGCAATGTAGAGGTCCAAAAATGAGGGGGAATACTGGGGAGTCAATGCAATTACAATATTTAAATAAATATAGAAATGCAGAGTAGGGATCAAAGTATGAATACCTAAACATTGAGGATATATTCTACAAAATTTCCAGCAAGTCACGTGCCAAGCACGTGACCTGGTCGGTGAGAACTGAAGCGCCAATAGGAGGACCACCATAGGCTTCTTTGCAAATTATCCCATGCGGTCACGTGCTGGGCACGTGACCCGTAGGGACGATGACGTCCCCCTTGGGCGCACATGCCTCGCACGTGCACGGGGGGCCTCGGGCAAACCCGACCATCAGTGGCTGACGGCGGGAGGGGTGGCTAAGCGGCGGAGGAGAGTGATGTTGATGAAGGAGGTGTGGTCCTGTGTCGATGAAGAATTTGTGGCTTCGTTGGTTGCTGAAGAAGCACCCGATGGTGCCTGGAAGCACGGTGGTGGAGTTGACGCGGCTGAGGGGTTGATGAAGCTTCGTGGCTTGTTGGTCGGTGTCTAGTGGTGGAGAAGGCATAGAGCTTGTTGATCGATGAAGCTGGCGTTGAACGTAGTAGCTGAAGATGGACATAGCGGTGGCTCAACAGGAACCTAGAGCGGGGTAGAATCGGTGAGGCATGGATAGTCGTGGGCTGCAACGAGGGGAGTGGGCCCTCGGACCTCATCGGGAAAGAGGGAGGGGGGTCAGGCTATCACCACCGACCTCCTCCCGTGAGTGGTATGCGACCGGCGGATAAAGCGAGGACGAGGGCCTGGTCCTTCCTAAACAGCGGGTGACGGGGATGCCGGATATGGAAGTTGATCGTTGAGGGATTCTGAATAGGATTCGATCGAGGATCGGGTATTTGCGGAGGTACGAGATACACGTGATCTGAGATGGAAGCGAGAGGATCGGAGATGGGTGGCCACGAGATACACGCATTGGCGAGATTTGGGGGAGGCGACGCCAGCCTATTCTGGAAAAGGGACGGATGAGGAAGACAATCTAGGGGTCGTCCGATCGGCTAAGATCGGACGGCCCTCAACGCGCCACGTGGCGGCGAAAGAGGAGTTCGGTCGAAGCACGTGCGTGGCACGTGCGCGGGAGGCACGTGCCCCGCACGTGCGGACCTTATATATATGTGTGAAAGAAAAAATAAATACAAAAATGGGTGACATGTGGCGGCTCCAGGAGTTGCCACGTGTCAGTCCCACAAAAATCGTAAAATAAATAGAAAGAAAAATATAAAAGAAATAGCAAACGACCTCGGATCGAAAAAGTTTCTTCACAAAAATTGCTCGTATCATTGCAATCTACAACTTTTATGAGCACATCAAAATCAAAATCGATCATTTGCACAAATTCATATTTTTGGGGTAACCCATGTACATAGTTAGCCTTGATTTTTGGGTTTTATATTTTTGTATCATTTTTTAAATCAGATAAAAATCTAAAAAAATGGTAAAATAAAAGATAAATATTTACACATTAATCTAATTTTTTGGATTTTTATTATATAAGAAAAAAGAAGAAATAAAATAAAAGATGAAAAAGACAACTTTTGTATAGACAGTTAGTGACGACTCGGACTCAGTCAGTTTCTTTCGTGTCAAGCTCAGTTTGAATTTGGATTTTTATGCATTTTAATAAAACTTTTATCAAAAAAGAAAAATAAAATAAAATAGGTTAATTGTGTACATAAAATAATAGGTCAAAATCGACTAAAATACAGAATGTACAAAAGAGACCCAAAACTCAATTTTCACATACGAGCTCCGATTCACTTGAACTTGGTCTTGTTTTAAATGAAATTGAATGTACAATAGTTCAAAAGTGAGTAGGATCAAAATGGATATTGGATGAGGAAGATATGTGGGTTTTAGTCCGGGAATCTTAGAACTAGGGTTTGGGTTTTTGGTCCTCTTATTTGGGTTACTGATTTTTTTGTATTTTTCACTTATTCTTGTTAGCGATATGCACACAGTGGAGGTGGTTTTAGGTTATTCGGAGTTAGCATGAATTAGTTGAAAATCAGGGAAATTTGGCTATTTATAGTTCAATTTTGGCTGGGATTTTTGGCTTCTTATTTTGTGCATAAATAAGTGATAAAATGTAATTCTTATTAAAAACATGCATGAATGCTAATTATGCAGAATAAATGATGAAATGCCAATGATTTTGAGGGATTTGAGCTTAATTAATGAGATTTAGAGTGATGAATCTGAGATTCATGAATGGGCCATGTCACAACGAGGACGTTGTGAATATAAGTGGGGGAGGTTGTAACACCCATACCTCCAAACATAGTCCCGCATCTAAAACTCACAAAGTGTGAGAGTGGGTTATAAGTGGTGGGGACTACTACTTGACAACTTGACCTTAAGCATTTTGGGTGGTTGTCAACGGGTCCATTTGGGCTCCAACCCAACAAGTTGTCAGGGTCAGTTTTCCTCGATAGCGCACAGGGGACCTAAGCCCGGGACGTTACAATTTTGCTTTGAATACCTTTGTTGACTAGTATGAATTGAAACCTTTTGAAATAGTTTACAACAATGAGTCTCGGCTCATATAAATTCAAGAAGAACCCAATCAATATGAATAAAATGATGTTTGGGACTTAATTCCTGAATGGAAAGATTGTTCCATTAAGTAATTCGTTAGGTATTCCATAATACACTTTATGAATCAGGTAATGCTACGTGAAGAAAAGCCAGATTAGTTGATAGAGAGTATAACCAAGAGAAAAGTATCGATTTTAATAAAACAGATATCAATTAAGCATCGTTAGCTTATGATAGGTTTTGTTGCTTTAATCTCTTCTAGATGGATGTTAAGAGTGTATTTTTAAATAAATTTATCAAAGACTAAGTCTTTGTTAGGAAAATTCTCGATTTCTCATCATATGTTTTTTTTTCCAAAACATGCCATTCATCTAAGGAAAGATCTCTACGATCTAAGATAAACACCTCGTGTTTGGTATGGCCGCTTGCGAAGCTTCTATTTTAAAAGTTGGAAAGATTGCTCCTACTCTTTTTATTAAAATGACTGAAAGTGATTTAGTAGTTATTCAAATCTATGTTAATGAAATTATTTTTGTTGCTACTAATAAAGTACTCTATCAAGTTTTCTCTAAGCAAATATAAGATGAATTCGAAATTATGATAGGAGAACTGAAATACTTTTTAGGTCTTCAGCATTTAAAATTTATTAAAGTAGTTATATTTGAGTATGGCAAAAGGAATAAATATTCCAATGAGTAATATTATATTGTTTGTAACTTGTTTCTATGAACTTATTTTAGATGAACCCTAAATAATCTCAATTGATGTAAAAAGATTTTTAGATATATTCTTAATACTATTGACCTTGTTATACTAAAGGTAGTCCTTTTAATTTCAATAGCTTTAGTGACAGAGATTATGTCAGTATTCCAATAGGCCACAAGAGCACTAGCGAAACCTGCCACTTTAAAGATACTGCTAATCTCATGGTTCTCAATGAAATGGAATATATGCCTTTGTCTATTAAAGAAGCTGAATATATTGACATTGCTTTAGCATGTGCTCAGGTACTTTGGATGAAAAAGACTATCTTAAAATTTGACATTTCTTGTAATTCTATTAAATCATATTATGTAATACCAATAGTATTAATCTGTCTAGAAACTCCATAAATCACTGTCAAGCTGAACATATAAATGTTAGATATCACTTTTTAAGAGATAATATGATAAAAAAAGAAGTTATTTTAGAGTTTGTCGATACTGTTAATCAAATTGTTGATATTTTCATTAAACCTTTATATTATGAAAGATTTAATTTCATTAGAAAGCAACTGTAGTTTATTAGATTTATATCATAAGGAAACCAAAGGGTATGAGAAACAGAAGGAGGTTCAAAAGCTATGATCTCTAAAGGAACGAGCATGACTTGGCCCTAATGGGGGTGGGATGAGGGTAAAAAGGGAAATTCAATATGTTCACTGGCACAATTATTTTGGTTAAAACTTTGGTAATAGAGAGAATAATCTATTAATATTATTTTCAAAAATAATTTCAATTTTGATCTTTGGATGTGTTTTTAATACTTTGATTTTTGAGTTAAGTGGTCTAGTGGATTTGATTCAACAAAACTCACCCAAACTTTTCTAAACCCCGACTTAAATCCTTCCTTCCTCTTCTCCCTCCCGAAGAAAAAGAGTACCTCCCACTGGAAGAACCCATTCTCCCCACACCCAAATCCTTCAAGAATCCCTCTCCCTCTATCGGATTCTTTATCTGGATTTATTCCTCGACTATGTATTATCGGTAACATTTCGTTCAACTTGCTTCTCGAGTTTGAGATCAAATATCTTCTTCTTTGTGATAACATAGTTTTTTTTTGAAAAATTTGGGTTTTCATCATTAGAAATAATTTTTGTGGTTTTTTTGTGATGTTGCAGGGTATGTTCCTATAACTATCTAAAACCTTTTTCCAACCCACATCTTGCAATGTGACTCAAAAATGTTCATTCTCATAACCAAATTTTGTTTACAGGCCCATGTACTAGTACACCTAGACTTTATGACGTTATACCACTGAGAAAAACTCAACCTGCTTTGTTGTTGTTTGTCATCTTAGAGTCATGTTTTATCGCAGTTCCTCTCGTGGTTCTACCTCACGACCCTTATGCCCTGAACTATATTTCAAAGTTGCTAATTAATGATATGAAACTTCTTTCGTTACAAGTCAAGGTCCCTTTGGGAATGTCTAAAGCGTACAGTCAAAAGACAACTGTCTCCTTTGAAGATTGAATGGGATGGTCATAAGACGACTGTCCCTAACTCTTTTCACGGGGGATGTTCGTTGGCTCCCATCCCCTTTTCCATGCTCACCAGGGACAACAAAAAACTTTGCCAAGTCCTTTTATGGCACTTGCATATCTCCTAGTAACAGTGCTCGCATCCAATGCGAATGTTGCATCTTATGCAACCAATACTCAATCTTGATAAAGCAGTTATAGTGTCCTTGACACTATTGCTTAATAATTATCATAACCAGTATTTCCATAATCCTTATCAGAATACCCTTATTCCTGGAGATCACTATCGCTTAAGGTATCCACAGTTAAGACCTTTTAGATCTCTATTTATAAAGTCTTAAGTTTTTGAAGATAAGACTTTGAGATCACTATATCAAAAAATCTTGTCATCTATGAAGATTTTGTTATTACTACAATGTGAGTGTCCCCTATAGTCAATACAAAGCCTCCTCGTTGCATCTGATTTCAGGTATACAACATCAAAGGGGACAATTAAGACCGTCCCTTACTAATTTGTGTGCATGTATCTTTGAGTCAGGAATCTCAAGAGATGTGTACTCGTTGAGGATGTTTGTGACCGTCCCCTATAGTACTTTTATGAGACAACTGTAGTATGTGTCCCCTCTAAATTGGCTAGTTCAAACAGATGGGTCTTTAGATGGGACTTTCACGACCATCCCTTCTTCTTAACTTTCAGGGACATAGTCCCCTCTAACTCCATCTGCGGCAAAGTAATAAACATTTGGCTTCAAAGGGGGGTAGTCATAAGTGGATCGTCCTCAATTATTATCGAAGGAGTCCGTCAACGGTCGTCCCGGATGGTTTCTTACTATGGCCCCGTCAACCTTCTCCCACATTCACCTTTCCAACCACATCTAAACTCCCTTCCCCCACTCTCATCTTTCTCATGGGTCGTTGCTCTCCTCTTCCCTCAACGCTCTCCTCGTGGGTCATTGCTCTCCTCCTCCTCAACACTCTATTCGTGGGACGTCGCTCTCATCCTCTATCGCCGCTCTACTCATGGGTCTTTGCTCTCCTCATCCTTTGCTACTCTCCTCCTCCGCCACTACCCACTTATGAATCCATGTAAGTTTTGTCTGTTGCTTTCATGTTTGCTTGCAATCAACTAAACCTTCTCGTATGATTTCAATGAACTAGTCTACTTTGCTTCCAGGATGTTTTCAATCATCTAGTATACTTGTTTATGATATGATTAAATCAACTAGTACCCACTTCCAGAATATTTTAGGGATTTTTTACATCCATAACCCTAAGTAATTTCGTAATTACAATCACAACCCTGCATGATCATGAATTACATGAGAAACCCCGAGTAATGGTTAACTCTTACATGACATAACCCCCTGTCATATTCCATTTGGGATACTAGTTATATTTGATGGTTTCCATCAAAAAAGACAAAATTGCCCCTAAGTCTCATTCTTATTTACAATAACATGCCATCGTTCCCCCACCGTCAAGTTCCTCCTAGAATCCCTCCACGCTCTCCACTGCTCGAAGCCCCCCGCCGTCGAGCTCCTCCTGGAACCCCGCGCCACCTCCCCTGCTCGAAGCCCCTCCCCCCTCCCTAAGCCCCGTACCCAACTCCTGCTTCTCCTCGAAGCGCCTCCCGACCCCCCCACCCCCCACCCCACCATGCCCGCCCCTGCTCGAAGCTCCCCGCCACCGAGCTCCTCCTGGAAAAAGACCCCCCCCCCAACCCCCCGCAACCCACCCCGCTTGGCCCCCATGCCCGCCCCTGCTCGAAGCCCCCCACCGTTGATGCTCCTCCTGGAACACCCCCCTGCTCGAAGCCCCCTGCTATCGATGCTCCTCCTGGAACCTCCCTGCTCGAAGGCCCACCCAATTCCCGATCCCCACGCCCAACTCCTGCTCCTCCTCAAACTCCCCCTATGGAACACGACCCGCTTGGAAGCCCCACCTCCTCCAGCCCAGGTCGAGTTGCCGCCTCCCTCCCCCCCGGTACCCACTCGCCGCCTGGAAGCCCCACCTCCCAACCCCCCGATGAAACACGACCCGCCTAGCTGACCCCCTGCACCCGCCTCCTCCAACCCAGGAGGGAGGATTTTTTTCTTGGTTAATTCTAGTCGTCCGATTGCGGATTGGTTAGATTAACTCAAGCATCTGGTTGACTTAATGAACTAAACTAACGAAAGGTTATGGGTGTAAGACGACGCACTTATTTAGGGTCTTGGACGTAATTTACGATTATGTGGGGTTATGAATGTAATTATGAAATTACTCAGGATTATGGATGTAAAAATCCTAATATTTTAATATCCCATATGACCTCAATCACCTATAATCTACTGGCATTTATTGTTATTAAGAACTTTGGAATAAGAATATCATTTAATACTTGTTTGGACATACTAAACATTAAGGAATGGATTTTATTGAACATGTGATGCTATTAGATAATGTAGTTAGACTAAGACGATATTATCACGCAATTTATAATGAATATTATTAGATAGATAAGTTAATAACATTGAATAGTTATGTTATTTGATATTTCTTAGATAATAAGCACGAACTATACGTAGATCAAAACCAAACCACATCACCTAAAGAATAGAGATTACTTATTGATGTCTACAGTAACTTATCGTAGGGGGGGATATTATCACGCACCAAGATTGTTGGTTCATTCTTTATTTTATGTGATATAGGAAAATAGACAAGACTTGTATGAAGAAAATATTAGATAATTACCTAGAATATAAGAAAGGTGTCAACGATTTTTTAGATTGGGCATTCATGTGTGAATTGTTATAAAAAAAAACAATATTGTTGGAGGTGGAGCTGATTAGATATATTATCCATATGTAAGATGTAAGAACATCCTGACTAACAATTGAAGTGGAGTTTACAAGCATCTCGTATTAAATAAAGTTTGGCTACATTACACAAACTAGACATATCATGAAGAAGATGTCTATCATGTACTTCAATAAAATAATGAAGTATAGTTGATGATGGATATTTATTGTTGTCATATCATCTGGGCAATGTTTTCGAAACGTTAGAAGATAGTCAAAGACTTATTTCAGATGAAAGTAGTTAATCGATGTCAGATAAGTTGCATGAAAATTTAACAAAACCAGAAATTTCTCAACTCTAGGAGTTGAAATATCTCATTTAAGATTTCTAATAGAGATATTTAAGATGAAAGTGAAGAATCGATGTACAATGGTAATGATGTATGATGTTTAGATCTCATTAGGAGGATATTAAATAATCCTGACAAGTTTCCAAAGGATTGAAAGGATGCAAAATCACGGTTTCAATTTTTGGAATTAAATTATGAGAAAATTGATACATGTCCAAATGATTGCATTTTATATCGGAATGATAACTCAACATTAGATGATATTGTTCAGAATGTAATGCTTACACATATAAGAATATGGATGACGTATCCAAAACAAAAGGCTGAGAAGATATTACATTTCTTCCATCTAATACCTAGGTTACAACATCTATATTCGTATGAAAGAGTTGTTAAATCGATGATGTGGTGTAGTAACATTCGAAAGAAAGATGCAAATGATCTTTTGCAGCATCCATCAGATGCAGAGGAGTGGATTAAATTCGACAAAAGATATCCAACATTTTTTGAGGAAGTTAGAAATATCATATTGGATCTTGTTTCCAATGACTTTAATCTATTTGGAAATATAAGCAATGGCTACTTTATTTGGCATGTAATAGTTGTGACTTATAACCTTGAATGTTGATAAATTAATTATATGATGATATCATTAATACCTAGGCCTAAAGGTCCACAAAATGCAATAGACATTTACATGCAACCTTTAATCAAAGAGTTTAAATTATTTTGGCATACCCGAGTGCATACTTATAATGTTGTTTAGAAGGAATTCTTTACAATGTGTGCTTCGTTGTTATGGATCATTAATGATTTCCGGCATTGCAAATTTATCTAGTTGTAGTGACGAAAAACTCATATGTCTGATGAATACCCATTCATTTATCTTTGTTCCTTTATTTTATCTTTAAAATCCCTAAATAAATACATGTAAATTTATTTAACTTGTACAAATTAACACACTGACTATTATCTGTAAATAGTACATAAATACATGCTTTTAAAAACAAATAAATGAATAAAGAAAAGAAAAATAAAGGAAGTATTGCAAATACTTATTGACCCTAAATCCGAGACTAAGCCAATGTTGACGTGGTCGACAATGAATAAAATAGGGGAAGATAAGGGCAAAGAAATGCAACCAAAATAACAGAGACACTTAGAAACCATAGATGTCTAATACACTGAATACAACCAAATTTTCATTAATTTATACACAATCTTACACACCTCAAATAAAGATATTTTTAACACAAAATGTGTACCTATTAATGTATAGAAAAATCCAAAAATAATTGCACATAAAAACAATGTACTGTGCAACTGGGACACACATATGAAAAAGCCATAAAATAAACTTCACAGCTCAATATCTTCTCCATATGAAATCAAAATTGACCAAACTCACCTTTATTTATATTACAAATTAAATTATCTATCTAATGAAGATGGTTTCATTAAAATGTATTAAAGATACAAAAGCTGGCTTTTTGGGTCCCAATGTACTATATAAATGTACATTTTATTCATTTAATTCATTCTTTAAATTTTTTACTCTTTTTACATTTTAAATATTTGCAAATACTATTTGGAATATATTAAAAATATAAACACAAATTAAAACTATTAAAATAAATACTAAAATAAATTATATATGTACATTATACCTATAATATATACTGATATTTATTTAGGTATACAAAAAAAATAAAAATAAAAAAATATGTAACTGAGTATTTAATTATACTATAAATAAATAAAATAAATAGATAAAATATTAAATATTAAAATACAAAATAAAAATCAATACATAAAACATAGGAATAAATACCTATATTTACACTTGAAAAAAATAACATATAATAAATAAGTTGGTATAAATAAACATAACTTAAAATAGTACATAAAATAAGAAACAACTTTCATATTTAGAGATTTGTTTAAGAAAATTATTACTATTCTAATTTCAATTTCTTTCTATTTTCAACCTTGTTTTGTCCTCTTGAATCCTACGTGGACCAATGAGGGGGCAACATTAGTTGACCCTGGTCAACTCCCTAGTCTCCCTTTTGACCGATCTGAACATTGCGTTTACCCCATTTTACCAATTTCTCTAGCTCACCTCAGATCTCTTTTACCCCCGATTTCTTAAGCAAAATCCTTCGTATGATGATCAGCTTTCACGGGAATCAAAGCTCGACTGAAGTCAACCATCGATTGGCGCAAAAACCCTAGGCGAATATCCTTCAGAGGAAGCTTGTTTATATATATTGTCCTCCGCCCATTTTTGAAAACTAATCTCTTTTACCTACATTTTCTCCTCGAAAATCTTTGCTGGAGCTTGCCCTTAGTGTCAGTAAGCGGAGTCTCTTGATTTGCAGTGCGGAGGAGCGGTAGAGGTGATTCGACCATCGCTAGAGCAGCAACTTAAGGTGGTTCCATTCCCGACCAATCTAGGTCTGGTGAGCCTTCTTTTCTTATTCTTTTGCTTCCTAGTGTAACTAGTAGCTTAGATCTACATTTTATTTCATTTGATTCCATTTAGAATCGATTAAATCCAAAAAAATAGCTTGCAGGAGCTCTAGGCTCCGATCCACTATTCCCTAGTCAAACACCTATTCCAAACTCGCTTGAGCACCTCCACATCTGGCCCTCTTAATCCTCTGGCCTTTTCACCCATCCTCCACCCTGATCTTGCATAGATATGCGAGATCAAATGCTTCTTCTATGCCCTTCGCTGGAGCACGTTCGCCCCTCCAGTTCTGCATTTATTTTTGCGCAATAAGTGGTCGAGGAGATTCCTTTTTGGGTCTTGAGTCTAAACCGTGCTGGTTTTGAGCTTCATGGACCCATCTGGGGTGAATCAGACCCAAGAGAACCATCTCTAGGTCCCGCACTTCACTGGAGCTCCAGGCCTCCTCCGATGAGCTCTAGACCATTTTGAGCCCTCCAATCGATAAAGGAACCTTCCAAGAGCATTTTGCGACTGGTTGCACCTCATGAGGTGGTTAGAGGATGAAGAATCTAAGGATCCAAGCTCAGCATCAGGCTATTATTGAGTTGTTCTTCCAGGGCTGCTCAGAGCCATCCGACCAAGAACAAGCCCTTGGTGGAGTAGCAACCATCCAATCAATCGCCTAGAAGCCATCGGATAAAGACTAAGATCTAATCTCCGCCCTTCGCTTACGATGCATCATTGACTGTTGCATGTGTGACACGTGGATAACTAAACACATCTGGATCGTTCCGCTCGTGCGCCTTAAGGGGTATTTTGCGATTCTCACTCCCCACCTTTTCGTATTTAGCATTTATTATTTAAAATTTTAATTTCAATTGTAATATTTTTATAATATTTATTTTGAGGACCCTAAACTTTCAACTATTTGAACTTTAGTCTAGCAACAAGTCATCTCACGTACTTATGGGCATGATGCACCTGTTCATTTTACGTGGACCCCATCCGAGTTGTGATTATTTATTTTTTATCCTTAAACTTTGAATATCAATACATAATGTTTTGGATAAATAACGTACTCAATCATGTGGTTTCTAATATTTACATTTATACCCCTATTAGATGTATATGGAACTTTATTTTGTGAATATTTCATGTATGACCCTAGATTTTGTTAAGGTGTTATAAAATTCTATGATACTTTTTAGAAATAACAACTAGGCCCCTTTATTGTAGATTTAATTTTGTACTTGTATTTTAATTATTAAAAATACCATTTTGCATCTAAAAATCATAAGAAAATTATATTAAGTGTCTAGGACCATATTTTATTATATCTATTTTTCCAAGGCAATTAAAAATATTTTCTTATATATAAAAAAATTAAAATATTGCATTTTCTACTATTAAGCATTTAAAATCCATAAAAATTACAAAATAATTTGAAAATTCTCAAAAAAAATCCATGTATGTTTACTTTACTATATTTCATTTTCTGACAAACTATTTTTGTAAAATATTAAGAAAAACTTCTAAAAATAGTAAAAAATATAAAATCTTATAAAAATTCTATAAAATTACAGGAAAATCAAAAAAATATGTTCTAAATTTCTGAATTTTGTTTGTATTTTCTACTATTTAAGAAAATTGATTTCTGAGTCAATATAAATTAATTGATATTTTTTAAGCCCATTCCAAGTTCCTGGATTTTCTATTTGAATTATTTTATGAAATTTTCTATTTAAAAATACATAAAAATCCAAAAAATTTACCAAAAATCACCAAAAAATAGAGAGAAAATTATAAAACTCAAAAATGTTTTATTTCTACAGTTTTGACTTTTTCATTATATTTTAAAAATCCAAAAACATCTCCTTTCTATATGTTATCTATATACTTATATATATATATATATTATCTATCCTGTTATATTATATATATTATTTTCTTTAATTAAAAAGAAGTAAAATTTGCAAAAAGTAAACGCATAAAAAATATATAAGAACTCAAAACCTACAAAAAACACTTCAAAAATTAAAAAGAAACAAAAATGCCCTAAATAGTTTTCCCATCATTTCTCTATCCCTGTGCTCTGTGTGGTTCGACCCCTACAACTTTTCTTCTATACACATTTTTGTAGGGTATAATAAAATTTAGATGACTCCTTTATATTACTTGATTATCATTGTGGATTAATTGTTGATCTTTTCACTTGGTTCGGGTACCGAGAGTCGAGAGATGCGTCGATATAGCGATTGTCAGATTCGACTTGTCGGACACCGCATGCCCTCCAAGACTGGATGGTAGGCACCCCAATCCGAATGAACAATCAATGTCAAATTTATATGGAAAAACATACTCAAGTTGGCTAAGTCCAAGTATGAAACACTATTATTTAGGTCACAATCGTTTCTTACTTATGAAACATAGATAATAAAAAGGTGATGATACTAAAAAATTTGAATTCCAACTTTTTGGGCATCAAATTTACTCAATCCGATCGTCAGGAAACTTGATATGGCAATTATAATAAAAGATTATTAGTTTTTTCTTGGAGTCAAACATCTAAATGGAAGTTATCCGGAGATTGGCGAAAACAAAGTATCTTCTTTTGAGAATTACCTTATTCAAAAACATTACAAATTCGTCATAATTTAAACGTAACACATAGAAAAATGTTATAGAAAATATTCTCTGAATATTGAATCTTTCAAGCAATGCGAAGGATAATTTATGATCAATACGTGATTTGGTAGAATTTGATACTCGATAAAAATTACATCTGATAGAATCATAAAATGGAAGAGTGATATTACTCGGAGCTATTTATACATTATCTAATACAACAACAACAAAAGCCTTTTCCCACATTAAGTAGAGTCGGCTACATGGATTCTTTGCCTCCATTCAGATCTATCTTGGGTCATTGCCGGGCTTAGATACAAAAACTAAGATTCCTTCGTATAATCTCATTCTGACACTTCTTGGGCCTTCCTCGCCCTCTCTTAGCAATCTCAACATCTCAAACTCGCATCTCCTCACCGATGCATCAGCTGACCTCCTTTGCAAATGGCCAAACCACCTTACGTAATTTTCTCACATATTATCCTCGATCAAAGATACACCAACTTTTTTTCTGATGGCATCATTCCAAATCTGATCTTTACGTGTGTGTGTGTGTGTGTCCACATATCCACCTTAGCATTTTCATTTTTGCTACTACCATTCTCTACACATGTCTATAGTTCACAGGCCGACATTCAGATCCATATAGCATAGTAGGTCTCACAACTGCTTTGTAAAACTTTCATTAGATTTTTAAAGGAATTTTCTTATCAAAAAGAACAATAGAGGCTCATCTCCATTTTAGTCAACCTCCATTTATTCTCTTTGTAACATCTCCATCAATATCCTCGCCATGTTGCAAAATAGATCCCAAGTATCTAAAAAAATATCTCTTCTGATTGTTATCATCACCAATCTTCACCTCGATTCCTTCACCATTGATCCCATCAAAAATGCACTCCATATATTCAATCTTAGCCTACTTATGAAATACTTTAGTCTCCAATGCATGTCTCCATATCTCAAGCTTCTCATTTACTCCATCTGTAGTCTCATCAATCAGCACAATATCATAAATGAATAGCATACACTAAGGTATCTCATCCCGAATGTGACTTGTCAACTCATCTGTAATCAAAGTAAAAAGGAATGAACTCAAAGTTGAACCTTGATGCAGACCAGTATTGATGTCAAAATATTCAGTCTTCCCATATTGTATCCTTACACAAGATGAAGCCCTATCATACATATCTTTTATGAGGTTAATGTATAGAACATGTACATATCGCTTCTCCAAAACTCTTACAATATCTCTCGTGGGACATAATCATAAGCCTTCTATAAGTTAATAAAAATCATATAGAGGTTCTTCCTTTTAGCTATATAAATATTCCATTTTTATCCTCAACAAGTGGATGGATTCAATAATCAAGCAATCTGGCATGAATCCGAATTGGTTTCTTTTATTTTGAAAATCTACCTCAACCTTCTTTCGATCACATGTTCCCAAATTTTCATAGTATGACTCATCAGCTAGATACGTCTGTAATTTGAACAATTTTGAATGTCTCCTTTGTTCTTATAAAGAAGTACCACGATGCTCCTTCTCCAATCTTTAGGTATTTTCTTGCTTCGTCAAATAACATTGAATAAACTTGTAAGCCAAGTCAAACCACGCTCACCTAAAACTTTCCAAAACTTCTATTGGAATGCCATCAGGTCCTACACCTTTCGCATGTCTTATAACCTTCAAAGTGTCATCTACTTTCCTTCCTTTGTATTCGTTTATAGCTTGCATGATTCAAGTAACTTTCACTACATGCTAGATCTCTCAAAGTGATTTCTTTATTTCCTTCCCCAATGAAAAACTTATGGAAGTATTCCATCCATCTAGTCTTTATATCCTTCTGAGTAACAAGCACATGACCTTCCTCATCCTTAATGCATTTTACTTGAGAAATATCTTTGGTCTTTCTTTCTCTTGCTTTAGCCAACCTGAATATATCCTTCTGACCCTCCTTAGAGTTGAGATTTTTGTACAAAACTTCATAATCTTTTGATTTAGCTCCGTTTACTGTCTTATTTGCTTCCTTCTTCGCTATTTTATAGTTTGTGACAATTTCATATTTTCTATCCTTAGGCATAGCTTTAAAGCATGCTCTTTTAATTTTGAGCTTCTCTTGCACTCCTTCTCTTGACCACAAAGTCTCCTTTTGGCTTAGAGATTCTCCCTTTGACTCGCCTAACATATATTTATCTACCCTTCGGATACAAGATGATACCGCCTCCCACATCTCATTTGCACTTATGTTACAATCCTAAGATAAGTCTTATAAAACCTTCTCCCTGAAGTATGATTGCTTCAATTAAAGATTCCACCATCTAGTTCTAGTGGCCTTGGAAATCCTCCTTTTCTTTACCAGCCTTTTTATTTGCACGTCCATGACTAACAAGCGATGTTGGCGGTCAAACTCTCTCTTGGGAGGGATTACTTTGCAGTCTTTGCAACACAACCGATCTCTTCTCGTCAAAGCAAAGTAATCAATCTTTATTCAAGTCGAGCCGCTCTTTAAGTAATTAAATGCTACTCTCTCTTCTTAAAGAGAGTGTTTGCAATTAAAAGATCATAAGACGTTATAAAATCCAGAGTGACTTTTTCCTCTTCATTTCTATCCCCGAAGCCATGTCCTCCAAGAACACCAGCATACCCTGAAGCATCGTTTCCCACATGTCTATTAAGGTCTCCGCATAGGAAAATTATCTCTCTTTGTGGGATTCCTTGCATAATCTCATCCAATCCTCCTCAAAATCTTATTTAATCCTTTCATCTAAACAAATTTATGGTGCGTAAACTGAGATGATATTCCGAATTTCTTCTTCGAGCACCACTTTTAATAAAATAATCTGATCCCCGAATCTTTGTCCCTCAACCACTCAATCCTTGAAATCCTTATGAACAACCACTCCAACACCATTTCCGCCCTTATCTTTACCTGAATATTAAAGTTAAAGCATGTCTTCTCGATCTCTCTTGCTTTCTCTCCAACCCATTTTGTCTCTTGTAAACATAATACCTGAATCTTCCTTCTTTCCATAGTATTGACTATCTCCATTGATTTAACAGTCAAAGTGCAACTATTCCAACTACCTATCTACCAACTTCCTTTACAACCTCTTTTGGAGTAACTTCTTTACCTGCATGTGCCCATCATGTGAGAACCCTTCCCAATTTTGGACCGCATCCGCGCAATGATGCGGTGGAACTAGCTTACTTACTTGCATGCATTCCTGATGCAAGAACCCTTTCAAATTTCGAACTACATCCGCACAGCGATGTAGCGACCTTTTCCAAATCTAAATGTTTGCTTAAATCCATATTTAACATATCCGAACTATTTTGAGGTAAATTCCTAAATAGTTTTCTTAAAAAGAACAATATTTAGGAATTTGTCTCTCTTGCGTTAGTTATCGACTACCTAATGTGCAACCATTGTCAATTTATCCACGCTTGGGATCGTCCATGGGTGAGCTTATACATTATCTAATTATGAGCAAATAAAATATTTAAATTTCTTAAAAACATTATCTATTAGATGGTCTTCTTCACAGATATGTAGTTGTATAAATGAAGCAAAAAGAAAGAGAACTGCATTAAAAGGCCATGATCGTCATGTATTGATGCAAGTTCTTTTTCTTTGCTATACGAAAAATCCTCGATGATGATTCCATGTAACCCTTGATTGAACTTAGTCGATATTTTAATGAGATCTATTCGAAATCTTTAGATCTTGGAGTATTATATCGATTGGAAGAAGATATTGTCATCAGCTTATGCAAGCTGGAACAAATATTTCCGCCATCATTTTTTGATGTAATTATAAATTAAATTTGTATCTTGGTAACAAGGCTTGAATATGTTGTCATGTTCAGTATCGATGGATGTATCCTATTGAATAATGTTCAAGGAAGTTGAAGAATAGGATTTTTATTAAAGTTGCACCCAAAGGTTGTATTGTTGATGGTTAGTTATGTCAAGAATCCATCGATAAGCATTATTTATTTGATTACATTTTTAATAAAGCTATACCTGAAGGTTGTATCTAAAACCTAATGGTCAAGCATAGAAGCCTCTTTTGATGCCGATGGCAGTGGTTCTGTACGATGAGAGGGTCCATCTCAGTGTAGATTTCATGATAGCCTTCCTCTAGGACAAACTTTACATGTGTATATTGTTGGAGGAGATGTGGTGGGAGAGAATTCCACTGAGTTTCAAAGCTACCTTGGACAGGTTGTCTATGCACAAGTTCCGATCACCACTTCTGACTTTTGATAGCTTCCTCAACCCATTAAGGCTGCCATATTATCTGATTTGGAGGTAACTCATTAAATTAATAATTATAAATAATTTTAATCTTTGCATTTTGATATAAAAA
This sequence comes from Ottelia alismoides, assembly GCA_037367405.1. Taxonomy (NCBI): domain Eukaryota; kingdom Viridiplantae; phylum Streptophyta; class Magnoliopsida; order Alismatales; family Hydrocharitaceae; genus Ottelia; species Ottelia alismoides. The sequence goes on along the minus strand of JAZKJV010007011.1, from coordinate 154,682 downwards.
TATGCATTATAGGTCTCATTTTCAAGGAATTGAAATCCATTGGTCGATGGATAGATTCTTATTCATGTTGTAGAGATGTTGCATCGGTATAAGGGAAGCATTAAGGCTAAAGTGAACATTTATCTTAAATAATATTTAGGATTTAAAGATTATATAATTTTTTCATCTTGCAGTATTACAACCCCTAAATTTCTTACAAGAAAATGGCATAAAATGTCCCACCGGATGTAACCCGGAAGCAGTGAAGGGAGTTGATTAACTTCCAGTCTAATGAGGAATACATTGTATGTAATTTTAACTTTCCTTAATCATTTTTGTAATTTATACTCATTTAAAATAATATTAGACAATATCAATGAAAAATACCGCAAACCATACAAAAGGATTCAAGTCTACCGATAAGATGTATAGGAAGAATTCAAACCAACCCTCGAGAAATTCGTAATTTTTTGGTTTTAGATTTATTTCTAATTGAATGAAGAAATAGAATATATGTTTTCTATTTAGTGTTTTGTTAGATCAAGGAACACAACCAAAATCCCACAAGGATATAGACCTTTGAGCAATAAAGAGTCGTGACTTGGGGGAAGTATAATGGGTCGATGATGCCTACGCTCAAGTTCATGTATGCTAATTTCAAACTTTCCATTTGGTAAATATATTCGTGTGCCTAAAATCTTATTTTAAACTTACTTTTCAATTAGTTATGTAGGAGGAAATGATTAAAGTCACTATAATTGTTTCCCTATATAGCACAGGGATGAGTCAGCTACCGTTATCTGTTGATGACGACGCCTTCTTGCAAGATACATGTCCCGAACACTCTGAACATGTACGATGCTACGAATGAGGAGCTATGATCCATACGTGATATGAATCATGTGCTAATGGATCTCACTTATCGTCACAAGGGATCCAAAGGGAGAAAGAATTGGAGATGAAGTCGCATGCAATGGAAGTGAAGATTACACTGCAGGAGGATGAGATACAGAAGATGTGCAATGACATGGCCAATGTCTTGGATTACATTCAACATCTACAAAGCAAGGTTTCACCTATACCACTTACACTAACCGACGACAATCGGAGGAAGTGAAGAAGAAATCGATTTAGGCGGAAGCGATGAGTAGCTTGTTAAGGCTTTCATTTGTTTTGTTTATAATGTTTAAGTTGTTGAACACATGATTTATGCATAAACAATTATCGTTTGCATAACCAATTATCATTTGCATGTTTGTATTAAGCAGTATGTTTGTTGTGCATGTCTATATTAAAAGCAGTATGTTTAAGCTATTTTGCATGAACAATTATCATTTCTATTGCATGTTTATTAAACACATAACTTTCCTATTAAAAGCATTATGCTTGTTTGTGTTGGAACAAACATGTTTTGTTTATAACTCTCTTCTCTCTCTCTATCTCTCTCTCTCTCTTCTCTTGTGGTGTTCCCTCTTTCTGTGGAGTAGAGGCAATGCCTCCAAACCCCTCTTTATATAGCCCAAATACAACCCAATAGTCTTATTTCCAATAGGACTATAGCATGCAACTCAATAACTATTCGGACTAGGAGTCCAATCCCATTAAGATTCCTAATCCTAATTTGACTCTAATCCTAACAATCTCCCCCTGAGTTGAATTCCATCATGATCTCTTCATCGTATTCATTCTACACTGGGTCATCCTCGTCATCTATAGGACTCATTAGCAGGATCTCACCAACTTTATGTGACACACCCGTCACTGGGCACCCTCAGCATGACCCATCTTGGGCACTTGCACAACTTAACATTGTGCCTCATGACACGACACCACAAATCTCTCGTGACTAGAGATTGTGCTGACATCCTCTGTTAAAGCGAACAACACTCATTTCTCCTTTTTACGCACTTCTGCAACAAATATGTAGATAACCTGTCGCTCTCTCATTGTACCGCTTGTACTGGTAAGAACTAGAGCTCCATCACTTGCTACGACCTTTCCCTTGAGCTTATACAATTTGTTCGACATCCTCGTCCCACGCATCACCACTTGTGCTCCCTTGCTCGCTCTGAGAACTCCCCCTTCAATGGTGACTCAATATCCTCGTGACTCGATCGTTCCCGGTGAAATCAGATTTTTCTTGGCTGTAGGAATGTGTCTGACACATGTCAGAGTTCGTACTGCTCCATCAAATATGCATAACTGCAATGATCCAATTCCCTTGACATGATGAACCTCTCCACCTCCCATTTTGACCGTGCCATCATTGCATGCCTGATATGTACTGAACTGCTCTCTAGATGAGCACATGTGATATGAACATGCCGAGTCTAGAAGCCATCTTGAATCTACCTTCATCTCTCTAGAGCATGCAGGCAAGTCTCCCTCGCAGACTGCTATGGAATCCTCTTGGTCGGATTCAAAATCACCAACCTTCTTCTTTCCTTTCTCCTTCTCACGTCTTGGTCAACCAGCTATCTTATGACCCTTTTTGCAACAATAGAAGCATCTAATCGGACCTCATGATTGGATCGACCTCTGAATCTTGTCTCCCTTGATCTTAAGCATCTACCCTCGATTGCCAACACATGACCTTCATTATTCTTTACCTCATCTATCGACATCCGTCGATACTCATCCATAAGCAGCGAAGCAACTGTCTCATCCAATGTGATGATCTCCTTGCCAGAGAGTAACGTCGTCGTAATATGATCGTAGAAAGATGGAAGGGAACTCAACAAGATCAGTGCTTTATCCTCCTCCTTGAAGAGAGATTCTCCTTTCACATTCTTCTCCTCAAGTGTGAGCATGTTTGTCAGAATCTTATTGAATTCATCCAAGTGCACAATAAGCTTTGTCCTATCGGTCATCTTTAGACCATAGAGCTTATTCTTCATAAATAGGTGATTCATCAAAGATTTGGACTTGTATCATCCCTCGATCTTCATGCAAATCCGTTGGATCCTCCAGGCCAATGACTTCGCGAAGAGTGTTGTCTGCCAAGAACAGTTGTACTGTACTGTTCGCGAGATCCCTCATCTCCTTCCACTCTTCCTCTTTCATCTTCTCTGGCTTCTTTTCTTTATCCTAGAGAGCTTTCACAAGTCCTTCTCGTGTGAGTATGTTCTTCACATGTTTTTGCCATAAGGTGAAGTCATTCTTCCCGTTGAAGGAATCTACGGAGAATGATGTACCCTCGATGAAAATTTTGCCATTTCTTTCCTATCGTACCTCCTTGTACGATCTGAAAAATTAGAGTAGAATCTGTCCAATCCAAACTATCCAACTCGTCCGGAGTGTGCAAAAACCCCTATTTGAACTCTTGGATCACCTCAATCGAACTCTGGATGCTCTCGATCTAAACTGTTCGCCATAATCATTGGATCTTAACTGCCTCTGAAGAAAGCACACCTGTTGTGTTACATCGTCTCCTCGACGTCGAATCTCGCTCTGATCTACCATGTCGTATCCCTTTCTGTCGTCAAACCAGGCTCTGATACCGGTTGATGGGAATATGACCCACCAATATCATCCCTGCTTTGATACCGGTTGATAGTATACGACCCGCCACTATCGTCTCCTCACGGATACCAGTTGATGGGAGATATGAATCACCTGACACGAATGCATATACGTGTGCAATCGACCACCACCACGGAAGCATGTGAAGAAATGATAACCAAATATAAGAGTGATCGGTCACCTCTCGTGACCATCGGAGAAGAAAGATCACTATAAGAAGATGAGTACAACTCTCTTTGTTCCATCACTCTCTTACCTCTCTCTCTCTCTCCTCTCTCTCTCTCTCTCCTCTTGTGGTTTTCCCTCTTACTGTGGTGCAGAGGCAGTACCTCCAACCCCCTCTTTATATAGTCCAAATACAACCCCATTGTCATATTTCCAATAGGACAATAGGATACAACTCAATAATTATTCGGATTAGGAGTTCAATCCCATGAGAATTCCTAATCCTAATTTGACTCTTATCCTAACCGTTTGAATTTATATATGTGATATCTTTTATGATTTGAATGTCTCACATTTACAGGTTACTAGATTGGGTTCCCATAAGTTATTTTTAATGGGTTTCCGCCTCCGACATTCTGTGCTCTTCTGATCGGCCGCAACTCACTAGCAGGTTAATGGACAAGCATGCATCATTAGGGATGGTTTTGACCATTCCCTTCGACTTTCTGCTCCCATCCCTTAGTGCACAAGGCACTAAGTGGGTCCAGAAGGGACGCTCACGACTGTCCCCTCCTCTTACTGGAGGGGACGGTTTCAGGATGGTTGTGATCGTCCCCTCCGAGCACTTGATTGGGGACTACATTTTCTGAAGGGCATGATCATGACTGTCCCATATCCTCTAAGCCAGTCACAATTGCTTCCTTTGGTTTTTGTGAGGGGATGTTCATTGCCCATCTTGAAACAACTGATCAAAGGAGATGGTCATGACTATCCCCTATGCTTGCTGTAGGGGGACACACATGTTTTGCATCCCCTCTTCCCATATGAGATACTGTCAGAGGGAAAATGAAGTTGTAACCATCCCTTCTGATCAGAGGGGATGATTTGTCTAACATAAAAGATGGTATGCGACCATCCCCTCTGGTGCCTCGTCTTATAGTGGGTCTATGTATCACATTTTCCCACCGTGTTTAAACAAAAGGATCGTTGTGATTGATATGTTCTTGAGTTTCATGAACTCTTAGCTTTCCAAGGACTCGCTAAGTTTCCAAGTTCTCGTTTCTATGATGTTGGATACTGTAAGGATGTCACGTCTATCTTTTATGCCAATCTTGATGAGCATAATAGTGATGGTGATGTATTGAGGACCATTGTCAAACATCATCAGTTTTGTTTTGATCATGCCAACATTGCTAACCTTCTTAGAACCAGTCAATCCGGGTATACTCTCTCTATCTTGAAGAATGAGTATCATCGCGGGAAGATGCAGTCCATGTTGAGTTGCTCGACCCAACTCAAGAACAACGTTGGCGAACTCCTACATTATAGTTACTTCAAGAACTTCGGCATCTTTCACATCATTGGTTGGAACTTTTTTGCGTATGAAGACGGTTTTGGTCGAATATCCCATAACATGAATGTTCTTATTTTCACCGTTGTGGATTTCATCTTACTAAAATTAAATATCATAATTTATCTTATTTACCTTTTCCAGTTGCCATCATCCACTTATGCATTATGCATGAGGTTGACATGACTTTTAATTAGAAGGTCTTTCATATCAATTATTTTTGGGTTTTTATCAGTTGTGCCCCTCTGAGATGTTGCAATTTCAGTTATGCCCCTCCCTTTTTTGAAATATCAGTTATGCCCCTATCTTCTTGCAAAATTCACAGTTCTGCCCTTCTATTAAGGTAAAGTAGGGGCATAACTGATATTACAAAAGGGCGGAACTGTGAATTTTACAAGAAGGTAGGGGCATAACTGATATTCTAAAAAAAGAGGAGCATAACTGAAATTGCAATATCGCAGAGGGGCACAACTGATAAAAACCCATTATTTTTTTATCATTCTTCGTTTCGTTTCGCAAAAGGAAGCTTCCTAAAGTTTGCTTGCGACGTACCGCATTCGAATCATGAAGTGGAGTCCCCTCCTACCTGTCTCAAACCATCAGACTTCCCCCCTTGTATTTCACAATCTTTAACATCCCAAGTATTTGCTGTGGCACTGCACTCACTGCAGTAACCGCGCGAGCCGCTCGATTTTGATCGAGCGGTTGGCACGAATTTGCACTTTTTGTAGGCTTTTACCGTATGAATTTGTGTGAATTGCTCGAACGAGATTGAGCAGCTCACACGATTACTGCAGAATCTGCAGTACAACAGACAATCCGGGTCCTGTTACTGGTCAGTCAACTATGCAGGGACAACCATGTTGGGGATATTTGGTTGCAATCAACCACGGATATATCCCCCTAAATCTGTCCTGCAGCAAAGATGGCACACACAAGATATATGTTCCCCACACGGGAACTCAATAGCAACAATGACAAGCACAATCACACGCAAGCAAGCAACCACACGAGACAAAGATTTTACGTGGAAAACCCTACTCAATGTGAGCAAGGGAAAAACCATGGGGCAAGACCGGCAACTAATCACTACGGTCAAAGTGAACCAAATGTTCTTCCCGGTTTTGTTTCCCATAAAACCGAGGTACAAGCCACACACAATGGATAGTTCTTCTACAAGTATCTAACTATCCATGTGCTCTTTCCCTTTCTCTTGAAATCCCTGTGGCTGCTCCATGTAGATCTCTTCCTTTAAATCGCCGTGAAGAAACGTTGTCTTCACATCCATCTGCTCCAGCTCAAGGTCCATGCTAGCAACAAGTCCTAGCACCATTCTCACTGAATTCATCTTCACTACTGGGGAGAAGATCTCATCATAGTCCACTCCTTCCTTCTGGCTGAACCCTTTCATGACCAATCTGGCCTTGTACTTCACCTGCTTGCCGCTGTCATCTGACTTCAGCTTGTAAACCCACTTGTTCTTCAAGGCTCTCTTCCCTTTAGGAAGCTCAACAAGGTCATAAGTGTTGTTCTTCTTGAGAGATGACATCTCTTCGTTCATTGCATTCTTCCAATGACCCTTGTCCTTGTGCATTTGTGCCTCCTCAAAAGTGTATGGCTCACCTGCATCTGTGAGCATCACATACCTAGAAGTGGGGTAACGGGATGATGGCTGGTGTGTCCTCTCAGATCTCTTGACCTGAGGCTCTGCTGCATCGGCATGTGGATGAGGCTGCTCCCCCTTCCCTAGGTCCCCTACACCTGCATCAACGGGGTCTGCATCTGGCTCGTGCTGCTCGAGCTGCCCATCCTCTCCACCTGTACCATGTACTGGAGATGGCTCTGTGTCCTCATCACTGTCATCATCCATGGAGATCTCATCTCCATCACTACTCTCATTGGTATCCTCAGCCAACGTTTGATTCTCATAGAAAATCACATCCATGTGTCTGGTGACTGTCTTCTTCCTTGGATCCCAAAGACGATATCCAAACTCTTGATCTCCATAGCCAAGAAAAATACAAGGCACCGCCTTGTCATCTAACTTCTTCTGCTGCTCTTTGGGTACCAATGCATAGGCTTTGCATCCAAACACCCTCAAATGAGCATATGAGGGGTCCTTCCCTGTCCAAACACGCTCTGGAATCTGAAAGCCCAAAGGAACTGATGGAGATCGGTTCACTAAGTAACATGCGGTACGAACCGCCTCAGCCCAAAAAGTCTTGGGCAACTTCGCTGTCTTCATCATACAACGGACTCTCTCAAAAATGGTCCTGTTCATCCTCTCAGCTAGACCATTGTGTTGGGGTGTGTCTGGCGCTGTCCTCTCATGCCTGATGTCGTGCTCTGCACAATAGCCTTGAAAGCTATGGGAGGTGTACTCTCCCCCATTGTCTGTGCGTAGACACTTCAACAATTTTCCTGTCTCACGCTCAACCATGGCATGGAACTTCTTGAAACAATCAAAAACTTGATCTTTCATCCTCAGCACGTACACCCACACCTTCCTAGATGCATCATCAATGAAGGTGACAAAATACCTGTTGCCTCCCAAGGAGGTTGTATCCATAGGACCACAACGTCTGAGTGAACCAACTGTAGGAGGTCTCCCTTCACCTTGGATCTCACTCTGTATGGTGCACTCCTGCTCTTCCCAACCTCACATGCATCACAAGGAGATAAAGTGATGTCATTGTGTTAGGGGATCAACTCTCTCTTGCTCAGAAGCTGCAAGCCCTTTTGGCTCATGTGGCCAAGACGACGGTGCTACAAATCTGAATTATCTGCTTCACTAGCATGCAAACTGTCATCCATGACCTTCACTCTAGTCATATAGAGTGTGTGACACAAGCTGCCTCTAGCCATGATGAGAGAACCCTTACTAATCTTGCACTTGCTGTCGCCGAACTTCAGATGGTAGCCTTCACTATCTCGCTGTGAGCCAGATATAAGGCTAAGCCGTACATCAGGAACATGCCTCACATCCTGGAGTGTCATTGAGCACCCAACATCCGTCTGGATCGAGATGGTGCCCATGCCAATGATCTTAGAGTAACTTTCGTTACCCATCAAGACTCTCCCATAATCACCCCTAGTGTAGGTGGTGAAGAACTCCCTGTGTGGAGTCACATGATAGGAGGCGGCCGTGTCAACCACCCACTCCAAATCACTCCCTGCATGCAAGCACTGGTCCTGGATGGTGAGAATCACCTCATCTGCACTTTCATCTGCCACAACTGCAGCTACATTACCATCTTCATTTTTCTGGTTCTTCTTGGCTTCAGCTTGCTCTCTCTTCCAAACCCTACAATCTCTCTTTTAGTGATCGGGCTTCTAGCAATGGTGACACTTTCCTCTGCCCTTGGACTTGTCTCTGGATTTCTGCCTCTCCTGTGACTACCCTCTGCTACTTGATCTTCCTCTCCTCTCAACAGCATACACATGTGAAGAGGAGGATGCCTCTCCTGAAGAGCGACGTCTAATCTCCTCATTGAGGAGAATGCCCTTGACCATAGCCATGGTCAACTTGCTATCCTTCGCAGAGTTGCTCACGGTGACTGCAAGAGTCTCCCAACTGTCTGGCAATGAACCCAATAGGAGAAGTGCCTGCAACTCGTCATTGAGTACCAATCCCATGGAGGTCAACTGGTTGATTATGCTTTGGAAATCGTTCAGATGCTCTGCCACTTTCGTGTCGTCTTTGTACTTCAAGTTCACAAGCTTTCTAATCAAGAAAGCCTTGTTGGTTGCGGTCTTCTGGTCATAGTGTTCGGACAATTTGTCCCATAACTCCTTTACATTTGTCTCCTCGACAACATCATGGAACACAGACATGTCAAGCCACTTCCGAATGGTACCAATGGCCTTTCGGTTCAGCTTTGTCCACTCGCCCGTGGACATATCCTCCGGCTTGGCGCTCTCACCCTCCACCGAATTGTGGAGGTCCTTGCAATACAAGATATCTTCCATCTTGGCCTTCCAAATCTGCCAATTGCTGCTTGTAAGCTTGATCATAGTGCCTTTATCATCTTTGCCCATTTTGCTCAACCTGAGCTTTGATACCACTTGTTGGGGATATTTGGTTGCAATCAACCACGGATATATCCCATAAATCTGTCCTGCAGCAAAGATGGCACACACAAGATATATGTTCCCCACACGGGAGCTCAATAGCAACAATGACAAGCACAATCACACACAAGCAAGCAACCACACGAGACAAAGATTTTACGTGGAAACCCTTACTCAATGTGAGAAAGGGAAAAACCACGGGGCAAGACCGGCAACTAATCACTACGGTCAAAGTGAACCAAATGTTCTTCCCGGTTTTGTTGCCCACAAAACCGAGGTACAAGCCACACACAATGGATAGTTCTTCTACAAGTATCTAACTATCTCTAGGTATCCAAAATACCAAATGTGCTCTAAAACAAGATAGGTGGAGTGACTCCCCTTGTGGGCTCCCGGATGGAGACCCAAACTCGGCTTCGGCTCCTTGAGGTCGTCCGCAACGACCTCCACGATGCTCCTCTCGAACTCGCCAAGCACCTCCTCTCTCCAACCCAAACTGCAGCTCCCAAGAGACCAAGCTGCTGCAGCCCTCGAGCACAGACGCTCGGCTTCTCTCTCGCTCTCCCGCTTGCGTGGAGGAAGACAGAGAACATGGTCTGAAACCCTTGCTGAGTTCTGGTTCTTGCTGGAATGGAATGGCCGAATGGGGTGGGCGGCTACTGGAATGAGGGCTTCGGATCTCCACTTTGGAATAGCATCCCCGATCGGGGATTTGATCCCTAAAATGGGGCGGCCGATGGGGACACCCACTTGCTGGAAAACTTTCAAATATGCCCCTGCAAAAGAGCAAAACATGTTGCAGCCCCACTTGGGTCTGGACTAATACCCAACAAACCAAACCACGGCATTTACTTTGGGATGCCATTTCCCCTCTACAGGGAGCAGCGCTTGGCAAACTACTCAACTAACTCTTGGTGATGATCATGATGGACCAGTGAAGCATACCATCTCGAAGACTCTCGTTTCTTCTTCGACTTCTTCTCTACCAATCCATGACCACTAAATTTTAATTCGTTCTTTTTTAAAATTATTTTATGTGATGTTACGTGTCTTTTGATTTCTTAGTACCATTTTCCGTATGACCAAGACATGTATATGTGTGCATAAGCATAGCTTATGCTGTATGAAGCTTTTTCTAGTATATGAGAAGATTTTAAAAGGCTATCAGTAACCATCTGGTACTAGACCCGACTCCGTTATCGAGGATTACATGTCCAGACAACTTGTTGGATTTGGACTCAAATGGAGTCATTGACCACATCCCAAAATGCTTAAGCTCAAGTTGTATAGTAGTAACGCTCAATACTTATAAGCCTTATAAGCCGCTGCCACACTATGTGATTATCAGATGTGGTACTATATTTGGGGTGCTACAATCAAACAAACTCATATCCGCAACATCCTCGACTGGGTAGCCCTTTCCTCCTCTCTATAGTAGGGGTGACTCCATCTCTTGGTAGCCCTTTCCACTATTAAAGGGAACCTAGCTCTGATACCATCTGACCATAGACCCTGATTGACCGTCTATTGGATATGTTAAAATTGTATCATTGTAATGCGTGCCAATAACGAATCGATTAGAACCACGCTAAATATCTCTGCGAAGAGGGCATCGTTTATGTATACCTGAACAAGTTCAGGTTCGAACTCAAGGGCACGAGCAATTAGATTAATTAACTAAGCATAAATACTAGGTTTAGTGGTCTAAAGTGTTATTTAGATCAGGAATGATGGAACTAATGGATGCATGATCTTTTTGTGTTTTTATAATGCAAGTCAATTTAAGATGCTACAAAATGTATGATCATACATAACAGTACATACAATTGTAATTTCAGCAGTAATAATATCCAAATAAATGCACAAAGCGGATCATGTAATAAGTAGCTCTAATTTAAAGTTTCATTTAATGACTATAACTAATAAGGCACCCAATTTAATTTATCTTCAACAAGAAATTAATCAAGGCATAATGAGATTAAAAGTTGACACATTCTAAATCAACATATTAGAATGTTTGTTTTGCATGAAATTTTAATACATATACTACTAATAGATTAAGTAAATCCGCTCTTGATTTTTAGCAAAAAAAGCCAAAAACAAATGAAAAAATAATCGGGTGCACCAACTTGGCTGCAACCGTTCACATTTCTCATATTTAAATATAAGGATTTTTATCCCATGAACCTATAAATTTTGTAAATTACCTTATCGACATTTTAAGCAACATAATCCCCTCTCGACCTCATAAATATGTTACCTCTTACCCCATGAACCATGCGATTAACTCACATCCATGGGATTGTTAAAACCAACTGGATCACATTACTTTCTTATATATAATACCCATTTCATATTACAAAAAATTACAATGATTGTCCTTCTCCCTTTCTCTCTACTCAGTACTCACCATTCTCCTCACTTCCCTTTCGCCCACCGAGAACTATCTCCACCCATCTGCTCAACCTCTACCTCTCCCCCCTCCTCTGGCCGACCCTCAGCCTCTTCCACTCCTTCCCTCCGATGTCAACGACGACCCTTCTTCGACCTCCACTTCTCCATCTCTCCAGCATGAGCGACCGAATACCTCCCTCAATGATCTAAGTCTAAAGTATCACCTACCCATCTTCAGGAATCTGCAGAAACCCAACTCCCATAGGTTGGTACTTGCACAGAAATCCATCCACCTCTTCCTGCTCAACTCCGAGGAGAAGCCAATGAGGACGAGTACCCACCTCCTGAAATCACTCAAGGATGCCCCGTGGCGCAAGAAAATGAAGCCATGTTGAATGGAAAGAGAGGATGTGGCTGTTGTGTGGGATTGGATATTGGATGCAGCGATTCAGGTGCTTCCCAAGGCTTGCTCTCAACTTACACATGGCCCATGGGATGGGGCTCGACACTTCCACCTTGCAGCTTGAGCAGAACGTGGAGAACCTACCAGAACATGGGGAACCTTCCTCCCTTATTCAGATTCAGACGGTTGTGATGGAAGAGAAAGACGAGTGATATATCTCCGTCCTCTCCACCGCTTCCTCCTTCCCTTGTTCCTCTGCTCTTCGGATGGAGGAGGAGATTTGCAATGTATTTGTTTAGCAATATTAAATATTTGATTAATAAGTTTAATAATTCATATCAAAAAATTGTAAAAAAAACATTTTCATGTGATCAAAATACATGATTTATCCTTGAAAATAGAAAAAAATTTGTAATTTGGTGGAAGAATGAAGATGTGGTGAAGCGAGAGAAAATAAAGAGAAGATGAAGAAGAAGAGAAATGGAGGAGGAAGAAGATGAAGAGGAAAAATGATACGAGGAGGTGAAAGACCCACCATCCAATGCACCTCTGGTTAGATTAACCCATATCATTGACTTAAGTAAAAGTAAAATTAACGGCAGGGTCTGTCGGGTAGACTTGGTCGAAGTGCGGGCCGGATCGGACCATGGACTTGGGTGAGGTTCTAAAACCCCATGTCCAAGGCATGGCCCTGCTCGGTCCACGAGCCATAAGTCAAGCCTCAAGCCTGACCCAGGTCTGGACCGGGCCGACCCATGGGTTGAATATAAAGTATCTTTTTATTAATTTTTAATCAAATTTATGGAGATAATTAAGTTTTTGGCATCATATAATCTTTCTAAATCCAAGTACCATAATATATGTTAATTTGCATATAAACTATAAAATAAGATGTAATATTGATAATGTAAAATAAAAAATTAAAGTATATTATATTAATTGTATCTAAAATATAATTATGAAACTTATAGTTTTATATGTGCGGGTCGGGCCGGGTTTTATGACACATGTTCACGGCCCGCCCAATTGACGGGCGGGCCAAAGAGCGGGACAGATTGGCCCATTCTCGAAATCTCTTGGCCCAAACCCGACCCTTGAGCGGGCTGGGTGGGCGGGTCCCCATCCAATTGGCCAAGTCTACTGTGAGGTAAGACGAGCAAGCTTACGAGGTCGAGGAATGAATATCGATATTTCAAAGGTCGAGAAGATAATTTATAAAATTTATAGAGTTCATGGGGTAAAAATTAGGGATAAAAACAGACGGATACATATATAGTTATTATTGTATCCTTAACCATTTGAATACGAATACATATGTGGTTACAAATATTGACGGATATTAAAACCATCTTACGTATTCTTAAAAATCGGACACGGATGTAAAGCATATAATGACCGCATAAGAGTAATGTTAGAAATACTCTATAGAACCGACTTAGATATATATGGATTGGATGGAAAACACATGATATAAAATTACTAAATATGTTTATATCATAGAAATAATACAAATATCGTAAAAGAATATATAGAATTATGTTATATAGGGTTAAAATAAATCAATGACTATATTTATATATGAAAACAAATATACAAATATAGATACAAATGTTTGTGAATATCAAAACAATATCCATATCCGTATCCATTTTAAACGGATACAGATGTCATCATCCGTGTCATCATCCGTATAAAATGGTCAAATATGAATATATCCGTAGAAGGTTTGCATCCCTAGTAAAAATACCTTAATTATATAATTAAATTGATAATTTATTTTTCTTAAAGAGCCCGATAAACGTTATGGCGTTGGAAAAAGGAATACGCAAACGGTAAACCTAATAGCCGGTATCACACCTCCAGATGATAAACTCCATTTTTCGAGGTGTCACCCGAAACAATATATCCAAACCGTCGGTTTCCATCTGGACGGTGACGATGTCCTTCGTGCGTGGAACTTCTACACACGCATCTGCCCAACTGCCACGTGAGACTCTTCAAGTGGTCCTTATATGAGCCAGACCTCCGCGCGTTTCACCGCAAGCCTTCCCACCTCAATGGCCTCCGACCAAGTCTCCCGGCGCTACGCCGTGCTCGCCCACCACCTCTCCATCGGAGGTATCTTCCTTCCAGCGGTCCTCGAGGCGCGGCCTTGCCTCCAGATCACGCCACCGGAGGCCTCCGAGGACGTGCACTTCGATGTCGCAGAGATGCGGAGAATGCTCGATGGGCACAACACCGAGGACCGGGACTGGCTTTTTCGAATCATGGAAGAGAGCAACCTATTCCGATCAACGAGGAGATCAGACGGTAGGGTGCTCCTGTTCCCCGACTACGCGCAGTCGATGGAACAGCAGAGGGAGGCCACCATGAGGACATTGAGGAGGGTCTTCCATTTGCTGGGGAAGGGGGTTTTCAAGGTATGGCTCACGCGTGGGGACGTCGAGGCCACAATGCGGAGGTTTGCTCTCTGGGAGAGCATCGGCATCTACGACCACTCGCTAGGGATCAAGATTGGCGTTCACTTCTTCCTCTGGTATAGCTTTCCGTTCAAGGAATCCTCTAAACTTTGTTTTGTATGAATTGATGGGAGCGGATCCTCTGCCGTAAATGGATTGCAGCAGAGTCTGCTGCAATCCACGGATGGCTGACACGTGGCGCGGATCTGATCCAACGGTCCGCCCCCCAGCCCCTCCTCTCTCCCGAATTCCTACCTTCGTCCCCGACCATCGCCGCCCCGACTCTCTCTCGCCCACCATCGCCGCCTCCCCGACTCTCTCTTGCCCAACCCCAAGCATCGCCGCCTCTCGCCGCCTCTCGTCCCCCTCGCTGCCCACCCGCCGTCTCTCGCCCTCTCTCGACCATCGCCGCCTCGTCCCCCTCGTCTGAGACCCCCATCGCCGCCCACCCACCGCCTCTCGCCCTCTCTCGACCATCCACTATCCTCTCCCACTGATGTTCTCACTGCCCAACAATGGATCCCTCCGGCAGCATCTTAACGTGCGTCGTCAAGAAGGTCGGAGATGCCATCCTCAACGAGGCCGCTCTCCTCGATAACACTCGACGAGATCTCGAGTGGGTGCAAAAGGAGCTCGGGGCAATGCTGGCCTTCCTTGAGGATGATGCCAACGTCCAACCGAAGGAAGCCATAGTGGAAACATGGATCAAGGAAGTAAGGGAGATGGCTTTCCGTGCCAAGGACATCGTCGACACCTTGTCTCTCCACGTTGGTGATGCTACACCGGAATCCTTCCTCCCCGACTTTCTTTCTGAATGGCGCCACGACTTCGGTACACAAATTTCAGAACTAAAGGAGGATGTTGCCGATTTCAAGAGGAGGAAGGAAACCTATGACATCAAGTTTCTCAACACAAGGAGCGCCGGCACCGTTGAGCGGATGGATGATCAATGGCTGTTTAGGAGGCTGATCAGTGGGTGCACGATTTAGGAGGCTGAGGCTTGAAGGATGAAAGAAAATATCGTGTCTATGACTTGATTCTTGAGTTGGCAGTTAAGGAGGCTAAGAAGATTCAATTCCTAGAAGACTCAAAGATATATGTATGAACTCAAAGATATATGTAAAAATACTTCATAGGAAGAAGCGTATTTTTGTATATGTGTGCTCGTTTTGGTATGGAAGATGCTCGAATTGGATAAAAGGTCCTTTGGTATATATGTACGTGTTTTTGTATATATGTGCAAGTTTTGGTATGCTCTTGCTCTATATTGTATGGAAGTATCTCCTTTGGTATATATGTGCTCGTTTTGGTATGGAAGAGGCTCTACTAGGATAAATGGTCCTTTGGTATATATGAGCGTGTTTTTGTATATATGTGCAAGTTTTGGTATGCTCGTGCTCTCTGTTGTATGGAAGTGTCTCCATTGGTATATATGTGCTCGTTTTGGTATGGAAGAGGCTCTACTAGGATAAATGGTTCTTTGGTATATATGTGCGTGTTTTTGTATATATGTGCAAGTTTTGGTATGCTTTTGCTCTCTGTTGTATGGAAGTCTTCCCTTTGGTATATTTGTCCTCGTTTTGGTATGGAAGAGGCTCGAATTGGATAAATGGTCCTTTGGTATATATGTGTGTGTTTTTGTATATATGTGCGAATTTTGGTATATATGTGCTCAATGTTGTATGCAAGTGTCCACTTTGATATATATGTGCTTGTTTTGGTATGGAGGCGGCTATTCTTGGATAAATGGTCTGTTGGTATTTATGTGCGTGTTTTTGTATATATGTGCGAGTTTTGGTATATATGTGCTCACTGTTGTATGCAAGTGTCCACTTTAGTATGTATGTGCTCGTTTTGGTATGGAAGAGGCTCTTCCTGGATAAATGCTCTTGGTATATATATATGTGCGTGTTTTTGTATATATGTGCGAGTTTTGGTATGGATCTGCTCACTGTTGTATGCAAGTGTCCACTTTTGTATTTCGGTGCTCGTTTTGGTATGGAAGCGGCTCTTCTTGGATAAATGGTCTGTTGGTATATATGTGCGTGTTTTTGTATATATGTGCAAGTTTTGGTATATATGTGCTCACTGTTGTATGCAAGTGTCTACTTTGATATATATGTGCTCGTTTTGGTATGGAAGAGGTTTTTCTTGGATAAATGGTTTCTTGGTATATATATATGTGCGTGTTTTTGTATATATGTGCGCGTTTTGGTATGGATCTGCTCACTGTTGTATGCAAGTGTCCACTTTTGTATTTCGATGCTCGTTTTAGTATGGAAGCAGCTCTTCTTGGATAAATGCTTTGGTATATATGTGCATGTTTTTGTATATATGTGCGAGTTTTCGTAGTGACTATATCCGCTTTTTGCTTGTGTTTTCGTCGAGTTTAGATCACTGATGTTGGATAAGCATCAAAATCCAATGTAATCAGGGCCGTGGAGGCGGAGTGGGGGATGGGATGTTGTCTCTTGCATGGAGAACCTCGAGATAGAGGGTGGCGGAGAGCGGGGTTGGGGGAGAGGTTGGCGTCGAGGCCTCAAGAGGGTGGCGTCGAGAAGGGGCTTGGTGTCGCAGTAGAGGGTTGCGGCGAGAGTAGTTGATGTCGGGGGAGAGGATGGCGCCGGGAAGGAGAGAGGGCGGGAGACGGTGGCGGCGAAGCAAGAGGGCGAGAGGCAGCGATGCTCGGAGGTAGGCGGCGAGGGGAACGAGAGGCGGCGATGGTCTGTGGCGAGAGGGCTTAGCGATGGTCGACAAGATGCTCGGGACTTCGCGGCGAGGTCGTGGGCGGGCGAGAGAGGGCCGGGGAGGCGACGATGGTAGGCGACGAGAGGGGCGATGGTCGACGAGAGGGCTTGTGAGGCGGCGATGCTCGAGGGCGGGCGAGAGAGGTTCGAGGAGGCGGCGATGGTCGGGGGTGAGAGGAGAGGGTCGGGGACGAGGGTAGGGATTCGGGGAGAGGAGTTCGGGGAGAGGAGGGTTGGGGATGGGATCCTCAGCCGTTGCATGGTTCTTTGCCACATGTCATCCATCCGTGGACTCTGCTGCAATCCACTTACGACAGAGGATCCGCGCCCTGAATTGATTGCCTAACCATAGAGCGCAGCAACTTCTTAATATCTGGATTATGTTCGTTCTTTATAGAACCTGTCTTTTTCTATTCATTTTTAAAAAAGGGGGAGGGATGGTTAGGAACTTGCTTTCTGAAAGCGGTAAAGGAGGAAACTTGTGAAGAACTTGACCCGTATTAGAAATATTTGTACAGTCGCCTCTTATGATTTTGTAAGGAAAGGCAAAAACTTTTTTGCCAAAAGAAGGGAGGCTTTATTATTATTTTTTGATCCAAAAAAGGGAGAAAGGAGAAGGGAGGCTTTATTATTATTTTTTGATCCAAAAAAGGGAGAAACATGTTATGGTGCCACCCCAAGTGTATTGCTACTAGAAAAAAAGTTACAGAAAATAGTGTCCAAGACTCAAGGAGAGAACTAGATTGAACTATTACATTTTCGTGATTGAAACGTTGAGATGAAAAAAGTAAACCATTTCTGCCTAACCAAATAGCTCATATTATTGCTATTGGGCGAATAATATCCTCCCTAGCTCGATCCTTAGCTAGGAACAAGGATTCACAGAAAATGTCAAGGTCTTGGAGGTTCAACCAACTGTAGTTACCTTCGGACCAAACATTGGCGGTATTTGCACAATGGTAGAACGAGTGCTCAACTGTTTCTATATGAGTCTCGCAAAAGGGGCATTTGTTGGAAATGTTCAGAAAAAACCCAGCACAATGATCCCTTATCATAACACGCCTTCCCCTAAGTAGCCGCATAAAAAAGCTGACTTTGTCAGGTAAATAAAGCTCCCAAATGAGATTACAGTCTCGAATCACAGAGTCTGTTCTAGGAGGCGACGGTCTTGTAATTGCTCAGTAAAATGAAGGAGTTATCCTTCCAAACCCAGTTGTCTCTGCCTGTTGAAGGTCTATCCATTTGTCTTAGTGATTCAAGCATAATGAGGAATTCTTCAAGCCATCGATCTGAAAACTCTGTTAAGAAAAAGGGCATACAGCTCCCATCAGCCCAGCACTCAGAAACCACATCATCACGACTGCCTACCAAGGTGAAGAGACAAGGGAACTTGGACGAGAGAGAGTCGTCGACAGTCCAGTTGTCTTTCCAGAAGTAGAAAGAAGAACCATCACCAAGCACCGGTCTGAAAAGGTCCTGAAAGCGAGTCAAGATCAAGTTGATTTCTTTCCAAAATGTAGATTATTGCAATTGTTGCCGCTACGGGTTGCTTTGTGGATCACTAATATTATATATACTGCGCAATAATCGACAACAGTTGTTTTCTTCCCTTCCCCAAAGTATGCTAACCCATTTAAGCAAAAGTTTCTTGTTCATGCTCTCCAGATTCCTAATCCCGAGCCCCCTATCCTGCTTAGATAAAGTAATTGTCTCCCTGTTGACCAAATGAATCCCTTCTGTATCACGTCTCGTTTTTCCCCCACAAAAATCTACGCATTAACTTCTCTTGTCTGGTTTTGATACCAACATACATGAGATGAGAAGACATAAAAAAGACGTGGATAGAAGAAAGAAACCGCCTTAACATGCACAAGTCTCTCGCCTCTAGATAAAATAGCCGCTTTCCAACCCGACAGTTTTCTCTCCTTTTTTCAATTAGTGGAAGCCAATCGAAGATCCTGATTCTCCCACTAGTAAAAGGGACCCCGAGATAGTGGATAAGTAGTGTTCCACATTCAGTGCCAAGCTCCACAACACACTCTTTAGCATCCTCCTCGGTGTGACCAAAAAGGATAGCCGTGGATTTCCTGTGGTTGAGAACAAGTTCGGACATTTCATTGTAGATCTCTAAGGTTGTAGCCATTCCTCTTGTTTTCTCTTTGCCACCCTCAATAAAAAAGATGGTATCACCATACAAGATATAACACTGACAACAATGACAAATAACATTGATGCTAGGGGACACTCTTGATGGACCCCTCTCTGAGGTTGGAAAAATCCACCCTCCGGGCAGCTGTTAACCAACACAGAGTAAGACACAGTAGTGATGCAACGTTTCATCCAATTGATCCAGTGTTGCAAAAGTCGGCCGACTAGTCGGCCCGACTATGCGACTTGGAGGGTCACCTGACTCGATTAACCTAACTCAGGCTATAATCGGGTCTATCCAATTACTCAGCTGATTTATCGGTGTCGTCGGCCGAGTAATCGGCCGACTTTTGCATGAAGGGTTCGGCCATATCCTAAACCCGATAACCTGTGAATGAATGGCAAGTTAAGTTTCTGTTCGACAGAAACTTTCGTTCCCAGTCCCGCAGCCATAGCTCTCGATTCCCACCCGCAGCCCTCGTCGCTCGCCGCCTCCCCGTGCCGGTGCTCCATCGCCGGTCGTCGCTCGCCGCTCGTCGCCCTCCCGGTTCACCATCAAGGCCCTCCAGCCTCGCAACAACGTCGCTCGCAGTCGCTGTTGAGGACCTAGGTCGGATTTTTATTTTTATTTTCATTTTTCATTTTTTTTCTTTCTCTATTTTTACTATTTGAATAGAACTTGGAACTTGCACTAGACTATCATCTAAGTTGTTTGATGGTATAAAATCATAGATATAAAGTTGTATGTTGGCTTACCCTAATATTCTTTTAGTTGTTCTCGGTTGTAATGTTTTGTGTTGGTAGGATACTATGTTCCAAAGAATTGAATGGGTTATTTGTCTTGTAGATCTTGTCAGTGATGAAACCACATCAAGTTATTGTTGATTTTTTTAATTATTTATGCTTCCGTGCTTCCGTTGGTGTTGGGATGATTGCTTGAAGTATGATTATGTAACTACTAATCTAGAGCCAAGGCTCTCTTGTTTGAACATCTATTACACTTGCTCAATTATATCTGACATGTATGTTGGCATTTAGGTCAACTTTGATATTCTTTTATGATTCAATTTGCTCAACTTATATGTTCATCTAACTTGTGATTTGTTAGTTAATTAGAAAGTCTAAATTGTGAGTTTAGTTAGTTTTGTGTTTGTTGATTGCCTAATTTGTGAGTTTGTTTGTTATGTAGATGGATACACCTCCTGCGAATGTCGCTTCCGGTAGCGACTCGTCTTTTTATGTGCCGTCGGGATCAACTGATCTTGCATGGCAATACGGTTACCTTGTGAACCGTACATTCCAAATACGGTCACTTACAGATTGTGCACGAAGATTGTCAAGGGTGGTGTGTATAGGTTCAAGCAACATCTAGCACACCGAAGAGGGAACGTAGCTGCATGTCCCAAGGTGGATGAGGAAACAAAGAAGAGGATGATTGCGTACCTTGATGATGTTGCCAAGAAGAAGTCCCAGAAAGCCGCCGATGTTC
Source organism: Ottelia alismoides (assembly GCA_037367405.1). Lineage (NCBI taxonomy): Eukaryota > Viridiplantae > Streptophyta > Magnoliopsida > Alismatales > Hydrocharitaceae > Ottelia > Ottelia alismoides. Next base: position 133,954 of record JAZKJV010007011.1, on the reverse strand, counting down.
TTGAGATGAGGGAGGAAGTTGATCTGGGGGTTCGACGAAGAGATCACGAGTCTCCGAATCCTTCGAGCAGACTGCCGCAATGGATGGGTCATCACGTCAGATGACCATCAAGGATGCATTCTCCAAGGATCATCATGACAGGGTTACATCGTACATATCCAAGTGGGCATATACATCGGCGATTCCGTTTAATGCTTTGACAACGAAGAATTTCTTGCAGATGGTGGAGGCGATTGGAAAATACGGGCCTGGACTAAAGCCTCCCACGAGGTATGAGCTTAGTGGTCCGCTTTTGAAGAAGGCAGTGACGGAGATTCATGATGGCTTGCAATGTCATCGTGATACGTGGACGTCAGCGGGATGCTCTTTGATGACTGATGCGTGGACGGACAAGTGGGGAAGGAGCATCATCAATTTTTGTGTCAATTGCACCTTGGGGACTTCATTTTTGAAATCCATAGATGCTTCAGATGAGGCTCACACTGCAGAATACATCTGTAAGTTGGTGGAGGAGTGCCTGGATGAAGTGGGAGTGGATAAAGTGGTTCAGATTGTGGCGGATAATGCATCCGCCAATGTAACAGCAGGAAGATTGTTGGTCACCAAATATCCACAGATTTGGTGGACTCCGTGTGCCGTGCACTCCACTGATCTTGCTTTGGAGGAGATAAGCAGAGAGACAAAGGTGAGGAGTGCAATCACAAAGGCGAAGAGGCTTACGGTGTTCATCTATTCTCACATCAAAACTCTAAGCTTGATGCGCAAGTTCACCAGCAAGAGGGACATTGCAAGGCCCGGCCAAACAAGATTTGCAACCACATTTCTCACTCTTGAGAGCCTGAATGAGAAGAAAGACAAGCTGAGATTGATGTTTTCCTCAGAAGAGTGGAGAAACAGCAAGTGGTATAAGACCAAGAAGGGAGAAGCAGCGAGCTCCATTGTATTCAGCCCTACATTCTGGAACCATACAACACATGCTATCAGAGTTTTCACTCCATTGGTTCATTTATTACGTGTGGTTGATGCAGATCGACGCCCATCCATGGGCTTTGTCTACGGAGGGCTTGAAGAAGCCAAGCGGGAAATAATTGCATCATTCAATGGTGTGGAGTCATCTTATAAATTTTTTGTAGATGCTATTACCTCCAAGACCAAAGGGAGGCTTGATACTCCATTGCATCTAGCAGCTTATTACTTGAACCCATTTTTCTTCTACACCGAGTCTCATGGTGATCCAGATGTTGTGGTGAGGAGAGGGTTTAAGGACTGCATGAAAAATTTATCCAAATTTGTATATACAAGATGCAATCACTAGGGACGAGCTTCCGGCATATAGACTTGGTCGTGGAGATTTTGGGAAGCCTTTAGCTGTGAGACAGAGGATGGCAAATGATGGCAATTTTGATCCATGTATTTTAGTCATTTGTTTTCTATTAATGTTAATCACTTATTTTATTATGTTGACCATTTCTCTATTCTAATAGCTAATTGGTGGCATAATCATGGAGATGACACACCTCATTTGAAAGCTATGGCTATCCAAATCTTGAGCTTGACATCTTCACCATCGGGATGTGAGCGTAACTGGAGTACGTTTGACTCGGTAAAGACTCCACTCCACCCACCCAATTCGATTAGTAATAGTAAAATTTCAATGAATAATTGATATAATGTTAACTTTTTTGGTCTTCAGATTCATACCAAGAAGAGAATCAGGTTGGAGACGAAGAAGCTGAACGATCTTGTGTATGTGCGTTTCAATTCCAACCTGCAGGAACGTCGAGCTAAGAAAGAGAGAGATCCTCTATAATCTCGTGATCGTGCACACATAGCTGAATGGATCGGGGATGTTGATGCTCATGATGAGGAGGTTTTTCCAGGTTCAGGACTGACGTGGGGTGTTGTCGCACATGCTAGTGGCGCCGAAGAGAAATTTGGAACCAAGAAGGAGCCAACGAGGTGAGCGTGGAAGGGAAGCTTCTTCGTCAAGCTCCAATGCTAAACCGATGAATGAGGAGGAGGAGCAACATCTTGAGGATATAGAAGAAGAAGATGATGACGATGAAGAAGAAGAAGGCGATGAAGAAGAAGAAGAGTTGGACTTGGATGACGACATTAAGGATTGAACCCAATGGCTTGTGACACTTGTCTTACTTTCGCTTGTATTATTTTTTGGGCATGTTGTAATTGTTCTTTTATTTTTGAACATTTGTTTGTACTATGTGCCAAATATTTTGTTCTTAACTTGCTTCTATTTTCATTCTCTTGCTATTTTTTATGCTCTTAAAAATATTAAAACTGCTAAATATATTTATATAAATGAGAGTATATGCTATAACAATTGATTTATATATTTAAACTAATAAAAAAATTCCAAACCGACTAATGCCCGACTATATCCGATTACTCTCCCGACTGCCTATTAATCCTTAGTCAGTGACACTGCCGACTGAGTACCGACTGTCGACTTCTGCAACCTTGAATTGATCCAGTGAGCAGGAAAATCCCTTTTGCTTAGTGATGCCCAAAGAAACTGCTGGTCCACTATATCATATGCCTTAGAAAAGTCCACCTTCCACAAGCCACCCTTCACACCTCTACGTTTCCAATCTGCAGCAATTTCAGTGGCCATGGAAAGGCTGTCATCAATTTGTTCGTTTAGATGAAGGCCGATTGTAAGGGAAGATGATATGATTCATAACTGCTTAGCCTAATGACAAGTGCCTTCACAACAATGAGATATATAGTGTTGGAAAGTGCAATCAATTTGAAGTCCTCCGCTCTAGCAGGTACATCCTTCTTTGACAGTAGAAAAACAAGGGATGTGTTTATCCTCTCAAAGCCCACATTATCCCGGATAAATTCCTCAAACAACATCAACGACCTCCTTTTTAATGAGGGTCCAGAGCTCATAGTAAAAAAGATGGGGAAGCCATCCAGGCCAAGAGCACCATCTGCGTTCAAGCGTAAAGCTCTGCTCAAGGTAGACGACATGGGCCTCGAAAATCCAGGTTGCACCCAAACCAGTCCACCTCCAACATCTACCTTCATGTTTCCTCAAGTACACATGAAAATGATCAGCTATAGCCCTGTCCATCGCACGATCGCCCTCCACTCTAATGTCATTCACCTCCATTGATCGGAACAGGTTGTGGCGAGGCCTACCATTCGTCACTTAGTGAAAGTAAGTTGTGTTAGCACACCATCTCTCAACCAACTCTACTTAGAACGTTATTTTCCGTTCAGTTATTCACTTTTTGTCCTCCTCAGAAACACTACAAGGAAGTATAGAACAAGTGACGGTCATCTTCCATCCCCTCTGAGAGGATTAATGTCCCATTTGATCAACGGGGACGGTCACATGACCATCTCTACATGTCACGTCCCATTTGTCATAGGGGGTGATATTTACCAAAATCCTCTATAATTACACTTAGGGGACGATCACGATCGTCCCTTCTATCCCCTCTAAAGGACAATGGGAACAGTCGTGACCGTCTCCGATACTTCACTGGATTGTTCCTTATGATTCTTAATGATCGGGTAATTGTACCTTAGGGGACAGTCGTGACCATCCCCATTGATTCTCTGCTACCAAAAGAAATAGTTACCCACTGCTATGATCTTCATTTTATCTTGCATCAACTACCATTGAACAATCGTTACATTCATTACATGTATCAATATAAACTCTTCATCATAAAGAGAAGGATCAAGAATGAAATACCCATTCATTCTACGTACCAAATTACAAGAAATGTTCTGAAAGGAGTAATGCTGAGAAATTCAAATTAAACTACCCTGCCTTAAATTGTTCAAGCAGTTAAAAAACAAACTAAACTACTCTACGTTATATTATCTGAACTATTATACAATAATTAAACTATTCATTCACTTCTTACCTCGATGAAGAATGATCTTCCTCTTTTTATTCCTTTTGGCTTTACATCTCATCTCTACTCTCTCTACTTCAACAGTGCATAAACATGGGCTTTCCAATTTAGCGAAAAACAATTCGAAACGTGCACCATATGCACAACCACGAGTCCCTGCATAGCTGATATGCAAAACCTGATTTCATAGGATTTTGGGTCACATCCAAGACCTCTAACCTAGCTCTGTATTACTTGAAGGCTAGGATTTGGGCCTTAGCACATCACGGAAGCGTATAGGTTGCATCACATACGATGTAGGGCGACTAGTCATACTAGTTACCTCGGGGTAGCAGAAATCAAACATTTTTAAATAAATGAAACCACATGATTCGAGAATATTTCTTAAATTGTTTCATCAACCATACAAATAAGTAAAAAGATTATCTCTTGAAGCATGTTTGCAATCGTGTCTCTAAATGAGGAGACCTTCTGTCTCAAGTCCGATCAAACGAAGGTCGCATTTGCATGTGCGTAGATGAGACATGTGTTTTCTGTAATCCAAATTGATGATACGAGCGAGGAGTCTCCTGATTTCATCTCACGAAATCCGATGCCTTCTTCACAAGCAAGAAGCACCGAAAATGGAGGAGATTCATTAGCAGTCGATTTGACAACACAATGTTGTCGCGAATGCCTTCTTCACAAGCAAGAAGCACCGAAAATGGAGGAGATTCATGAGCAGTCGATTCGACAACACAATGTTGTCGTGATGGTTGCGAGATTCTCCAAGTCAACATTATGGACTGCCACATTGTTGAGACAGAGAGTAGGCGCGTATGAGAATATGGAGAGAGAGAGAGAGAGAGAGATTTGTTATTGAAATTCATGTAGTAGAAAAGACTAGGGCTACCATCCCTTTTATACTAAATTGGATGTCCATGGATCTCTATCCTTGGGCTCACAAGTTCAATGATTGAGATTGATTTATGCTTTCAATCAATGATCATGATTTTGTTGCATAAATTTGTAACAATAAATTATTGTCTTTAAAATAAATCAAATATATTGAAAATCAATAAATATGACTCCATTTAAATCAAAGCAACAAACATGGAATGGATTGGAAGGAAGGCAACCAACATTCCATACATAGGGTGGACGACCACAAGTTGAGAGAGCTTAACTTGGCCATCCATATGGAAAAGGGGACCTTTATTCCGTAAAAGTTGCGATCTCATATCTCAACAATGATCATGATTTTGTTGCATAAATTTGTAACAATAAATTATTGTCTTTAAAATAAATCAAATATATTGAAAATCAATAAATATGACTCCATTTAAATCAAAGCAACAAACATGGAATGGATTGGAAGGAAGGCAACCGACATTCCATACATAGGGCGGACGACCACAAGTTGAGAGAGCTCAACTTGGCCATCCATCTGGAAAAGGGGACCTTCATTCTATAAAAGTTGCGATCTCATATCTCAACATATATTCCACATGCGCAACAACATTGTTGCATAAGTATTCATCAAAATAAATCCAAATTATTTTATGATAATTTCAATCATGCCATTGATAAATTGTGAATCATATTCACACATCCAAAATTAAAATGTAATTGCATTTACAATTAATTGTCCAACCCCAATTCACATCAACATTTAATTCATAAATAACAACTACAATTAACTCTCTCTCTCTCTAATATATTATAAATCATATTGATAATATATATGATTTATATGGATAGTGATATCAAGATTATTCATATACTTGATAATTAAATCGTATTTAATTATGTTGGATATCCATTCTCATGTATCAAAATAATATAAATCATATTCATATTATTTATAATAATTAAATCACATTCAATTATTAATATTTCTCAATGCTCTGATATATTATCAACTATGAAATTATTCCCGAACTCCTTGATGAGCGGGATTTTATCATGCAGGTCTAAAAATTATCCTCCCTGAGTGCGAAGATGAAGTTTCGCTAAGGGAAACCACAAGGACTCCCGAGTCAATCAACAAATACCCATAACATATAATGATCAATGAATAACAAAAATGTGGAGCAGAATTTATTATACTCTACAACAAAGACATATAACATGCAAGTACGTAGAGGTCGAACTACAAAGAGTAAACAATGGTAGCCTAGTGATTATTGCTAATCAAAATGAATTATGTACATAAATGTCTCTTTTTATGTGGGTTTTTTGTTTTTAAATTTTTATTTGATTTTTTCTTTTATAAGTATTTTTATGTGGGTTTTTTTAGATATGTATATATAAGGATCTATAAATAATATGTATAAGATGTAGCTATGTACATCATAATAGATATAATATATATATTATATATTATAATCAAAAAGTATTAATAAATATAGCCCTGATTATATAATAGGTATATACATTTTTTGAAAAAATATTTATAAGATATATAATGTCTATAGGGTATTTATAATGGTTAGTAATATATAACCAATATATAGGTATGTAATACAATATGAGATATTATAATTATAAACATAACTAAAATATTCAAAATTTGCAAAATAAACTATTATTGGTTTTTTTTCATATTTTTCTACTATTTTGTGAAATTTCAATTTTTTTCCTAATTTTTAGGTATTTTTAAAGTAAAAAATATCCCAAATCGGGTATCCCAAATCGGGGATGAATTAAATAGGCCGATTAGTTTTGAGATTTAAAAATAATAAAAAAGATCAAAAATTCACAAAACTAATTCTCATATGTAATAAAGTATATAAATAAGATTATCAAACAAAAAGAAATATTTTTAGAGTTTTTGAGGATTTTTTATTTTTTTATAGGATTTTGGAGCTTTTTAAATTTTTATCATTTTCTCTTTATTTTTAGGGGTTTTTGGTCTAGAGTTGTAAAATAGTATATAAACATCATATAATTTTGTTTGGGGATTTTTCAAAAGGATTTTGTATTTTCTTGGTATTTTTAAAGCTAAATAAGGACAAAAAGGCCCCATTTGATTTTTAATAAATAGGAAATGTGTATAAATTGCTAAAATAAAAATATGGCGTGAAAGATCAAGCTTCCAGGTACATTATCCTAACTTTGCATAATTTTTGGAGCACAGATGATATTTTTAAAAGTTAAAGAACAAGCTCAAAAATTAAATATTAGCAGGGACCTATTTGCAAATATCAAGAAGTTTTCATGCATTCAAGAATCCTAAAATTAAAGCCTAGGTTCTATTGTGCAATTTGTCTACGTATATGTAAATTAAAAGCGCACGAGAGGTGCTTAAATGTAATTTACAAAAAATGCAAGTTCCTCTGTATAATTTCTCCACAAAAGTTAACACTAAATATACAAATTTCTAGATTAAAAATAAATACAAGAATAGACATGGTCATATTTGCAAAATACCCACCGCATGTGTGGGGGGGTCACGTGAGGTGAGATGGCACGGACATAACAACAAATATACAAAAAGACATGAGGCTTTATGCAAAATACCCCTAATTATTTACATTTCATACCTGATTTTTAGTATTAAATAACAAATGTACAAAAAGTGGGGGCATGAGTGAAATTTACCCAACATATGCACGTTGATGGATGATGGGGATTTCTTCACTTGGCACACGTCGTGTCCGCAACGCACGATGCCGGTTCGGGATGCAGCGATCGAGATTATATCCCAGAAGGGATTAGATGGTGCATGGGCTTCTTGATCCAACGGTTGAGGCAGAATCTGGAGCGCCTCTCTAGATCGAACGACACATACTGCCCTCGAAGAACAGGGATGAACCGAGCTTCAATCTCCAAATCTGAGCACCCTTGAGCCTCTTTCTTGATGCAGAAGTGGTCTTCATGCTCAGGGGCGGCTTCCGTGTCTGCCATACCCACAAGAAGTTCCAGAGCTCATCGGTGGAGCTCTGGCATGCTTGAGAACATGGAGTTGCTTTTGAAGTCGAATAACCCTCGGATGGGCTCTTCCAAGAGTGGAACCTGCATAGAAAACTCAAGGGGGCCTCGGCAAAGCTTCTTGTGCGTTTATTTATAGGAAACGATGGCAAAAAGGATGGATGAGGAAGTGCTCCCGTAAAGATGGCGGAGGAAGCACCGGGATCTCGATCCAGGATGGATCAAGGGATCTGATGGGTTGAGAGGATAGAGACGGTGTCTTGGAATGAAAGGGACGTGAAGGGCAAATCATGAACTGGACGGGTATACGGTGAAACGCGATCAGAGCAAAGAGCTCCAGCGATCGAAGATTTCAATTCTATACTAATCTACGGATCTAATTACTAAACTAAATGCAAAATTGAAATGACGATAATCTAGCTAGGAATTAAAAATACACAGCTCATACCTCATGGTTGATCAGGGAGCAGGACGGGCCGGAGCTCCATCGTGGAACTCCTCTCCTCCTCTTGCTGCGCTCCAACACCACGAGGATGCTCCTCTGTCAACGGACACACACACACAGGGCTAGAGCAGAAACATGGCTTGAAGAGGGATCATGGAATAAAAAATGACGAGGATGGATGTTATATACAGTGGTGACAGGTGATCTTTGAGGGAGGATGTTTCGTGCCTTGATGGAGATCAAAGGGATCTAACGATGGGTTGGGAAAGACGGTTGTGATGGGAAGACAATCAAAGAAGGACGCAAGGCATTTTGGTGATCAGAGCGGCCTGGAAAATTTGAAGAAGTGGACCGCTCGAGGTTCTGGCTATGGTCAGAGACACCAAAGGGGTAGTTGACCGAGATCAATGAAAGAAGAGCTCCAGTTGGTCCATGTGGACCAATGAGAAAAATGCAAGGCAAAAATGCCTCGCAAAATAAAGAATAAATAGTAAATGAATTTATTAATTTTAGGTTATAAAATAAAAAATGTTTATAATTTTCTCTAGCATTTAATTATGATTTTTATTTATTTTATGGATTAATTTATTGGGAGTTATTATCTACAAGTAGAGTTATAGGTATATTTACCTATATGTATTTCTTTTTATTTTTATTTTGTATTTTATATTTTATTATTTTATATGCTTAATTTGTATATCCATAACGTATTCAGATACACATAAATATATCTTCATTGTATTTTTCTGACTTCATTTGTATACTTAATTAAATATGGGCATTTATTATATATGTATAAGTAAAGTATAGTTATCTTTGTATCTTTATATACTATTTTATTTTGTTGTTTTCTTTAGGGTTTTATTTTATTCTAAATATGTAAATATACTATTAATAATATATATAAAATTATAAAAGTAATAAATAATGGAAAATATAAAGAATAAGTAAAATGAATATTTTATTCAGATATATAGTACAATAGGGGTCCAAAACCTAACTTTTACATCTTAACTATAAATCAAATGAAACCATCTTCATTAAATAGCTAATAAAAAGTTATATATAATTGGTGTATTTTGAGTTCACATGGAGAAGATATGGGTTTGAGAGTTTGAGTTTTGAAATTTTATTCTGAGTATAAAATGTACACTTTGTATTATTTTTGTGTAAAGTAAATTTTATATATTTATTTGAATTTTTTATCTATAACTTTCGTGCAAAAAGTTTATTGATTTGTGATATAGATAATAAAGAATAAAATGGGTCCCAAAAATTAAAGACTGAGGTTTTTTAAAAAAAGGATTTTTATTGTGTATTTAACTCTTATCTCCCCCTACTATTCCAGAAATGCGAGATGATTCTTTGACTGTGAATTCCGACTAGACGGCTACTTCACTTCGTTCAAACTCCCGCGTCGCGAGTCCTAGACCCTAGGGCTCTATCATAGGGAGCTTTGACAGACCGATTCCTCCGCATTCATCAATCGGACGAGAAGGCAGTGAGGCGGGCCCCTCCTGGCGATGCAAAACGCCCTATTCGATTCGTTTGAGTATCGAAGACCCCTGTGTCTATAGAAATATATAGACGAGACCTCCCATCAAAGGACAAGAGAGCTTCTTCGCCCCTCTCCCGTCAAAGGACAAGAGAGCTTCTTCGCCCTCCTTGTCAATCCAGTCATCATGATGCTTAGGTCTCGGGGTTTAAGGTCATAAAATACATTTGGTAATTATTTCTTTTTTTCTTTTCTTGTCTTTATTCTTTTATTTTGACTTTAAACAATGTATTTTATATAATATTTATACAATGAATAATAAATGTCAATTATTGCACAATAATGATATATACATGCATTTAGCTAGGGTTTCAAGCCCAAAATGAAAGAATAAAGGTGATGAAATGGAGATTCATCACCGCCTATACTTGCCTTTGCTAGTCCCTAGCAAACACTTATGCCTATAAGTGCATAAAATGAAACTAAAGAAAAGGAAAAGAAAGAAATCAGATTGATTTTAATTCTTAACTTGTCATAAAATCAAAGTTTGGATCTTAAACCAGACCTTTGGATTTTAGGTGCGGTCGGAACCTTATTGGGAAACATATTTGAAGCACAACATCCTTTGAGAATCACAAGACCCTGCTCAACTATCTCAATAGCCAGGTCATAATAAGTCAAGTCATAAGCAAACCCTTATGACTATGAATCTATCTTGGACAATGTTTGTGATATGTAGCTCTCTTCGGCTGAAGCAACAAAAGTCAATCTTCTCCAAAATGGTGACCCTAATTCCCTAATCCAATAACTCTTTTCTCGAGAAGCAGGGTATTCCCTTCTAAGTTCAAGTACAACCAGCTCATGAAGAGGAGAATGAACAATAGCCAATATACCTATCCTAGGATGCTTGACCAGTGTAGCCAAGTCATTTGGTTGTAGGCTCACAAACATATGACTTTGAAGCTCAAGCTTGCTTATCGACTATACAAATATATACATAATCCAGCAGGCATTTTATTTTCATTTAGGCATGTCCACTTTTTTTGGAGTTTTTATTGCATTTTTTAATACTATATACAACAACATTTACATAAGGATTTTTTCCTCTTGAGCCAGTATACCATACCTCTTTTGAAGCTTTATTGCAACCCACATCATTACATCATTAGACCCGTCGCCACTGGATCGAGTTGGGGTACAATGGCCATGGATATGTGACTTCTGATGTTTCCACTAGCTTGTATCTCATGCCGGTAGATCCAACCCTCTACCACTTCAACTGAGGCAAGAAAAGTGTAAGGTGTAGGTGCACAAGCTAGGTCATTACCAACAAGAGTCATGCGTGTGCTATGAAATACTCTACTTAGGCAGTCAAGACGACACTGAACTAAGTCTCGTGGTCTCAAAGAATTAAGTCTAACAGACCTGAAGTGTCTCAATTTCAGTTCCTATAAGGTTCATGTGATTAAGTAGATTTAGGTCCAACCAAGCTCCAATCTTCGGATTTTACTTAGACTACTTCAATTATTAAAGTCAATCCGAAAAATGCAAATGCTATGCATAATGTAAGAAAATATTTTTGTGATGCAATTTTCTAATTTTGAACTTTTTATAGATTTTTGAAAAAAAGGTTTGCAAATTTTTATGCAGTTTTTGAAAAGATTTTTCAAATGTTTTTTGAATTTTTAAATTAGCAAAATTTTAGGGATTTTTCAAAATAAAAGTTTTTGGAAAAAGAAATAGTACATATATTTATATAGGAGTACATCTTATTATTTACAAGAGTTGCGTTTTAGGAATTTACAAGTTCGTATATACAATGTTTATAAAGGATTTTATTTACTTGATTTATGTGCATAGTTCTCAAAATAATTTGAAAGGATTTTTGCAAACATTTTGAAAACTTTATTTTGAAAAATAATTTGACAAATATTTTTTACAAAATTTTTACAAAATTTGAAAATCATTTTGCAAAGATTTTCCAGACAGTATATAAAGATTTTTTCAAAATATTTTTGCAACTATTTTCCAAACATTTGCAAATAGATTTTCAAAATATTTTATTTCACACAAAGGAAGAAATTTTTACAAATGAAATATTTTTATAAAGGATAAAATTTTTATAAAATATTTTCCAAATATTTTCAAAAGATTTTTCAAAGAATTTTTCAAACCATTTTTCAAACTTTTTGCAAAATATTTTTACCCGATTTATTAATCGCTCTATATGAAGAGTTTTAATCAATTTTATACAAGTTTGTTCTTTACATTTAGTTAGTTGTATTTTATCATACTTATTGAAAATACGAAAGTATGAGTTACGGATAAAGTATATACAGAGTATATATGACCCCCTTATACTTAGCTGGAGCTATGTCCTCATAGATCCAAGAGAAAAGAAAAGACATAACTCAGACTATAGCCTATACTACAACGACTAATGGATAAAGAATCAAATGAATGAGAAGTCAACCGTCCCCCCTCTACTTAGTATAAAGTAATCCTAAGTATAACAGGTTGTATTTACATGCAGGGAGGGCTGGGGGCGAAAATGAACATATCAACAATTTTTCCTGTCTTCCCCTATACTTAGGGTAAAATATCCCTATGTATAGATAGGAATATTAACAAGAGAGGAGACATGTGAGGGATCATGGAATGGATGGTGGAATTCACTCTCCCCCCTATAATTAGGATGAAGCATATCCTAAGTACAACGATGATGACTGAGAGGAATGAAACAATGAATGAATAGAAAGAAAATAAACAGAAGAAAATAATAGAATAAAAGAAGAAAACTAAAGAAAGAGTTTTATAGGATCATTATCTTAATCTTTGGATGCTATTGGAGTTGTGGAGGCTACATCATTGTAGATCACTTGGACTAAGTCGGCAACGGCCAGGAAAGTGTCATGCTCAGGTACGGCTTCAGTAACTGACCATTGACGATGAACGATTGTGCGTCAGATGACAACATTGATATCACAATGCTTCTGTTGTCACACACTTCTTTTACTCTTAATGGCCATGTCCATTTACTTTTCAATTTTCACGGGAATATCTTCAACTTTGCGTCATATAACCACACTTCCTGTCCAGTCTCGAAGGTCTTTCGTCTATTGTGCCAGTCGTGCCAACATTTAACCTTCTCCTTGTACATCAAGCTATTCTTATATGTATAGTCTCGTAATTCTAGGAGTCTATTCAAATCCTCTTTTCTTTTCTGACCACCTTTATGTGAGTCTAGATTGTAAATGTTGACTGCCCATAGTAACTTGTGAATTAGTTCAACGAGGTACATGGCAAGATTTTTCATAAACAAGACGATAGGGTGACATGCCCAAGGGAGACTTGTAGGTGGTCCTATATTCCCAAAGGATGAAGTCCAAAATTTGGGACCAGTTCTTTATGTCCGACCTCATAAGCTTTTGCAAAATTATCTTGATTTCTCTGTTGGATAGTGGAATGCCATTAGTCTGAGGATGATAAGGAGAGGCAACTCGGTACTCGATGCCATATTCCTTCATTAATTTCTTGACCTTGTTCATGAAGTGACTACCCCCATCGGATATAAGAATCTTTGATATCTCAAATCATGAGATATTTTTTCTTGCAGAAACTGACATATTGTACATCTATCAGCAGTTCATGCGAGGATAGATTCAACCCAACGACTCATATAGTCAATGGCAAGAAGGATGTGCTCAAATCCATGATAGTTGGGAAAAGGGTCCCATGAAATCGATGCCCGAAGCATCGAATACATCTAAAATCTAACTGAATTTCAAGGGCATCGAGTCTTTTGTTGTGAGGTTCCTCCCATCTTCTGATAGTCAACACAACATTTGACATATGTTGCTGCATCCTTGAATAGTGTAGTCCACAAGAGGCCATGCTGCAATACTTTTGCTATTGTTCTATCTCCAGAGTGATGTCCACCACATTCGAGCGAATGCTAGTGGTCGAGGACAATATGATGCTCCTCTTGAGGGATACATCGTCGCCAAATACAATATGCTCCTTCCCTGAATAAGAGTGGGTCTTCCCATTGGTAGAAATGGATAGTGGACAAGAACTTGTCCTTGATTTTCGTCCAATCTTGCGGGAATATGCCAGAGACAAGGTAGTTCACAATATCGAGAGAATCCACGACTAGAATTGACTCATTTAAAAAGGTGTTTGATGGGTGCTTCGCTTAGTGGAGGATCTTTATGCTCAATTCTGGAGAGGTGATCTGCTACCACATTTAAAACTCCAGGCTTATCTTTGATTTCCAAATCGAACTCATATAGGAGAAGGATCCATCTGATCAATACGGGCTTGGCGTCCTTCTTCTATTATAAATACATGATAACAGAGTGGTCGTCATAACTAGCGACTCTAGATCCAAGAAGATAGGATCTGAACTTCTCGAGGGAGAAAACCACGACCAACAACTCTTTCTCTATAATAGTGTAGTTACTATGTGCTTCTTCTAATGTCTTGCTGACGTAGTGAATGATGTATGGTGCTTTATCTTTCCTCTGTCCTAACATAACCCCAATTGCAAAATCTGACGCATTCATCATGATCTCAAAGGGTAGGGACCAATCCGGCAACTGTAGAACTGGAGCTTGAGTGATTAGCTCCTCCAATTGATTGAAAGAAAGGAGAATTTGTCAATCAACATGAAACTCGATCTCCTTGCACAACAATTCTGTTAGATGTCGGGCGATACGATTGAAATCTTTGATCAATCTTCTTTAGAAAGTCACATGCCATAGGAATGACCTCACATTTCTAACATTTTGAGGTGGCTCAAAGTATGCTATCACATCCAACTTTGCTATGCCGACTTCTATGCCACTCTTGGAAACGACATGACCCAGTATAATTCCTTCAGTGATCATAAAGTGACTCTTTTCCCAAGATAGTACGAGATCGACTTCTCAGCATTTCTAAAGTACTCTGTCTAGATGCTGAAGATAAGAATCAAAGCTGTCATAGTAGACAGAGAAGTCGTCCATGAATACCTCAAGAAACTGCCAAACATATCGACAAAAACTGCAAGCATGCATGTTGGAACATGGTAGGTGCATTGCTCAAAATAAAGGACATCCTCCTGAAAGCATATGTGTCGAACGGACAAGAGAAGGTAGTCTTCTCTTGGTCTTCTAGGGCGATTGCCACTTGGTTATATCCGAAATACCCATCCAAAAAGCGGAAGAACTCCTTGTCGGCCAATCTTTCCAGAACTTGATCAATGAATGGCAATGGGAAGTGGTCCTTCTTCGTTGTAGCATTGAGTTGGCAGTAGTTGACACACATACGCTAGGATGTTGGTACCCGGGTTGAAATATCCTCTCCCCTTTCAATCGTAACCACGGTGAATCAAAACTTCTTTGGAACTACATGCAAAGGGCTTACCCATTTGAGTTGGAGATGGGTAAATGAAGCATGCACCAACACTTCATGATTTCTTTCATGATAACATCCCGTAAGTTAGGGTTCATCCTTCTCTGAAATTTCCGAGATGACTGGGCATCATCTTCCAAATAGATGTGGTGAACACAGAGCATGATTTATCTCGCGGAGGTCTGGTATGTGCCAACCAAGTGCCTATGGTTTTTCTCTAGAACCTCGAGAAGTCGAGATTCTTGGTCTGGGGTCAGCCTGCTACTGATGATGATCGAATACATGTTTTCTGCACCCATAAAGAAAGCATACTTGAGGCTTGCGAGAAGTGGCTTTAATTTTAGTTCAGATTGAGCATGCTTCTCAATCACTTCAAAAACCGAACTACTATGTGGATGATCTGCCGTGATTTTGGAGGTGTTGCTCACCTTGTTCGCTTGTGGTTCTGCTGATAATGTGCCGAACAAATCATCAATGAATTCATTATGTTCGGACTGGCATGAATCTTCTGCCTCAAAAAGTTGCATCAGTAAATAAGAATCTGTCTCCCAGTTGACTTCAGAGCATGTATCGACTGTGCTATCTAGGTCCTCCTCTGGAGAGAGGATTTCTTGAACCCATTTGTTTTTCAAAGAGAATTTTGTATCTCTGATCTCTGCAATAAAGCCACGGTCTGCTTCTGATGGTTCTGCTTGACCTTGATCAGACACTACTTTGGGTTCACTGACCATATCTATTGTCACCTTGTGGCTGCTTGAGCAGAACATAATCTTCCCAGACCCATAATCAACCATAGCCTTTGCGGTATGCAAGAATGGCTGACCAAGAATAATCGGGGTCAGGAGTAGCAATGCAGGGGAGTCCATATCAAGGAACACAAAATCAACAAGAAACTGCAAATCATGCATTGTTACGACAATGTCCTCCAATAAACCTCATGGTCGCTTGATTGATCGGTCAATGAACTAAAGGATCATGTATGTTGGCTTAAGAGGTCCCAGTCCAAATTCTGTGAGTAATGATGCAGGCATGAGAATGATTGAAGAGACACTGTCAAGCAGAGTTCGCTCGAAATCTTGGTCAAAAATCTTACATCTGATCAAAGGCGCTCCTTTGTCGGTCTTCTTCTTTGAGAGATTGTTGATGGCTGCACTTGTAGCCATGGTGAGGACGTGCTTCTCAATCTGCTGGCATCTGTTAACGCGGTTTGACCGACGCTTGTTTGTACATGCTTCCTTCAAGCCCTTCTTCACGGTGGGCATGTTCAACGGTCAAGTTTTCAAGAATATCCACAATACGTGGATCAGACAATGCAACTTTTTATTTTTCATTTTTTGGATTTTGCTATTGCATCATGAAAAGGAATATGTACAGAACTGAAATCTGAAATATTAATTTTGTTTACATCAAAATTCATGTCCATGATATTTTGTACAACCAGGCTACAAAAAAGGTGTACAATCTAGAGATGATGATACTGTTGGTGGTGGTGGACATCCAAAAACTTTGGTCTCCCCATCTGCTGGTGCTGGTGCTAGATCGGCGGCTGGTTCTTGCTCCTCCACGGTTGGCATGGCTTCACTTCGACTGTGATCATCTTTTTTATCTTTTTTATTTTTCTAATTTTTTGTTCTTTTTGCTGGGGATGGTGGCGGCTGGTTGTTGGCATAACTCCCCCTCCTCCTTCTTCCTCACCCGAGCATGTGGCTGGCACGACTGATGGAGAAGACAAGATTCACCAGATGTAGCTTTATTCTTCCCCTGATAGTGGTAGACAGAGGAAAGGTCATACTACTCCTGGGAGTAACAACACTAGACAAAACAAGTTCAGGATCATCTGACTCTACAATCATAGATGGGACTTCACATTCTACCTGCTCTTTTCGCTTGAAATTATTGGGGTTTGCTTCGATTTGGGCTAGAATGGGAGTTTTTGTGGCCGGTCGTCCAGTTTCTAGGTCATCTCTACTAGGCCCTTGACTAATTGGGCTAGACAATCAAGGCTCGAGTTCGTAGGAATCGACTCGGAAAATTCAGCATGATGCCCATGCTATGGCTGATGGTGTAGAGGTTGATGCTAGGACTATTGATACTACTTCTACGACGAAGGAAGGTGACACTGCTGATGATAGGGAGGAGGAGGATACTGCTAGTGGGATGCAGGCGTGTACTGATGGTATGGTTGGTTCTGGCCATATAATGGCTACGGATATTGCTGATTCGGTCTCCAATTGTTGTGATAATGTGGAGACTGGTGGTACTGGGCTGAGGCTGGGACTGGGCAAATCTCCCTCCTTGATGTTGAGGGAATGGACGTGAATTTACAAGCTAGCCTTTCTGAGGTTCTCCTGGACGGGCAATCTGCATGTCATTTGACCAAACTCCATTCACCTCTTGAATGAGGGCAGTGGAGGAGAGAATGGATAATTGGAAGGCATGAGCTCTTGTTGGTAGACCACCAACTGTTTCTGCTGCGGTTGCTGGTCGGCAGTTTGCACGTAGTACATGTGCTGAACTGCTGACTGTTGCTGACTCGGCTGAGGCTAATGTGGTAGTACTGGCTCGTCCTTCTTCTCAGGCGGAGTCTCGGAAGCTGGGGTCACATACTGGAAGGCATTGATGGTACTCACCAGTAACTCCAGTTGCTTGGTGATCTGATCGAAATTATCCCGGTTCTGGGTTCTTTGTTCGATCACAACGAGTTTTTTCAAATCTTGGATCGCTTCTCGATGATATTAATGTTTGAGAGATGGCCCTCAATGATGCTGAGGTTGGAGCTCTCATATCTCTCGACCCTACGAGACACTGCCATGTGCACTAGCTTGTGGAAGACCTGGGCATGTCTCTGATAAGCACGGGATGAAGAGAGAGAGGCCTCTCCCTCAACCATTTCTTTAAAGATCTGCTAGACTACATCTTCATCCTTGTTGAAGTGGGAACCCCCATAAGCAGTGTCAACTAATCTCTGGCTTTCATCATTCAAGCCCCCAAAGGAATATTAGACCAAGCTGGTCCTCAGTATCTCATGTTGGGGGCACTTCTCCTGTAGATCAGTGAATCGCTCCCAGGCTTCATGGATGGACTCGAGGACAACATGGGGGAAATTGTTAATCCTGGCCCATATGTGGTTGAGCCGACCGAGGAGGTAGAACTTGTAAAGGAACACAAACTTAAGTTCCTCCTAGGTCGTCACGACCTTTCGCAAATGGTTAACCCAGTACATGGCCTTATCTTGGAGACTGAAGAGGAATGCAGTCATCTTGACTAATCCTAACAATGTTAGGGTAGTGCGTAGTTCTGCAGATGTGAGAGAACTGTTGCATGTGAATATATGGTTCCTCATTGGTATTCCCGTGAAAAGTGGACAGAAGAACAAGGAATTGAGGTTTCAGCTCAAAGTGAGCATGGACCGGAGGGATGCGAATCCACTCGATCTTCTGGTTGTCTCCAGGATTATAAGTCTCTTTAATTGTTGGTTTAGGGTTCCCATTCCTTGTCTCTTTTTCTTCTTCTGGATCATCACAGGGTGGTTCCTCATTCCTTCCTTTCTCCTCCTCCACCTCCTGGTATGTTTCTCATATCATTCATCATATCTTGAAATTTTGTATGTACCAGGGCTTGCTCAGTTAGTTGCTGCTGTATGGCTTGGATGGATGCAAGCAACTGAGTGTTTACTTGGTTCCAATCAGGTGCTTGGCCCTGCTTTGGCTTGGGAGGCTGTTACCTTTTCCCTTTCCCTTAAGGATCCATTTCTAGGTTTGAGACTGATGAAAGAATTTTCAGATTGGGATCCATATATGACTTTTATTTGCAATGCTAGAGGAATCCCAATCAGACCAACTGTGAAACTGCATGCTAGCTGAAGTGATGAATATGATATTAGGATCAATCCTAGATATTTCTGAATGGAGAAAAAAATGTAGACTGAAATCGACCTCCATTCACAATGGGTGAACATGGGACAAGAGTGGTCCTGGTTTATTGAGAAATAGAAGGAAAGTGGAAATAAGATGAGGAGTTTCGAGATCGGTTTGCAAGGTCCAAACTGGTTTCTCAAGAATCACCTCGAATTGTTGATGACATTGAGTCCATAGAATCGATGTAGGTGTTGGCGAAGTCCCGACTAAGCCATCCATGAACTAACATCGTAGAGGGAAATGAAGATTGATGCAGGAAGAAAGATACGATGGTCAATGATGAATAAAGGGAGTGTGGAACAATAGAAAGGCTCAAAGCATGCATGGGGTCAAAGACAAAATTTGCGCAAATGTAAGAGACTTGATCTTTGAACCTTAATCTAGATCCATACAATACACAATACAAAATCGGTTCACGAACTCTACACATGTGAAGCCATAAAAGATCGACTATTTTTATCTTTTCATTTTTAGAATTGTTATTTCAGGCATATCTTTTAACTAGTCCTTAGACGTTAACTTATAGGAGCAGGAGTACCGCCGGAAAAGTATCGTGTACTTGTCCTCCTTCTTTGTAACATATAGTCTGCACTTTTTGAGGTCCTTTGTAACCCTTCCTGGATCCCTACTCAGCCAAAGAATAAGAGGTAGGAAGCCGATAGGCAAAACCACTAGTTCGGGCCTCGCTTGCAAAGGAATCACCGTGAGCGTGCAAGGACCTGTTCGGACGTAAACCGATGAGATAGACACATCTGTGTGGGCGTGGCCTAAGCTCGGTACTTCGGACCAAGTTGATGTTCCACACAAGGTGGGAACACCATCAATGACAAGGCCCTACTCGATCACATACGATAGAAGCGTAAATACTTCGGAAATCCATGCGATACACAAGGCAATTACATACTGGGTTTTTGGCTCTAATCCTTAGAGGGTCGTGCCTCGCTCATGGGAGGGATTTTGGTCCCCTCCTAAGGTACTTAAAAACAATGAGGACTATATGAACCCCAAGGAATGAAGTCCATTACATATTTTAATTAAGGTCAAAGTTTATTTAGCAATCCTCTTATTTTAGATGTTTGGTTTTCACTTTTTTTTGGATATTTTGCATACAAGCGCCTAACAATTTTGTAAATTTTCATTTAAGTCATTGGTGCTCAAAATCAGAGGGAGATAGTGACAAAGCCGTGCAAGTCGATTCGATGATGGAAATCTCACCATTGAATCTAATGATGCATGCACTGTTAGAAGACTTACAATGCTTCAGAGCTCTCTCCATGATGTATGCAAAACCGAATTTTTAAATGTATCTACATGGTGGTGTGCAATTGACAAAGTCGTCCTAAACATTAGTTGCCATTAGTCGTGAAGAACCACATGCCAACTATTTAGAAATGAACCCGAGAGTCTGATCTTCAAGACATCTTAGTTTTCGCCACAACGGGTCCTGCCAGCATTGTATGATGGCTCTCTCAGCGTGTGGGTTTAAGTCCAAGTAGTTGACAATTATTAATTTGACTAGATCCAAGCGTAAGCGACTAAAGTCACATAATTTTCGTTAGGATTCGTACCTAACTACCAAGACAAGCAGTCCTAAAGTCTAGGGGCTCCATGCAAGAAAAAATAAATAAAAAGAAAGCTGGAAACTCAAAATATCAGAAAATAAATAAATAAAGCGATAAAAACTCGAAAAACCATGACGAGGCCCCCACGTGAACAATTACCTTGACAATGGACCTCATTAATTAGAGTAGTATCCAAGTATTATTACAAATAATTGTGAGTAATCTCACCAAACAACAACTACAACAAAGCCTTTTTCTCACAATTAAGTAGGGGCGGCTACATGGATTCTTCGCCTCCATTCATATATATCTTGGGTCAATCTCAGGCTTATATCCAAAAACCTAAGATCCCTTCGTATAGTCTCTTTCCAACACTTCTTGGGCCGTCCTCGCCCTCTATTAGCCGGCTCAACATCCATCTCCTAACCGGTGCATCCGTTGATCTTCTTTGCAAATGACCAAACCATCTTAAGCGGTTTTCTCGCAGCTTATCCTCGATCGGAGCTACATCAAATTTCTTTCTGATTGCATCATTCCGAAACTGGTATTTACGTGTGTGTGTGTGTGTGTGTGTCCACACATCCACATTAGCATTTTCATTTCTGCTACATCCATTCTCTGCACATGTCTATGGTTCACAGGCCAACATTCAGATCCATAGAGCATAGCAGGTCTCACAACTACTTTGTAAAACTTTCCTTTAATTTTTAAAGGAATTTTCTTATCACAGAGAACAGCAGAGGCTCCTCTCCACTTTAGCCAGCCTGCATTTATTCTATTAGTAACATCTCCATCAATTTCCCCATCCTGTTGCAAAATAGATCCCATATATCTAAAAGAATCTCTCTTTTGAATGTTATTGTCACCAATCTTCACCTCAATTCCTTCATTGTTGCTTCCATCAAAGGTGCACTCCATATATTCCGTCTTAGCCCTACTTATACGAAATCCTTTAGTTTTCAATGCATGTCTCCAGACTTCACGCTTCTCATTTACTCCATCTCTAGTCTCGGCAATCAACGCAATATCATCAACAAATAACATACATCAAGGTAACTCATCCTGAATGTGACTTGTCAACTCGTTCATAATCAAAGTAAAAAGAAATGGATTCAAAGTTGGCCCTTGATGTAAACCAATATTGATGTCAAAATAGTCCGTCTTCCCAGACAGGGTCCTTACACAAGATAAAGCCCTATCATACATGTCCTTTATGAGGTTAATGTATAGGACATGCATTTGTCTTTTCTCCAAAACTCTACACAATATCTCTCTTGGGACAGAATAATAGGCCTTATCCAAATCAATAAAGATCATATGAAGGTTCTTCCTCTTAGTTCTATAAATCTCCATTGTTCTCCTCAGCAAATGGATGGCTTCAATAGTTGAGCGACCTGGCATGAATCCGAATTGATTTTCTTTTATGTTGGAAACTTTCCTCGACCTTCTTTCGATCACACGTTCCCAAATTTTCAATGTGACTCATCAGCTTGATACCTCTATAATTTGAACAAATTTGAATGTCTCATTTATTCTTATAAAGAGGCACCACGATACTCCTCCTCCAATCTTCATGCATTTTCTTGCTTCGCCAAATAACATTGAAAAGATTCGTAAGCCAAGTCAAATCGTGCTCACTTAAAACTATCCATACTTCTACAGGGATGTCATACGATCCTACACCTTTCCCAAGTCTCATAACATTCAAAGCCTCCTCTACTTCCTTTCTTTGTATTCGTCTATAGCTTGCACGATTCAAGTAACTTTCACTATTAAATACATCACCCAAAGTGGTCTCTCTATGTCCTTCCCCAATGAAAAGTTTATGGAAGAACTGCTCCCATCTAGTCTCTATGTCCTTCTGAGTAACAAGCATGTGACCTTCCTTGTCCTTAATACATCTCACTTGAGAAAGGTCTTTGGTCTTTCTTTCTCTTGCTTTGGCCAACCTGAATATATCATTTTTTTCATCTTTTTCATTTTTTAAAGTAATGCTTTGGCCAACCTCACCAAAATAAAATAAAATTCTAAACTAAAATCTATTCTAAGTTGTCTCCATGCTATGCGTGTTGCCTCTCCAACTGGCCATGGTAAGAAGACCAGTCTCCACCAAGATTGATTGCCTCGACTCCCTAAGAAGTCATCCTCGCGTAGTGGACCCTCGCATCAAACACAACAAGAGATGTATTAACATAAATAATCAAATAAATCTATACAAAGAAATGAGAGCTAGAATATGTACAGGTAAGAACAAATAGGCAAAGTATGTACAAGAAAAATAAAAGAAAATTATGTACAAATTGGGCTTCAGCACATTGCTTCCTGACAATGATGTCATTTGATGAGCGGGATTTTATCATGCGTGTCTAAAAATTATCCTCACGGAGTGCGAAGACAAAGTGTTGCTAAGATAATCCACAAGGAATCCCGAGTCGATTAACAAATACCCATAACATATAATGAATCAATGAATAACAAAAATGTGGAGCACAATTTATTATACTCTACAATAAAGATGTATAACGTGCAAGTATGTAGAGGTCGAACCACATAGAGCAAACAATGGTAACCTAATGATTATTGCTAATTAAAAATGAATTATGTACATAAATGTCTCTTTTTCTTAGTGTGGGTTTTTTATTTTTATTTTTTTCCTTTTATAAGCATTTTTTATGTGGGTTTTCATAGATATGTATATATAAGGATATATGTATATATAATATGTATATAAGATATAGTTATATACATCATAATAGATATAATATATATATAATGAACAAGTATTAATAAATATAGCCCTTATTATATAATAGGTATATACATTTTTTAAATATTTATAAGGTATATATAATGTTTATAAGGTATTTATAATGGTTAATAATATATAACCTATATATGGGTATATAATACAATATTTGGCATTATAATTATAAGGAATATTTACACCCATAACCTTAAGTAGTTTCGTAATTACCCCAAGAACCCTCGATAATCACGAATTACATCCAGAACCCTAAATAATGCTTAACCTTTACATGGCATAACCCTATGTCAAGTTCAGTCTTAATTCTCCTTTAACTCTGACGGAAAATGTTACATGTTGACCATTTTACCCTTCTAAATACATCATATTTATAACATGATGCCATTTGCAGATCAAGCAACCCCCTGCAAACCTCAGGCCCTCCCCAACTCGTCCCCGACAAGCTAGTCCGCCTCGCGCCTCCGCCCCCACTCCCCTACATGTGAGTTCCGCCCCGCGCCTCCACCCCCGTCGCCGAGGACCTGCGCGCTCAGCTCCTGGTCCTCTTTGAAGCACCACATGTAATCCCTATTCCTCTTCACGTCCAGTTCCTTCCCCGAGCCCTGCAGATGAGGAGACCCCCCGCCCAGCTCCTCGCCCCCCACCTCCACCGAGTTTCTCCTTGAAGCCCCCCTGCTCGAGGCCCCCTCCTCGCCTGCCCCTGCTCGACATCCCTCGTCCCCGTGGAGGCTCGCGCCCATCTCCTGGTCCTCGTCGAAGCACCGCCTGCGAGCCCTCCTCCTCCTCCTCGCGCCCAGTTCCTACCCCGAGCCCCGCCGCCAAGGAGACCCCCCGCCCAGCTCCTCGCCCCTCCCCATGCTTGAGACCCCTCCTCGCCGCCCATGCTCGACCCCCCTCGTGTGCCCAGCTCATGCGATCCCTCCTCCTCTTCGCGCCCAGTTCCTACCCCGAGCCCTGCCAGCGAGGAGCCCCCGTGCATGCCGAGGAGGCTCGCGCCGAACTCCAACCGCATGCAAGCCCTCCTTTCCTCGTACCCAGTTCCTGCCCCGAGCCCCGCTGCAAGGAGACCCCCGCCCAGCTCCTCACCCCCCCCTCCCCCCCCCCCCCCCCCCGTGCCCAGCTCATGCGAACCCTCCTCCTCCTCACATCCAGTTCCTGCCCCGAGCCCCGCCGCCGAGGAGCCCCCCCCCCTCCCCGCGCCCAGCTCCTGCTCCTCCTCGGAGCCCCACACTCCTCCACCACCAAGCTCCTCCTACCCCCTATCCTTGAGGAGGCTCGTGCCCAGCTCCTCGTAGAAAGTCCCCTCGGTGAAGCCCCCCCGGTCCTCGAGACCCGCTGTCGAGGAGGCTCGCTCCCAGCTCCTGCTCCTAGACATCTTCTTTCTTTTTTTATTAATGTCAACGGTTAGATCACTTCGTGGTTAGATTAACTCTCCCATATGGTTGAGTTAATGGACTAAACTAACGAAAGGTTGTAGGTGTAAAGCAGACCGATTATTCAAGGTTCTGGATGTAATTCGTGACCATCGAGGGTTTCTGGGGTAATTATGAAACTACTCAATGTTATGGGTGTTAATATCCCTAATTATAAACATAACTAAAAATACTCAAAATTTGTAAAATAAAATGTTTTTGGTTTTTCATATGTTTCAACTATTTTTGTGATTTATAAGATTTTTTACGAATTTTTAGGTATTTTTAAAGTAAAAAAATCCCAAATCAGGGATGAATTAAATAGGCCAAATAGTTTTGAGATTTAAAAATAGTAAATAAGATAAAAAAATCCTCAAAACTAATTTTCATATGTAATGAAGTATATAAATAAGATTATCAAACAAAAACAAATATTTTTTGGAGTTTTTGAGGAATTTTTATATTTTTATAGGATTTTAGAGCTTTATATTTTTTATCATTTTCTTTCTCAATTTTTAGGGGTTTTAGTCAGGAGTTGTAAAATACTATAATAAATAACATATTTTTTTGGGGATTTTACAAAAAGATTTTGTATATTTTGGTATTTTTAAAGATAAATGGGAACAAATAGGGCTCCATTTGATTTTTAATTTATAGGCGATGTGCATAAAATACAATTAAAATATGTCATGAAAAAGCAAGCATCCAGGTACATTGTCCTAATTTTGCATAATTTTTGGAGCACATGTGATATTTTTAAAAATTAAAGAACAAGCTCAAAAATTAAATACTAACAAGGGCATATTTGCAAATATCAATAGGTTTTCATGCATTCCAGAACCTAAAACGAAAGCCTAGGGGCTACTATATAATTTATCCACGCATATTTAAATTAAAAGCACATAGTAGTGGCTTAAATGTAATTTACAAAAAGTGCAAGGTCCTCTGTACAATTTCTCCACAAAAGTTAACATCAAGTATACATATTTCTGGATTAAAAATAAATATAAGAATAGACATGATCATTTTTGTAAAATACCGACCTCAAGTGGGGGAGGGCACGTGAGACATAAAGGCAAATATACAAAAGGACCCCGGGCTTTATGCAAAATACTCCCAGTTATTTACACTTTAGACCTGATTTTTAGTATTAAATAACATATGTACAAAAAGTAGGTTCATAAGTGAAATTTAACCAACATATGCGTATTGACGGATTATGGGGATTTCTTCACTTGACACACGTCATGTTCGCAACGTACGATGTTGGTTCGAGATGCAACAACCGAGATTAAATCCCAGAAGGGATCGGATGGTACTGGGTCTTCTTGATCCAACGAATGAGGTAGAATCTGGAGCGCCTCTCCAGATCGAATAGTGCATGTTGTCCTTGAAGAACAGTGATGAACTCCCCCTCCTTCGAGCTTCAATCTCCAAATCCGAGCACCCCAAGCCTCTTTCTTGATGCTGAAGTAGTGTCCATACTCAGGGGTGGCTTCCGCATCTAGTTGAAGGAGATGGGAAGATCCTCAAGCATGTTGATCGCATCGAATGCAATCCGAAGCGACTAGTCGCACTAGTTGCTCGATGCATCAGAATTTAAAAATTTTAAATGTGATGAAACCACATGATCCAAGAACCTTTCTCGGATCGTTTCATCTAAACCACAATAGGTATAAGGTTACCTCTTCAAGCGTGGTTGCGATCGAGTCTCTAAACTAAGAGACCTCCTGTCTCAAGTCCGATCCGACGGAGGAGACGCTTGCGAGAGCGTTGATGAGATGTGTCCTTCTCGCAATCCAAGTTGATGATCCAAGCGAAGAATCTCCTGATCTCGTCACATGAGATCCGATGTCTTCTTTACGAGCGAGACACATCTAAGGAGATGGAGATCCACGAGCAAATACTCCGACAGCATAACGACGATGCTGCGGCGATGGCGACTCTCTCAATGGCTCCATGCTGGACGGCTATAAGAGAGAGAGGGAGAGAGCATTTGGTGTGTAGAGAGAGAGAGGGGAAGAGAGCATTAGTTTATGTTGTAAAACGTGTCGTACGAAGAGCAAGGGGTGCCTCTTTTTATATAGGGTTTTGAGAGTCCATGGATCTCAATCCATGGACAAAACACAATCAATAGTTGAGATTGATTTGTGTTTCTTTCAATGGCTAAGATGTTATTGTAAAAAATACAACAAGAATTGATTTAATTTGAATTAATTTATATTGATAAATAAACATAATTAATCCCAATTTAAATCAGTTTGACTAGAGAAGAGATAATGAGGAGATTAAGCTCTTTCCATAAAAGAGGGGGGACAGCTACTCTTCTCCACATGGTGAGTTGTAGCTGTCCACTCTACTTAAGTGGAATGAGTCTATCTCCTCTAACTATCATGAGATCTCATTATCTCAAGATATCTCCTTATTTTACAACACTTGTTGTAAATATTTTTCACAAAAATAATTCACAATTATCTTGTGAAAAACTTCAATCAAGCCATTGAAATTATGTGAATCTCATTCACAACCAAAACAAAATGTAATTATATTTTCAATTAACCATTCAATGTGAATTCAATTCACATTAACAATTAATCAATAAATATAAATCATAATATGCTCTCTCTAATCTATTATAAATCACATTTATAATATATCTGATTAGTATGGATAGTGCTATCCATATTATTCATATCCATGATAATTAAATCACATTTAATTATTTTGGATGTCTTTTCTCATATGCACAAATAACATGAACCATATTCATATTATTCTCATCTTTGATAATCAAATCATATTTAATTTTCACAGGTAACTCTCCTAATAATATGAATCAAATTCACATTATTCATGGTAATTAAATCACATTTAATTATCCACTTTCTCAATGCTCGGATACATATATCAACAACGAAATTATCCATGAACTCTTTCAAGGATAATGTGCTTTCTCCGTGGATACTTGGAGATAAGGACATGGCGATTGTATTGTTCCACGTATAGTGACTTGGATATTGAGATAACATCTCAAATCCAGATCTTGCGGACCTCCCATAGATGCTTGATTAAATCAAGACCACAAATATAATCTTCTCATTACATCTGAATCACATTCAGATCAATGTCCAACATTTGGACTAAGATCAGACTACTTCTCTGTGAGAGAAGTCACTAAAATCCCGACATGTTTCATCACTCCCTCGGAATGGAAGCGACATGGTTATACAATCGTTTATGATCACATCACCGTCGGGTATTCCTAATACCTGTACATCTTGCATACTGGAAGGCCCAGAATAAACCCGAAGTTTTAGATCTCTTTTAGACTGTCTCCTTCAGTGTTTTATCATTAAGTTTCTCATTTGACTATTGGGAGTTGGTATCGATCATATACTTTCTAAAAGCATATATCATACCCAGATGTTGATCATATACTTTCCAAAAGTATATATCAAACCTACAAATTCAGTTAAGCTTCCAAAGCGAGATGACCTGGCACGGAACTTGATTCTTCCAAATATCTCATGAGTGAGCTCATGTCTTCTGATTCAGTAATGAATCAGTATGATCCCTTTGAGAGATCGTATCACTCATATGCCCTTGCATGCGCACCAACGCGCTGACGTATTGACCTTGGTTATCATCAACCTATTGGTCTACCAAATGTATATACTCAGACATATAGTAACACATTTGTCTCCGGTCAGAGGATGCATGCCTATATCGTGACAGCATACAACATAGGTTTTTGGTTATCTTGATCTCGTTAAGTCAACTCTTTGACCTAACTAATCTAACACCTCTTAATCTCTATTCCCATGCAAAGGACCTCCATCAAGAGGTCGGTCAGATATCAACCAAGTGAGAAAGGATTGCCATATCCTACTCAGGCTGGAGATCCTCTCTTAACATTCATTTGATGGTACTTGATGAGTCCTCAATCTAAATCTTTAGATATTCATCCAAGCACCAGCCTCTATGATTCAATAATTGAATCAACAGTTATATGATCATTAAGATGGCCATGGTACATAACCTAATTGTACTAAGGGACCTATTATGCAAATTAGTTATTCTTCATTTCAGATCAGGGAATGATATTCGCAATAACATTTATTGCATAATGGCTCGCTGTGGGCTCGCATGTCCAACAATCTCCCACTAGCCCAAAGAGCCATTAATGGGCTAATCATTTAAACCCGCACTCATGTGACAATCATAGGCTATTTAGAAAAATAGCTAGGTAAGCTGATCAATCACTCTGTTCCAAGAGACTATGCCAAGTCCTTTTACGACACTTGCATATCCCCTAGTAACAGTGCTCGCATCCAATGTGAATGTTGCATCTTATATCACCAATACTCAATTTTGTCAGTTATAGTGTCCTTTGACACCACATTTCAATATTTATTATAACCAGTATGTCCATAATCCTTATCAGAATACCCTTATTCTTGGAGATCTCTATCTCCACAGTTAAGACCTTTTAGATCACTATCTATAAAGACTTAAGCTCTTGAAGACAAGACTTAGATATCACTATCTCTAAAGTCTTGTCATCTTTGAAGATATTGTTATTACTACAATCAAGTGTTTTATCTCCTTAGTAGGATTAGTAACATTTACTGCTCCCACTGCATGAAAGACATCTGACTTTTTTACACATCTAGCATACACTAGGCTACTCGTAACTGATGTACAAGGGCAAGTAGTTCTAGCATTCACTTCCTCAACTCTTTGAGGTACTATCCTTTCAGATAGGTCGGTACCACATCTTAAGGGGAAAAAAGCCTTTCTTGGAATTTTTCAGAAGATGGAATATGTCCAAGGTGTACCATTAATGCGACGGTTCCAATGCCCTCTTCTCTTTGCTTCTAAATACTTTCAGAACTAAGATCTTAAGAGGTTTCCTTGAGATTATGTCTCAAGGTATGGAATTGTCAGTCTATAAAACACTTATTATTATCCTTATATCATTCCAAATGATTAGGATATTATATACATTTAGCACGATGAACACAATGGCACTCCCACTAAGCTTCACATGGTACATTAAGATTCTATCTGAAATCATAACATTTATGATTTCATCAGATTCAATGTTCCAACTACAAGAAGCTTATTTGAGTCTATAGATGTAATTTCTTTAGCTTGCACACCTTGCTTTCCTAAACCATAAAGCCATGGGGCTACTTCATGTGAATATCCTCAATAAGGTATTCATAAAGAAATGCAAAATTGACTTCCATCTCGAAGATGTCAAAGTCACGTTGTGCAGCTATAGTTAGCAATATTCTGATGGGTTTAAGTAAGGCCACTGAAGAGCAAGTCTCATTGCAAGCAATGTCTTCTCTTCGGTGTGTATCTTGTGGATACGAGTCGTGCTTTGAAAGTCCCTACCTTCTCATCAGGTTCCCTCTTTCTCTTGAAGATCCATTTACACCTTAACGGGTCTTACCCATATAGGTGGATCCTCGAGGGTCCATATACAACATTTGTATATGAAGTCTACTTTAAACTTTATTGCTAATGTCCATATTTCCATGATCTTCAGAAGCTTCATCACATGAAGTAGATCATTGCCATACTTAACTGACACTATAATCCATCATCAAACTCATTTGAAGAAATATTAGTGTTTCATCTTTAATTGTCCTCTTAGTTTCCAACTTCAGAAGCCTTATTTTCTCAAGATTAAATGATTTCCTTCACTTCATTTTCATCTTGATTCTCAAGAGAGTCATCCTCTAAGAATCATATCCTTAGAGATGAGATCTTTTAAGAATCTCAATGTCATAAAGTAGGTATCCAATACCATCCTTTATTTTCCTAATGAAGTAGCACTCTCTGGTGCTAGATTCCAGCTTACTAGCATGGACCTTATAAGGATATATATTGTAGTCTCTACTACATATATACCTTGAAAACTAAGAGGTAATTATGCTATTATTCATTATTGATCAAATCATGTCAAACATGATCCAATTGTATCTCCCTACAACTCTCTTGAGTTTAGGTATATTAGGAGAAGCGAGATAGGAATGATATTCATATCCCTTTAAGGTATTCTTTGAATTCATCTAATAGGTACTTGCTACCAAGGTTAGATCAAATTCATTTCATCTTCCTTTAAACTTTGGTTTTAAACAAAAATTGTGAAATCTTTGAACATTTCAAAGGCTTCTAAAGTGAAGGGAAGAAATCTCATATCACAAATATCATCGAATGATATCACATATCATTAAATTTTATTATGATATAGATGATCCACATACATCAACATGTATGCGATCTTGAATTCCTTGGCATCTAACAACACCATTCCTAGAGAAGGGTGAATTGAACATCTTCTACTTTTGAATACAATATTCAGAAAGTATGTAAGATTTGAGATTTTAGACATTCTAAAGTTCATCGTTTACTAGTCTATTGATCTCATCAACAGACATATGTCCAAGGTTTGATGCCAGATCATTGTAAAATGATCTTCATCCTCCTATTGATCTTGTTAAGGTTTAATTTCAGTATTAGAAATGTTAATGAACCATTCATTAATTTTCTAATTTAGTAGAATCCTCTAGATATTAGATTACTATCTGAAATATATTCATCATAACTCTCTATGATAGGTCTATTCCAGAATTTATGTTAATTTCCAACACATAGAAATAAAATACGAATGTAGTGTAATATCTATGTCATAGAGACATTCTCTAAGACTAAGGGATCTCCCATTGAAAATATGATCTATCTATCCAATAGAGATTGTTGCAACAATTACATCAATACCCATGTGGATGACTATTAACCTTAAGATCAAATTTTCTAGTCTTCTAAAATATATGCAACCAATTGTAAGTGTTATTAGAAGAATGAGATACACTGATCAGACTTTTAATCTTACGATAAGAAAGTCAATTTCAAGGATTAAATGTAGATTATTTTGATGCACTATTTGAGTCCTTCTTTAAGGATCCTAGATAGTCTAGATAATCACACTATCTGTACATCGGCGTATTGCAGTATTGGCATTTATTCAACTCTTTGGATGTCATGTGTGTTTGGAAACCATAGAAGTACAACCAACTCTTTGACTTTCCTTCTAACCTGGGCCCGACCCATGCTTCCACTGCGCTCCTTTGATCTATATACAACCATTGCTTAACACAAAGGTTCTCTTGTGTTGAATTCAAAAGATTTCAATATAAGAGAAATTCAACATTTATACATGCTTCATTCAATTCATACAATATGAATATTATGAAGCTTCATGAATGACTCTCATAGCCAGTACCGACGGGAGTGGGATAGACCGCACACCATGCAACCTGCTACCCCAACGCTCCCCGACTAGACACCATATCCACCTCGGGAAAGGATAATGCCAAATCGACCACTGTGTACTTGAGATGTTCATCGGTTTTTCAACCAAAATTATACCATATAGTAATAATCAAAACCATTTTGATTATAAGGAAATTTTCTAGACAAATTCCCAACCCTAATCAAGTAGCATGTTTGTTGAAAATGTATCAAGTAACCAATTGGTGATCTAGATCAAATCTAATCATTTATTGATTGAGGCAATGTCATTTAAGGGAACAATTATCATTCAAATATTTCTCAAATATTATCCATAATTATTCCAGGATATTAACCATTAATTTCACAAGTTTCTTAAATGACTATCACAAGGTTCATGATTAGGATTGCAATTTTCAGCAGTGATCCTCACTTACTAAAAATAGCATATCTCATTCATTTTATATCCAAATTATGCAAAATCAGTTTCTAAAGTTTGCTAACTTAATTTAAAATAGAACCTAGGTGATTATCATGCATTTTCAGGTGTTTTAAAATAGTAAATAACTCCTTAATTACGTCATCATCGCCATCCCTAAAACAGTGGATATATGGTCATAAAAAAGATCATAACTAGAGTTATCGGATTCCAAATCACGCACACTCAAATCCTATTGTTTACTTAATTAATGTAGAACATTATCTAAGTGATAGATTCATATTTAAACATTTTAAACATGGCCGAAATCAATCGTAAACAGGGCTGCGAAAATTGAAATGCGATAAAATTTTCACAATCCTTATGAACCCAAGTCTTCTTAGGTTCATGGATCGCATTCAAAACCTCCAATCTGGCTCTGATACCACTTGAAGGATATAGAAGATCCTCAAGCGCATCACGAAAGCGTGTGGATTGCATCGAATGTAATCAGGAGCGACTAGTCACACTAGTGGCTCGATGTAGTAGAATTTAAAAATTTTAAATGTGATGAAACCACATGATCCAAGAACCTTTCTCGGATCATTTCATCTAAACCATAATAGGTATAAGGTTTACCTCTAGAAGCGTGGTTGTGATCGAGTCTCTAAACTAAGAGACCTCCTGTCTCATGTCCGATCCGACGGAGGAGACGCTTACGAGCACGTTGATGAGACGTGTCCTTCTCGCAATCCAAATTGATGATCCAAGCGACAAATCTCCTGATCTTTTCACACGAGATCCGACGTCTTCTTCACGATCGAGGCGCATCTAAGGAGATGGAGATCCACGAGCAAATACTCCGGCAGCATAACGACAATGCTATGGTAATGCGACTCTCTCAATGGCTCCATGGTGGATGGCCATAAGGGAGAGAGCATTTGGCATGTAGAGAAAGAGGGGGAGAGAGCATTAGTTTACGTTGTAAAACGTGTCATCCGAAGAGAAAGGGGTACCTCTTTTTATATAGGGTTTTGGGAGTCCATGGATCTCAATCCATGGACAACACACAATCAATGGTTGAGATTGATTTGTGTTTCTTTCAATGGCTAAGATGTTGTTGTAAAAAATACAACAACAATGCATTTAATTTGTATTAATTTATCTTGATAAATCAATATAATTAATCCCAATTTAAATCACTTTGACAAGAGAAGAGATAATGAGGAGATTAACCACTTTCCCTAAAAGAGGGGAGGGGGTCGGCTACTCTTCTCCACATGGAGAGTTGTAGCTGTCCACTCTTCTTGAGTAGAATGAGTCTATCTCCTCTAATTATCATGAGATCTCATTATCTCATGATATCTCCTTATTTTACAACAACACTTGTTGTAAATAATTTTCACAAAAATAATTCACAATTATCTTGTGAAAAACTTCAATCAAGCCATTGAAATTATGTGAATATCATTCACAACCAATAATAAAATGTAATTATATTTTCAATTAACCATTCAATGTGAATCTAATTCACATTAACAAATAATAAACAAATATAAATCATAATATGCTCTCTCTAATATATTATAAATCACATTAATATTATATCTGATTAATATGGATAGTGCTATCCATATTATTCATATCCATGATAATTAAATCACATTTAATCATCTTGGATCTCTTTTCTCGTGGGCCTAAATAACATGAACCACTTTCACATTAATCACATCTTTGATAATCAAATCACATTTAATTATCTTAGATAACCCTCCTAATAATATGAATCAAATTCACATTATTAATGATAATTAAATCACATTTAATTATCCATTTTCTCAATGCTCGGATACATATATCAACAATGAAATTATCCATGAACTCTTTCTAGGATAATGCGCTTTCTTCGTGGATACTTGGAGATAAGGACAGGGCAATTGTATTGTTCCACTTATAGTGACTTGGATATTGAGATCACATCTCAAATCCAGATCTTGTGGACCTCCCATAGATGCTTGATTAAATCAAGACCACAAATCTAATCTTCTCATTACATCTGAATCACATTCAGATCAATGTCCAACATTTGGACTAAGATCAGACTACTTCTATGTGAGAGGAGTCACTAAAATCCAGACATGTTTCATCACTCCCTCAGAATGGAAGCATCATGGTTATACAATTAATTATGATCACATCACCCTCAAGTATTCCTAATACATGTACATCCTGCATACTGGAAGACCTAGAATAAATCCGAAGTTTTAGATCTCTTTTAGACTGTCTTCTTCAGGGTTTTATCATTAAGTTTCTCATTTAACTATTGGGAGTTGGTATCGATCATATACTTTCCAAAAGCATATATCATACCCAGGTGTTGCTCATATACTTTCCAAAAGTATATATCAAACCTACAAATTCAGTCAAGCTTCTAAAGCGAGACGACCGTGCACGGAATTTGATTCTTCCCAATATCTCATGAGTGAGCTTATATCTTCCGGTTCAATAATGAACATGTATGATCCCTTTGAGACATCGTATCACTCATATGCCCTTGCATGCACACCAACACGCCGACGTATAGACCATGGTTAGGTCATCAACCTATTGGTCTGCCAAATGTACATACTCAGACATATAGTAACACATCTGTTTCTGGTCAGAGGATGCATGCCTATATCATGACAGCATACAACATAGGTCTTTGGTTATCTTGATCTCAAGTCAACTTTTTAACCTAACTAATCTGACACCTCTTAATCTCTATTCACATGCAGAGGACCTGCATCAAGTGGTCGGTCAGATATCAGCCAAGTGAGAAAGGATTACCATTTCCTACTCAGGCTGGAGATCCTCTCTTAACATTCATTTGATGGTACTTGATGAGTCCTCAATCTAACTCTTTAGATATTCATCCAAGCACCAGCCTCTATGATTCAATAATTGAATCAACAACTGTATGATTATTAAGATGGCCATGGTACACATACCTAATTGTACTAAGTGACCTATTATGCAAATTAGTTATTCTTCATTTCATATCAGGGGATGATTTCACAATAACATTTATTGCATAATGGCTCACCGTGGGCTCGCATGTCCAACACTAGCAGACACCACAAGAATGTCCAGAGCTCATTGGTGGAGCTCTGGCATGCCTGAGAAACTGAAGCTACTTTCAAAGTCTAATAGCCCTCAGATGGGCTCTTCCAAGAGCGTAACCTACATAGAAAACTCAAGGGGCCTCGGCGATGCTTCCTGGGTGTCTATTAGTGGGAAACGATGGTGAAATGGACAGATGAGGAAGTGCTCCGATGAAGGCGGCAGAGGGAGCATCGAGATCTCAATCCAAGAAGAATCAATGGGGATCTAATAGGCCGAGAGGATGGAGACGGCTTTGAGGAACGGAAGGGCGTGAAGGGCGATTCGGGAACTGGTCGGGTTTACATTGAAACATGATCGGAGTAGAGAGCTCGAACGATCGAAGATTTTGATTCTATGCTAATCTATGGATCTAAATACTAAACTAAATACAAATTTGAAATGATAATAAAAAATCTACCTAGGAATTAAAAATACACAACTCATACCTGATGGTTAATCAGGGAACAAGACAGGTTGGAGCTCCGCTGTGGATCTGCTCTCGTCCTCCTCCTACGCTCCAACACCATTGGGACGCTCCTCTGTCACCGGACACACACACACACACACACACTAGGCTGGAGCAGAAACATGGCTCGAATAGGGATCATGGAATAAAAAATGATGAGGGTGGATGTTATATACAGTGGTGACGGATGATCTTTGAGGAAGGATGTTTCGTGGATCGAAGGAGATCAAAGGGATCTAATGATGGAACGAGAAAGAAGGTTGTGGTGGGAAGAGAACTGAAGAAGGAATCGAGGCATTTTGGTGATCAGAGCAGCCTAGAAAATTCGAGGAAGTGGACCGCTCGAGGTTCTGACACGGTCAGAGATGCTAAAGGCACAGTTGACCGAGGTCTATGAAAGAAGAGCTCTAGTTGGTCCATGTGGACCAACTAGAAAAATGCAAGGTAAAAATTCCTTGTAAAATAAAGAATAAATAGTAAATGAATTTATTTGTTTTATATAAAATAAAAATGTTTATTATATTCTTGTAGTATTTAATTATGATTTCTATTTGTCTTTATGGATTAATTTATTAGGAGCTATTATTTAAAAGTAGAGTTATATGTATATTTACCTATATGCAGCTCTTTTTATTTTTATTTTGTATTTATATTTTATTATTTTATATACTTAGTTTGTATATTTATAACTTATTCACATGCACGTAAATATATTTTTTGTAGTATTTTTCTGAGTTCATTTGTATATTTAATTAAATACGGGAAGTGTAGTGTATTCATCTATGTATTTTTATATACTATTTTATTTTATTATTTTATTTAGGGTTTTATTTTATTGTAAATATATACATATACTGTGAATAATATTTATAAAATTATAAAATATAAAATAATGATAAATACAAAGAATAAGTAAAATGAATATTTTATTCAGGTATATAGTACAATAATGGTCCAAAATCTAACTTTTGCATCTTAACTTGAAATCAAATGAAACCCCTTCACCAAATAGCTAATAAAAAGTTATATACAATTTAAGGTGATTTAGTGGATTTTGAGTTCATATGGAGAATTTATGGGTCTGGGAAATTTGAGTTTTGGAATTTTATTCCGATTATAAAATGTACACCGTGTAATATTTTCATGTAAAGTAAATTTTGTATTTTTCTTTATATTTTTATCTACAACTTTCATGTACAAAGTTTATTGATTTGAGGTGTAAATAATAAAGAATAAAATGGGTCCCAAAAATACAAAATTAAAGTTTAAAAATCAGGGTTTTTATTGCGTATTTGACCCTTTTTCCCCTACTTTATCCCTTGTCGACCCAGTCATCATGATGCCTAGGTCTCAGGGTTTTGGGTCATAAAATATCTTTGGAATTAATTTCTTTTTTTCTTTTCTTGTCTTTATTCTTTTATTTTGGCTTTAAATAATGTATTTTATACTATATTTATACAATGAATAATGACTATTAGCTATTGCAAAATAGTGATATATACATGCATTTATCTAGGCTTTAAAAGCCAAAATGAAAGAATAAAGGTGGTGAAATAGAGATTCATCACTCCTTCAAAAATAAGTATGCTGTCTCCGTGGATACTTGGAGATAAGGACATGACGATTGTAAATTCCATATATAGTAACTTGGATATTTAAATCATATCTCAAATCCAAATCTCGGGGACCTCTCAAAGATGTTTGATTAAATCAAAATCATAAATCTAATCTCCTCATTGTATTCGAATTGTATTCAGATCAATGTCCAACATTTAGACTAAGATCAGATTACTTCTCCATTGGGAGGAGTCACTAAAATCCAAACCTGTTTCATCACTCCATCTTAATAGTTTTGTCACGGTTATACAATCATTTACAATCACATCATCCTCAGGTATTCGTAATACATGTACATCCTACATTCTGGATGACCTAGAATAATCAAAGTATTAGATCACATTTGAACAGTCTCCTTCACGGGTTTATCATTAAGTTTCTAATTTGATCATTGAGAGTTGGTATCGATCATATACTTTTCAAAAGTATATACCATACCTAGGTATTGATCATATACTTTCCAAAAGCATATATCACACGTAAAAATTCAGTTAAGCTTCCAGAGCGAGATGATTGTGCATAGAATTTGATCTCAATATCTCATGAGTGAGCTCATGTCTTCCGATTCAATAATGAACCTATATGATCCCTTTGAAAGATCTTATTACTCATATACCCTCGTATGCACACCATCTCGTCGACGTATAGACCTTGAATAGGTCACCAACCTATCGGTCTTTCAAATGTACATACTTAAACTTATAGTAACACATCTGTCTCTGGTCAGAGGATGCGTGCCTATATCGTGATAGTATACGACATAGATCTTGGTTATATCGATCTCGTTAAGTCAACTCTTTGACCTAACTTATCTAACACCTCCGAATCTATTCCTATGCAAAGGACCAACATCAAGAGGTCGGTTAGATATCAGCCTTTAGAGATGAATTGACATCTTATTCTCAAGCTGGAGATCCTTTCTTAACAATCATTGGATGGTGCTTGATGAATCATCAATCTAACTCTTTAGATATCATCCAAGAACCAGCCTCTATGATTCAACATTTGAATCAACAACTGTACGATCATTAAGATGGGCATGATACATAACCTTAATTGTACTGAGGGACATATTATACAAATTAGTTATTCTTCATTTCAGATTAAGGAGTGAATTGCAATAACATTTATTTCATAATGGCTCGTCGTGGGCTCGCATGTCCAACACCCTATAGTTCGAAGGAGATTGGACATGACAGTTATAGACACTGGGTATCGGTAGGAACGGTCATGAACATGCCCTAGCGTTAATCAGAGGAGACAGTTGCCTATGTCCCCTCCAACTTGGTTATTATGAAGAACATCGAACTTCCCCTTTAGGACCTGATCAAGCAAGATGGTTGGGTCTCTCTCCTTGGATAGTAATAATTGAGAAGGTCACATATGTCCCCCTATATAATCAAAGGAGATGGCCATGACCATCTCATCTATTGTACATGCCCCCTCTGAGCAAATGAGACATGAATAAAAGAGATGATCTACCGAAAGTCCCATGCGATCAAAGAGATGTCTATGCATGAGAGTGGACGGTTGACGACCATTGCCAATTTGATAGTTGTTTGTAGCGTGTGCATGTTTGAGAGAGAGAGAGAGAGAGAGAGAGAGAGAGAGAGAGAGTTTGTGTGTGTGTGTGTGTATGTTGGATGGAGAAGGGCTTAAAATGAAGCTCAATATCTTACCAAGGGATTTAGAGTTTGGTAGGATGGTTGATAAAACTGGTAGTTACACTATCAGTCGTGGATGGATGATCTTGACTTGGTAGATTTCTTGCAACAACCCACAAGTAGGTACTGGAAAGTAAAGGGTGGTAAAGATTGGGGATGCTATTTCAGAACAATGATCCTAATTGAGTTCTTCTTAGCATAAGTGAGAGCTCACACTAACTATAACAATTTTCTCATGAACTTGGTTGATTGTGAGTTTAGTGGTAATAATAGGTGTTCCAAAGTGTCATGGAGGGATGACGCGAGCAGCCGATACAATCAACTGAGATGATTGGAGAAGAGATAGAAGATACCCATCAATGGTGGTGATTGGAGAAGTTACAAAGAATAACCACCCACAGTGATGCAACTTAGAGACTGATGGCAATCCAATCGAAATATTTGGAGGCCGAAACACCTTGAATAAGTTGACATGGAACTCTATAAGGTCTATGCGAGATGGCACACAGACGAGAGATCGAGAGGGAAAGGTACACGAGTAATGATCCAATCTACACTCTGAATTTATAATACCATATGAGAATAAGAGAAAAGCTATAAGAGATATTATTCCACTTAATGAATTCTATATTACAATCTTCTCTATTTAAGGGCCCTTACGTTATTATATATAACATAACAAACTCCACAAAACTCACATATCAATAGCAATTTCTAGAAGGGGAAATGCACCTTGTGCATTAGCTAATATGGTGGCTTTAGAAGTATGTGTACATGCTCGCAACGAAGGGAGGTAATAAAATTATAGGCGAAGCTTGCAAATGGAGCCGTAAACATGCCACTTCTTGTAAATTGTGGAAAGAAATCAAATTCAACTTTAAATCGGTAGATACGTTAGATAACTAAGTGCATAATTCAACAATTCGTGTTTGTTCTCCTAAGTATAATTAAATAAAATCGGCTCAATCTTTCTTATAGTAAAAGATTGAGCTGGACTAAGCAAAATAAAGAATAACCAAGCATCCATCTTTATATCCATCTTTGGATTTTCATGTATCCCTTTTATTGATTATTGATATGGATATAACAATAATTATATCAACAAATATATACATAATATACCGACTTCACCTATACCTTAAGCTGTTTGTATATAAAAGAATATATTTTAGGATCATATGGATTATCCTTGATAAGTGTGAGATACAAAGGAACACCATTTATGTATTGTGGACCAGTTTCAAAACGATGCAAGATGACAAAGATAATGATACAATTAACATATCACCTAGTCTGATCTAACAACGTGATTACCAATTCAATAATGAGATTAGAAAGACCATATTTTTTTGCATATGATGGCGATAGACCACCGTGTTCAGGAGTATCATATATGATTTTTAAAATAATTATCAATTCAATTCTAATTAAATAAATCATCATAGCCGACAACGCCTCAAGTGACAAATTCGGCGTGGAGAAATTGCACTATCGAACTTACAATTGGGTTTTGTTCCCTTACATATTAATTAAATACATTTACGATTGATTATGTATTTTGTGGAGCGGATGTAACATCCAGCTATTTTTTATTGATTTTTGATTTTTTTAAATGTAACTTATGTGGGATATAGATCGTCATATATTAGCGATCTCATGCAAAATTTAATTTAATTCGACAATTCTATCATATCCATTCAATATATCAAATTTTAACGATCTTTGAATTGCTGAAGTTGAATCATTCTAATAAGACAAATTAGATATATTTATTTTGTATGAATTTTGAACGCATATACCACTTAGTAGACTAAACAAATCCCCCTAAATTTGAACCAAAAAAATTAAAACTAATAAAAAATAGTTGAGTGCATCTCGACTGCCCTTTTTTCCTTTTTAAATATGCACATGATTAAATGGATAAACTATTTTTGAAAAGGATTTTTACCCGACTAACCCTGTAATCTTTGTCAATAACCTCTACGATGTTTGAAATGTCGTAATTCCTCTCACGACCCCATAAACTTGCTCCATCTTATCATACGAGTCCTTTTGTTAAATTGACATGTCCAGAGTTAACTTCCTTAGGTTAAAAATGAGATAATCTAACCAATCCGCAATCGGATGGCTAGAATTAATAAAAAAAATAGTGAAAGGCGGTCGACATTATGGGGGAGGGTGCTCGACCTGCCAAGCGACGAGTGGGTCGCTACCAGGGGCAAACTGAGCTGGCTGGGTGGACTGGAGGATGTTGGCGGGATCGACGGTTGTGCAGGGGAGGCAATCTGGGCGGGGGGAGTGGTGCTTCGAGCAAGGGAGGCGGCCTGGGAGGGGGAGGCTTCGAGCAGGGGGAAAGCTTGCGGGAGGAGGGGGTGTTCTGGGTTTGGCCTTGTCCCGCGCAGGTGCAGGGGAGGCGTCCTGGGAGGGGAGAGGCTTCGAGCAGGGGGAAGCCCGCGGGGAGGGGGGCTTCGTGCCGGTTTGGCCTTGGCCCGCGCAGGTAGGGGAGCGGCCTGGGAGGGGGGATGCTTCGAGCAGGGGGAAGCCCGCAGGAAGGGGGGCTTCGTGCCGGGTTTGGCCTTGGCCCGCGCAGGTGCAGGAGAGGCGGCGCGGGAGGGGGGGGGGCTTCGAGCAGAGGGAAGTCGTAGGGAGGGGGGCTTCATGCCGGGTTTGGCCGGGTAGGAGGGAGGCCCGCGACAGGATTTGGGGGGGGGGGGGGGGGGGGGGGCTTTGACTCCGGGGAGGCCTGGGGAAGGCGGCCTGGGGGTAGTTTCGAGGGGAGGCCAGCGGCGAGGAGGCGACCTGGTGGGTGGGGGGGAGGGGGCTTCGAGGAGGGCCCGCAGCGGCGAGGCGGGGAGGCTTTGACTCAGGGGAGGTCTGGGGGAGGCGCCTGGGGGGAGCTTCGACGGGAGGCCAGGGGCGAGGAGGTGGCCTGGTGGGGGGGGGGGGGGGGGGGGGGGGAGGGGGGCTTCGAGGGGATGCCCGCTGTGGCGGGGCGGGGGAGGGCTTTGACTCATGGGAGGCCCGTGAGGTGGCAGGGCTTCGAGCCCGCGTGCAAGGGAGGCAGCACCGGGAGTGGGGGCTTCAAGCATGAGAGCTCTGAGGGAACGTCGAGCAAGGCTGCAAGCAAGGGAGGCCCGACATGGCATCGAGCAGGGCAGGCAGGGGGGCCTCGAGTGCCGGGCGACGACAGGAGGGAAGCTAGATGCGGGGCTCCTCGACGGTCGGGTTCGGGGAGAGGGGGCTTCAAGGAGGAGCACTGTTCGGGACGATGCTGCAGGCGGGGGTATGGGTTTAAAAATCCCTGATATAAAATAATGTAACGGAATCATGTCAGTTTTAACAGATAAATGGATGTGGGTTAACCACGAGGTATGTGGGGTAGGAGTTAGCAAGTTTACGAGGTTGATGGAGGAATTACGATGTTTCAAAAGTCGTAAAAGTAATTGACAAAGATTATAAGGTTTACCGGATAAAAATCTATTTTTAAAAAAATTATCCGATTAGGGATCGAAAAGGCATACGCAAACGGCAAACATAAATCGTCGGTGGCACACTTCTCCAGATGATAGACTCCATTTTCGAGGTGTACACACGAATCTCCTCAAGTGCCACGTCAGACTCTTCACGACCCCTCAGTGGTTCTTATACGAACCCGACCTCCCCGCGTTTTTCCGCAAGCCTTCCCACCTCAATGGCCTCCGACCAAGTCGCCCGGCGCTCCGCCGTGCTCGCCCGCCACCTCTCCACCGGAGGTATGTCCCTCCCGACGGCCCTCGAGGCGCGCCCCTGCCTTCAGATCACGCCGCCGGAGACCTCCGAGGACGTGCGCTTCGACGTCGGGGAGATGCGGAGAATCCTCGACGGGCACAACACCGAGGACAGGGACTGGCTGTTCCGGATCATGGAAGAGAGTAGCCTCTTCCGATCGACGAGGAGATCCGACGGTAGGGTGTTCGTGTTCCCCGACTACGCGCAGTCGATGGAGCAGCAGCGGGAGGTCACCATGCGGAGGGTCTTCCATTTGCTTGAGAAGGGGGTTTTCAAGGGATGGCTCACGCGTGGGGACGCCGAGGCCACGATGCGGAGGTTCGCTCTCTTCGAGGGCATCGGCGTCTACGACCACTCGCTAGGGATCAAGATCGGCGTTCACTTCTTCCTCTGGTATAGCTTTCTGTTCAAGAATCCTGGAACTTTTGTTTC
The DNA here is from genome assembly GCA_037367405.1 of Ottelia alismoides. Classification (NCBI taxonomy): domain Eukaryota; kingdom Viridiplantae; phylum Streptophyta; class Magnoliopsida; order Alismatales; family Hydrocharitaceae; genus Ottelia; species Ottelia alismoides. The sequence continues at coordinate 90,346 of JAZKJV010007011.1, read as the reverse complement.
GTATGAATTGATTGCCTAATCGTAGATCTCAGCAATTTCTTAATTGTTTCGTATGTTTGTGCTTTATAGAACCTGTCCCTTTCTAAAAGTTCATTTTAAAAAAGGGGAAGTGAAAGGTATTCCAGAATTAGGAACTTGCTGTCTGAAATGGGTAAAGGGGATAACTTGTGAAGAACTTGACCCGTATTAGAAAAATATTTGTACAGTCGCCTCCTATGCTTTTGCAACGAAAGGCAAAAACTTTTTTGCCAGAAGGAGACGGAAGGTTTATTACCTCACTTGGAATTTAAATATCTAGATTGGTCTAAAGTCTTTTTCTTTGCAAGTTCGTCTTATTCTCCTTTTTGTTCTTATCTTTTTTGTGTCATTGCTTAGGGGTTTCTGCTACTTGTGGATCCTTCTTGCTTGTTCTCTTTTTCAACCATTTATTTACTAATATTACCGTGTCATTTCCATCTACCTGTAGGGTCTTATTTGTTGGGTAGCGGAGAGTGGGGGAAAATATCGTTGGGATGTCCTGTTGAATGCTCGATATTTTTTTCCCTTGATAAGCATGGCTGGACCATTTTGCTTAACCGAATATTGATGATTCTTTAGTTGATCCATGACACTAGTTTTTATGATAACATCATTCCCAAGTTCATAACCCTTCGGAGTAACCACGTTATTTATCAACCTTTTTTTGTTGGCATCTTTTAAGGACATATAGTGCTTTTGAGGTAATTAATGTAAGTGTCTTGATGAATTAACATCATTCCCAAGTTCATAACCCTTCGGGAGTAACCGCTTTGTTTATCATACTTTTTTTGTTTGCATCTTACAAGGACAAATAGTTCTTTTGGAATATTATCGTAAATCTCCTGTCCCTTTTCGATTAGGACAGGGTGATAATTTTCGTTTGGAGTTATATGGAATAGTATGGGTTCCCATGTGAACCACCCAGGAGACTTGACTTTGAGTTATCAGTAAAACTTGTGTTGATTTATTCTTGCAAGTTGGATCTAGAACTAGCAGTTGCTGTGTTCACACTCATGACACCCGCCACGTCATAGGCTGGCAAACCACATAATTGGTGTAGCCATCTGGTGTTTTTTGCAGTACAGGGATGTGTCTAGTTCTGTTAAATCCCACCAATTGAACTGGTACAAAGAAAAAGTGTGGCGAGTAATAACTCTGTGGCAACGTAGTTACAATGAATATAAATGGCAACTGTGCTTTTTATATAATGCTTCCATATAAATGGATACTTTGAAAAATCGGGCAGATTCTGTTTTGAGACAGTGGACTTTGCCCAGCAGCGATCTGAGGGGGTCAAAAAATCAGCTTCCACGATCCATAAGTCCCAGTCTCAGGCAACTCAACATGTATGCATTGAGGGAGAGATCCAGTCATTTGATAACTGCTTTTAATCTCACATTGGTGGACCAGAACTTCCCTCTCAATACTCATGGTATGCATTATCTAATAAATGGTTGACTAACAAGGGGTGTCTTATGTGTTTAATGCAGGGGGCTCTCCATTCTATTGTTGGGCACAAAACGTCACCATGACAAGTGGCTTGAGGACACTGAGAATTATATAGTCAAGGGCTGCTTTGCAATGACTGAATTGGGACATGGAAGCAATGCAAGTTTTAAATTGTTACTGCATTAAAGGTGTTATGTACCCATATTGTAGGACCTATATGATTCTTTCTTCTACCTGGTTACAGGTTCGAGGAATTGAAACTGTAACATTTTATGACCCAAAAACTGAAGAATTTGTTATCAATACTCCTTGTGAATCTGCTCAGAAATACTGGATCGGAGGGGCTGCCAATGTGAGTACATGCTATGCTCTCATTTCTTTGCAGTCTAGAATGTAAATTTAATTTTCTTTCTTCCAATCTAATATCTTGCAAATTCTCCCGTCTTCCCCTATAAAACTGAGAATAGCTGCCCTATTTTCCCAGCATGCCACTCACACCATTGTATTCACCCAACTCCACATAAATGGCATCAACCAAGGAGTTCATGCATTGATTGCTCAAATCAGAGACTCGGAGGGAAATATATGTCCCAATGTTCGAATTGCCGATTGTGGCCATAAAATAGGTTTGAATGGAGTCGACAATGGCAGGATATGGTAAAGAATGACTTCTTAATAGTTGGTTCACTTGTCTCTATGTTGAGAAGTTTGATGATGGTGTCTTTGAATCCTTTTATTTTTACAAGGTTTGACCATCTCAGAGTCCCTCGGGAGAACTTGCTGAATTCAGTTTCTGATGTGACGCCAAAGGGGAGATACGTCAGTTCCATAAAAAACCCTGATCAGGTGCGTGCTGCCCTTCTGGTCTAAAGTTGGTTTCCGATCATAGTAATTCATTATAAGGATTTGGGTAAAGACATTGGTAGATCTGATCATAACATGTTTGTTTTCAGAGGTTTGCAGCATTCCTGTCTCCATTGACGATTGGCCGTGTCAATATCGTTCTCAATGCACTCCACTCGACAAAGGTAGAACTTGCTGCAGTGCATCGTTTGCAATCATTTAATACTTTCATGATCAAGAAATATATGTCTTAACTTGGGCCTCCTTTTTCAATAGATTGGGTTGGCAGTTGCTATACGATACTCCCTCACCAGGAGGGCATTTTCTCTGTCTCCTGGTGGTCAAGAGGTCCTACTTCTTGATTATCCTAGCCACCAACAGAGACTGTTACCCCTTGTTGCCAAAATGTAAGGATGCTCAATATCCATATTTTCATTGTGATACATAACAAGTTAACCTTTATGTCTATCTATTATTGATATGCCCACATGAAGCACTCAGTTACCAGTACCTTGGAAGTGGTAGTTCGTTTCACGATCATAAAACTGAATTCTTATCATTCGGAGAGTAATATAGGAAACAAGTCAGTTATCAAAGATCAACATATGTTTTATATATTATGTATCTGCAGGTTTGCCATGAACTGTGCAGCTAATCATCTGAAGGAAATTTACGCAAATAGGACTCCTGAAATGAGCAAGACCATACACATTTATTCAAGTGCCTATAAAGCAATGATCACGTGGCAGAACATGAAAACATTGCAGGTTCGAGATATAGAGTAGACTATCGCAGATTCACTTTCTAATGTTCCCTCATGTGTAATGCAAAAAATCGTGGTCTTACTCTCTAATATCGCCATAACGATTTAGTAAGTGCCATTTAATAATGCATAATTGGAATAATCCATGATCCCACGTTTCATTCATTCTATAGGAATGCCGTGAGACTTGTGGTGGGCAAGGTTTGAAAACTGAAAACCGGGTTGGTCTGTTGAAAGGTGAATATGATGTGCAATTAACATTTGAGGGTGACAATAATGTACTTATGCAGCAGGTAAAACTCCTTAATGTTTGGTCCAACATTTTTTTTCAATTTCTACTTATGTCTTACAAAACTACATATGATGTCATCAGGTTAGCAAAGGCCTTCTTGCTGAATACATGGCAGCTCAGAAAACCATGAAACCATATAAAGAATTGGGACTGGAACACATGAATGGTCCTCGCTTTGTTGTGCCTGCTAATCTGAATTGTTCAGATGTTAGGTGTAGCCAATCCCAGGTACTCAAAGCTAACATGCTCTCCTATTTCTCTCAAGGCACTAACTTGAGCTGGAATTGTCATTAAAATTCATCCCAGAACAACATTTTCTGCTTGCGCGAACGAGATTTGCTTGAAAGATTTGCGAAGGAAGTTGCTCGGTATCAGGCTGAGGGTCAGAGTAGAGAGTATGCAATCATCCTGGTAAATATTGAAGGCCGCTATATTCTAACAATTTGGTTTGAATGTTCGATTCCGCGTGACATTTTCAGTGACAATCTCACAGAGCTACAAGCTAGCAGAAGAATTAGGCAGGGCGTTTGCAGAGAAAGCTGTGTTGCTGAGCATCATGCGCACGGAGAGTGTACAGCGAGATGGACGTATAAAAGTAAGCATACCAATGATTGATTTGCTATTAGAAGTCTAAATCTCTCGACAAGTCCGAGAACATGTGAAGAAAAACAGCTTAATGATGTGGTGGTGGTGCAGGATGTTTTGGTGCTGTTGAGGTCGATGTATGCCCTGATCAGCATAGAGGAGGATTCATCCTTTCTTCGATACGGCCACCTCTCTCCAAGCAACGCAGCTGTGGTGAGGCAGGAAGTTGCGAAGCTCATCTGCCAACTGAGAAGCCATGCATTTGGTCTCGTCAAGTCCTTCGGCATCCCCGACACTTTCTTGACGCCTCTAGCCTTCGATTGGGTTGAAGCAAATTCTTGGTCTAATGTACTTCAACAATGAGCAGGAAATTCAGTTTTCATTAGGAAAGTGATGAAAATGTACAAGTTTTTACGCCAGTATTTATGCAATGCTCTTTTGGATTATAATAGAAAGTTGTATTCATAGAAAAGATCCATGCCGATTAATTAATTTAGATGAAAATTGACACTTGTAAAAGAAGGTTAATAAAATAGAAGGGATTATAGTTATTCTTTTCAAGTAATTATAGAAAACTAGCAGTCAAATAGTTATTCTTTTCAAGTAGTTATAGAAGGAAAGTAACATAGTTATTATTTTTTAAGTACTATCGATTTAAAAGATGATTTAGTTTGTTAAATCAAATAATACTTGTTACATAACATTAGTTGGAAGGTGGACATGTTAGAAGATATTAAATCACTTAATACTTGTTAATAAAGATGATTTGATCATTTGCAAAGGAGGTCGGTTGATGCACAAGTTAGAAGAATATCCGATGAATCTTAGTTATTTAGATCTACGTCCGAGAATGCTTCAAGATATATCTGAATGGAGGCAAATAATCCAGGTATTCGGTCCTACTTAATGTGGGAAAATGCTTTGTTATTGTTGCACGTAACATTAGTTGCTGCAATATCCTTTTCATACCAATTCGGCTAGATCTACGATTAGAGGTGAACAAATAACGGTGGTCCCATAAGACAGGATGTCCCAGGCTCATTTTTTTTTGGAATTTTTACACCACGGTCCCTAAAATATTTGTCCGATTATATTATAACGTCAATAATCTTTGTAATTGCATGACGATTAATAAAATCTTTATTCTATTTAACAGACATGCCTTTATATCATACATCTAAAAAGTTGGCTTTTCAGTTAACATGATCATCAAGATATCGTGGATTTATGGCATGAACGTCTTCAACGAAATTCGTAATTTTATAACAGGGTTTCGAAGCTGCTATATAAATTTGTAGAAAGATTCGAAAATTTATGACGATTTTGAACATCTTCTAAATTAGTGGCGGATTTCATAACTTGTAGCAGGGATTTTAACCTATTTCAAAATAATACT